>OU611807.1:13125973-13748168 GCA_914767695.1 Ptilodon capucinus
ATGAGTACAAGAAAATTAATGATGTCAAACTGGAATAATAGAAAAATAATAAAAGTCAATTATTGTCAAAACGCCATGACATAACCAATTAAATTATGTCAAATTAAATTTATATAATACATCTTTTGATTAAAATAGAGTAAGTACCTACGGTACTAATCTCTTTAACTTGGCAATAAAATATGAAGTATCTACCATTAAAAATAATCCCCTCCCTTTATTTTCTGATCTCTCGTTGACACACAACCCTACATGCCTATCATAAAAGAAAACTATTCAATAATTATACTAAAAATCCATTTGGTAATTATAATATTCTCGATTTTAACCTTACATCTAGCTAGTAGAGTTGGTTTTGCATAACAATACACTTAAATTCACTAAAATGGTAACTTCCATTACAAATTAATTAAGAGTTCAATTAGCCGTATGTCACGCTCCACAATAATGTTATTTGCAGAACATAATGATAAAATGTCCTTCAACAAATTGTTCTGCCTGTCTGACACACCGCCTGAAAATAAAAATAATACATCATCAAGCCTTTATTCCCCGAAGGCGTAGGTAGAGGTGCACTGCAGTGCGCCCATACTTCGCCGATATATTTTGGTCCCAATGTAATAGGGGGCGAGCTTATTGCCATATACCGGGCACATTCTCCCTCAATAAGAGGGGGATTTTTGGGCTATAGTCCACCACGCTGGCCCAGTGCGGGTTGATGAACTTCCAGCCGGGGTTTGAACCTGCACACTTTGATTGCAAGGCGTGTGTTCGACCACTCGGCTACCAATGCTTCGAAAAATAAAACGGTTCTTGTTTAAATAACAAAACAAGACGACGGCTTGGTATAGTGACTCGAGCCAAGGCCACTAGTCTCAGTGCACCACATGGTTGCCGGTTCAATTCCCGTTAGCGGCAAAATTCGGAAATTGCACTTTTGGTATTTGCCCTAGTTTATTTTTGTAACTGGGAACGCCCCCAGTCCATTGTATGGGACCCATAGTACAAGCATTGCATAATGATTTAGTTCCATATGCGAATCTCATTTTCATTCCAGATTATCACTTGCTATGAAACGGTGAAGGAAAACATCGTGAGGAAACCTGCACGTCTGAGTAAACTTGAGTAATTCCCGATAGCTGTGTGAAGTCTGCCAACCCACACCGGGCCAGTGTGGTGGACTATGGCCTGGATCCCCCTCGCATTAAATAGAGGCCCGTGCCCAGCAGTGGGACGTTAAAAGGGCTATAGTCAAAATATATACATGGTGGAATTATGTAATGCCACCTGCAGGGAAAGTACTCTTAATACTGTAGATAGAAAATAGTACTCAAAGAAAACATTCCTTTATTTTTGAAAAAAAAAAAACTGCATACAAAGATTTTCGAAAATTCGCTTGCCACACCCGGGAATCGAACCGACTAAAATGTGTAAAAATTACACTCTGTACTTTTATTACATCGATTGTTAGGGTCAATTATAAGGATGAAATCTCTCTAACAAACTTGGTAAATTAAATGAAGTACTATTTTCTATCTACAGTATTAAGAGTACTTTCCCTTCAGGTGGCGTTACAAAATTCCACCCGGTATATATCGAGGGGTGAAAGGCTATTTGTCTTAAAAAAAAATACATCATCACGCCTGTATTCCCCGAAGGGGTAGGCAGAGGTGCACTGCAGTGCGCCCACACTTCGCCGATGTATTTTGGTCCCAATGTAATAGGGGGCGAGCCTATTGCCATTATACCGGGCACACAGGTTTCCTCACGATGTTTTCCGTCACCGTTTCTTAGCAAGTGATAATCTCAGATGAAAATGAGATTCGCACATGGAACCCAGAGGTGCGAGCCGGGGATAGAACCTGCGCACTTTGATTGCAAAGCGTGCGTTCGACCACTCGGCTACCACTGCTTAAGCGACATTTTTGGGCTATATTGAGTTATATAGGTACATATTTCGACTCAGCAATTTTTTCTAATGTCTAATGTAATGTAATGTTAAAATAATGTCGCTAAAGTCGAACAGTATCAGTAAGTATATACAAAATCTAATCTAACTTTAAAATTTAGTATATCCCATGTAAGACAAGTAGATCGCAAATTGTCAGAAAAGGTGTGAGATGACTCGCTACATTTTAGTGAATCGGATGGAATGTCCAGCAATGGAATTAGATTTGGGTGCATGAGTGAGTACATTATACTTTGGAACAGGGCTGTCCAAACAACAAACCTTCGCGGGCTTATTAATTTTACTACAAAAGCTGGAGGGCCGCAGATTTTTTTTTAGTTTATAAATAAAAAAATACAGGGTAATCATTTCTTAATACGTTTACGTTTTCTGTCAAAAACTATTTTCTTAAAACATGCGTTGAGGGCCGAATGTTTAGACAGCCCTGCTTTAGAAGATATAAACAGTGATGTATGTACCTGTTTTATATGCAAGCGTACGAAAATATTTAAGGGGAGGTATGGCCTGTGGGTTGATACGGCATCAAAGAACATACGTCGGCCAACATTCTCAATTGCGAAGTATCAGGTCTCCAAGGTCCATTCGGGTTAACTGGAAATTATATTAAAAACCAGACTATAAGGAATATAAGGATCTTGGGTTATTCCGACACAAGTTCAGCAATCTACAGGGTTATACGAAGGCCGAAATAATAGTTTAGGTATATATACTGTAAGTAATACGCTACGATGCTTAGTGAAGACAGTTAATACCTATCTTAGTTTCTGAGTTATAGACTTTAAATATTTGTCACACGTGTTCTGCCTTTGGGTAAATTCATAACCCTTTTCAGCAGTGTAAACTACACTTATGAGGGCCGGCTACCAATAGTCACAGAACAGAACATGCAAATTTTAAATAGGACTTGAGATAACTACGAGTTATAGAAATTGAGGAAGAGAAAAAAGTTGGAAAAACATGGTCGAATGTCGATAATTTTTTTATATCATTCAGTTGTATATACCCGATACTGATGCAAAGGTTAAAGGATTATTTCGGACTTTTGATACACCCTGTATACACATTACGTTCCATTGACTTGGATGAACTCTACTCCTTCGTTGCGTGGAGTATGCCTACAAATGTATGTAAATGGTTTAATCCAAGGAAAAAAAATCTGTTCCTCAGTTTAATCATGCAAATTTGTTGCCGAATAGTTTATCTAACCTTTCCTCTATAAAATAGTCGGGGGACGTCGATATACACCCTCGCCGACACCAGCGCCATTATGGATGTTTTTTGAACAAATAATTTTTGAATTTCGACGGACACTTTTTCAATACCTAGATGTCACTCCTTCCCATTCTAAACTCCATAATACTAACGCATCGGCATGGAAAAAGAAAATAAGAATCATAAACAAAGAGATTTGATTAGTTATATTCACCCCAACACTAGTGATGCGGGCTCTCGACAATGAGCATGATCGACTGATGCTGATCGGAGTCGGCGTGCATGGCGGGCACGGTTCGCAGGCACTCGAGCTGGTGGGAAGCCCAGTCCTTCTTCTGGCAGTACGTGGAGCAGTAGGGCGTGCGGCGGCAGAGCGAGCACTCGGCGGACGCGTCGCGGTTGCAGTTGGCGCACTGCGACAGACCAACACACGTCACATACACCCAGTGCCGGATTAAGGTAACTTGATGCCCTAAGCAATCATCCTTTGTGGGCCCCCCGCATACTACACAATAGGTGATTATTTAGAGGATAAACACACTTGGTCAGGTGCTGGTCCAGCTCCACAGGAACTCATTTAAGGGATTTTAGCTATTTGTCCCGTTTCCTCCTCCTTCCTACCTTTAAATCTTGTACAACACATAGTTTGTGTAGTGATTTCATTGTGTTTTGAGAATGTATAGCCTCATCAACTTTATACTGTATAATTGTTAATTAAGAAAAACACTTAAATGTAAATCCTTATTTGAAAAAAGCAACTATGGAGTTTCTTGCCCATTCTTCTCCATAGGAAATACATCGGAAATACATCCGAATGGGTGGTAGAACTACTATTTTTAATATTTATTGGTGATTCATAAGTGCCTGTATTGGTTAATATGAATAAACAATATTCTGATTCTGATTATGCGAACTACAAAGTATTAATTGAACAAAGTAACCACCTGCGAGCGATCGGAAGTGTGGCCATGACTGCGACCGAACCGAACGTCAACGACAATTTAAAATGGGCGAATTTTGAAATTGCTTTAACTTTCGATGCTCCTTTTTTTTTCACGGTCGTCTCTGGACTATTCTACGGAAACCCTAGGTTCTGCAGAACCCAGTTTGGGAATCCCTGCCCTAAGCAATTGCTGCTTGACTAATCCAGGAATGCAAACAACGTACGCCACCCACGCGATACGCACAGCACACTATACGCACCTTCTTGGTATCGGCGTCATCGACGTTGTGCAGAGGCACGTGGTCCGGGTCCACGCTGGCGGCGAGCAGCACGGAGGTGCGCTCCTGCTCGAGCCGCTCCACGTGGCGGGCCAGCACCGCGCGCACCTCGTCCGAGCATTGTTTCAGCTCGCCCGCCAGCCGCAACAGAGCCGCCCCGATTTCCTGCAGCCGCTTCATTACACCCTCCATTTCAGGCATACCTGATGAATACATTAATTACTAATGCATATTACTATTTGTTAAATGTAACCTATAAATACCCTAGATTATGGTTAATCTTGTCTGCATCTAACTTAAGATTGAGGGTGTCTACACCAGGTAAACATTCTGCGACTTGACATTAATGTAACATATAGTTTTATAATATTTTAACAATATAATACTTGGAACCGAGCAAAGAAAATTCGAGAATTGTGATTTAAAACCTAAAATGAACAAATAAGTCCCTGAAATCAACATTACCCATGCATTGGTCAAGTACGCATAATATAGTGCTTGCCTCTTATAGAATTGGGACCAAAAATACATGGGGCAACTGTAACTGTACCACAATAGTAGTGCACCCAGGCTCCGATAATAATTTATAGACATGCAACAATTAGCGGCTCATTCCGGCTTCGCACTGGTTCATAATTTTTTATTTTTTATTTTTAATATAACTCGGTAGTAATGTAATTTCAAATAGCAAAAGAATTTTTCAAATCGGTCCAGTACTTTTTAAGTTTATTCGTTACATACAAAAATACAAATCTTTCCTCTTTATAATATCAGTATACATTACTAAATTATGAGTGGTATTACCTGCTGAATTATCTGTGGAAGTTTCCGGGTTCTCCAACATGTAGTCTGCGTTGGAATCCAGCCCGTCAGTGATACTCTGCCAGGCTTCTTTAGAGTTGCTGTTGTTGCTTATCTGGTGAATGTTATCCACCTCAGTGTCACCTAAAGCACTGTCCTTTTCGATCTTGGGCTTCTTATCCTCGCCGTCCTGGTTGTTTCGTCTTCTCCTCTTATACGGAGTGAACAGCCTTACTGGACCTATAGCTATGTAACAACAATACCACGTTTTTCAAATGAATAACAAAAAATATTTATAATAAAGACACATTTTCTTTACCAATTGCTGCAGCGCGCGCTGAACAAAGTGAATTTCTGACTAAGATCAGAGGTCACGTAGCGAACGGGAAGACCAGAACCGGGGGAGCTCACGTTTTACAAAAAACACAGAGTAATGAAATTTTTTCGCTTGATTTTATTATTGATTTTATTTTCGTTCTAACAGATAATATAACAACGGTTTTTCACACGTTCCGTTTGAACCATATTGTTATGGATGTAAAGGATACATAATATTTTTTTATTCATTCGCGAACTTTATCACGTTCATTCATTACGCATTTTTATTTAATATGTGTATATAATTACTTTGTCATTTTTATTAATTACTTGACTTTGGCAGAATATCCGCTCATCGCAGCCATTCCTCATCTCATTCCAATAACAAAAAAGAATACCGTAATATCAGGGCAACAACGCCCGGCGACTAGAGGGAGCGAAAATACTGGTTCGTTCGAACAATGTGCTTTTATAAATACCCGCTCATCACAGGTGAAGCCGTTTCTCATCTTATTTCCATAAATTTCATCATTTTATTAATTTCGTAAACAAATAACAAGTTATTAACCACATACCTAAAATTCGCTCGCGACGCCTAAAGACTCACTAACTTAGTGAGTCTTTAGGCGATATAGGTCTTTAAGATATCTCTTATAAAGTAAAAAAACTTGTACATTTAATGTACCAACCGAAAAGACATGGCTATGGGCTTATGTCTTTTCGGTTGGTACAGTTTCTAAGAGTCAGATCTGCTCACCGAAGTTTCCGTAAGCATCGAACTTTGTTGTAACAAACTTTAGGGACAAACTTAACTTTGCAGTTGGAAGGGATTGTCCCCACACATTGACATAGGTTGCGGTCGATTTACCAACTGCAAGTAAGTTTCAATACCCACGCTAAAAAACCAAAACTGTAATGGAACATTACATTTACGGTTTTTACAGTTTTCACTTTACTTTGGTACATTGCTTCTTGGCAAACTTCATAATTCTGGTGAACAAAAACTCGCGAGTGTCATAAGATGCGGCATAAACGGCCGTATCCTTTGATTGATTTTACGTAGAAGTAGATTTTTAAAGCTCCAAGGTACTGAATATCTGAGTATTTGTAATAATTACAAATTTCATGTGTACATATATACGAAATGTTTCATGTATAGTTTCATAACGTATTCTGTGAAATTCCTAGCAACCCTTACAAATAGTTACAAATGTATGCCTTATATAAATTATTAACCAACGAAAAAAAGGAGGAGGTTCTCAATTCGACGCGTATATTTTTTTTTGTTTTTTTTTTTTTAGTTCTCATTATATATCTTTGACGTCCTAAATCTATGGTTAATAGAGGCAGTTTTCGTGTTGGAAAAATATTGGTAGTACGCGTTTTATTTAACGCGGCCGTGGGCGCAGGGTTTTATCGGCACGGCAGCATTGTACAAAGTATTGATTGACAACGGTGCTACAGGTGGCAGCCAGGTTCAAACAGGTGGTTGATGGCGAACTTCGACGTTTTCGACGAGTATAGAGCATTTGCCGGAAAACATTTTACCACACAAGAGCCACACAGTGGCAAACTACGGTAGGAGAGCACATTTTCATATTTTTATAATAGGCTATTTATATATAAAGGCTTGAATATGGCGCCCGCAAAACGTAATTATTAATGTAAGTAAAACACCTTTGTTTACACACAGCCCCGGCCGCAGATGCGTGTCCAAAATAGGCTTTATTACCAATATGGGTTTAAATTAAAGTAAGGTAAGGATATATCCTCTGGTGACAGGAAAAACTCAATAAGTAACAAAATAAACAATGCAGTAGTTTGAATTTTAATAGTTTTTTTACATACATACATATACTCACGCCTGTATCCCATGGGGGTAGGCTGAGACTACCGTTTGCCACACGCTACGATCCTGACATACCTCTTTCGCTTCATCCACAGTCATACATCTTTTCATGCACTTCCATCGGTTAAGGGTGCTACGGAATAGTCATAGTTTTTTTAATGTGATTTAAAGATGTTCGCTTCTTGGAATCCTGTAAAGTAATGCACTGATGGATATGATGACTTTTCCTGGGAAAGTTGTTGATATTTTAAGGTTGGTACTTAGTGTAAAAAACATCTTTCCTATTTTTAGTACTTAGTGAGTTTTTCCGGTCACCCGACAATATTTACATTTAAGAAGATTCTGTATACACAGGTGGAGCCATTAAATATCATATTTTCATTTATTTCGTAAATAAGAAGAAGATTCTGCCCCTGTAAGGCAACTAAATCAACAAGTGAATCTAAACAAGTGGCTAACACAAATCAATAGGCACTAAACTATCATGTAATTTTATTTGTGTGTAATTTTATAAGACATGCATGATATATTTTTGTGAGATTTTTTGTCTGGTTTTGGAAAAGTGAGTTATTGTTGAATTTACAATAAAAACACTAAAACTGCTTTCAAAAGCACTTGGGAGATTAATGAATGTGATGCCTCCATATCATGGCACTGAGGCTGGCAAATTTGTTGGTTACAATTGCATAAAGTAATCAATTTATGTAAAGTATGTACAGAAAAATTCAGCTAGAATTGAGTACCTTGACTTCAGCGTTAGTAGTTGATGATTCTGAATGTCATTTGAATTAACGGACACAATGCCATACTGAAGGCCTGAATCCCATACAATTTGATATTGCTATAAAAACTCACCTTTTTAATTGTCTTCGATTCTAAATAACACATATTTAAAATTAAGATTATTCTGGCACTGAATAATGACATAATGTTTGCGCATCTCACATTTTGAAATACATAACCAAATATATCGGTAAACTAAAACATTTAAATATGGAAAGATAATATTACCTGTCTGATCATCACAGCATGCTCCACAAGTGCAACTAGTAGCGTGCGGAGTCAGGATGCCTTCATCAATCAGCACCTGAATACTCCGCCCACCAAATCTGATAGATCGCTTCCAATCCTTGCTCAATCTCCGGCCGCAGAGAGCTTCAAACTCATTAGGGGTGTGCCACTCATCGGCATACTTGATGCATCTCCCCCTGCCTCCTGAACCGAACCTGTTCTTGTGCAGTTCTGCAGAGGTGTTCTTGCAGCGGATGGGCAGCACAGGCATGCTGGCTGTCTCCGCCCAGGTGCGCGCGTTCACCGCCGGCGACTCTGCGGTGGAGGTCTCGTCGTCGTGACGCGCGGGCGACGCCGGGCTCTGGGCCGCACGCGGCCTCAAGCTCTCGCTGCCACGCCCTCCCGATATGAACCCGTTGTCGACACATATCATAGGCTTAAACTGCGGCAGATGATCCGATGTGATCACGTTGAACGATGTCCCCGCGATGAGAGTGCCCGCCGGCAGCGACACGGGCACAGACACCACGCCGTTCGAGTTACTGGCCAGACGCGTGCCCCTAATACCTCTAGTTAAAACTGCCCCGCTATCAGCTCGCTCGGTTTCGTGATCGGCCCCTGTCGACAGCTGATCGGCTTCGGTTACTTCGGTAATGTCCGGCATAACGACGTTTTCCGAACTACTATTGTCCGCCATAACTTGTTTCCGCTGCCGACCTCTGTGCACGCCTTCACTGTACGCCAGTATTTTGCAATGTTTTTTATGAGGCATATGATTACATCTACGTACGGAAACGTTGATACCTACGTATCTCAAAAATCTATGTTGCACACCATAAATACTAATCTATTTCATTCATTCCGCCGCCATAGTGTTAAAGTTTGTTTGGAATGGGGGGAGGCGGAAATTTCAATGGCGATGAGGTTAAGGCGGGTAATTTGAATTCTTTTTTTACGAAATGAATGAAATTATGAAAATTAATGGAATAAGATTAGAAATAGCTTTACCTGAGATGAGCGGGTATTTCGGGCAGTGTCAAGATTTTTTTTTTTGGAAAAAGCAAATTCTTTATATAAGTACCTACACTTATTAAATAAAAATGCGGGATGAATGTGTTATAGATGGCAGACGAATCCCTGTAATTTGAATTAATATAAAATTGCATTATATAAAACTAAATATTATCTTCATTTAACTCTATGCGATAAACGGTTATTTTCATACTTTGAATAAGTAGGTACAACGATTACCGTATAAATTATTCCTCTGTGATACTAACCCTACTTGGGTAGGTAACCCGTATTTCATTACACTTTTTTAATTATTTCATAGTTAAATTTATATAAAGTTTAATTATTCGTAAAATTTTATTAATTAATAGTTATTATTTTTAGGGATGAGACGTATTTATCTTACTAGGCTACTAACAGTCAATTCTTGACACATTATGTTCTAAGGTAACTGTCAAAAACTGTAAGTAATATTTTAGCAAACATTGCTGCAGGACAGGTGGCGGCGCGGTAAGGGGGCAGAGCTTTGCTTCGAAGTACGGCGCCCTATTACGGGCGGAATAACTTGCAAATATAAAAGTATATGCTAGTCAGCTAAATCAAACCATGTTTCTATATAGATTGGGTTTCTTTAAAGATTTCGAATACTATTGTGCTTCTTAATAGTAAATAAACTTGAATCCATTCCTATACAAGTATTTTGAACTCTGGCGCGTGTGGCCGTGGGCGGGAGGAGTTCACGCAAGTTCGCGGCTAGGGATGTGACTTGGACGGGAAAAAATTGAAATTAAATAATCAATTTTTCTATTAATCGATTTTTATTTTTTAGAGAATCGATTATTAGAAAAAATATCGATTATTTTTTTACATCCAAGGCTCGTCAGCTGAGCTCTAAATAATCCGAAGTTGTCCAAGTGCATGAGAACCAAAGTCTGTGTAGGTACTTACTTACAGTACGTGCGACTCGTCTGGGTCGGAGACTCGTCAGTCAAATAGGCTAGCTTAAATATTAAAATGAAAAGCATAATTGCCCAATCGTTAGGGCAATTCTTAACTTAGCTCATCAATTCAAAATTATTTTGACTAATTCGCGCCATTTATCTTTTCATCTACATACAAAATACACAATGCTTGTATGAAAGTATTTTATTTAATAGTAAGCACATACTCAACTATATCAAAATAAGGAACATAATCGTGTAAACAGCACGCTAAAACTTTCTGAACTAAAACGCTAAAAATTAAAAACACTTACTAACGTTATGTTTTGTTTGTGTGTTATTATGTATATTTGAGTAAATGCTTTGTTTCCTTTTTAGGGTTCCATACCCAAAGGGTAAAACGGGAGCCCTATTACTAAGACTTCGCTGTCCGTCCGTCCGTCCGTCTGTCACCAGGCTTTATCTCATGAACCGTAATAGTAAACTAAAAACATGATGTTTTTGCCGTGTTTATAGATAATGGTACGGACCCCTTCGTGCGCGAGTCCGACTCGCACTTGGCCGGTATTTTTTTGTTTCTTCTCAGTTGTGGTTGTGGTTGTGATTGCAAACCTGTTACGTTACTGACTGACCTAAATTAATTTAAAAAAAAAACTTATATCGTGAGTTCATTAAATATAAAGACAATTTTGAACGAATAATAATTAATGTATAAGAAAATAAAACTGTAAATTTTTGTGTTGACTGTGTGTTTATTAGTTAGGCATGTTAAACACATAAATAGGTGAATATTATAAGTTATTAAGTTATTTCGTGAGTAGACGATACGGTGGTACGGACGGAAAATATAAATTAAGTGTAATCCCAAACTAAGCAAAGCTTTGTTCTAATGGTACCATTTAACGAACCAAGAACGATCCCAGTTAAACTAGGTAACTGAACCCGCAACCACGCAGTGCAGTGAGCCAAGCAGCCTGCGTTCAGACAATAAAACTTGTAAGTATACAATATTTGCCCGCTGGGCGTAGATCACTAGAATAGAACATACAAATTTGTATTTTCAAATAATCATAGAAAAATTATTATTTTCAACTCTGAAGGTCGATAGACGGCGCGAGGAGCATGTTAGGTTGGCGGCTAATACCTACTTTTAAGATCTACTGGTTTACGACTCTAGTACTTTTACTTATTCGTTCTTGGAAGCCCTAGTATTGAATTTTGTAAGTAAATCTCATCCCTATTAATTTCTGTGTTGCCCATTGAGCAAGGGATTCAAATATTCTTAAAATAAATCAAATAATTGTAAATCAGGCTCTGCTGGGTGTTAGTCTGCATGTGTTCTGCATCCAAACTTTGATCCTAAGCATCATCCTAACTAACGATTTGGTATTAAAATTTCATGCTCAAACCTTATTTCTAAGTAAAATTAAAATTCATATCATTATAGTTATTTGTAGCAATATGTATTTTGTCATTAATTAATTAATAAATTGTATTGAAAGTTAAGAGGAAATTTTAATCATACAATAATTTTAATAAGTACATTAAATGTTATTTTTAAATCAATAACTTTAAGCTACGTTTATATATTTTACGAACGCAGCTTAAAGTTATTGATTTTTCAAAACCATACACTTGCAAGATTACCCTACCAAGTGACGATGTTACATCGATGTCTCGTTTTCACAACAGTCAGACCATATGGAAACAGATCGACGATACAGATAATAAAAAGAAAACTTATGACATTTCAATTTATACGTATAGCAAATTGGCATTTACAGCATAGCGTAGTGGTACATACGTTTTTCGATTTGCCGTTTTCAAATATCGATACGATAACCAAATCATACTAAAATAAGAGGGAAAGGCAAAAATGAAAAAATTAAGCCAGTGGTTTATTTATTTACACATGAGTATTTAGAACAGGTATTGTAATAATTGAGTGTATGGTATACGGAACGTCACTGTGTTGTGATTATCGGGTAAAATGGAAGACTTGAGGTTTAAACACAAAACTATCCAGAATGCAGCTCATCACATCGCTTTGGAGTGTATTCACCCTCAGGTAAGCCGATAAATAAGGGTGCCTTTACGATACAGACTTTCTTGCTTCTAAATAAATTCAGTAATTCGTATTATTTGTTGTGTATGTAGTACGTACGCTACGATTCAGACATATAGATCATATGTACGAAATATAATTATAATACCTACCTATAATAAATGCAATCTCTAAATTTCAGATTTGAGTTTCAGTGGTTGCAACTTAGAATATTTGATGATGATGAACAGGTTACAGTGGAATGATTACCATACCAACCCTTTCTATATGGATTACAAAGTATATATTATTGTCTACTTATCACTTGTGTGTGTAATAATAATATGCTTGTTTCATAGGACAGAGCTTTTGTTTAAGTAAAAAAAAAAAAAAAAAATTTACTATATATAATTTTTTCTGCATCAAATGAGTATGCTTTCCTGTTAATGTTTTTAAGTCAAATAGCCTTTTAGCCCCCGATATATAAAATAGTTTGGGATGTGGGTGTTCTCAGTGCACCACTGACTATCCCTTATGGAAATGGAGGTGTAGTGGTGCATGTAAACATGATAATCCTTTTGATAAAGAGTATCTAGTTGTTTCTTGCCCATTCATCTCCATTGGAAATGCATTCCAAATGGGTAGTACAGATCTAAATTGTATTTTTATTGTTTATTAATAATTCATAAGAACCTGTTTACATGAATAAAAAAAAAAAAGATTTTTGTATACAATTTTGTCTTATAAATACAAAAGCTTTGTCGAAACCAACACAGTGTGAAAGCACAATTATTTTGTCACATCAGCTAGATATGTATTTGTTTGGGGATAGTAAGTAAACATATAATTAACACAATGTGAGAAGGATAATTTAAAGGAGGCCAATAATTAAAAAATACAACTTATTTTTTTTATGTCAATAACTTCACCTCTGAGCAACCATGAGCTGCCAATTTTATTTATTTGTATAGATGTGCATTTATTGGATTTGTCCTCGCTATTAATTACTTGACATTGGCGAAATACCCACCCTAGTTGAAGGTGAAGCCAATCCTCATCTTATCGCATTAAATTTCATAATTTCACTCTACTACTACTACAGCTTTTTTAACGTCTCACTACTGGGCACCTGCCTCCCCTCAATGCGAGGGGGATTCGGGCCATAGTCCACCACACTGGCCCGGTGTGGGCCATTCAGTAGTTTTTGCGTGACAAAGTAACAAACATCCATTCTCACAAACTTTCACATATAATATTAGTAGGATAGGATTAACTCTAGACCATAAAAAGAAAGATGAAGTAAGACTCAACCTTCTAAACTTCAATATGGGTATGTATATGGTAAGTATAATAAAAAAAAAGTTTCGCAAGACGTTGATTGAGCATAGATTTTGCGAAGCCACCTTTTGCTATGCCACACGCACACACGCACACACGCACATATTGTTCACAGTGGTGTTTGTCCACCCATGTCTGTGCATTTGGGAACAGTCGACGCACGGGTCGCCGTACCACGTGCATCCGTACCCCTCGCCCGTGCGTCTCCAGCATGCCTTCCAGAGCACCCAGCATAGCCCCAATATGTTCCATCCGAAAGGGCTCAAACCGCACCTCGTAAGTACTTGCTTTGCTAGAATACAGTGCCAGTGAAACAGTCCGGTAGTGTATACATACAGGAAGATTTTATTTTATGGAAATAAGACCATACATTACCAACACTGTTACTCCTGTAAGCCAAGATCGACAGCGGCATCAATTGAATAAACCCAGGTCTGAGTCTCGGCAAGTCATGGGGAAAAAAGCAAAACTGTCCTGGAAAAAAGCTGTAGGAGGAAAGCTGCAGCCTCATTGGTTAATGTCACATACCAGGGACAGTAGATTACTATTTTGGTTGTACCAGGCTTACCAATGATGAAACAAGATGGGACAGGCACGAAATCGTTTTCGTACTCATCTGCGACGGTTTACTATATCGTATTTATTTATACATAATCATCACGCCTGTATTCCCCGGAGGGGTAGGCAGAGGTGCACTGTGGTGCGCCCACACTTCGCCGATGTATTTTGGTCCCAATGTAATTGGGGGCGAGCCTATTGCCATTATACCGGGCACATTCCCACTCAATACGAGGGAGATCTGGGCTATAGTCCACCACGCTGGCCCAGTGCAGGTTGATGAACTTCACACGCCTTTCTATAGACGTGCAGGTTTCCTCACGATGTTTTCCTTCACCGTTCAGCAAGTGGTAATCATTTTTGAAAATTATATTCGCACATGAAAATTATCTCAGAGGTGCGGGCCTGGGATTTGAACTTGCACCCCTTACGTATTTATATGTGCATAATCAGAATGTTGTGATCAGGATGCTCGTGCGTATGGCACGCCAAGTGACAGCCCGATCTTGGGGCGGGCGCTCTGCCTCACCCCTCGAGGCAGCCCCGTCCCGGGCCGCGTGTCGCACCTCAACGAGAAGTTCCAGGACTCGCTGACATTGACGTGCGATACCGACGCCCTGGTCGCTAAAATAAGCGCCATGTTCCCCACTGTCAGTGAAACTCACATCAAGATATTATTGAAGAAGTTAGTATGTTGTATTATTTTATTTGTTTGGTGTGTACAATAAAGAGTACTCTATCTATTTATCTACGCTACCTATGTTATTTTTGTTATGTTATCTTGGATTTCATGTTTATGAAATATCAATTCACTGCCCCATCTCTATCCGTGGATATCATAAAATACGACTAAAGGATTCACCGAAGAATGAGCAGCGTTCCTGCGAGTACTATCTCCTCCTACTACGATCGCCAATCTGCCTGCCAAGCGTGGCGATTATAACCTTTTCCTCTCAATTAAAGGCACAAGAAAAACCGACCCCCAGTGTGGACATAAGTTTTATCTCTTCCAACTGTCAGATTTGTCGAGAAATTGACGCCTCTCGAGCTTTTGTACTGGACTAGTTTTGGTTAGACTGAATGTAGACAGCGTAAGGGCTATATTTCACCGGGACATCATGGCAGCGCAGCGCAACCAGTCACGCCAACGTGGTGTCCGTAAGCTACGAAAATAGACACCAGAGTCGCCACACCACACTGCGGTAGTATTAAAATGGACCTCGGAAGAGATAGCACTACTGCTGTATGTACGTAGGAAAAGAGATAGAGAGCGTCACTGGCGGCCGGACTGGCGGCTGAGTGAGTGAGACACCATACAGCGCTATAGTAACTAGTGGTGGCGCGCCCAGCGTGGATGCGCAACCAGTAACATTCTGTGCTGCCGTCCGAGCTGGTCGCGCCGCCAAATTGGTTGCGCAACCAAGCGGACACCAGGTGAGTAACTCTCTATAGAGCTGTATACATCTTGTTGATATCGGCGACTGGTTGCGCTGCCATAGTGTCCCGGTGAAATATAGCCCTAAGACCGATCATTGTGGCGATCCTTAAGGGAGACAATGTCCAGCTGTACAGGTCTTCACAATAAATGAGAGACATAGCGGAAGTTTTATAACCCATACCATATTTGTAGGTATTATAACAGAGAGGCGGTTGTAATAAGCGCGCTGCAGGTAGAGAAGCACCCGATCACGACTCCTGGCCCGCTCACCATGTCGCCGTCGGCTGCGAGGCTGCAGAAGGGCTTCGGCGGGGTGCACTCTGCGCTACAACTCGCTAAGGGCATGTCGGGCTCCATGCACGGCTCCACTCACTTCTCACCACTCACTGGCACCCCTCAAGGTAAACATATATCGCCAGACAAGAATACAACACATCGTATGATCTCAAACTAAGCTAAATTTGTAGTATGCGTACCATACAATGGACTGCGGGAAATCCCATTAATATAACCTTATATTATATAAACATGAAATTATACAAGTCATGGTAACCCTTTAAATATACATTCTGTAGCTTATTTTATTCCCTTTTAACCTCCCACTGCTGGGAACGAATCTCCCCTCAATGCGAGGGGCATTTGGGCCATAGTCCACCACCCTGGCCCAGTGCGGGTTTGCAGACCTCACACATCTATCGAAAACTAATCAAGTTATCTCAGACGTGCAGGTTACCTCACGATGTTTTCCTTCACCATTTCATAGCAAGTGATAATCTCGGATGAAAATGTGATTCGCACATAAATCCCAGAGGTGCGAGCTGGGGTTTGAACCTGCACACTTTGATTGCAAGTCGTGCGTTCGACCACTCGGCTACCACTGCTGTAAATGTATGTTTTCTTCTTTGGCGTAACACAACTCTATAATTAACGGTCACTTTAGAACCGTCTTTGATCTATAGATTAGTACAGCAGAAGGCACAAGCAACTTAACTGACCATGCCTAGGCATGTTAAAGCATGGAAATTAATTATTGTTTTAAGTTTGTGAGAGAAAAAAGAAATTATCAATATTCTGTTTTCATAAGTTGATTTCACATACTTTACACGATGAAGAGTCAGGCTTGTTAGAACCATTTCCATTGAACAACATTTGTGTATTATGTTCACTTAGTGTTGTAATATTTATATAAAAACTGGACCATTCAATAAAATACATCTGACAGATTTATCATCATCATAAAAGATTAGATTAAAAAAAAACCGGCCAAGTGCGCGTCGGACTCGCACATGAAGGGTTCCGTACGATTATCTATAAAAAGGGCAAAAAAATCATGTCTGTTGTATGGGAATATTAAATATTATTGTTCTATTTTAATTTAATTATAAATTTTTAAAGTGAATAGTATAACTCTATATTCGGTGAATATTTCAAGCGTCTACCTGTTGCCGTTATCATTATGAAGCAGAAACGAGCAAAAAAACAGCAAACAGCACAGCCTGGTGACAGACGGACGGACGAACAGCTGAGTCTTAGTAATAGGGTCCCATTTTACCCTTTGGGTACGGAACCCTAATATAAATGGATATAAAAAAATCTAAGAATAATAATATAAAACATGTGGACGAAAATAAAGGTGTTGTTCCTGCTGGTAGGGTCCCCATCGCTGCTGAGACCCGCCTCGGGAGCATCCAGCTACTATGGCACAACTAGGTCTATAGATGGCCAGCCTGCGAGACACCAGTCGCCCAAGATGAAACTCAAGTAAGGCAATTGATAAGCGAGATGATTGTGCGTATCTGCTACTAACTATGGACACTTGATAATATACTGTAGTCTATAAAAATGTCCATATAACGCAAAATAGGTCAACGGGAAGTGCCCTATAGGTTTTTGATTCTCGTGCAAATGTACTGAAAATGCAATATAAACCGCCGTATCTTTTGATAGCGTTGAACTAGAAGTTAGATTTTTTTAGGGCACCAAGGGACCACAGGCATAAGTCTCTGTTATAAATTTCAACTTGATACCTTCACGTGTTTTTAAGAAAAAGGGTCTTGACAGACAGACAGATGGACAACAAAGTGATCCTATAAGGGTTCCGTTTTTTCCTTTTTAGGTATGAAACCCTAAAAATAATAATAAATAATAAAATAATAATAATAAAGAAAAGGCGCATAACATAGAAATAAATTATTTCCTTTTCAGATACTTAAAAAGTATATTCCCGAAGGCTGAAGAAACGTTAATCTTGGACGTGCTGGCGAACAGGGACAATAATGTTCAGAAAGCAAGCGAGGAGCTGATTGGTATGGGTTATACCAAGAAGGAAGCTGTAGCGACACAGAAGAAGAAAGAAAATCTCACCCCACAACCGCAGAAGAAAGTCGTGACTATTTTGAAGACGCTGACTGAGAAGAATGAATGTAAGTAATAAAATAATCTTGATTTTTGTGTATTATAAACTAGCAAAGGTTCTTGTAGAATGCCCGCCTAGAACGCAAGGGGAGCAAGTTCAACTCCCTGTGTGTGTTGCCTTATTAACTTATTATTATCTTATCATTCCTTTATTTTCCATCTTTCTTATAAATTACATTTTTAAGAATATATATATAAAAATACATTTAAAAATATAAAAAAACAGTTCCCCACCGGCATCTGGAACAGGGTCCTAGTTACCAGTGGTTAGAGCTCCAGAGAGAGGAACTTCGCCGTCTCCAGAAGTACCGCCTTCTGAATCTGTCCCTTGATCCAGCCGCCTAACGCGAGCCTCTTTAGGTGTTAGTCGAGGCTCTTGGCTAATAAGCCATGGGCGGAAACGACTATATCGGTACAATGATTGCCGCATCAATGTCCCACATGTCGACAACCTCGTGAGCCAGATACTTGCTTTCTTTATCTTTCTCGACTTTCACGAGATTCTCTTCATGGGGGACAGTGATATCGATAATCATTGCACCGTGCTCTTGGCTCGGCTCTCATAATTATTATTAAATGCAGCTCTAAAGGCAACACACTGGAGCTATATGTACCTGTATATTTGAAATAAATTTTGGCAATTTAAAAAAATGATCAGCCCATTGAGTTTCTTGCCGGATCTTATCAAATGAGGTCGCGTTTCGATCCGGTAGTAGTAAAGTAGTATATAAGAAAAAAAAATAAAAACTTGCCAATTTGTAAGTGCCCCCATAGGCCTATACAGAATAAATGATTTGGCTTTAACCTTGTCAGACCCGTGCCTCTAGAATTTTCAGATTTCATGTGCGATTATAATTACCAATAATGGTAACCCATTGCCGAATGGTTTAGATAAACCTGCCCTTATCTAGAAGGGCGTGTGAAGTTCACCAACCTACACTAGGCCATTGTGGACTATGGCCCAAAATCTCCTACATATTGAGAGGGAATGTTTGAATTATGTATTTATTTTTTAAATTGCCTCGATTGTTTAGTGAAAGAAAAGCTCCAGAAGAAATATACCAGCATAGCGGAGCGTGTTGTCTCTATTGCACTGGAAAGTGTGGAGTTCAACGAGGAGAGAGCTGAACAGATCCTGAATGCTGTGCTGCAGGAGGAGGCTGCACCCAAGGTCGTGACGCTAACGGAACCCAAGGAGACAAGACGTGTACCCATAGCAGACGCTAAAAAGGGGTAAGAACTAATTACCTTGGAATTTGAAAAAGGCTGAGTTTTAACACCCAATTTATTAACGCCCTGTACGGTGATTACGTTATTAAATTGCAAACAAGTTTCAATTAACTTCTGTTCAATCAGTTGTTCATGAAAATTCATAGCAATAATAGTTACATAATGGCTTAGCTGAATCCGCTGTACACGTGCAAGCGAATTAACTTTGCTTGGAAAATGTATTCTATTTGAGAATGTACATAAAGATCAAAGTTCTGTGGTGAAAACCACAAGATCACGCGTCAATACTTATCATTGATGACATGTCGTTACGAAATGAGCTTTTTTGAGATAATCTGAAAGTCTATTTTGAAATTTAAAATTATTACAAAATATTCTATCAATGCTCTTCAAAAGCTTAGCTTAAACAGCTAGTATATAAGTAAAAATTTAATTAGTAATGATTTTTTAAATAATAATAGTAATTTAATACAGCTTCCTTTTCATCTTCCTGTTTAATCACTTTATTAGGTTCTAACAGCCCATTGCTAGTACACACTTCACACTTAACATATTGACAACTATTTTATACCAATTGCTTTTTGGCTTCTCACAAGACAAACATGGAGTAATACTTCAATTATAGATGTCGTTTGTACACGTACTTATGCGATTCAAATAAGAATAGTATCGACTCTGCGCCATATTGTGATGAACGAAAACGAATTATGACTTAAAATAATTAACTATTATACTAAAAAAAATTACTACTAATTAAACTTTTTTATTTAAATTGGATGTAAGACTATTAATATTTGATATGCAAATAAGCTTTTTGCAAACCATACTTTTCAAGTGACATTTGACAGATTTAGGGTTATTGACATTCCTATTCTTATATGGATCGCACTATACAAGTAAAGATATCTATTATTTGAGTGCCGCTCCTATAGTGTTGCTTTAATATCTCAATTATGTCTGAAAACTGTTGGTGTCGCCCGATCACTTACCATCAGGTGAAACGTCTGCTCGTTTGTCTCCCTTTCTCATAAAAAAAAAAAGAAATTTCTGCAACACTATAACATAATCATACTTTTTTATACAGCGGAGTTGATGAGGTATCATGGTTTCTTTGTCCCCATTCGAACCACGAGTTTTATTTTGTTTTAAATTAAAATCCCGGTTGTTTACTATCGCTAAATCGATCGTCGACATACTGTGACATTTGTCATATGACATGGACACGGGCACGGACTACAGGCTTATTTTTCAAAAATAACACTTATCAATGGTAGCAAGAGTATGACTAGTTTAGACTAGTACTGGCTGCAAGGACAATGCCTAATGCCTACACTGGTCATATTCAAAATACGATTGATAAAAGTTTTTTAGTTTTTTTTTTATTGATAAAAAATGTTTTTCTTTAATGTGAAGCAATTGTTATTCTACATGCCAACTAACTCATAATCGAAGCGTATGACACTGGGACAGAGTAGTTTTGTATCAGTTATGGAGTGTAGAATGGAAGGAGCGCAATTTCCTATGGGAAAAATTTGAAAAAGTGTCCGTCGAAATGCAAAAAAATAAGCGCTAGTTTCGACACGGTGACAGGTATGAATATAGCAATTGTTGAAGTATGCCGAGTATACAATTGCTATATTCACACCTGTCACCGTGTCACCTGTCACCAGTGCCACTGTAGAATTTTTTTGAACTAATTATTTTTGCATTTCGACGGACACTTTTTTATTACCTAAATGTCACTCCTCTATCTACCCTCTATAGTATCAGTAAAAGATTCAGAATCCGATTGCGAAGATTACCTCTTTTAAACAAACAAAGTGTACCAATGTTGATCCACCCCGGATTTAGAGTAGTGTTGTGCCCTTCCCATCAACTCCGTACCGCATCACTCACACTCATAAATTGCGTGCATTAGTGGCGCCCTCTCCGCGGACGCCCCCGAGCCGCGTCCGCCGCCGCCCGCGCCCGTCCCGAGACGCCTCAAGACATGGACCGAGCATTTGAAGTATGTCGTTTTTATATGCATGATTGTCCGGTGCTCAGTTTTGTCAAGTCAAAATATATGTTTACTACATTATATATGTTTACTCTACAGGATAAATCAAAAGTTCGAAATAATACTTGGCCGTTTGCACGAGTATCGAGCATACAACCGATTGGTTTAAAAATTTCATTGGAATTCCATCATGATGTTTAAATATTTTTTTGATGTGAATCATCTAATGGCGCGCTTGGCGAGTGATAGCAACTGTTGATGCCGCGATGCCGTGATCCCAAAACTTCGAGCAGCTTCGTGGGTCCCCGGTTCTTTCCGCCGCTTAGACTCCGCCCACCGGCTGACTCCGCTCACTCGCCGCTACGACGTTTTTATTTTATGTTTCACATCTGCCAGGCGTCCCGCGATGGCTCAGTTTTTTTTTTGACTTCATTTTTTGAATTGTTTAATATCTTGAGCTAGTCCTGTGCGAAGTTCTCAAGTTATGTTTTGTGAATATTAGTAGTCGCCTCTCGTTGATGAATTTTGCATTTTGAGGCTTCTGGATGTGCCCTAAGGTCACAACATATTCAAAGGTCTGTAACTCAAAAACTATGATAGTTAGATATGATCTACCTTCACTATGCATCTACATATTGGCCACCGTATATGTGCCTTAAATATTATTTCGGACTTCTGATACACCCTGCAATATATGTTTAACACGACACTACGGTTTTTGAGACGAGCGTTTGCGTAGGTGTTTTGTGTTTATGTTCCAAGGACGAAAACAATCAATGGCAACACTACTTCAGCCACACTGGGGTGTAAAAAGACGCATGTGAATTTTTTATGCAAATACCAAAACGGACTCTGTGCTAATATGTATAAGGATTGAATTCCTGCGGTGAAAGCCACGCCTCCCCGCGTCAAAATTTACGCGCTGACAGCGTCATTTCGTTGAAGAATGAACATTTTCTATGTGACAATACCATGGAGATATTATAACGGAGATGGCATATCGATCCCGCGCTGCGGTAATTTTTTCTGGTGTATCGTGACTCCGCCATTGTTGTTTTCTCATATAGTTGCCGTTACAGGTACATGAGATAACACTTGCGGAATAATTACCGCAGAGCCATACGAAGAGTTGAGTCGTTATGGGTACTTTAGTTACTCCATACGGGGTGATCCATTTGCGAGTAAAACCGTCGGCTCGCCAAAGAACTCGCGAGCCAAAGGTCTAATCCGCCAATAGAGCACTTAAAAGTCTGCGGACTTCAAAACCGGCGGACTTGCTCGCTGGCTCTTTGTGCATGATTGAAATTTGTTCGAAATTCGAAAACTCCGTCTGGGAGCACGCTATTACTTCGCCAACGATGAGATAAGACTGTTTGGTACGCAAATGGATCACCAACGCGAGTCGACGAGCCAACGAGCCAATTGTTTAGACCGTTGGCTCGCAAATGGATAACCCCCTTTAGGGTAAAAGCCATGGATCCCCGCGTCGAAATTTACGCGCTGTAAGCGTTATTTCGTTGGATAATGAACATTTTCTAAGCGTAAATACAATTCGTTTTGGTATTGTCTAAAATAATTACGCGCGAGTGTATAGTGTTATTAAAATAATCATTTATGTTTAGATATTGTTGTGGTTTTATAAATAGAAATGAAATGTCACCTAAATGATTAACATCAGGGCCCCAAGTCTGCTAACACTTACGTTGTGAAGTCGCTATGGCTCAATTTTTTAAGGCATAAAAGTTACATCTTGTAACTAAATTATGACTAGTCAAATGGTATCAAGGTGGCAATATCTAATATCTACACTGCTCATTTTGTAGTTAATTGAAATTTGTTTTTTTTTATTGGAACAAAAGTTAAATATTTACAACCATACAATGTTATTAGATGCATAATAGTTTCATGAATGTACTTATAAGATTTGTCCACGTACGAATGTTGTAGTTACCTCTGAACTAGTAAAAACTGTCTCACCGTAGGCCAGGCATCCTCGTCCTCAAAACACCAAACATAAGTTGTTTTCATGCCTTATAAAAATCAGTCATAGCTACTCAAGTTAGTAGCTATGTCAAGTTTTTCAAGCAATGAAAGCTATAAATTTTATCAACTGTAGCTAAAATACGACCAATGTAGACATTAGACGCTGTCTCCTTGTAGCCATTTGACTAATTATATTCTAGCTACCATTGATAAAAGATGTGGTTTTCGTGCCTTAAATAACTAAGGGCTATATTTCACCGGGACACCATGGCGGCGAAACCAGTCGCCGCTACCAACAAAATGTATACAGCTCTATAGAGAGTTACTCACCTGGTGTCCGCTTGGTTGCGCAACCAATTTGGCGGTGCGACCAGCTCGAACGGCAGCACAGAATGTTACTGGTCGCGCATCCACGCTGGTCGCGCCACCACTAATTACTATAGCGCTGTATGGTGTCTCATTCACTCGCCGCCAGTCCGGCCGCCAGTGACGCTCTCTATCTCTTTTCCTGCGTACATACAGCAGTAGTGCTATCTCTTCCGAGGTCCATTTTGTTTCGATACTATAGCAGTATAGGTGTAGCGACTCTGGTGTCTGTATCGTGTCTAGTTTGGTAGCTTACGGACACTAACTGGTTGCGCCGCCATGGTTTCCGGTGAAATATAGCCCGTCGTAGCAACTCCACAACGATAGTGTATGGGGACTTAAGGTCGTGTACGTTATCTATAGACATTGAAATTAATGAGACCATGGGGGCAATTCTCACAAGATCTGTAATGCGACATATCGTCGGGTGACGGGAAAAACTCACTCAGTCAATGATATTCAAGTAAACAGATATGTTACACACGCACAAAACAACCGAAAAAAGTGTTCCGCGTAACAGCGGCAGCACATAGACACACTTTTCATTCATTTTATATTACACCACATTTAGAAATGTGCAAAAGAGATGGCTTGATATAAAACCAACGAGAAAAAAAGTGATAGCTAGTGTTGTCAATTCGCATGTTGATATCAAATATACGTCCTAATTAGAATGTATTCGAGTCTTCACTAGTGCGCGCTCATAACATATCTGTTTACTAAAATATCATTGCACTCAGTACACAAAACAGGAAAGGTGTATTTTTACACTAAGTACCTTAAAATATCAGCAACTATCCCAGGAAAAGTCATCATATCCATAGGTTGCTTCTTGGAAAGTAATGCACATGATGACATATAATGGATATGATGACTATTTCCTGGGATAGTTACTGATATTTTAAGGTACTGAGTGTAAAAATATACCTTTCCTATTTTATGTGCATAGTGAGGTTCTCCTGTCACCCGACGAATGTCGAAACAAATTGTCCAATCGGTAGTATTTTTTCGTTTATGTCGATTTTGCGAGAATTGGGTCCAAAGTATCTACCTCTACCTACATTTGGGATGACATTTATGTGTTTTTGATTAAAAGTGTGTTTACTTTGAACTATATTTAATTGTTATAAATGATTGGAAGTGTACATATTATTATGTATAGCCTGGGTGCTGATTTAAATGTTTTGTGCGAGATTTATAAGCATGGTGTATGTGTGATCAAAGGCCTATGTTGAATCAAATTTTCTAACAACAATATAAAAATAAAATTAATCGTAAAAAAAACTTTTAAAAAATAAGCTTTTATTTAATTGCCCTTAGTTTTCGTGTTATCCTCAGCAAGCCCTTTCATTGGATACCCGTACTGTGGTGGTGCAGATAAAATAACTATTCCGCCATCTTGGATGATCCGCCATATTGGAATTAGAATGACGTCACATTGCTAAGCACGCATTGTCATCTAAAATAAGCGTGTATACCAAATTTCAGCTCAACCGGGTAAATATAAGTGATTTAAAATTCAGTTGCAAGATTCCACCCGGACATACATTGCAAGTTAATATAAAGCTTGTAATAACAACACATAATTCCACAAAGGTCTGGTGTTTTGTAATATGTTTATTTATATAGACGGTTAAATGGCGAATTGACTCGAACTACATTTTAGTAACGTTGTTGCGAGAAAAAAATCGCTTATTTTTTCGATACATATAGGTCAAATGTTATATCAGCTCCCTGATCAAAGTAATTAATTACTACTACTGCTACAACCCTTTTAACGTCCCACTGCTGGGCACGGGCCTCCTCTCTATTTGAGTGGGATTCAGGCCTTAGTCCACCACCCTGGCCCAGTGCGGGTTGGCAGACTTCACACATCTATCGAGAACCAGACAAGTTCCCTCAAACGTGCAGGTTTCCTCACGATGTTTTTCCTTCACCGTTTCATAGCAAGTGATAATCTCGGATGAAAATGAGATTCGCACATAAATCCCAGAGATGCGAGCCGGGGTTTGAACCTGCACACTTTGATTTGTAAGGCGTGCGTTCGACCACTCGGCTACCACAATACTTCACATATTCAAGAATATATCTTTTATTGTTCAAAACACAGACATAACAAAACCCAATCACCACAGATAACACAATCTTCACATATCGTTTGTCTACAGAGTAAAGTATGCCGGTATGCTACCTATCATAACTACAAATATTTATGTACATAATATTAAACTATACAATATTGGTATTCGGAGATATAACACAATCAATATCGGCCAACATGGCGCTTGGGTCACTTCGCCATTTCCCCATCCAATATTTAAGTTGTGAATAATGAAACAATTTATCTTTTTGTGTTAATGTTGTTGCTTATAAAACGAATAGGTGTAATCCGCTCCTGAATTGTGATGTCCTTTTGCCGTTTTTAAATGTTTTTGCGATTGTTTGTGAGTATTTATTTTAGTTGTCATAGACGGATAGGTCAAGTTATAGGTCAAGGAAATACCTTTTAGCTGTAGAATTAAATTCCAATTAAAAGATCAGATATATGGCAAATGAGGTTTAGTTTAGTTTTCACAATTAGTCTTAAAAGATTGTCAATATTTAGTCAACGATAGATTTTAGTCATCTCACTCATTGTCATTTTATTATTATTTAGCTTTCTCAGTATTAAATCAATCATGTAACTTAATTAAATATATTGTTAGAATGAGGCTTTCTTTACGTTTGGGACAACACCAAAGACAAATTGGTATTGTCGGATAACTGATGCCTTCCACCCTGATACTAACTGCCCTATCAATCGAATGTATAGAAAGTCTTATAGATTCAAATTCTTTAGTTCAACTAATGTTTGCATGTTTTATCTCTTAAATATATGTAGTTGATGGTTTATCCAGATTAATTGTTACATGAACGAATTCCAGGCCAATATTGAAGAGTGCCAGCGCTGCTGAGTCGAAGTTCAAGTCTCAGTGCGTGACGGCCAGCGCGGGGCCCAACCCTGCTATGCGACAAGGGCCTAAAGACACCTTATTATTGTACGTATAACGTCGCAGCTTGTGTGTGATTCAGTTGCTTTCATGAATCGCAAAAAAATAGTCTTAAGATACCCTTTTTTAAATATGTATATGGCAATTTAGTAAGTTTCTCATAATTTATGGTTCACTACCGGATATCCGACGTGTGCTACTACGCTAAAAAAAGAAATACATTTTGTTAATTTAGTGGTCTAAAACCATTATCGCGTTTCTAATGAACCCGGTTTGGGACACATCAGAGTCTATAACGGACATAGGTAGATTTTTTTATGTTTTGTATAGATTGGTACACTTATTTTTTCTGGTTCAGGGAGGATTATATGCCGTGGACTGGCCCCGATCCCGAGCTCCGCGCTGGCCAGTCCGTGAAGGCCGAAGCCCAGGACTCTCGGGACAGGCCCTTCAACCTCGCACGAGGCCCCTCCGGCCTCGCCAAGGGCCCTGCTGGCATCGCCAAGGGTTCTATGTACCAGAAAATAAACAAGAAATCTGCCAAAATGTAAGTATACATTTGACGAGTGTTCCTTCAAAGACAGATATTGCCACATACCATAGTTTTTCTTTTTTAATCTGTAGTCTAGGTTGGGTTTTTTTTTAATCCGGGCCTCTATCGGCCCGGCCCGCGTGCTCACCTCTGATGTGGGGGTCAGAGTTCTTAAAATTAGCCTTATGTTTAGTGTGTGTACAATAATTTTTCCAGCCTGGATTATTTTATGTCTAGGTTGGTTTAAATAATCTGCACTTTTCAGACTGCGTCAGTAATCTTTGTTTCCAATTAATATTATAAATGCTTATTATGGTATCCTATATATATTTTGAATGTACTCAAAATGTATCAATATAAATAATAATATATATACGGGCAAATGAAAACTCCTCCTTTTGGAAATCGGTTAAAAAGAGATTCGATTGATATTGACCTTTCATCAATAGAATACAGAATAAATATTTTTAAAATTATCTAAAATTACTTAATTAGACGTTATTTATCTTTTTTTTTAAGGTGGATATATCTCCCATTGAATAGACACTCCTTATTAATTATTGTTCTTAGAATACGTATTGAAACTTGAAACTCTTTTGAAGGTTATTTCAACGATGGCTTGTCTAGTGGTTTAGCGTAGGCTCACTGAACCGAGAGGTTATCAGTTCTGTTCCCATTGGCAAATTACGGAATTTGCCCTGGTCTTGGTGTACCCATAGAACAAGCTTTGTTTAATTTGGGATGACACGAGGAATATGTACTATGCGATTCAAATGAGAATAGGATTCGACTTTGCGCCATATTCTGACGTCATAGCTATCAATTCTAACCAGTTAGGTAGGGTGAGCAAAACAAGATTTTTTTTTTAAATAACATTTATTTGCAATGTTTGAGTGAAAAATGCACTCAGTCGCACGACGATGCACACTAACAACGACAAAATGGTGACTGGCGTCCTTATTTTCTTTTCTTTAATAATTTTGGCATGGCTTCCTGGGCCATTGCGCCAAAAATGAAAATAAAAAAGGTTATGGTATGGTTTTAAAAAACCGGCCAAGTGCGAGTCGGACTCGCGCACGAAGGGCTCCGTACTATTATCTATAAAAAGGGCAAAAAATCACGTTTGTTGTATGGGAACCCCCTCAATTGTTTATTTTTTTCTGTATTTTAGTATTTGTTGTTATAGCAGCAACAGAAATACATCATCTGTGAAAATTTCAACTCTAGCTATCACGGTTCATGAGATACAGCCTGGTGACAGACGGACGGACGGACAGACGGACGGACGGACGGAAAGCGAAGTCTCAGTAATAGGGTTCCCGTTTTACCCTTTGGGTACGGAACCCTAAAAACGAATTATGATTTTAAATAATTGAATATTATATTAAGACAATTTACTACTAATTTATCCCTTTTTATTTAAATTTGATGTATAGTTTTTTGCAAACCATACTTTTCAAGTGACATTTGACAGATAGTGGTTATTGACATTCCTATTGTTATTTGAATTGCATAATATCTGGCGATATTTATAATTTTTATTTTTCGTTTCAGTATCGGCTAAACCGAAATTTTTTCAACACTGGTGGTTGGTTGCTCGAAAACGCGTGTCATCATGGCGACCGGCATCATGTCCAATCATTGTGCCAGAAAATGCTTGAGCATGAGCAAAATGCTTGCTCTCCTCATTATGCGAAAACTAGCGTTATATACGAGCATATAAGCTCTTTTTTGGAAGTACGTAGAGACGCCTATTGCTACACGCGCAACTCGTACAAGCGTTGACGGGCTTACAAGCTCGTGGGTCGCGCGAGCCGCGATGTCTCAATTGTTTCTTGGTCGGAATCCATATTCCTACTGACACTCGCGACCACCGGTCAGAGCGTACACCACGAAATAAGCCTGCGCACGCGCAAAGAGAAAAGGCTAGTCAGTAGGTAGTAGCATGACCGTGTAGACACAAGTTTTATCTCTTTGGGGCCGTTCAAATATTACGTAAGCAGATTTATTACAATTATTTACCCCCCTCCCCCATCCCCCTTGTCAGCAAAAGTAAGCGAAGCTCTTACCCCCTCCCCCCTCCTTACGTAAACATTTTTCAATTAAAAATGTATTTTTTTAAATATTATAATTATAATGTTTTAATTATAAATTTATCCCCGAAAATGCGTTTCGTTTTCAAGCATAGACGATGTGGGGGTTGCCATTCGTGTAAAAAAGTAATCATCATCTAGACTCCCCTACCCCCTATGTCATCCAAAATAAGCAAAACAAAGACCCCCCCCCCCCCCATAGTGCTTACGTAATACTTGAACGGCCTCTTTCAACTGTCAGATTTGTCGAGAAAATTACGACACAGCGAGATTTTTGTACTGGACATGGCTCGGTGTGACGTCATTTTCTCCACAAATCTGACAGTTGAAAGAGATAAAACTTATGTATACGCGGTCATGATAACCGTACGTTCATCTGTATTTATGTTACAACTTTAATTAGTATACATCATCCCAATATTATTAAGCATTATATCATAACAAAATGCTTTGTTGTGTTACGGTGAATTGGGATACTTAGGTTACATTAATAATAAAAAAATCCAATTAAGTAAGTTATAACATTCCAAAAATGAATTTTGCTCAAATTTACTCCACACGATAAAATTACGTAAATATAATAAACTCCATTAGATTAATCGTTATTCTTCCAATATAATTCCCACTGCCTCTCTAATATTATTGCGGTAAATTAATGATTAAACGAACTTACCTGTACGTGAAGTTCTATCATAATTATACCAAGTGCTACGTCCGAAGGATTAGTAACGTCAAGATATTATTTAACACAATGTAGTACCGCATAGGTGACACCACTTCAGCACTGTAGTTTAGAGAATAGTTTTCACACCACTAGGGCAACCCTAAAGCGGAAAGATTTATATTTTTATATATTACTACCCCCGAATAGACTACTCTACTCGATGCGTGGCCGCCGCTCTTCAGATAGCGATGTTTCCGCAACTACCTGGGCTATCAGGGCGGGCGGGTGTTACTAATCCTTCGGACGTAGCACTTCGTATAATTATGATAGAACTTCACGTACAGGTAAGTTCGTTTAATCATTAATTATACTCGTGCTACGTCCTCGAATTAGTAACGTCAAGATATTATTTAACACAATGTAGATGTTGAGAGTATGTGGAGGGAACGTCGCAATAACCGCAATGAATGATGTAAAAAAAATTTAATAATTTTACTCATTTATACCCCAACAAAAAAATACTTATAGCATTAACTTTAATTATAACATTACAAGAATGTAACTAATTTTAATCAAAGTGAACATAGTGTTCGCGCTAAGGCCGAGTTCTCCTCATTACTGACTACGGGCCTGTTGTAAAATTTGGCGAAGGTTGTGGAATTGCCGCTCCATCCAGCGGTCTGTCTTATTGCATCCAAATTAACCCCAAGTTTAAACGCCATAGACGTTGAAGTGTGTCTGGTGCTGGGGGAGGAAAACACGGAAACGTCAATTCCACTATCTTTCAGGGTGTACTGTACAGACTTGTAACTATTGATAGTTCCATATTGGCCACCATAATCAAATATTTTAGTGAACTCTATGATGATTGGACAAAATACTTATTTACTCGTACGTAAATGTTGACATCGTTTTCTATACAAAAACCATACCAACGTTTGAGGCAAACATCATACTGCCTTAGAGTATTGGTCTACCATGAAGCCATCATAATTTCTAGGGTGGTGATTGGCACGCATTGCCGTAACGACATGGTCCGGAATGATCTCGGCGACCAGGGTAACGTTGGTTTGAATGTTGTGGTTGCTGGAACAAGTTATTACAAAATCGTTAAATTTTAACTAGACCAAGTCTGAATTTAGCAGACGTAAAAATTGTGAGTACCACGGTTGTGTGGGCCAATAAGGTACAACCATTATACCAACAGCTTTGTCTGCTATGACAAGACTTGAATTTATCACATTTATTTATTTATTTGGGTAACAAATAAATCGATATATGCGACTGGAAACATAGAAATACATTTTTGGTAGCCAGCGTTAGTTAACTCTCATTCAACTTCAAGATGTGTTTGACGTATTGTACGTGTCTTTTTAGAGCAAAGTTAGCTGCTAAAAGTTTGAGATGATTGATGTGTAATAGTCCCTCACTAAACCAACGACCACTAGCGGTCTGACCATTACAGGCTGCCCCCCATCCCATTGTTGAGGCGTCAGAGAATATTCAGATCTCCAATACATAGCTGTATAACACAGATCATCCGAGTAATATAAATGATAATATAAAGCCACATGAACGTAATAACTTCAGAACTGGCTTCATCAGTTTAGTAAATATGAATGGCGCCGTACAGATACCGAATGGCAGGACATTAAAGACGTCAACAATTAAGTTTAAGACGATTAAGTTGTTAAACATAAAATTGAGATATTTAAGTACGTCAGTTTAGATGCATTTAAATAAAAAATATATAACACTATATATTTTTGACGTATATTTTTAACACTCTATATAACACTCGTGAGATACAAGTTAAAGGACGGTACGAATATCCTCTTGAAGTGTTGTGTTTTAATTAATTTATTAAGACATTTAGATGTAAGATGAATCTCATCTTGCCATTTGGTTTCGGTACCAAGAACACACGTGATACAAATTGTTCACTATATCTGTGTAGTGTCAATAATTAATCAACAGATGTTAAACATCACTGCAGCCACTGTGGCAGTATCTGCCACATGAAGTTTCTTAGAATTTGTAAAGTTATTTGCCACGGACGGGTAGGCAAATTTGAACAACTGATTTATCGAATTTAATTCGATAACCGTTCACCCAAGATAGGATGGTACGGTCGCGAGTAATCAAAGAACATTGTTTATAAAACTGGGAAAGGCGCCCAGCACCCAGTACCGGTTCTACTGGCGGTGCGTCTGCTTCGGACGCTGCGTGTAGCCGTGAGAAGAGGTGCCGCGAGGCGGCACGTTCTGCGGGACAGGCGACTGGTGTCGTGGCGGCAGGCCCGGCGACTGCCTGTGAGTCGCGGTCCACGCCTTCCAGTATAGATTATTTCCTGATGTATTCGGCGATGTTGACGTTGTAAGTTTCTTGGGAATTTCGGGTTTTAAGTCCGAGCTAGATTTTGAGACAGCCTTTGCTGTTTTAATAATCTCCGGCAAGTTGCTGCCGAATAGGTATTTGTCAATCTTAGTGGAAGACAACTGGTCCTTTAATTCCCTCTTGACCGAATAGAGTGCGAAGTTACGCCGTGCTTCAGATTCGGGATATTGGGTGTCGCATAAGATTCAACTAACTTCCATGAGATCTCTGATCAAATCGTTGTTCATCTCAGTGACACATAACTGATCAGATATTATTTTTCCCAGCAATAAAATACCGGCTGCTATTTGCTTCTGACGTGCTTCAATAGCCTTGTCCCTTTTGACGACCTGTTCAGGGACTGTAGCCTTAATCTCGGCATTAAGTTGCGGTGCGGCTATGTTTGTACAGTTCCCCGGCACTAAAAACTTCTTCAGAAGTTCCTTGCGAACATCTTTGTTTAATCCGGATGTTGCTATGTGGGTAAATCGAGATGCAACTTCCCTGTTAATGTCAGGCCCATATTCAATGACGACTGACGGATCTGCTCCCAATATCTCTAGAATTTCGGTGCTAGCAGGGTTATCATCGTGACTAGTTGATGCGATCGGTTCTCCCGATACATTATCGCATGTAGTTATTTGTATTTCGACTGATGTCGGTAGTTCCACAGGAATTTTATCATTATTAGGGATCGACGTGGCTTCTTGACCTAAAACAAGGTATGATAGATAAGCCAATATAGTTGCAGGCTACAAATGCGGCGAGATAGTCCTAACGACTACTCTGATGCAATTTGTAAAATAAGCTGTCTCTCAGCCATTATGAATCAATGCGGCGAGATAGTCCCTCAGACTACTCTGGTGCACTATATAAAAGTCGGCATTTTCCAGCCGTTAAATTTCAAATGCGGCGAAATAATCCTACAGATTACTCTGATGCATTTATCAATGTTAGGCAAGATAGGTACCTACTGCTAACAACTTAAATGCGGCGATATAGTCCCTCAGACTATTCTGATACATTTTTGTTAGACAGTAGTATATGTTTAAGGATTTAAATTACATTGAATGTGGCGAAATAGTCCCGCAGACAATTCTGATACATTCGTAATACTTTTTGTTTTATGTAGGTAGGCAGACACTTACCATCAGAGATTTCTTGTGGCGTAACTGGCCTCGACGAATCTGATGAGTCCGATGATTGGCTCGATGATGATGAAGCGTCACGTTTTTTACGTCGAGAACGTTTTACTTCCTTTTCTAATTTCCTTATTTTTTAACAATAAATTCCAAACTACTATTTTCATTTACACGTTTCGACATTTTTTTTTTTAAGTTTACGTGCGAAATGCTGAACAAGTGAAGTGGTTGAGCACTAAAATGCGAATGAAGAGCGGCGGCCACGCATCGAGTAGAGTAGTCTATTCGGGGGTAGTTATATATAAAAATATAAATCTTTCCGCTTTAGGGTTGCCCTAGTGGTGTGAAAACTATTATCTAAACTACAGTGCTGAAGTGGTGTCACCTATGCGGTACTACATTGTGTTAAATAATATCTTGACGTTACTAATTCGAGGACGTAGCACGAGTATAATTGAACTGTACATCGTTCTGCATAGAAGTAATTTTTCAATACCAATGCAATGTAATCAAGGCGAATTTGCCATGGCCTTTTGCGTATTACCAAAAACCTCCCATTTCTCGTTCAACTGCCAAAATAGGGTTCACGGCTTCACAAGTTTGCCAAATATTCAAAGTGCGTGGGGCCTATAACATTAGCAAAGTATTAATTTAAGCTTTATTAGTATTTAAATTAGGTCGTAAATGTGTTAGATATGTAGTAAGCGCTGTAAGTTTTCATGTAGTCATTGACTTTACTGCTAAACTGCAACGTATATCGACGCTTGAAAATCGTAAAATGAGTTATATATACCACTAGCTGTGCCCGCGACTTCGCCCGCGTGGACTTTAGGGAGATTACCCGGAAATATGGGTATTATGTTTTTCCGCGGAAACCTAATGCTTTTTCTAAAATTAAAAAAGTAGCCTAAGTTACGCCTTGGAACGTCAGCTATCTGTCAGTGAAAGTCCCATTGAAATCGGTTCAGCCGTTTAGAAGTTTACCTCAAACAAACAGACAGACACACAAAAAATTTTAAAATTGCGTTTTCGTTATAGGTATCGTATATACTTTCATACGCATTTGGTAAAAAAGTGTTATTTTGATATTACAAACAGACACTCAAATTTTATTTATTTGTATATATTCGAACGGCCAATTTTTTCTGCGTCGTTTGGTATAAACATCATATAACTCATTTTACGATTATTTTATAGTAGCAGTGGTAGCCGAGTGGTCGAACGCACGTCTTGCAAATCAAAGTGTGCAGGTTCAAACCCCGGCTCGCACCTCTGGGATTTATGTGCGAATCTCATTTACATCAGAGATTATCACTTGCTATGAAACGGTGAAGGAAAACATCGCGAGGTAACCTGCACGACTGAGGGAACTTGTCTAGTTCTCGATAGATGTGTGAAGTCTGCCAACCCGCACTGGGCCAGTGTGGTGGACTATGGCCCGAATCCCCCTCGCATTGAGGGGAGGCCCGTGCCCAGCAGTGGGGCGTTAAAAGGGCTGTAGTAGTAGTCGCTTAGTATGAATTGCCTTTCAAGCGTCGATATGCTTTCATTAATTGGACGTACTTAACAAAAAGTAAGTTTAGACATATGGCAGCTTGAAGTTTGATAGTAATAGTTACCATAGATTAAACAGAGAAGCCATATCGACTCCGCCCTTCGTATGGCCCTGCGGCAATTTTTTTGAAGTTTATGTGACATCCGCCATTGTGGTTGCCGAATCAAGTAAGTCAAACATAATACACAGGCAGCATATTTGCCGCAGGCCAGAGTCGATAGGGCTTCTCCTTTTACTCTATGATCGTTACCATGTATATCGCTAAGAAAGATAGAAATAACAGTATGTAGTCCAAGTAAACGGCCAAGTATTATTTCGGACTTTTGACAGCTGTTTTAACAGAAGGTGATTGCAAGATTGCAACTTGTTTGAAATTTAATTACGTAATCGCACCGCTATCGACTTGTTGCGTCGGAGAGCAAATTAGGTTAAAAATACATTATTTTTATATAATAAGTAGGTATATAAGTATTCAATGTGCAATAATTGTAGTTCTATGTATTATGTGTTCGGGTGTCAGTACTACAGTCGTCAAGATCCAAAAGGTCCGTTTTGACAGATCGTTTTATGTCAATAGAATTTAAATTAGCATGAAATCAAGAAAAAAAATAACTTTTTGGGTTCAAAAAGCCTTTCTTATTTCTTGCGTTAAATAATATGTGAGGACATATTTCTAGGTTTTTTTAACGAAATAACAAAACGGCCTTCTTGGCCGTAAATTTTTTGCCAATATCAACACTATAGTCGTATTTTTAATTAGACGAAGTCAACTGACGTTTACTGTGTTGTCAGTTTTTGATGAAATAAAAATAGTGTTGTGACAAAGTGAATGATTGAAAAAACTCCTGAATGAATGAAATTGCCTCGATTGTCTTTTATAGTTTGAAATGATTAACTATTCACACTCATTGTTCATTCATCTGATTGAACGAGAACTGAACGCATCACTATTACTTTAAATATGGCAACATTATTTTACAAAGTGACATTAGCTACTGTCAGTTGGATTTGTCTAATTAAAAATACGACTATAGCTTTATTGACTCATTGTAAAAGTTAATTTTTCAACGGTTTGACATCGCGAGCGAATTCTGCAGCGTGGTATTTATGTATATTGATACAGAGTTCATTTTGATGTTCGCAAGAAATATGCGGCGTGCGTCTTTCCACCCCATTATCCCCGGGGCTGTAACAACTCTTTGTTACCTCTGTAACTACATAATTACCAGTCGGTACATGCTATTATTTGTCGAACAAATTAGAAAGTGACCCCATTTAAAATTGTATTATTTTGTCACAGTAGGAATGCTAAGATTAATAATAGGCGACGGAGACATATCTGTTGAGGCCCAGTCTCTCTCTAATCTAGTCCAGGTCTAGTCAATTAGGATGGAATATTGTAGCAATCTCCACAGTACATATTTTTGTGAACAACATTGTCAAAATAAATTGTTGGTTTTCTCCAGAATTTGTTTTTTTGTTACTGAAACCCTTATATATAAACCGTACTCATATTCTGACCGCATCACTTCCTTGAGCAATGAGTAAAGCAACATGTTCTTGAGTGTAGGTACCATATTTGGTATTCATTCACCTCAATTTCGCACAAATAACAATCTTCTACTTCTTCTTAATCGGTATCACTCTTGTCAGAGTGGTCGTGGTCATCACTTCAGGTGTTTGTGGCAAATAACCAACTAATTAATACCAACTAATTAATAAAACAAATATATTTTTACGTGCGATTATACGAAATAAACGGTGTCCATAACATATTGTGGTATGATTTGCCTTGTGAAAAAAATGAGTTATTTTTTAATTTTACTATCAGGCATCCGACCGGATACTGAATTACTATCCGGTATCCGGCCGGATAGTGAAAACAAGGCCGGATAGGTCGGATACCGGATAGTTATCGGATATCCGTTTCATTACTAATAAATAGGAGCCATTCCTCAATTCATTAAAATTTCCATTTCGTAAAAAAGAAGATATTTATTTACAAGTTAAAACACTATCTATCGCTTATCTTATCATGGGTACCTGTTACTCCCGGTGGATGCCCGACTGCCTTATACCTCACTGATCATCTTCTAAGACAAAATAACTTAATTGCGAATACAGCAGTATAAGCATGGCTGCGTAAGTCTTGTCTCTTCCACTGTCAGAAAATGACATCACACCGAGCGTTGTCTAGTACCTACAAAAAGCTCGAAGTGACGTAATTTTCTCGGCAAATCTGCCAGTTTAAAGAGATAAAACTTACTACACGGTCATGCTAAGCCTACATGTTATCATAAGTCAAGTCCGCCGGTTTTGAAGTCCGCAGACTTTTAAGTGCTCCATTGGCGGATTAAACCTTTGGCTCGCGAGTTCGTTGGCGAGCCGACGGTTTTACTCGCAAATGGATCACCCCTTAACAGTCTATGTAGCGTACGCTATATTCTACCTCACGGTATGTAAATATTACAATTTTAACTGATATACAGAAAGATCTGCCAAGTGTGGTGGGGCCAATACGACTAACTCGTGCACAAGACTTAACTCATGTCATGTATTAAGTCGCATTGAGACATTGAGTTGCTCTCACACTTTCGTGGTAACAAATTTGTCTATGCTCTTTAGCCGAGTGTACACACTTTCCGAGTTAATAGCCAACTTTCCTCAGTTTAACGGTAATAATACAGAAATCTTTTAGTTTTAGTCTCTAAAGCGGCTTCGCACGGGTGGACATTTTTTTAAATATTTTGAGATAAATAAATATAGCAACTCAGTGATAATCTGGCTTTCTAACGGCAAAATATTTTATGACATCGGTCCAGTAGTTTTTAAGTTTATTCGTTACATAAAAAAATAAAACTCTTTCCTCTAAAATATTAGTAAGGATAAGTCAATTATACTTATGGTTTATGTACTTAATTACAGGTACCTATTAAAATGTATTGTTTATACTAATGCTTAATATTGAGTTATTTATTATTCTATACCTACTATTACTGGGAATATAACAAACATGAGGTCGCAAACGTGACAGAGGAGACCTTAAATTCGAATCTCGCGCCATCCCCGCTATAATACACTACTTCTTTAGTCATTGATAAACCAATAAAACGCAGATCTCAGTTAAATCTTTTATACATCGAGTTAAGAATTTCATAAATTTGAATTTAATTTAGTCTTGGTGGACGAGTAATCACGAGTGACCTTTTATCCTTTGCGCACTCACTTTCTATGTGCGCACATACTTGGCGTACATCTGAGTAAATAATCGATAATTGATTATTGCGTTGCACAGAGACCAACACGTTTATGAAGTGATAACATAATATATTACTATACTCTTTGAGTGATAACTTATTAGGGTCTTTGTTAACGAATAACAACACGGGATGCAGTATGTGTGTGTTCAGCAACCATAAACGAAACAAAACATGAACAATATCATGGCGAAAGGTTCGGACAACGTCGTCATGGCGAATTTACGGCCGGACATTACCGAAGTTACCGAAGCCGATCCCCTGGCGATGGGGGCCGATCGCGAACCCGAGCGAGCTGATATCGTAGCAGTGACGCCGGTCTCAACTATCAAAAATTTCCGTGCTTGCCGTCTGCCTAGCGAGGCTAATGGCGTCTTAACTGTGCCCGTGTCGCTGCCGGCGGGCACGCTCATCGCGGGGACATCGTTCAACGTGATCACATCCGACCATCTGCCGCAGTTTAAGCCTATGATATGCGTCGACAACGGGTTCATATCGGGAGGGCGTGGCGGCGAGAGCTTGAGGCCGCGGGCGGCCCAGAGCCCAGCGTCGCCCACACGCCACGACGACGAGACCTCCACCGAGGAGTCGCCGGCGGTGAACGCGCGCTCGTGGGCGGAGACAGCCAGCATGCCTGTGCTGCCCATCCGCTGCAAGAACACCTCCGCAGAACTACACAAGAACAGGTTCGGTTCAGGAGGCAGGGGGAGATGCATCAAGTATGCCGATGAGTGGCACACCCCTAATGAGTTTGAGGCTCTCTGCGGCCGGAGATTGAGCAAGGATTGGAAGCGATCTATCAGATTTGGCGGGCGGAGTATTCAGGTGCTGATTGATGAAGGCATCCTGACTCCGCACGCTACCAGTTGCACTTGTGGGGCATGTTGTGATGATCAGACAGGTAATATATATGTATAAAAATAATTTTATTCCAATATTTACTAGCTTATGCTTTAATGAAATATATTAAAAATACAGTGAGAGAGAGAAACTGTTATTAGTACTTTATATACTCATAATGCTATATAATGTTAATGGTTGATTAAGTTAAGCGGTAATTTTAAATTTCTGCACCTGTGTGCCTTTTGGCAAAGGCCTGTTGCAGCCACCCTTGTCCAGGTTCTGCCAGCCATTCCCACAATTTCATCTTCCCAGTGTCAAGATGTCTTCCTCTTTTTCTTTTCCCATCACCATAAGGTACCCAATCATTACAATAAATAAATATCACCAGACAACACATACCTACTCATCCTATGATCCCAAAAGCAAAGCTTGTATTATGGGTACCATACAATGGACTGAGGGCGATTCCAACCAGCCCCAATTTCGATAAAAGGCATTCCCGAAATTTGTCAATAGTGGGATCAAACCTACTACCATCTGAACCAGTTAGCCAAGGGGCCTATACTCAAACCTTCAATGTATTGTATGTGTTTATAGCAATTGGTCCTGTGCGGCTATTTACACCATACAAGAGGAAACGGCGGATAAACCAGGACATTGAGGAGAGGGTGACCAAAACGCCAAGGAACGTCAGTGAGAGTGAAGCGGATACTGCTGAGCAGTGCAGCAACCACAGCAGCCCTAAGGAGGCTTGGCAGAACATGGATGAGAGATTGGAGACCACCACCGACTACCATATAGTCGAGAAACCAGATAATGTTAATGAGTATGTTGCAGGTAATACAAATAACATTCATATTATTTCCTACAGTGCTAAAGCCTGCACAGAAGCGTGAAGACATGTACTGGGACATGTTTGCCAAAGTATACTCTATGTCAATGTACATAAAGATTGAATTTCAGTTGTAAAAGTTATACAATCATACTATTAAATTTGCTTGCATCATCAATGAGATATTGTTTAAGGATGAACCTTATGTGTGACTTAATACAGTTTGTTTTAGTATTGGCAAAGATATTTCAGTGTTGTGTCTTCATGAATTTCTTAGTTCTATGCATCATCAGAAAGCAAAGCGAAGTTACCCACAATTTAAGAATTACAATCTGTTTGCAGACTGGCATTATAGAGCTCTTTTGTTCTGTAAAATACATTGTTACTTAAATTGGGGGGTTATTCTGTAAATTGGCCTTTATAGCAATGATGTTGATTCTGTTCCTTTCAAACTAAATTAGAGCTATTGTTGTTCTTAAGGTGTAGTAAAGGCCCGGGCACACTTAGGTAGTCAAACGCGCGAGTAAGGATTTTTTTCCAATACAAAAATGAGCTCTGCATTGAATATACATAGAGATTGAATATCTGTATAAAATCTAGATGTATGTAGTGTGTAAGTGTGGGCGCACTACAGTGCACCTCTGCCTATCCCTTCGGGGAATACAGGCGTGATATGTATTAGATTTTTCATAAATTTGAAGCGTTGAAGTCATCTTGTTAAGTTGAACAATTCAACCTAATAAGATGGCTTTTGCAAGGCGAGTTTCTTATGATTTTTTACAATACTGTAGTATGCATAAGATCATTGGACTGGGCCTTTCATATACATTGCGAGTTTATAATGTTTATAAAGCTTCCTCACTGCCTACTGTCTTGCGTCAATATTTTTAATATTACTTTCAGTTTTTGACAGTTAAGTCTGTACAAAATCTGTCAAAAATTTAAAGTGGCTAATGATACAACAATGCTTCAAGTGGTGGTGGTCAGTAATACAACACCATAACTGTAACATACTAACGCAAGCGAAAGCCATTGACTTCTTTTGATAATATACTTTGTGCAAAAACACATGAATATGAAATATTTGTGGCAAAATCTAGCCGACCATGCGAACAGATATGCTCGCGAAAACCGATGACATTTAGTTGAAAAATCAGGACGCGCCTGTTTGTTGAAGCCTTAATTAACAGTGTCCTTACAAACTGTAGGCTTGGCATGACTGTGTAGACATAAGTTTTATCTCTGTCTACTGTCGGGTTTGACGAGAAAATGACGTCACACCAAGCCATGTGAGTGTAGTGAATTCCCAAATTCAAACATCGACAAACCGTTTCTAACCAAGATGCTGTTAAATCAATTAGGATAGGTCAGTAGACATTTATCAGTAATGGCTGATTTCAGGAACGAGTCCTACTCCACAAGAATGTAAGATCTGAACTACTTAGTGAATTGTGGTCGTACCGTTGTTACAATCAACCCCTAGAGTTTGTGAAAGAGTAGTAAAGTTTTCATTAATCTAATAACTGTTTTCACAAGTATACATTCCTCATAATACAACGCAATGAACTGCGGCCATATCGTAACAATCAACCCCCAGAGTTTATGAAAATTATGCAAACATAGTAAATTCATTATGTGACAGCTCGATGTGACATCATTTTCTCGACAAATGTGACAGTTAACAAAGATAAAACTTATATCTACACGGTCATGCTAAGCCTACTGCTCCTGTAATAAAAACTGATTTGTAAAGACCTTGTGAATAGAAGCAATTGTAATTAAATTTGGGGACAAGTCTGGTATGGGGTTAAAATCTGTCTACAATTTTACAAGCGATTTGGCCTTGGCGAGTGTATCAATGTCCAGACGTTTCGGCATATCATGAATATTGGGTCGGAAAACACAGTATTATTTGTGTCATTGTGTATTTTTCCACGATATGAGGCCGTATGTTGCTTTAAAATTGTATTTTTATGTAAATAATTTAACATGTACCGAGAAAAAGGATATATCTGTATCATGATTCGTATGGGTACACAGAACTTAGCCCTGTTTGGAATATCACAAGTGAAATATGACGTTTTTCTTGTGTTTTCATTCGGTATTGTCACACAAAAGTGCCACGGAGCTACTTACGCTCGTCACTACATGAGTTCGTCTGCGACACCGCGACCCAAGTCGTGGTTAAGAGATGCAACAGATCTCCTTGGAGGTCTCGATTTCTAACTGACGTGAGACGCGGACATAAACCAGGTTTATTTAAAAGTTTTTCATTATATGGTAAACTTACAATTATCGTGGTACAGTCGTAATATGAAAAATATCAGCAGTTTACAACACTGATTCATAAGAAACCTTCGGTTTCGACCAAGTCTTCTGCCGCCGAAGGTGGTCGTAGTCGATGGTTCGGTGGGACACAATTTTTTTTAAATCAACAACAATCTTTAACTATTATTAATGTTGCTTAATAGTTAGACCCCCTCAGTGTTGAACTAAACTATTTTAGTTAATTTTTTTCACATCAGCACCCAAACTTTCTGTGTTGTTGCATATTTTATGTTATCCTACGTTATAACTATACTCGATGGGTATTTAAACTTTTATGAAACTCGTCAGAGTTGAGACAAGTTAACAAAGTTAAGGATAAAAAAGCGTAACAGTGAAATGAGTCGAAGACTTTAAAGTGCTACATAATACGAGAAAAAGGGATGATATGATAAGGTCATACATACACAAGTGGTTTATATGTTCACACCAAGCAGTTGATAGTTTCTATTCAGCAGTGGGTAGTTTTTTTTTTTTTTTTTTAACGAAATGAGCGAAATGATGATATTTAATGGAATAAGATGAGGAATGGCATCACCTGCGACTAGCGCGAGTATTTCGCCAATGTCAAGTAATTAATAGCAAGGACAAATTAAATAAATACACATTATAAATAAAAATGGATAATGACTGATAAAGATGGCGGATGACTCCGGGTAGTTTATTATAGGTAGTGGGTCGTTTATGTCAGGCAGTGGGTAGTTTATGTCAGGCAGTTGGTAGTTTATGTCAGGCGGTGGGTAGTTTATGTCAGGCGGTCGGTAATTTCTCTCAAGCAGTGGGTCGTCTTTATCAGGCAGTGGGTAGTTTATGTCAGGCAGTGGCTAAGTAGAAATGGGTATCAAGAAGCTATTGATAGGGATAAAATAATCACTAAAATTATGTACATACTCTAGCAAAAATGTTTTTTTATTTATATGGCTTGTGTATTTTAGCTGTACAGTTTTAGTTACAAAAATATTGCCATCTGTTGCAAATGTATTAATATATTGTGCTTGTCTGTTTGGTCTGTCTCTGTGTCGATTTACATAAAGTTTGAATTCCTGGCCCTGTAACATAATCGCGTAGACATAAGTTTTATCTCTTTCAAGTGTCAGATTCGTCGAGAAAATGTTTTTAAGCATGGCCCAATTCTCCCTCGTATTGAGTAATGTGCCCGGTATTATGGTAATAGGGTCGCCCCTTATTACATTGGGATTGGAATACTTCTAGTATGTGTGCACTGCAGTGCACCTCGGCCTATCCCTTCAGGGAATACAGGCGTGATGATACTGATTAAATTAATACTCTACGCGAAATCTACTTATATGTTCATTCTTAGGGACAAGACTATGACTAGTATATTGCGATTTTTTCTGTGGCGTTTGTCTTGCGAATGTTGTGTTCTTGGCACAAAGCGAATCATGAGTAAAAAGCAATAAATATTTATCGCCAGACAACACATACTCATTGTATAACCCCAAACTAAGCTAAGCGATCGCAGTTACACTCAGACTAGGCCAAATTTCAAAAAAGGCTTAAAAGTAGATTCTGCTTAGTACAGTTAAATACTGGGTATTGGGTACCATGTAATGGACAGGGGCGATCGCAGTTACACTCAGACTAGGCCAAATTTCGAAAAGGACTTGAAAGTAGATTCTACTTAGTACAGTTCAATACTGGGTATTGGGTACCATGTAATGGACAGGGGGCGATCGCAGTTACACTCAGACTAGGCCAAATTTCGAAAAGGACTTGAAAGTAGATTCTACTTAGTACAGTTAATACTGGGTATTGGGTACCATGTAATGGACAGGGGCGATCGCAGTTACACTCAGACTAGGCCAAATTTCGAAAAGGACTTGAAAGTAGATTCTACTTAGTACAGTTAATACTGGGTATTGGGTACCATGTAATGGACAAGGGCCGATCGCAGTTACACTCAGACTAGGCCAAATTTCGAAAAAGGCTTGAAAGTAGATTCTACTTAGTACAGTTAATACTGGGTATTGGGTACCATGTAATGGACAGGGGGCGATCGCAGTTACACTCAGACTAGGCCAAATTTCGAAAAAGACTTGAAAGTAGATTCTACTTAGTACAGTTAATACTGGGTATTGGGTACCATGTAATGGACAGGGGGCGATCGCAGTTGCACTCAGACTAGGCCAAATTTCGAAAAGGACTTGAAAGTAGATTCTACTTAGTACAGTTCAATACTGGGTATTGGGTACCATGTAATGGACAGGGGGCGATCGCAGTTACACTCAGACTAGGCCAAATTTCGAAAAGGGCTTGAAAGTACATTCTACTTATTACAGTTCAATACTGGGTATTGGGTACCATGTAATGGACAGGGGGCGATCGCAGTTACACTCAGACTAGGCCAAATTTCGAAAAGGGCTCGAAAGTAGATTCTACTTAGTACAGTTAATACTGGGTATTGGGTACCATGTAATGGACAGGGGGCGATCGCAGTTACACTCAGACTAGGCCAAATTTCGTTATATGCGGCAGCATAGTTGGTACAGCGCTCTTACTGGATGTTAGGGGTGCAGGCTTTACAGGCTGGCACTTCAGGTATTTCATGTGCGAATGTAACTTTCAATAACCATTACCACTTGCTTCACGATGAAAACAAACATTCTGAGGAAACCTGCATGTGGGCAAAAATAAGTGTGAACTCCACCAACCCGCATTCGCCAGCATGGTGGACTACCAAAGTGAAAACTCAAAGCTCCCTCTCATGTAGTATAATGGCTATTGGCGAACTAAAACGTCATTGAAATATGCGTGCACTACAGTACACCTGTGCTTACCGTTTGAGGGAATACAGGTGTGGTTATATGGTGTTAATATATTAAATTGTAGGCTTACTATGCGATGGTTTATTTCTATGTATAGTTTAGTGCGCTTTGTCGATTTTTAAGATGGCTATGTTAGTTTGTGCTCATGATTTTTGGTAGTTTTATGTAGTAGTGTGTAGTTTATGCGGAGATCCGGGGCGATTTTTGTGAGATCGACGTCACCTTTATTTGAGATATGTCGAAACAAAACGTCAATTTGGTCGTATTTCGTCGTATTAGGGTTCCGTACCCAAAGCGTAAAACGGAAACCCTATTACTAAGACTTCGCTGTCCGTCCGTCCGTCTGTCACCAGGCTGTATCTCATGAACCGTGATAGTTAGAAAGTTGAAATTTTCACAAATTATGTATTTTTGTGGCCGCTATAACAACAAATACTAAAAAACAGAATACAATAAATATTTAAGGGGGCTCCCATACAACAAACGTGTTTTTTTTTAGTTTTTAGGGTTCTAAGTTTTTATAAAGTGTGTTTTTATTTTTATCTTTTTTAAATTCTAAATTGACCAGTGATACAGTGCATTCATAATTTTCATAAATTGGGACTAAAATGTTGGTGTATATACAAACTAGAAGCTTTTAACGCAAACCGAAAACAGATATGTATTAGGGCTTTTGCCGATTATTATAGATAATGGTACGGAACCCTTCGTGCGCGGGTCCCACTCGCACTTGGCCGGTTTTTTTTCGACATATCTCGATATCGACATGATGCCTATCAAACGAAAATCGGGTTCTCGAGTTATGTAGTGCTATTTCGAAGATAATATTATCTTACGTCTGAACGAATTCCAGCGAAAACTCCTTGCCTCTGTAACTGTTAAAATTGGCGATTGTCTGTGTTTGGTTCACCCATAGTATAAATATGTTTACAGTCGTGATAGTTTGTGGTATAGAATAATAATTTGTTTTGTCTATTTTGGTCGAATTATACAAGGAGTTCTTGTTAAGATTGCAACTTCTGTCGCGAGTTCCTTAATTTTTTAACCTTTAAATTTATTTGTGTTAAAGAGATGTTTTGTTTATTGTAATTTGGTGTATATACAGGGTGTATCAGAAGTAACTGATATTTAGTTTCTCAGTGAAAATAGGGTGCCGAATTGTCGTAGTTTTCGTGTTACAGGCCTGTGCATGCACCCTGTATTTGAATGTTAGCGATTAAGCAATCATTGAATTATCCAGTTTACCCGCACGTTGTAAGACCTCTGGTACTTTTCAGTTTTACCGGAGATAGAGGTTGTTGCAAAACGGATGGACGATATCGGGTCGATGCTGGAGCGGCTGGCGGGCGAGGTGAAGCAGTGCTCGGACGAGGCGCGTGCGTTGAACGCCCGCCACATGGAGCGGCTCGAGCAGGAGCGCGCGTCCGTGCTGCTCGCCGCCAGCGTGGACGACAACCATGCGCCACTGCACAGCAATGTTGATGCCAACACCAAAAAGGTGCGTACAGTAAACATTTCATATCCTTTCTCTTTTATGCAGGGTGTTTCAGAAGTCCGAAATAATATTTTGACGTTATCATCAGTATGGAGTTACACAACTGAATGGTATCCAAATTTGACGATGATTTTCCAACTTTTTTTTGTCGTCAATTTCTATAACTCGAGCGTCGAGACGTCGTATAGTGAGCGTCGCGACGCATTATAGTGAGCGTCGCGACACCTTGCAGTGAGCGTCGCGACGCCTTATAGTAAGCATCGTGACGCCTTATAGTAAGCGTCGCGACGCCGTATAGTGAGCGTCGCGACGCATTATAGTGAGCGTCGAGACGTCATATAGTGAGCGTCGTGACGCCGTATGGTGAGCGTCGCGACGCCTTATAGTGAGCGTCGCGATTAATTATATTAGGTATATATTGGTACATAGCCATATTGACACATAATTTGTTTTGGTATTGGCAGAAAAAATTACACGTATCTTGACGCCCCAGTGTGTGCTGGGCTTAATAGTGCCATTATAGGTATAGGACACTTTTTTCCATAAAATATCTGTAAGGGATTTAGAGATGGATTTAATGTTCTGTAAATTTTGGGGTTTCCCTTTAAAGTTAGGTCAGTAAAGTCAGTGTTTTCGAGTCCCAGTCAGTTAAATCAGTATTTTTGACCATACAATCTGTTTCGACCCTTGCAGTTGTAGCATGAGCGGCAAGACTAACCTTATGTCTCGGAATATGTTGATGTTGTCTCTTTCTCTCGTATGAACTAAGATAGAGAGCGAGCGAATCCGTGACTGAGGCCTAAAGCGGCTTTCAGACTACGCTATAATATATAGCACAACAATATCGCGCACCCTACAAAGCCAATAATATATAGTACAGTACAGTGTGAACGTGTCCATAACAATGTATGGTGCGCGATATTGTTTTGCTATGAGCTATATACGATATGCTATAATATTATAGCATAGTCTGAAACCCGCTTTATCGTGACATGGGGGCTAACCCATCTGCACTTGTAGCATGAGCGCCAAGATTAGACGTATGTCACGAAATATCTTGATGTTGTCTCTTTCACTCGTATGAAATTAGACAGAGAGCGACCGATCCAATCCGTGACATAGGTCTTGTCTTGACATGCGTGCTGACACCACTGGTTGTCTGACCATATCTATAGTGAGTCGTGCATATCGCGTGGGTCGCATAATAAAATCAAAATCATTTCTTTTTTATTCGTGTAGGTCAAAAAGCTCAACCAAAAAACTCACGGCAGTCTAATATTAAATACAAATATAGTCTTTACGCTTAGGAAGCTAAGTAAGGTGCGTCTACTCCCATTTACAATGAAGGGATTATTCTAAACTACAGATGGTTATCGAAATAATTGCTTTGGTATGATGCCTTCAACACAGTATGGGAGCGTAGATGATAAGTCATTAAGAAGAAAATGGTTGGACCAGTCGTATGTGATGTGTGTTGGTCTGTCGCAGTGCGTTAACTGCAACCGCGAGGCTACGGCCGAGTGCTCGCTCTGCCGCCGTACGCCCTACTGCTCCACCTACTGCCAGAGGAAGGATTGGACTTCGCACCAGATCGAGTGTCTGCGCAACGTGCCCAGCATCGACCCCCAGCAGCATCAGTCCATCATGTTCATCGTCGAGAGCCCTCATCACTAAGTATTTAGGTGGGTCTTTTTTAACATTATAACTACTCCATGGGGGTAGGCATGAAAGCCACATGCTACGATCCTGACATACCCCTTTCATCCACCGTCGTACACTTCCAACGGTTGAGGGTGCTACGGACTTGACTTTTCTGGAAGATACCGTTAGTCTGGTCGTGAAAGGTCCTTCTCGAGCGTCTCCCTTCCTACTTACATCTTCAACTACAACAACATTATGTCTATAAACAAAATAAATTCACGTATTCATTACTTAATTTATTTTTTTCAGATCGCAAGGAGCGGTGAAGAAACAAATATGACACAGAAACGCATGGGTTAAATAAACTGTAGAATCAATACTACACATGTTGTCTCTTGAAGACAAGCTTAGCGTAGATATATTTAGGCCATAGACATAGCAAAACGAACTGTATTGACACACAGAAAAAGTCCATTTTACAATGAAATTAAACGCGAGCGAAATTTCGCGCGTGGGGCCGTGGCTTACAGGACAGAAATTTAATCTATGCATATTGACACAGAGTTCGTTTTGGTATTGGCAAACATTATGACGCCCCGGTGTGCCGGGGGCTTTATACTAATATTTGTAAAATATTAGTATAAAGCCCCCGGCATATGAATTTAACCTGTTTTATGAAATTATAACAATTCATTTTCTTTTTTTATGGGCACAATTATACCAACTTAATCAAATTATTGATATCTGCTGTAGACACGTCCAGCAAAGATTGGCATAAACAAATTATTTTATTTTTTTACGAAATTATAATAAGATATTATGCCAGTGGTACTCTATGGTTTGAACACTGTACCCTCGATATCTTCAATGGTGTCGAATGACGAATCAACACACGCTACAACTAAACTTTATTTGAGTTTTTAAAATAATTTCGTCTTGCTCATACACCACTGTCTTAAGGGAGACGGCAATACGTTTAGTATAGTATGATACCAACACAAACGACACTCTAATGCTTATGCCAGTTCTTGTTGGTTTATTTATATCGAGCGTTGAAAGGCTACTCGTCTTAAGCGATATTTTTTTAAACTTTACAGGCGAGCATACTCATTCTACTACTACTACTACTACTACAGCCCTTTTATCGTCCCACTGCTGGGCACGGGCCTCCCCTCAGTGCGAGGGGGATTTAGGCCATAGTCCACCACGCTGGCCCAGTGCGGGTTGGCAGACTTCACACATCTATCGAGAACTTGACAAGTTCCCTCAGATGTGCAGGTTTCCTCACGATGTTTTCCTTCACCGTTTCATAGCAAGTGATAATCTCGGATAAAAATGAGATTCGCACATAAATCCCAGAGGTGCGAGCCGGGGTTTGAACCTGCACACTTTAAATTGCAATGCGTGCGTTCGTATTCATTCGACGCAGAATAATTCACTGATTCCAAATATGTGTATGAAACAATATCACCCAAAAACTTCGCTTAAGGCAAATAGCATTTCACTCCTTTTTTTTAACGTCGGAAAATCCTTTATGGATACCGTGCCACCTCGGGGGAAGTAGTAGTTATGTGGGAGTCCCGGCAGAAGGCCGTATACCCACTAAAAACGACGGTGTACCATCTTATATCGGGGCGCCGCGGGATCACTTTCGCATGCACCGCGAAGCCTTTCACCCCTCGATATTAAAAATAAAAATCTTTTTAGTTCGCGCGATGCCAAATATATTAGTTATCAAATATTCGTCAAAAAATATTATCAAAGCTGTGATTACACGAAATAAAATGAATTTATTAATTCGATATTCGTTATTATTATTTCGATATATATATGTGGGGTGGTCTTCTTAATTAAAAATCTTCATATTATAGTATTTTCTTTTATTTTAAATTTTACAACTTGCATTAACATCTTAACGTCTTCGAATCGCTTATGGCTCTCACCTCATCCATTCTCCCACTCGCACACTTCACTCTTTCATTCCTCTACCGCTTCGTTCAGAAATAATAAACGAAGAATAATAAAAATTTACATATATATATATATATTAGCATTTTATAAGCATTACTGAGCAGTTTTGCAAACATAATCACGGTTGTATTACTCGGTGGGGTAGGCAAAGGTACGCCGATGTATATTGGTCTCAATGTAATAAGGGGCGAGCGTATTGCTATTATACCAGGCGCACTTCCCTTCAATGTGAGGGAGATTTGGGCCGTAGTCCACCACGCTGACCCGGTGCGAGTTGACTTGAGTCGAGTGAACTTCACACGACTTTTTATACATGTCCAAGTTTGTTAACTTATTTTCCCTTCATCGTCCAGCAAGTGGTTATCATTATTGAAAATGACATTCGCACATGAAATCTGAAAAGCTCATACAACCCTGTATGAGATTTTCAGATTTCAGAAGTCCGAAATAATACTTTACCGTTTTCATGAGCGTCGGATATACCTACAACTGAATTATACAATTTTAATCGAAATTTTCGATTTTGTTGTTGACGTCAATTTTGAAATTTTGCTACATCTCAAGTCAAAACAAAATTTTCAATTTTTTTTTGAGACTATAAGTTGCCACTGTTAAACAGGGTCATGGGGGTACACAATTAGCCAGAGAATACGTACCTAAAGTATTATTTCGGACTTCTGATATACCTGTAGATAGATTGAATTGTCTATACCTTTCATGGTAAAGAGTTTAACTGTCCCGTTACCACTGCCTCTTAAGCATTATCTTTTTAATTTATGAACACGATAACAATATTCATTAACTTCGAAGAAATACAGTTATGCCATAAGGTTCATAACTCTTTAATTAAACTCGTATTCGGAGCACGCCGTCTAACCCTTAATGTGTTATTAAACGTGAGGTCATCGGTATGAAAGTATAGCTGAATTTATTCATAGTTCCCTTCCACATAAGCACCTCCTCTGGAAATTAAGTGTCGCTCCTCGGGTCGCTATTATGGACTTTTTATCAGTTGTCTTCTTTTAGGAAATGATTAAGTTTGATAGAATATGTTGAAGATATAGTAACAAATATAATATAAATAGAGGCGATGGCATGGTCCATTATACTTATATTATTTTTGTTAGTTCTAATTATGTAGATGTAAGGTTAGATTAAGATTGATTTAGACGCCATTATTTTCAGATATCTGTCTACGTGATACTGAATTTAAAAAAATAACATAACCCTTTAATCGCGACCTTCCCCGTAAATTGTTGTCTCAGCATGTACCACAACTTTACAGCAGATCATTTCATAGTTATAAATTTGAATAAAATCGTCATAACATTTTTTACTTGACTTGTAAGCATACTCGTTCGACGCAGATCGCTGATTCCAAATATACATCAATACTTCATCACGCCTGTATTCCCCGAAGGGGTAGGCAGAGGTGCACTGTATTGCGCCCACACTTCGCCGATGTATTTTGGTTCCAATGTAATAGGGGGCGAGCCTATTGCCATTATACCGGGCACATTCCCCCTCAGTACGAGGGAGATTTGGGCCGTAGTCCACCACGCTGGCCCAGTGCGGGTTGGTGAACTTCACACGCTATAGAAAGCTATAGTCGTGCAGGTTTCCTCACGATGTTTACCTTCACCGTTCAGCAAGTGGTAATCATTGTTGAAAATGACATTCGCAAAATTATCTCAGGGCCTGGGATTTGAACTTGCACCCCTTACGTTCAAGATTCAAAATTGTTTATTATCAGAAGTTTCCATTTCATAGAGGTTTACAGCGGTCCCAAACTAGGCGTGAGCCTGTATCATGGGAACGGAAAAACAATAGATAAAATAATAGCAGCGGTCTAGAGTACGCCTGCCAAGATAAGACATTATCTCACGGATCGTGACGTCATTTTTGTGACAAAATCGTTACGTCTTATTAGATAGACCGTGGTTGACGTATGTCTCAGATGTTTTATCTTAAGTGCTAGCACCCAAAACGTACCATAGAGACACGAATTTGTCAGGTCAACGTAAAGAAATTTATCACGGTCGAAGGCCGGTGATGAGAAAATAATTAGGCTGTAAGAAGTACATAAATATAGCATTTTATACACTATTATAACAAATAATACTTATTTTACTCCATCCTTCGCCAATATCAAGCGGTCTACATGCAAAATTCTGTCGAAGAAACATATCTGGAAGCCATATTAGCAAATAAGATATGGGAACGCAAGTTGACAAGATGTTTTAGGGACTCGTGAGAAAACATCTTGGCAGGCGTACTGAGGCCGCAGGTGTAGACACATAAAAAGAAACACATTGATATACATACATATATTTTATATTTTTACATATCTATTTAAAGTTGATACAATGTATATTGATATAGGTGTTAAGGATTCTGAATACAATAGCAATACTGCTAGTTAATGCGTTCAATGATTTATTTCATTGTACATACAAACTGAAATAAGTATAGGATACATAAACAGGGGTTAAACAAACGCAATTCCAATTTCTTTTTTTATGTCAACCATTAATCTTATTTTAAGTGAGCTTTTTAAAATTGTGAAATCTTACCTTTTTTCTGTTATTAATAATATTTTAAATTCCTGTTGCACGCAGAGTATAAATATATAGGAAAACAAAAATAACTGGATACTTCTTAATACACCTAGTCCAGAATTTCGGGCAGACTTATACTGCCAATACAAAAATTAAAGAATATAGATTGAAAATAATCATAGATTTTGTGTATTTGATCTTAATCTTTTGGGCATACGCCGATATGGGTGTTCCTGCCGGCGGCGGAGAGGGGTATGAGGACGGGGGATTTTCCGACAACGATGTTTTTGATGCAGCCAGTGTAGCCGCGACGGGAACGGGTGCCGCGCACCTTGTGGACGGGCCGCTCGTGTCCGCCGATGTACAGCGCCGACTTGGTGTCCGTCGAGGTGTTGCCGCCGAGTCCGGGCTCGGAGAAGTGTCCATCGACACCCACTGATACCACGTAGAGAGACTTCACCACTGAAACAAGATTTGAATATGGAAATCTTTCACTCTAAGGATTTAATAAGTTATTGCCATGAGAGAGCCAACCCTGTGGCTCTTTCCTCGCTCAACGAAACAGCCTTGCTATTCAACGAGGAAGCGCAGTCAGCGTTCTTGCCACCGCTCCACGCGGCCAAAACTTGTTTTAAATAAACTCAGTCTATATGCTAAAACTTAATTCTCTTTTTATTTAATTTTGATTTGCGCAAGTGGGTAAGTCTTTGCCTAGTATTCTGACTAATAACATAGCAAATAACATCACGTTGTGTTCCTATTCCTGCAGGCCTGTCCCAACTGTGACATTAGTGGATCAAATGTCTAGTAGAAAAAGTTCGATATGACGTTACTTGCTCGACAAGCCTGACAGTTACCTGTTACCTGACGGGATAGATAAAAATGTACCTATAGAAACTATTTTTGACAAGTCTTCTTGACCGTTTAATTTCTTGACGGATCTTCTCAATGGGAGCTGCATTCTGAGCCGTTGGTAGATTCTGAATATTCGTAAGTGCTTTTCTGGCTTATATGAATAAAATTAATTAATTGTTATAGGCGTGTTACCGTGTATCTTGTGCCAGTTGCCGTCGCACAGTGAGAACTTGTTGTTGAGTGAATAACTCGCTCGGAAGGGTCCGTTGCCATTCTCGACCGTGGCGACCACCTCGTTCTCCAGCAGCTCGAGAAGCAGGTAATCCTTCTTCCCGTGGACGCTCAGCAGGAGCCCCGTGCTGTTCCTTGGCTTAATCTCCATCGAGATCGACACTTCATTTCCCACTTTGAAGTTTTCTCGAAGCTATAACGGTTAAAGGCAAAAATGACGAAATAGTTACTTACAGCAGAAACCTATAGTCTATCTAATCTGTGGATTTGCCTTACTATGTGTTGTAACATTTATGTGAGCTTAGTTTTTGCCAAGGATGGGGCTGACAGAGCAATAGTTCCATTATAATTTTTAGATGCCAACTGACATTTTGATTATCCATCAAAACGTCTACCTTTTACTAACGGTGTGCTAGCTAGATGCGTATCGCATAACTCTGTCAAAATAATTATTGCTTTTGGTCATTAGATGGGTAATGTGGATTGTAAGATAATAATAATTGGGTATGATGATTGTGAAAATAGAGCTAGGTGTCATCCCACCCATAAATAGATCGTTTAATCTACGAAGGCGCGCGGACACCGGACATCGATAATCTGCCATAAATAGACGTTTTTAACCGACGAAAAAAAAAAAAAGGAGGAGGTTCTCAATTCGACGCGTATATTTTATTTTTTTTATTTTTTTTTATGTATGATCACGCATATCTCCGGCGTCTCTAAACCGATTTCGAATTTTTTTATGACGTTTGCTAAGGAATTCTTCGAGGGTGGTCCCATTTTCAAATTATTATCAGAAATTAACCCCCTTGGGGGTGAAATGAGGGGTTGAAGGTCACATAATTTAAAAATTATTTTTTGATCTACTTGAAACTTTGTATATGTATTTTACATATAAAATAAAGAAATACGTGTTTTAGGAATTTTGAAAAAAAAAATGTATAGGGTGTGAAATGGGGTGATAAAGTTTGCATTCTTTTTTATGTATGATCACGCATATCTCCGGCGTCACTAAACCGATTTCGATTTTTTCTATGACGTTTGCTAAGGAATTCTTCGAGGGTGGTCCCATTTTCAAAACATTATCAGAAATCAACCCCCTTAGGGGTGAAATGGGGGGTTGAAGGTCACACAATTTCAAAAATATTTTTTGATCAACCTGAAACTTTGTATATGTATTTTACATACAAAATAAAGAAACACGTGTTTTAGGAAATTTGAAAAAAAAAAAATTTAGGGGGTGAAATGAGCTGATAAAGTTTGCATTCTGGACTATAGCATATCTTCGGCGTTAGTGAGCTGATTTCGAAAAATCTTTTTTTGTTTAATACGGATAGTTAACAAATATCAAAACGATGGGATGGAAAGGGTGGCGGGGGGGTGAATTCCTTTTTTGGGCTGTTATGAGGTGCTAATACTTGCATCTTTTCACAAAATACATACTAAATTCGCCTTCAAAAACCTAGGTACACTAAAAAGTTACAAATAACCTTATAATTCATTACATTTGTAGTCGGTGCCAATTCATGTGTGTATTTGCCTAGTCTGATATAGATTGGCACCTACACCATGATATACCTACGCCCACGTGGACTTTATTTGGAATTATACCCATTTTTAACCAACGAAGAAAACAGAAGAGGTTCACGTTTCGACACGTATTGGTTAGGGTATAACTTCGAAGTTGGTCCTATATAAATTAGGAACAAAAATCCTACCCGAAAGGTGGGAAAATAGGGAGAGATTTATTGTTAATTCTCAAATTTTAATGCTGAGTTGTGTATAACAAAAAAACAAACAGTAGATTCAGATTAAGTAGTAGAATTTAGCCACAAAAAAATATAAAATAAAAACTTTTTAACAAAAAATTAAACCGCCGAAAATTTTAAAAAGCAAAAAATAATATACCTTTTTTATTTAACCTTAATAACAAAGTTCTTAAACTAATGTAAGTATACCTAAGTCATTTTGAGTCGGCGCCAAACAATTAATGAACAATAAATTTAAAGAAATAACCAAATTAAATTAACAATGCAACGTGAAATCTTCAGCGACAAACATTAACATTCCAAAAAATGTGCTCTCCGTACGACCACTCGCACACATTGTGTATCGCTATCTCGCTGTGTATTGCTGTCTCGCTGACGTTAACTTCGTGAACGCTCGGCATTTTCCAGCGAAGGTGCGTGTCGCGCCGCGCCGCCGCCGCGCCGCCGCCGTACATCACACTTTACTAAATTAATTAATTTGCTTGTTTGGCGCCGACTCAAAATGACTTAGGTATACTTACATTAGTTTAAGAACTTTGTTATTAAGGTTAAATAAAAAAGGTATATTATTTTTTGCTTTTTAAAATTTTCGGCGGTTTAATTTTTTGTTAAAAAGTTTTAATTCATCAAATCAGTATGTCTGTGCTTACATTGTCCTAAACTTATATCGCTTGACAACACTTTCTCATCGTATGATCCAAACCAAGCCAACCTTGTACTATGAATACCATACAATGGACTAGTGGCGATCCTAGTTACCCCCAAGACCAGCGCAAATTCCGAAAAGGTACTCCGAAATTTGTTACTGCCGGGAATCAAACCCAGAACGGGTTGGTTCAGTTAGTTCAGTTAGCCGAGCGGCCTAGACTACTACACCGGGCCTTCGTGGATTTACTATCATAAAATAATTCGATGGGAAACGATGTTCGATACCTTCAAATAGTTACTGTGTTGGCTGCTAGAGGCACCGAAGTACACGCCCTCCTCGACGCTGTCCGTGCAACGCAGCGAGTTGGTGCGATGCGACACCTCCGTGACGGGTTGCCCGTTCATCAACAGCCCCTTGAGGCAGCCCTTGAATGGCTGGTAGAAACCCTGGATACCAGACATCACCATTACATACTTTTCTTGTTACATTTGATTTATTATATCTGGCTCCAGGGTCTTACCACGCTAAAGTATTGTTATTTAAATAGTAAATGTATTTTTTTTACAAATTAACTGAAATTAATAATAAATACATTGCTGCAAGCCAGGTGCTGGCAGTTAATAGTACTGCCGTCCGATGGATAAAATACCGTTAAGTGACATTTTGGATAATTCGAGTTATATATAAGTACTATATGAGAGGGAAACATTTGTCATGTTTTCACAATTTCTAAAGAGATAACATTTATATTGGGTGTGTTCACACAAATAGCTTCTTAGTAGTCGGAAAGGCGATAATTACAGAAGGGGGTCGGGCAATATATAGTGCCATCAAAAGGCTACAAAAGCGACACTTAAGACAGTAGGGAGTGTACGCTTTACGAGCACTACGACACCATCTATTTTCCATCAGAGCGCGGAAACATTTTACATTCTATTTAAAGATCTCATCTCACCTCAAGGTGTTTCGAAATGGGGTCGCCGAGGTCTCTCAGGCCACCGTAGTAGTAGGGCGCCGTCAGGACGGCAGCGGAGTTGCAGGAGACGCTGCTCTCGCCTACCAGCTCTGAGTCCACGGCCAGCTTGCCGAGACCCCCGCTCCTGGTAAGCGTCACGGTGTGCCACTCCGTGTCGTTGTAAGTCTCCGTGGATGATATCACAGCGGTCTCTCCGCCGCAGTTAAATGAGTAGTGCAACTGAAAGTGAATGTCAAATTCAAAAATCATAGATTTCGTACAGGGATTCATCTGCATCTGTATCACTGTTATCATTCATCTTTAGGGTTCCGTACCCAAAGGGTAAAACGGGAACCCTATTAATAAGACTTCGCTGTCCGTCCGTCCGTTCGTCCGTCCCGCCCTCCCTCTGTCACCAGGCTGTATCTCATGAACCGTGATAGTTGGACAGTTGAAATTTTTACATATCATGTATTTCTATTGCCGCTATATCAACAAATACTAAAAACAGAATAAAATAAATATTTAAGGGGGCTCCCATACAACAAACTTGATTTTTAGGCTTCGTGCGCGAGTCCGACTCGTACTTGGCGGGGTATTTGTTTATAATGTATATTTATTGAATTTGTCCTTGCTATTAATTACTCGCCATTGCTAATGCTAATAAATACCGATAATCGCAAGTGCATTCTTCATCTTGTTCAATTAAAATTTCATCATTTCACTCATATCGTAAAAGAAAGAACAAGAAGAAAATTTCGTACAGGCCGACATTTAACCTGTTGGAATAAGAATGAAATAGGGAAAGCAGTAGTATACGGATTTATTAGATTACGTACAAGCAGATCACAAAGCGTGAATATCGAGCGTGAGTATAGTACTAGTTACGAGTGTGTTTTTTTAAGAGATTCGTTCGTTTATTAGATTCATCATCAGCCTATTTTCGTCCACTGCTGGACGTAGGCCCCTCCTCGTGAACACCATTGAGCGAAATTTTCGGCCCTTCTCATCCAGTCTCCTCATCATTCAGTCATTCCTCATCCATTCCAGTCAGTTTATTAGATTGTTCGTTTTGTGTCGACCCCTATACCTCATCACAAAGCAGAACATCCCCCACTCACTCATAGATGGCGCGACAACCAATACATCGCAATTCTACGCAAAAATCTGAGCCGCCATACAAAGTTCTATGACAATCCTGAATCGCGTAAAAAGAGTTCTCGTATATACAAATACCCAACATTAATCGATGGGGTCGTAGCGGACCCCGCCAGGCATACCTGGCAAGATCTTCCCTTTACCGCCAAAGTTTGATATCAGTTACCTTTGCATTCTTCATGTAGAACGCTAGGAATTGTGTGGGATCCTTGTCCGCAGCCGCGTAGAACACCAGCCCACCGTGCAGGTCGAAGGTCCGCAGCGTTATAGTCAGGTCGAAGCCCTGCAGGTGCCGCCCCGGCAGCTTCGAGTATTCTATGCGACTGTCGTTGCGGGTACCTGCGCAGTATTAACTTATATATAGTGTTTCGAAGTCCGAAATAAGAGATTAAAAGTGATTTGTAGCGTTGCTGTCAATAAGTTATAAATATTTGTAAGGTTTCTTTTATGTAATTCAAGACAGCAGTAGTAATAGGGTCGCCCCCTATTACTTGGGATCAAAATACATCGGCAAACTGTGGGCGCACTGCAGTGCACCTCTGCCTACCCTTACGGGGAATACAGACGTCATGATGTGTTTTGTATAATTAATGTAATCTCACCGAATCTATATCCCACTTCAGGGTCGCCATTTGTGTAGGACGGGTCATAGGCAAGCGAGCATCCGGGTTCCGGTTTCGCCGGTGGTCGCTTTGTGGTGGTGGATGGTCGCTTAGTAGTTCCTGTGGTCGTCGTGGAAGGCGTGGTCGTCGAGAATATCGCGGCCGCTGTGGTCGATGTCGTAGTGTCCTCCACTGGTAGTATAGGCAGGATTTCGTTGATGAGGTGAACTGGAAAAATGGTTACGTTATATATGGATCAGTCATCACAAAGATATATATAGATAGCTCTTTATTTTTCCACCTATTAATGTAATGCAGACGTAAAACGCCTCCTAATAATTCTACTGTAGCGAAACCTATATCCCGCCATAAATCAGAACGTCCACCAATCGCCACTAGATGGCGCGACTACTAACACATCGCAATTCTACGCGTGAACCGCCATACAAAGTACTATGAAAATCCTGTATCGCGCTAGAGTTTTCGAGTTTTCGACGATCTGAACTATATATACTAATACCCCAACAACCACGGCGGGGGTGTAGCGGACGCTGCCAGGCATACCAACCCGTCTGGCAGGAAGATCTTCCCTTTATCGCTAAACTACTAATATTATGAGTTTACTGTTAGTTTCTCTTTCTATGTACAACAAATGTACAAATCAATCATATATGATTAGTCAGTATGACGGAAAAGCGAGATAAATAGAAGAAAAAGACATACTGCGCCGACCCCAAATAATGGAACAAGGTAAGGCAAATGATGATGATTGACTTGTACATTTGTTGGCGTACCAATAAACAAATAAATATGAAAGTTTGTGAGGATGAATACGCAAAAACTACTTCATATTTTTTCGTTTTGTTTCGACATTATAAATGTAGAATTAGAGATGATTTCGCTCTTGCGAGAATTGAGGTGTATGATGCGTTGAACCCGGAAATATTGGAGCAAGAAATGCTTATAGAGTTATGTTGCTGCAGCATGCGCGACCAGACTAAACACATGTCACGGAATAAGTTGGTTTGGTCTCTTTTTTTGAATGGGATAAGATAGAGAGTGACTGAGTGAATCTGTGACAGAGGTCTAGACAGGAGTGGCCCTAGCATCTTTTTTGGGAGGTGCGAGATATGAAAGAGTCTGAATACAAAATTCGAATATTCAAATCGGATACTAAGATCGTGGATGCGACCCTCGTTGTAACGCTACTTCTTGATGCCTCATTCAATGACGTCGCGACGCTAACTTCATAGTTGTCAGGATCCTTGTCGGTGGTCGCCTTACGGTTAAATTTGGCGCCCCCACTATGACAGCGCCCGGAGCGGTCGCACCGCCTTAAACGCCACCGTGCTAAACCCACAGTACATAGTATTGTATTATTATACTTACTGCCAGCATTTATTTTCTCAGTCGCGGAGGGTGTGGGTAGCACGTCGGTTGATGGAGTCGCCGCCCATTGAGCTAGATCTGTTGAAGAGAATAACAAGTTTATTTAGAATATCATTAAATGTTTATTTTCAGACTATACAGTATTTAATAGATTGGTTCACTAGAAAATCCGGGTAGCACTTTGTGCTAGGTCAATAATATATCGTTTGGCGTAAAAGAGATGGTTTTCGTGGTGTGACCGCTAAGTCCCAACCATTTAATGTTGTAGTCTTGGATATATAGTTTAGATGTTTGTAAACTCTTCCATCGCGATTCAGGATAACGTATGAAATCAAGGTTTTGTATGCAATGTATTTTATGACGCGCCATCTATTAGCGTATTCTATAAGTTTTGTTTATGTGGCGAAATATAAGAGGTCACCACAATCACCTCGCATACGTTCGCAGGTGTAAGTACCAACTGTAGACATATTGCTATACCTGGACTGACGCCGCCAGTGGTTGTGGTGCTGCCGCATCTCCCGAAGGTCACGCTGTTATTGACAAACGGCTCCAGAAGGTTCAGCACCCTGCCGTTGATGGTGGCATCCGCGATGCATCCGGAGAACGGCAACTTAGTTCCAGCCTTGCCACCAACCACGTACCCTGGTTGCACTCCGCCCACAAATAGCACCCCTTGTAAGATATGGAGCGGCGCGGGCGCTGTGTCCGTGCTAGAAAAATTGCGAGAACGTCTTGCTATATTCTTACAGAGCAGTCGTTATGCAAATATTTACACTACTTATATGCTCAAGTACTTTTCGCTTAAATCTGTATGATAGCGATGGACTATGGAGCTTCATAATAGAAGAAAAAACAAGAAGCTTGAAATAACTGTGCATGTTTTCGAATAAGCAGCTTATCACCCACCCACTCATTACCATTGTTCGTATTATAAGTTATTCGACACTGACGAAATAACCGCTAAAGATTGTAGGTAAAGCCATCTATCATCTAATTTCAATGGCATACAATGCAAGGAATGGAATAAATACATCGGCAAAGTGTGGCTGTACTGCACTGCAGTCTGCCTGCGCAACTATACTACACATTTGAGCTGTATGTCGGCTCACGTTCATCATAGAGTGTAATCTAACCTGAAGTAATCAAAGTCGTCCACCACCAATCTGAGTGCGTTGTTGTTGTGCGTGACAGTGACCACGTGCCACTGGGAGTCATTGTACGTGCTGAGCCCAGTGTCCAGCTGTTCCCGTTGGCTCATCAGCACCAGCTTGCCTGGAGAGAAGAGCGAGGGTCAGCAGACAGGATACATATAAACTAAATCGTGACATGACCAACACGATATTCCGTTTGGAAATTTTAGCCAAGAAGACGTAGACTTACGGCTGAACCTATAATTTTTTGACATAGCGAACCAATAGAGTTAATGTTCCTATGGATAACCAAAATATCAGCTGTCATCATAATAATGTTGGGACGATAGCTCTGTCAGTCCTTGGTAAAAGTTAAACTTACAGGTTGCCAAAATATAAATAAAGAATTATTTTGAGGGGTGCGGATTCAGGTTGACTCCCATTGGTCTTTGGCTTACCTTTGCTCAATGCCAGTGATATACTGTCCATGTTGGTGGTCTGTGTTCTGCTGAAGTACATGAACAGTAGCCCGTCAGGCTTAGATGTCTTGAACTTGAGGGTCAGCTGTAGGTTCTCCGTAGTGATGTCCTCATAACGCAAATAACTCTCGCTGCCCGACAATGACACGAGCGATGCGAACTGGAAATAATGGGATTTTAAGATTTAGAGTCTTATAATAAGATAGTAAGGTTAAAAGTTGTGGTTGCAATGTTACCTGACATCCATAAGCAACTCCTATCGACTCCAAGTTCTCAGTGAGCTCGATATTGACGCCGTCCATACTAATCTGTCTTATGCAACCGTCGAACCCTTTGCTCGTGACCTCCAATATGCCTTTGTTGTTTCCTCCAAAGTTCATTGTGTCCAGCGCGCTGATCTCGAACGCTGAGGACTGGGACTCCATCTTGATGGTCTCCTGGTCCACCTTGAGCAGGCACTTGGCGTAGCTACGGGCAGCGTCTAGTCGGTGCCAGTTGCCATCGTTGTAGGTTTTCGCAGTGCCAAGAATGAGCAGTTCTTCTGTGTTGCCGAGAGATACCTATAAAGAATATTAAGTTTTATTAGTTGCTGGCTTATCAAATAATATTAATACTTGCTAGATATAATTTTTATTCATTTTTGATAGGCTTCGAATTACGACCTATTTACTATAGTTGGTAGAACTGAAAATCTATCTCACCTGCAAGAATATTTTTCCATCTTGCATCTGAATAGAGAAGAAGTAGGCCCCTTCTCCGACCAGGTATATCAGTCCGTCTGGCGCATATGTTCTGAAGAATAGTAACACTTGGTTCTTCTGCGGTGAGAGGTACCTCCTGCCTGGCATGGTGACGTGCGCGCGGCCGTTGAACCTATACTCTTGTAGGCCTGCATGCGAGGCTATCAACTTGTCCCTGGAAGGTGATTAACATGTCTAGTCAGTATATCGAAGTGCCTATCTCCACAGATGGAATTTTTACGAATCCCTGTGAAAGCCACGCTCTTACTACCAACATTGATCACACTCTGCCCAATCCTCTGCTTGGCTAACTCCTGGAAGTGGATAAAACTTCGTTGGAAATATACTGTTCCTATTCATAGGAGTGATAAACTTACCTCTGTCGAGCACCCTTCAAGTTTTCAGCAGTTCCGAAGTTCCATAATCCAACGGGTGTATCTCCGATCATCAACTCCTCGATCAGCCCCTCAAACGCCGGGTAGCTGATGCCTTGCAGCTTGGCGTCGGAGGGCGCGCCGCCGACGTACAGCTTGGACTTCTCCCGATCCAGGTTAAAGATGGTATGCTGGCCAGGTAGCACGGCTTCCTTGGATTGTATGTGCTCGGAGCCGTTGTCGAGACTCTCCCGAATTGAGAATTTAACGTTGCGTCCGACCCTGAGATAGATGCGATGGTGAATGTCTTATGTCAATTTGATATTTAGATTTCGGGCATATCACTTCTATCTTACAATTGGCCACTGCTTAATTTTAAGGCAACACGTTGGTGAAAAGAATACTTATCATCTATTGGCAAATGGATTCACAGATCAACGTAAAAATAAAATTCAGTAACTTCATTTCAAACTTTTGAATCCAAATTTAAATCCGTGGTAGAGTAGAATTTCAGCCTTTCTGCCCCTAGTATAAAGACCAATAATATTTAGATCTTCTAGTTTTTACCTGTCTACAATGACCTGGTACCAGCGGTTGTCTGCTACCAACTTGTCGCTGCCAATCCTGGCCGGCTCCCGACCGGACTCGGCGTCCCCGATATCCATGGTTAGATACGGGTACCCGTTCTGAATGCCAATCACCATGAAGTCGTCCTGTTGGGATTGAAATTAGGTTAAATTTTTGTCGATTCTGTTGTTTATAAACTACAACAAAAATATATTATACGTTTAGTTATTCAGGGGTGAAAGGTTATTTCACTTAAGTGACACTTTTGGGCGATATTGACTTAAATACATATTTAGAATCAGCGATTTTTTCTTCTTCTTTTTTATATACATATTTGTCAAATGAGTCCACTCTCCTGTAAAGTTTAAAAAAATGTCGCTCAAGTCAAATAGTCTATGAAATAAAGAAATGGTTCTGGTCATAAAGAACTTACAGACTTAGTCCTCCTAAGCATGGTGTCCTTAGGGTTACCGAGGTACAAGATCAGGCCATCCTTCTCCTTGGTCTTGAAGTAGGCGGACACGTGTGTGGAGGTGGACATCTCGTCGACGGTGTCGGGGAGACGTGGCTGGAGCGTGGTGCGCCGGTCGAAACTCACACCCACCTGGATGCGGTTGGCCACTGTGCGCGCCTAGAGGGGAGGGCAGCCACAAAACAAATCATCATCACAAAACCAAAAAACTCCTCAGGGTACCCAATTATTAACTATGACATCAGGACGTCTAACACCTCAGTCCCCCCGTGACCATGGTTGCTGTAAAGCAACGTTGGGAACATAAAAAAGTAAATAAACGCGATAGAATCCTTAAAATAGTTTTATTTCAATGTGTAGTATTCGCGTAAATATAAGAAAACAATAATCTCCTTTCACAGATCTTCTTCAGACCAGGGAAAAGATCCATGCATTCAAACTCTTCTGCCACACCCATTAATGGAATCAAATATAATGCATTTTACTTTGTTAGGTCCAATTTATGTGAAATAGTATAACAAGAATTTTAGAGTAGCAGTTTCATTTTTATGGGAAATATTGAAGTGATTTGATTGTACAACTCAGGTCAAAACAAAACAATCGAAATATTGCCCGACATATCAAAGTATAGCGTGTGTTGCCTTTTTAACGTATTATTACCTTATCAAAGACTCTAAAGGCAACACACTGTACCTGTGTATTTGAAATAAGTTATGGCGATTTAAAAATATGATCAACCCACAGAGTTTCTTGCCGTATTTTCTCAGTTGAGGTCGCGTTTTGATCCGGTATTAGTATAGTAGTGTATAAAAAAAACCCGGGCCGCGTCGTGTATCAGTCTTCTCTCCTCTATGATAAATTAATAAGATATCTAAATAATTATGACACGAAGATAAATGGGCTTCGACGTCGCACCTCACGTGGTGAAGCGCGACTAGTAAAGACATTGTTTAGAGCCTCCCGACAAGAAAAAAAAAATGTAAACTTGGCAATTCGTAAGTGCCCCCATAGGCCTATACAGAATAAATGATTTGACTTAGACATTGACTTTGTACCTGCTCAATGAGCTCCTTTAGTTTGAGGAGCTTCTCGTCAGCTTCCTTGCGACGGTGCTCCAGGTCCTCTTGGCGCGTCTTCACAGTGCGGTACGTGGTCGTGATTTTGGGCTGCATATCCTCGATGTTCTTCACTGTTCAACACAATAACTGGCTATAGTAGACAATTGACATGGCGAGATTAGAGAGTAATGCCTGTTTTTATTCACGACAGCGAATTAAGAAATGCCTAATGTAAGGCGACACCTACGCAGCAATTTTATTTTAACACTAAGGGTAAAACGGGACCCTATTACTAAGACTCCGTTGTCCGTCCGTCTGTCTGTCTGTCACCAGGCTGTATCTCATGAACCGTGATGGATAGGTGAAATTTCACAGACGATGTGTTACTGTTGCCACTATAATAAAAAATATTAAAAACAGTATAAAACAAAAATATTTAAGGGAGGCTCCCATACAAGAGACAAGATTTTTTTGCCGTTTTTATAGATTTTGGTACGGAACCCTTCGTGCGCAAATCCGACTCGCAATTGGCCGGTTTTCTTGATTCAGTTGCCGAATTGCATTTTTAGACGTTTTTTTTTTTTTTTTTTTAACGAAATGAGCGAAATGATGATATTTAATGGAATAAGATGAGGAATGGCATCACCTGCGACTAGCGCGAGTATTTCGCCAATGTCAAGTAATTAATAGCAAGGACAAATTCAATAAATACACATTATAAATAAAAATGGATAATGACAGTGATAAAGATGGCGGATGACCTTTTAGACGTTTTATTATTGTGAATATGTTTACGTTGTTGTCAACGCGGTCGACTGTCAAATGTGTCAAAATTTTAAGTTTTCTAAGTTTGTTTGATGTTTGCCCATACTAAAATGAACTTTGTATCAATATACGCAAAGATTACATTTCTGTGGTAAAACCAACGCCAACACTTCTGGGGCTTAACGTCTTTGCACAAGTCCTTACCCAAGCTTTCAATGTTCGAAGTCATCTTCTGGCCTTCATCAGCGAGTTTGGGCAACGTCTGCGCCCAGACCTTGCTGGCGTCCAAGTCTATGCCAAGCTGTGACATGGTGCTCAGGGTTGACACCACGGCGTTGTTCACCTGGTCGGCCTTCAGGGTCGCGTTCTGCAGCGAGAACGGCGCAGGTTTTGGCAATGACCTAAGAAAATACAAAACTCAATTAAGTACTAGTCGGTTAAAAAAACTACAACATCCGTCAGAGCAAACATTTTAAGGAACCCTTAATTTAACTATAAATTTAAAAGTAAAGTATTTCCACATAACGGTGAAGGAAAACATCGTGAGGAAATCTGCACGTCTATGGAAAGGTGGTGAAGTTCACCAATCCGCACTGGGCCAGCGTGTCCACCATGGCCCAAAATCTCCCTCGTATTGAGGGCGATTTATACCAGATAATGGCAATAGGCCGGTATAGGCGTGATGATGTATTATTCTATAGGATTGTCTTACAGTTGAATAGCGCGATCATCGCCGTCGGCCAACTCGAGCATCTTCGTGGCATTAGCGAGGGACTGCTCGCCTCGGGTGAGGTTCGGCATGAGAGCCTCGTCCACAATCTTCTGTGCCTTAAGCGCGTTTTCCAGAAGCAATCCAGACCTATTCTGGGCCGGGGTCACTCTTTCATTGAGCTTTTGTGCCTGGAATCATAAATTGTAAGTTTTTAATCCGATTGGCTATAGTTAGGTAGCCTAATTAATTTGTTTTAGTATGAATTTTAAGTCGTGCAGATATTATTTGAATAACATAGATATTTGGTCCATAAAACTGATATATTGGATATTTTGAAAGTAACATTTTTTTTTATGAGAACAGGAGGCAAACGAGCAGACGTTTCACCTGATGGTAAGTGATTAATGCCGCCCATAGACACCTGCAACACCAGGGGCATCGCAACATATATTTATACTTTATTAGCTTTTAACACTATACCCTCGACATGTATAGTTTGTATTTCATTAAGAGGTGGAACAATAAAGAGTTATCTATCTAAACTACTTAGATGACTTACGAGTGTGGTGATGTTCCTGACGGTGTCTTCAGCCTCGTCCGAGGCTCGCTTGGCGTCGCCCACCTCCTGCACGATGGAGGAGTACGCCGAGGCTGCGGAGTACGCGTGTTGGGTACGCGAATTGTTATTCTCCCGCTCGGCCAACGCGCGCAAGTTGTCAGCCTGCAGAAACGTATTTTTTGTAGTTAATTATTGTGTTTGGAGAGTTTATATAGCCTTATTAATTTAACACAATATATCATATAGCTTAATTAAGAAAAATGACAATCTTTAGTAGGTACTGTTTCTTGCCCATTCATCTCCATAGGAAATGCAGTCCGAATGGGTGGTAGAGATACTATTATTAATTTATGTTTATTGTCGATTCACAAGTGTCTGTAATGATTTATATGAATAAAATAAACTTGATTCTGATTCTGAAACTAAACGTGAAGAGTCACGCACGTCAAAAGCAAAGCCAATAGACAACAAACCAAATTTTAATTGCCTCCAAAATGACAATGTTCAACCCTAACTTGTGAGTTAATGACGATTTTGATATCGTTGGGAACCGGCAGCACCACTAACGGCTATTTAATGCTGTGGCGAACCCTATATCTCGCCACAAAGCAGAGTTTCCGCCAATCGCCACTAGATGGCGCGACTAGCATCACATCGCAATTCTACGCGTACAAAAAATCAAACTGCCATACAAAGTACTATGAAAATCCTGACTCGCGGTAGATGAGTTTTCGACGATCTGAACTATATACAGAAATTCCCCAACAACAACAGTGAGGCGTAGTGGAACTTGCCAGGCATACCACCCGCCTGGCAGGAAGATCTTCCCTTTACCGCCAAAATGGAGCTATTTATTTTGTGATATCAACTAATTGATGGGTTTTAGATGTGTCCCTTTAACTGCGATGTAAGACAAAGCTTTTTGCCAAATTTCATGATTCTAGTTCAACGGAAAGCAGGTACCCTATGGGTTTTAAGTCCCTTGCGAGTATCGAAATATGGGAATGTAGAAGATTGTTTTTTTTACAGCTCCAAGGGATTGCTGACCAATGTAATTAATATTCATTGCAACTTCTATGAAGGAAGGTTAGTGATGTGGCGCCAATTTTGAACCTCATTTTCGTGCATATTGAGATCTTTTATCACCTTCATCACCAATTTTATATTATTATAAGTATGTTTTAAATTTAGTAATACCATTAATTATTTGACGCTGGCGAATACGTGCCAATTGCGGGTGCAGTTCTTACGCCACGAAGGGTCTTGATAGAAGAATAAGGGAGTGATCCCTTAGGGGTTCCTATTGGTACTCACTCTATTCCTCAGTATGGTGGTGTGCTGCATGGCTACATTTGTCAAATTGACGAGTTCAGGCAGTTCCCTTTTCAGGTCTTCCAATCTGTCCACCATCTTCTGGTTCACGGCTCGTATGCCTTCAAGGGACTTGGTAGAGTTCTCCACGAGCTTCTGAGTGATGAGGGTGTATATAGTCCCGTTGCCGATGTCGTAGGCCGCGTCGATGAGGTCCTTCATGGCCGCCGCGTTCAGTTTTGTGACTGACATCACTTTGTTGCCGAATTTCGATTGTCTTTGGAACAAAAATGAGTATTTTATTTTTAAATACATGTTGGTAGTTAACCATTTTAATACACTAAGCTATTATGATTTTTTTACGGAAAGTATCAATTTCATGTAGCTGATCAATATTGCTATAAGTGTACCAAAAACCATGAGCCGTTTAAGTTCTTTGATTAAAACACCACGAACTCAGATTGCAGAGAATTCATTAATAGCGACATCTATCGAATTCAATCTATACTAAACTGAACAGTAGCATTGTAGGAAGTACTGAAAAGAGAGAGTACTGAAGAGAGAGAGAGAGAGTTTGTAAGATGGACAGATTTTTATCAGTTTTATTATGTCTTACTAATGCCCGCGGCATTAAGTTTAGTGTTCGCAGATTTAGTTCACATAAGTTCATAAATACTGTAATCTGACAGCGCGTGTGAACGCATCCGGCGTTACCGTGTGTATTGAGCCTGACAGTTCCAATCGGAATAACGCGTAGCTGGGTCAAAATTCAGTCGTTTCAAGCGTACCTGTTGTTTTGGTTGAGTTTCTCAGCTTCGGTAGCGTTGCGCTGCGACTGGTCCGCATACTGAAGCATCTCGTCCAACTTCGCCTTCAGGTCGCGGGTGGCATTCACCAAGCCTTGGAATTTCTATGGAGAAGATAGTGAAATGTTACCTTAACGTCCTGCTCCGATAAAGACGAGTGACTTTACTTGACAGCCACTTTTTGGAAAAGTACTCTGTTTCAATATACATAAAGATTGAACGTCTGTGTCATTAGCCACGCGACCGCGTTCATTTAGAGTCTTGTCGTATTCTATAGTAGGTGTTTTCATTTACCGTGGCTTGTTCTTTCACCGGCTCAACGAAAATATTCATTCGTTCCAATTGGTTAGTGGCATTCGCGAATACGGCCTCGGCCTGTTGTCTCTTTGGAGACAAGTCTTTCGCTGCAAAGTAAACAAAAAAATCTATAAGTACCTAAGTATTATAAGATAATATTATTTACAATTTATTTCATGGAGTAAAACAGAGATGCCCTATTGACTGCGACCTGCGGCACAATTTTCTGACGTTTATCTGATATCCGCCATTGCAGTTGCCCTATGTAGTTGCCGGATCAAGTAACTACCCGATTTCATCCGCCATCTTTATCACTGTCATCCATTTTTATTTATAATGTGTATTTATTGAATTTGCCCTTGCTATTAATTACTTGACACTGGCTGAAATACCCGCTAAACACAGGTGGAGCCATTTCTCATCTTATTCCATTAAATATCATCATTACATTCATTTCGTAAAAAAAAGAAGAAATAAGTACCCAAGCCAAGGTGTCAAACAATATACAGTACAGGTTGTAGTAAACAATGGCGGATGTCAGATAAACGTCAAAAAAATTGCCGCAGAGCCACACACAGGGCGGTGTCGATATGGGTTCTCTTGTTACTCTATAGGTACCGGATCGATTTGATAGTTAACTTAGAGCCAAAAGTGTCAAAATACTGCTGTAGGATACGCTGGTAGTTTAGGGAATACTCTTGAACTCCGAATCTTTTTTTTTTTGTCCGGACCTCTAATTCCGTAATTCCGAACCATGACCTGCTATCACTTTAGAGGCAGATGAATTCGAATACAAACAAAATAGTGTTACCTATACCTCAACACAACGTCATGCACCGACGGAGACGAGCAAATTAACTTACCACTATTTGAAAATGTACCCTGTTTTAACGTAAATAAAGATTAAAATTCCGTAGCAAAATCCACGCGAACACTCATAGGTATCATCTATCCGTTTCGTTGAAAAATTTTCTTCTTCTATTAGTTAATACAGTTCATTATAGAGTTGACAAAAAAGTTCGTCGCATTTCCACGTTCCAGGCTTAATATTTTTTGAAAGAATGCATACCAGCTATATCGCCTTTGATCTGTTTGGCTTCAGTCAGCGCACTGTCGACCTTCGGCTGCTGGCTGAGCTCCAGACCAGTGGCAAGGTCTGTTACGTGGGTCACCACCGCCTTCGCCTCCTGTGCGCTGTTGCGGACGCTCCCGAGAACCTTGTCGGCTTCCGCGGCCAGTTCCGCTGCGAATACTATCTGCTTGTCGCTGTCCGTCGCCGCAAACTCCGCCTAATAATAAAGGGACAGGGATCAGAATACGCAGAACTGTGGCATTACTTCTAATATCTGCGTCATCATATCAGCATCCTAATACCGTATATGTACCAATATATTTCTCCACAATAACAAAACGTCTAACATTCGCTAAAGGATGGCGCCTCAAGCATTGCATCGCATACAAAATTTGACTCACTGGAAGAGTTCTCGACGATCGTTAGTATATCGAGGGGTGAAATGCTATTTGACTTTAGCTACATGGGTGATATTGACTGATATACATATTTGGAATCAGGTAATTCTTCTGCGTCGAATGAATGTGCTCGCATGTAAAGTTAAAAAATCTAGCTTAAGTCAAATAGTAATATACAAGTCGTCGACAATAACCGGGGGTGAATAAAATAATAAATGGGGGTGAAGCGAATTCCACCAGCCAACCGCCCGGCTGACTGAGAGTATTCTGCTAAACAGACACAACAACACAACACAACAACTAAAAGACCCCTTTCTGCTAAACTTTCAAATAAGTAGCAGAAGATATTCTGATAGTTCCTGGAATGTCAGATCAGTGACATGAGAGTATTGGTGCTTCAACTACAAGTGCATACTTACAGATCTCAGCAGGTTCTTGGCGTTAGTCTCAATGTTTTTCACCGAGGCAGTGACATCAGCTACCTCCACGTTCCTCAGGTCAGCGACTCTCGGCTGCAGCATCTGCGTCTGGTTCGATATGTAGTTCAGCCGCTGGGTTGTGAAGAACGAATCTGCCTTGTCCTATAAAATTAAAAACATATCTACAGTTTAAAATCACAAGTGATTCGAAGCTTTATGTTCACAAGATTGCTGGCATTGTTAGGTCCAACTTTGCCTTATTTATTTCTGTGGCTGAATAGCCAATACAGTTATTTTTGTCTCCCGCTTTGCAATGGAGGGAAGTGGATACATTTTTCTTCCAACTCCTGCTATACCTTTTTCGAATAAATTCGTGCGGGTTCCAAGAACATTTAGCTTTTCCCAGGGACTCCCCGAGGGTCAAATCTCGGTGTCTTCAATGGACACCGCTGTCGATCCTGACTTACGGAAGTATCAGTGGTGGGAATGTGTGGCGGGCTTAGTCACATTAAAAAAAAACTGCCGGGAGTTCTTGTTTTTATACAAAGGCATTAAACCAAAACGAACTGTATTTGACATGCGACTTTTAACGCCACAGTGTGCTTAATCGCATCCTGGATCATGGCCGGTTTCGATCACCTTAAAATCTTGAAGTTAAGATGATCAGCTTATAGCTAGGTGCATAGTCAGTAAAGATTACCTTGAAGTCTTTGGTCTCGTTGGACAGCCGCTCACTCATGTCCTCCATGGTGAACAGCAGAGCGTCCGTGCACGAGTCACATTCCAGACAGCCTTGGTCAGGTAACAGCACCCACCTGTCAAAAATTTCGATATATTAACCAACGTTTTAGTACAAGTAAACGGAGTGTTTTAATCACAGAATAGAAGAGCTATGTTAGAACGGCTGCGGCTTTAAAGATAGTTTTGTAAGAAAACTAGACTCACCCCGTGCGCATATGTATACTGGGGTTTTCGAATTTGGTGAACATAACACCGTGAGGAAACCTGTACGTCTAAATAAAAGGCGTGTCACGTTCACCAACTCACGCGTGGTGGATTATGGTCCAAATCTCCATCGTATTGTGATTGATCATATCAAAAATACATTGGCGAAGTATGAGTACACCGCAGTGCACCTCTGTCTAGTACTTCGGTGAATACAGGCGTGATAATAGTTCAAAAGTAAGCGCCATCTGCTTCCTAAGCTAAGATTATATTCTTCTGTTCAGAATAATAAAACCAAAACTGGTCGATAAAGAAAGTGTTTGGATTTGATGTAGATACATAGCTCAATGTAGCCAAAATGTCAATGTTTGATGAATAAGGTGTCAGTCAATTTGTTATTATTGCCCACGTAGCATAGGATATTTTTTTTTATTTTTTTACTACAGCCCTTTTAATGTCCCACTGCTGGGCGTGGGCCTCCCCTCAATGCGAGGGGGATTCAGGCCATAGTCCATCACGCTGGCCTAGTGCGGGTTGGCAGACTTCACACATCTATCGAGAACTAGATAAGTTCCCTCAGACGTGCAGGTTTCCTCACGATAGTTTCCTTCACCGTTACATGGCAAGTGATAATCTCGGATGAAAATGAGATTCGCACATAAACCCAGAGGTGCGAGCCGAGGTTTGAACCTGCACACTTTGACTGCAAGACGTGCGTTCAACCCCTCGGCTACCACTGCTTACATAGGATACATTTTAATCACCTTCAACAATAGGACGAGTCGATTTTACCTTGTTAAACCCGATTTTAACCGAATTTATTACTTTTTTCCGTAATCAGGTTACAGTTTTTTTAAACAGTTTTCTTGTTATTTTTACCTCTCCGGGCATCTGTCACACTTCTCGCCGACGACGCCGGGCAGACACTCGCATTGACCGGACGCGCTGCACGTGAAGCCACGCGAGTACCCCGTGTTGCAGTTGCAATCTGTCATCAGCCAACAACAGGTATGCAACAGATGTTATCACATCATACTAATGCATGCAATGCATATAGGGTAAAACCCCCAGCTATTGGCACCTTAAGCGCCTACTCGGAGAAAATTAGTCACCAAAACGCTCTATGACCCGTTATTTCGCTAAAAATTATATCAGATTATAGGATATCCACTCGTTTTTTAAAAAATTTCGAGATTTAAAAAAAATAATAATACTAGAAACATATGTTTTTTACATTACGTAAAAAGGCTTTTTTAGTGCATGTCCCAAACAAACTTAAAGTTTGTACTAATTAAGTCTGAGTTTGAGGTTAAAGTTAAGGGTTTTAGATTAAAAATGTACAATCTTTCCATTTTTGACATAAAATTAGGGATTAAAGTCATTGTTTTCTTGTTATTTTAACTTAAAGTTATGGGTGCCAATAAGTGGGGGGTGCCAACAGTGGGTATGGTTACCCTACAGTGTGTATCAGAATTCCCAAATAATACTTTACCATTTGCAAGAGTGTCGGGTAAGTTTTTTTTAATTGAAATTCGAACACGACTTTTCAAATTTGATATCATCGCCAATTTTAAAATTACCGAGTGCTATGCCAAATATAATTAATCATCCCTCGTAGACGTACTTTAGATCCTTAAATAGGGTTATGGGTGTGCCATAAAGCCACAACGCGATAATAACGACTAATACACAAAGGTCTGTCTGTGACTCACTAGCTGTCTGTGACTCAATAATTAGGTGTACTCTGCCTTGACTATACGTCTCTACATATTAACTACCGTACATGCATCTAATATATTAATTCGGTTTTCTGATACACTTGTATATCGATACTCACGATCGCAGCCCTCTTTAGTGTAGTTCCAATAGCCAGCCGCACATTGTTCACACCGTTTCCCAGTCACTCCCTTTGCGCATCTAAAAAAAAAGATAAATTAACAAGTTTCAATACAAGGAGGATGTTCTCAATTGACCGGTAAGTTTTTGATGTGAAACATCTAATGGCGCGTTTGGCGAGTGAGAGAAACTGTTGATGCCGTGATGCAAAAACTTCGAGCAGCTCCGTGGCTCCTCGGTTCTTTCCGCCGCTTAGACTCCACCCACCGGCTGACTCCACTCACTCGCCGCTACGACGCTTCTCTCTCTCTACTCTAAATAACATAATGTTTCACATCTGTCGGGCGTCCCGCGACGGCAATTTTTTTTCAGTTAACATGACTCAACAAGAAGGGAATGAGTTGTAAGCACTCTTGGACTGCGTGAGCAAATGTCATAGGATTGTACAAGCCTTAATTTAGTATTTGGAAAACGAAATGACGGTAAGCGTAAAATGTCATGGCTCAGAAACGTCTCCTCTATTACGACCACCAGTCTTAAAGCAATATTTTCAATATTACTATCAGTTTTTCACAGAAAATCTGTAATAAATTGACTCTTACTATTGAAACAACAAGTGGTGGTAAGTCAGTGGTAGGTCAACATTAGGACACATTAGGAACACAACAAAGCAAATAAAAAACAGAAACAAAAGAAATGTCTCCGCAACATCTGGAAGTAGACCTTACTACCGCCACTTAAAGCATTGTTGTTTTCATACTAACAGTAAATTTTTGACAAATTTTGTACTAAGTTCACTGTAAAAAAAAACTGAGCCATCGGGGGACGCCTGGCAGATGTTTCACATAAAACATAGTAGTCGTAGCGGCGAGTGAGCGGAGACAGCCGGTGAGCGGAGTCTAAGCGGCGGAAAGAACCGAAGAGCCGAGTAGCCGAGGAGTACGAAGCGTGGCCGCATTTAAAACTATACTTTATGCATTAAGTAATAAGGTTGATTTCATTTTGTTGTGGCGAAGCGTAGGCAAATCTCGACACGCCAAAAATCAGGTTTACCCCTCGCCTATAGATGTTTCACATCAAAACTGCAAGTAATATTAATAACATTGCTGCAAGACAGGTAAGGGGGCAGGATTTATGAATGGAAGTAAATAAGCGACTGGTGTAGTTTTGGGTGGTATCCTTACTTGCACTGTCCCGTGGTAAGATCGCACTGTGCCGCCTCCGAGGCGAGAGCGCAGTCGCAGGGGCTGCAGCCGTTTCCATTGCTGATACCCCAGTGGTCGGGCGCGCATTCGTCACAGCGGGCTCCGATCACACCCTCCCGGCACACGCAAGTACCCGTGGTTGGGTCACAGTGGTCCATACCGAACTCATCGCAGCTGCACGCTGTAGAGCAATACGATAAAGTCACCATCAATATGAAAAATGTTTCCCATTACCAAAGCAAACTCTGTGTAAATATGCATAAAGATTAAATTTCATTGGTATAATCTACGCCCTACGTATCGAAAGTTGCTCGTGATGTCAGTGTTATTTCGTTCTTAAAAAGACCTTATTCTATGTTTCAATACAGTTCGTTTTGCTATGGGAAAACAATACGCGCTAGAGTTGACGCCTCAGTGCCTACCGCCCCAACAGAATGTGTCTAACAAATGACTGTTGAAAAATAAACTGTATCTTATTAAGATATGGTTCTTGTTAGAACAACCAGCTGTCGTGTACACTAACGTCGTGGAGTTGCTTTGATTTCATTTTTTAAAATACACATCTTTTATTAATGCAGTAGCTAGCATATGACTTGTCTAATAGCGTGCCCTGTGTACCCTGTGTACTGACATTGGGCCATTTTTCCAGATTGGGTGACTTGGAGAAAACTTGCATAAAACAGCAGTCGGGTTAAGACCGCGAAAAATTGTGTTCTTGTAGCCCCGACTCCTAGCGAACGTGAGGTACAATGTAGGTTTTCAGTAGACGTACCGTATACAAACCCCTCCAAAGAAGCTAGAAGAGGTTGTACAAGTAATCCCGTTATTCTGGTGTCAGAAATACGTTTGGTAATATTTTTTTGTAACATACCGGTACAGTTCTTTGAGAATACGGCGTCACCGAAGAAGCCAGGTGCGCAGAGGTTGCAGGCGGTACCGGCAGTGTTGTTGACACACTTGAGGCAGTCACCAGACACGCTGTCACAGGAGCTCGGGTCATTCACGTTGATATTCCCGGAGCAGTTGCACAACTTGCAGTGATCACCTAATAGATATATTTATTTTGAAATACTTCGAGCGGTGCAGTGTGTAGCCTGGTTGAACAAACGGCCACCTCAAACTTAATGGGTGCATGTACAAATCCCGGGCTCACATCTCTGAGCTTTTCATGTGCGAATGTCATTTACAATTATGATTACCTACTGATGAATGGATTCAAATTGCTATAAATTTGTACTAGTTTTAGTGGGGTTGAGCCCGCCACATTCCCACCACTGTTACTCTTGTAAGTCAAGATCTACCGCGGTATCCTATGAAGACGCCGGGGTTTGACCCTTAGATAGTCCCGGGGAAAGCTAAAGTGTTTTGGAACCCGCACAAATTTATTCGTAAAAGGTGTAGGACGAGTTGGAAGAAAAAATATTATCCAATTCTATCTGATGCAGTGCGGGAGTCAAAAATAACTGTACCTGTAGCTGAATTGCCACAGAAATAAAGAAGACACCACGAATTTTACACTAGTTGGAATTAACAATATGATCTGCTTAATGAATAAATTTGGATGTCAAACTAAGATATTTTCTTACCGACAACTTCAGGTTGGCCATAGTAGCCAGCCGCGCAGAAAGCGCACCGCGGGCCGCCGTATCCTGGCTTGCACTGACAGGATATCAAGGATCCATTCTCACTGAGATCACAGCCGATAGCGAAGCTGCAAGTCAAGCAAATAAAATATATTGCCGGACAATAGATAATCTAGATAATTCTGTGAAAGTACCCCGCAGTCAAGATTCCAACTTTTCCAAGATTTACCAGGCTATTTTTGAAAATGAACTATTTCAAGATTATCCCAGATTTTCTTTCACACAAACCTTGTCCTGACAATTATGAACACAACAAAAAAAGTGGATATCCAGTATAAATACCTATGTGTGGGGCACATACTTGGGCACAATACGATACTTGTGACAAATATTCTCGGTATGTCTGGTCGTTTCAATGTCTGTCACTCGGAACATATGATAGTTAGGTATAAGCCTGTATTCAATAAGCATCTACATATCGACGACAGAAAACGGAAATTTCGTGTCTCAAAATATCCAATTTTACACCAGAGTCGAAAAACCATTTCAAAAATTAATAACTAGAAAAATATTAATGCTGTATCATTATTTTTTAAGGTTCCGTACCCATAGGGAAAACGGGACCCTATTACTAAGAATCCGCTGTCTGTCTGTCCGTCTGTCACCAGGCTGTATCTCATGAACTGTGATAGTTAGACAGTTGAAATTTTCACAGATGTTGTATTTCTGCTACCGCTATGCTATAACAACAAATACTAAAAAACAGAATAAAATAAATATTTACGGGGGCTTTATTTCGTCGTAGGCAGCCGAGTGGTCGAACGCACGCCTTCGAATCGAAGTGTGCAGGTTCAAACCCCGGCTCGCACCTCTGGGATTTATGTGCGAATCTCATTTACATCCGAGATTATCACTTGGTATGAAACGGTGAAGGAAAATATCGTGAGGAAACCTGCACGTCTGAGGGAACTTGACTAGTTTTCGATAGATGTGTGAAGTCTGCCAACCCGCACTGGGCCAGCGTAGTGGACTATGGCCTGAATCCCCCTCGCATTGAGGAGAGGCCCGTGCCCAGCAGTGGGACGTTAAAAGGGCTGTAGTAGTAATAGTAGTAGTAGACGCGAGTTGACGCGATATGGTCCACTCGACGCGGCTTTTTTTCTGATTAATTCTATAGCAATAAGTCATTCAGGCCAATTTTCGAGATTAATGCCTTTGAGTTATCGATATGGACTAAAAATATTATTTGGAACATTTGATATATTCTGTAACGTATGATACGCAATTACTTATGGTTAGAACCTAAATTATTATCTGGGCTTTAATTGGTAGGTTGTTATTTACTAACTTGTTTGACACGAATGGCATAGGACAGGCGCAGATGAGGCAGTCGCGGGGCGTGCCCTGAGTGGCGTCGCCATGGTAACCGGGGACGCACTGCTCGCAGTGGTCACCCATCGTGTTGTCCGTACATTCCTGCAAGTGGCATTAAATTGTCTAAACAGTGGCTATGATCTGAAGTAAATTCTTACTGACTCATATTTTTTTAATGCCAGACAACACATACTCATTGTATGAGCTCAAACAAAGTCTGATGTCAGTTAACAATGAAATGTGTGAGCTGTGAGTGCACTCAAAGCTCTTTGTTTGTCATTGTTTGCTAATACCAAAATGAATTGTATTAACTTACGGAAGAAGTACATTTTACAACGACCCATCATCGATCGTCGCGACGTGGTTTATACGACAGTAATTCAATCTTTATGTTTATGAACATTGAATACATAATGACTTACCAAGCAGACTCCAGTGTTCACGTCACACTCCGTGGAGTGACCGTTGCACTGACAGGGCACGCAGAACCCTGAGCTGAGCCGGTAGTACCCCTCGGCGCATTGCTCGCAGGAAAGACCGCGGTATGCTGTTGGACACTGGCATTCCTCCACTGTGAACGCCCGCCTTGTAGGATCTTGCTCTTGGTAGTCATCCAAACCGATGTCCAAAGTCACGTCGATGAGACTAGAGTACGAAAATCAATACATAAGTGGATATACTCACAAATTTAAGTCTACAAGAAAAAGCTCGATGTGACGTCATTTAGTCGATAAATCTGACAGTTTTACGAGATAAATTTATGTCTAGACGGTCTTGCTAAGCCTTTTTTAGTTTTAACGTCGGAAAATCCTTTATGGATACCGTGCCACCTCGGGGGAAGTAGCAGGGCTATGTGGGACTCCCGGTAGAAGGCGGTATACCCACTAAAAACAGACGGAGTACCATCCTCCAATTGTATCAGGGCACCACGGGATCGCTTTAGCATGCACCGCGACGCCTGCTGGGCTTCTAATCTTATAAATTTACTTTATAGGGCGTAAAATAAAAGTTTTTTTTATCAATGATTGCTAGAATATGAGCGGTGTAGACATTAGTCATTGTCATCTTGAAGCCATTAGACTAGTTGTAATCTAATTACCATTGATAGATGATGTTGTTTTTGTGGCATCTTTAAAAGTCGCAAAATCGCATCTTTAAAAGTATAGAGACCTAACTCAAAAATAATGTTGTTGAGAAATGGACTTTAGAACGACCCTTTAAGATTTATAGTGGACTTCCTAAAATTTCCAAATGGGTCTGTATACTTTTAAAGATGCGATTTGTCGCGCTTCAAAATATTTGCCAAAACCTAAACATACCCTTTATCAATAAATGTAAAGATTGATTTTCTGTGGCAAAAGCCACGCCTGAACGCGCCAAAAAATTCAGATTCTCCATGAGTCTGCAGTTGACAGTGACAGATCGTTTTGGTATTGACAGCAAATTTGACGCTTTTGACGCCTCAGTATGCGTGGCAGTAATGAGCTGTTAAAATAGATCCGTAAATTTGATTAATTTGAATAGAGTGACTCACCTCGTCTTTAGGGACTCGTCGAAGTACATAGCTCTGATGTAGATGCTGGTCACATTGACAATGGTGTTCATGAATTGTTCGCGGGTGACGGGAGTGCCGTCCACGTTGGTGAACTCCTCCTCAATGAGACGGACGGCGTGCGTCCAAGCCGTATGGGACGGTGGCTGTTCTATGCTGTTGTGGACTAAATACCTGGGGGGAGATAGTCTCAGCTCAAAGTACAGCCAGTGTATTTACCGCCAGTAAGTTAATGAAATTCAGCCGCCAAGAGTAGATATAGTTCACAATCAGAATTCGAGGGGTGAAAGGCTATTTCAAAGCGATTTAACTTTAGATGAGAACATATTCGACACAGAAAAATTATCTGATTCCAAATATGCATTTGTTTAAGTCAATATGTCTCAAAAGTGTCGCTTAAGTCAAAAAACCTTTCACCCGATATTTATTACCATTTTCTGTCATTTAAATTGTAACTTTATATTTTGTGTACTATTGTCCTAATTAGGTATACAATTTTAGACAATTTTGGATCCAAATTTGCCTAGGCCCCAGGCCTATTGATAATTCTGCCACTGAGACTAGATGTGACATAATCCATGACATAAGTCTTGTCTTAACGCTCGCTAAACTAGCTCGCTAATCATACTCCTGAAGTCACCTGCACCATTCAAACAAAATAGTAATCCACCTTTACAAAACTATTTAACCTAGAAACAGATTTGTGAAGTAAAGTGTACTGTAACGCCATTGTGAGAGCCTTTTTAGAATAGTTTTTTACAAGCGTATTAACGTTTAATCGTATACTCGCAAAAAATAGTTAATCTGAAAGCGCTTTAATAGAATCGATAATATTTTAAAGGTAGACTACGATTGTTAGTACATAGATATAATCTGTTTCAATCGTCTTTGAATGAAACGACCTTAATCATTTTTGTTTGTTTCTATCGCATAGTTACTGAAAATAATCGCCGTGCCGTGCGACGGCGAAGACATACCATCCAGATCCCCCGAGGATGACATCCGGGGCTACAATGGCGCGTCCGTCACTTCCGGTTTCGTAAAAGATGGAGTAAGTCAGGTAACCACCGTATGCTGTCAACCGTTTACCTGTCAAAATAAAATAGAACATTTTTTAGGGTTCCGTACATGAAAAGGGAAAAACTGAACCCTTATAGGATCACTTTGTTGTCCGTCTGTCTGTCTGTCTGTCTGTCAAGGCCCAATTTTTACAGAGACGCATGAAGGTATCAAGATGAAATTTATAACAGAGAGTCTGCGTTCCCTTGGTTCTCTAAAAAAATCATACTTCTAGGTTAACGGAATCAAAAGATACGGCGGTATATGTTGCATTTTCAGTACATTTGCACGGGAATCAAAAACCTATAGGGTACTTCCCGTTGACCTAGAATCATAAAAATTGGCAAGAAGCAAGGCTCGCACTTGGCCGGTCACTTACAAATAGTCTGATTGTACCACCGAAGTGTCATTGGGAGCGCAAGTGAATTTTGACGCGTGGTAGCGTGGCTTTTATCAAACAATTCCAATCTTTATGTGCATTGACACAAGAGTTAGTTTTGGTAATGGAAAACGTTTAAACGCGCACGTCTCAACCTTTGGTATGCTGAGCCGCACCGAGTCAATGTCCCAACTGCTGCGTTATCTTATGCGTCAATGTGTAATAGCGCGCAGTACGCATGTACCTTCAAAAATATGAAGCTTTCAAAAATTTTAGCGCGGACCTCAGTACATACGAAAGGTTAAGCATCTTGTCTAGATAAGATTTGGTATCACGCGGCGGTGTTTAGTTCTTACCAAAGTAATAGTCGGGGGCTCCGAAGTACAGGACCCTCTGGGTGCCTTCTTCCATCACCAGATCAGCTGTGATAGTTGTCTCATTAACGGTGAAGGGTATCGAGTTGTAATCATAGATCGTTAGGTACCGGCCGACGTCCACGCTCATGAGATACCAGTCACTCATGACACTTATCTGAATGGAATACAGTTTATTTTTCATTGCCTGTCACGTTAAATATCAGGTTACCGTTAATAATGATAGCTTAGAAATAATAATCAGCCCTTTACCACCATCTGTCTTGTATAAATGATTTAATATTACTTTCAGTTTCAAAACCTGTTCAAACTTGACAGATACTATTAAACAACAATATTTTCAGCGGTGGTGGTGGTGAACCCCAGTGCTGTTTTGACGAATAAAATGACAAACAATGCCAGTCTGAGGCCTTTGAGGCCAAATACCCCTGTATTAGACCTCAAAGAATAAGCTAATAATACTTATTGTTGCGTATAGGGTACTCACTGTAGCCCAAGGCAAGTAGGAGCTGGTGCATCTGGTAGTCCTCCCGAAGCAGTAGCACTTTATGCAGCCTTCTGGGTTTCCCGCTTGCAGATTGAAGTATTCATCCCGGCAAGTGTCGCACGACTGAAGAAAACAACATTAATGAACTGCCAAAGGCACAATACAACCAACCCTTGGGCAAAGCCTCAACTTTAGTTCTCCACACATCTCGGTCCTGGGCTATTATTTGACTTGCTATAGATGTGTGAAGGTTTTTAAAGTTAAGGGAGTTTGGACCATTTGTCCACCACGCTCTGGTCTGGGATGCTGAACGTTTCGTCAAAGCCTCGTTTGTTATTCGATAGGGTGTACCACGGGCAGGTGAGGTTGACTTGGATCTATAAATGGTAACCCTTACACAACCAACCTATATTAAGTTGATCGTACACATGAAGACATTTGTGTGGCTCGATAGGTGCGTAGCGTGCAGATCTTTTTATGAAATTTACTCACTTAGTACAGAATAACTTTGCAGTCAGAATAACATTTAAAGGATCAGAGAAGCATTAAAATTTATTCTGTTGTTGACTAAATCAAACCTTAAATGACGATAATAATGTGTTAAATATTTCACAAGTGAAATCACTTCGCCCCAGTGTGTTTAGAGTTTAAGGATGCTACTCGTGTACACCCCTCATCGTGGATAATGCTGGACAGACTACTGGTAATGAGCACGCGTAATGAGCACAGAACAAATTGGTGACTCACAGTGACGTGTAAAAGTCATTCTTAGTTGTCTCCTGTCTATTTGATAGATACCTGTCCGGTAACGTGTTTCTTGCAAAAGCATTGGGCGGTGTTCTGGTCGCAGACATCATCAGTGGTGCCATCACGGTCACATGTACACTGCAGGCAGTCAGGGAACGCGTAGTGACCGGGAACACAGTGGTCGCAAGTTCGACCAATCACGTTCTCGCGGCAACTGAACAAAGAAGTTCCTGCGTTACGAAGACATCTAAGTTCTACCTCAAAGCAAAAATTACGTCATGCTGTATTTTTATATCGACAGCTACCTAAAAGTAGCCTTAACCCAGATTTTCTGTATGGATTTTTTATTAAAGGAAAAGGTTACGTAGGTGGGTGTAGGGTCTTTAAATATTACGTAGGTTGCCTGGGCGTAGTGATGTGCCGGATATCCGACTCCGTATGCGCGGATATCCGCGGGAAAAGGAAGATCAGTATCAGTATCCGTTACTGTTTCGGCGGATCTTTTACCTTATAAATTTTCAAGGCGGATGAAATTTTTATACAACATACAGATTATATTTATATTACATAAAATCAAATATTTGGCACCTTTATATTATAGATGAAACGAATAGTGGTTTGGCTGGACACCGGATATTCGGCAAGCTACTAGGCTGGAGCGCCGGATATCCGGCTACCGCTATCGCGTTAAATGACGCTTCTTAAAGACATCTTGAATTGATCGCAATCACGACCCATACATATGGTGGTCAGTTAATTTGCATCAGTGCCCGCAGTTGTCAAGGTTTGCTAGAATTTATCTTTCAGCACCTGACAGAAGCGTTTACAGCGAAAGGCTATTTTCAGAAGCTGGTCTGATATACGAAGCCAAGCGGAGTCGCCTCTTACCAAGAAATGCGGAAAATTTGCTTTACATTCACCACAATTTGCCAATTGTTAATTTTGAGTGGTAAACTAATAAAACAAATATTTTTGACGTGTGATTATAAAAATAAACGGTGTCCATAATCGACTGTGGTATGTTTTTCCTTGTGTAATATAATGAGTTTTTTTTAATTTTACTGTCCGGAATCCGGCCGGATACTGAATTACTATCCGGTATCCGGCCGGATAGTGAAAACAAGGCCGAATAGGCCGGATAGTTACCGGATATCCGTTTCATCTCTACTTTATATTGCAAACATTTATCGTAGTGAGTTACCATACCAATATTACATAACTGGAAGGTACTAAATCAACTATCTTTATAATGCGATCAATGGAAGGTCAATGAAAAAAAAAAATGTTAATATCCGGATCCGTATCCGCGGATATACATTTTTAACGATCCGGCACATCACTACCACCACATGTATGTTAATATCATCCATCCATGTCATAATGTTGTTTAACTGTGTATGGGTTTCAAGATAGTGCGTGCCCTGCCCCATTACTCCCACCAGTCTTGCAGCAATGTTTTTAATATATCTGTCAGTGTTTGACAGTCTTATTGAACAACAGTAGCAAGCAGTGTTAAGCAGTGGTAGCCTCGTGGGCGAGAACGCCCACCTTGAACGTAAGAGTGCAAACTCAAATCCCAGGCCCGCACCTCTGATATAATTTTCATGTGCGAATGTCATTTTCAACAATGATCAACAAAACATCGTGGGGAAACCTGTACGTCTATAGAAAGGCGTTTGAAGTTCACCAACCTGCACTGGGCCAGGGTGGTGGACTATGGCCCAAATGTCCCTCGTATTCGCCCGGTATAATGGCAATAGGCTCGCCCCCTATTACATTGGGACCAAAATACATCTGCGAAGTGTAGACGCACTACAGTGCACCTCTGCCTACCCCTTCGGGGAATACAGGCGTGATGAAGATGATGTATTTATTGAACAACAATACTTTAAGTGGTGGTGGCAAAGCTTTTGTTCCTCTTACTCTACAGATTTAATCAATATGATTGGGAAAGCTATATGATTGTTAGTAGGCGATACGTGCTCAAGCGGTTATTTTAGGCTAAATATGATGACCACACTACCAAGGCTTCAAGGCAAGGGTTACAAGGCTTTAAGTCTACTAGCACTATCGTTTTAGAATAACAATTGCTTCACTTTATAATGCAGAAACAACACAATGTATATCAATGATACCTAAACATGGCCGTCGTAATATTCTAGTCACCATTGATAAAATAAGTTGTTTTTATGCCTCAAAAATGAAACTATAGTTATTGTTTAACGATTGTGTTGGGCCTTGTCCCAACTCACGCGCATTTTCCGAAGTCTTCTTCGCACTGCAGCTGATTATCAATGACGCCGAGTGGGTTGCAGTTGCATTCGTCGCAGCCTCTTTGCACGTCGAAGTTGAACGTAAACGGCTTACATTGATCGCAGTTCTCACCCTGCACGTTCTTAGGGCAGATGCACATGCCTGGGAGATTGGAATTGTTTAGGGGTGTTTGCCAGAACTAAGGATTCTTTGGCATGTGAACCTAACCCAACCTACATTGTTTTTTTGTAAATATGCTAGGCAATTAACATTTTAAAATTCAGAGCGTATTCGTTTATTACTTTATTGAGATTTGCCTTTTACAGACTATGCCCTCTGATAATTAATGGAATTTGACAACTGCGTGCTTAGTTGTGTTTCTACCTTTTTCTAGTTTGCGTTCATAGGGACGAGATTCGCTGTGTGTGTAAAGTTGCCACCAAACAATTTAGGAGGATCGATCACGTTACCAATTCCGTCTTTAAGTTCTCCAGAAGAGAATTTGATTAAAGCCTTTTTTTTTCTAAATGTCTACAAGGAAGCACTTGTCGATTCCAATCGGAGTGTTCACACAAAAATAGTCCTAATATGCTGAATATTAGGGGAGATATACTTACGCAAAATGAAACCAATTTATTATAGTGCTTATATGTTTTATGTTTTTTTTACATGCATGCTCATTGGTGAGCCTCACCGTTATCATCGCAGATTGCAGTGGACGGGCAGTGGCAGGGCCTGCAGTTAGGGAACCCATAGAAACCGGTGCGGCAGGTACTGCACGATCTGCCAATCACGTTCGGTTTACATGGGCATTGCCCGCCGAAGGTGTTACATTCAAGTTCAGTTGAGCCCATAAAGTCGCAGAAACAGGCCAGAGCGCCACTGTTGTATTCAGCCGTGATAGAGTACATGGCCTCGCGGCAGAAACCTGATGGGATCAAGAGTGTTTTGGGATGTGGGATTAGTATCTGCATATTCTGCTTCGCGAGCTGATCACCTGACGAGGGGAGTAAGGCTATTTAACTTAACCGACACTTATAAATATCTTTGGAATCAGCGATTTTTTCTGCGTCGAATGAGTATGGTCTCCTGTAAAGTTAAAGATGTCGCTTAAGTTAAATAGCCCTTTATTCCTCGATATAATTAATTCCGTACACAGCTGACAGTTTTTATGTACACAAATATTTCTTAGAGGATTCTAAAATAAATAAATAAAGAGGTTTCTAATAAAAAAAGCACGCTCTAATTATTTCTTAGACGGTTCTAATAAAAAATAAAGAGGTTTCTAATGAAAAAAAAGAGGGTTCTAATCTGTTTGCTACAGATGAGTGAACTGGATAGTGTTATTTTGTTACAAGTTTTAGTGATTGTAGAGTTGCATTAGTAGAGTCTATCAAGCGCTCTGTACCGACCTGTGTCGTTAGTGTTAATGAAATAGTTGTTCATGGCACACTGTTCGATGAACACGCGCGTGTAGTCAATCACGTTGGCTTCGATGAGCGCCGCCTCCATAAAGTCCGGGGTATTGATCACCAGCATGTAGTCCAGCCACACGCCATGGCCGTTGTTTCCCTGGTAAACATTATCTATGCTATTGTAAAAGCAGTGGTGGAACGCCAGGGGTGCAAATTCAAAGCCGAAATCCCGATCCCATTTCACTAATGATTACCACTTGGTGAACGGTAAAGGAAAACATCGTGCGGGAACCAAGCACGCCTATAGAAAAGCGTGTGACGTTCACCAACTCGGTACTGGGCCAGCGTGGTGGACTATAGCGCTAATCTCCCACGTATTGAGGGGGAATGTGCCCGGTATAATGGCAATAGGCTGGTCCCCTATTACATTGGGACCAAAATACATCGGTGAAGTGTGCACTGCAGTGCACCTCTACTAGCCTTTTGGGGAATATAAGGGTGATGATTTTGGTGTTATAAAAATGTAAATTGTGTGGGTCTGGGCAAAGGTCTCTCCCATTCTCTTCCTCACAGTTCTATCTGTCGTCTACATTATCTTGGCGTGACAGACTATTCGACTCAAGCGACCTTTTTTACTTTAAAGGAGAGCATACTCATTCGACGCAGAAAAAATAGCCGATTCCAAATATCGGCCAATAAGCCAAAAAGCCTTTTACCCCTCGATATTGTTTTTAAAAAAAAATACCAATTATGTGAGGTTATTGTTTTTTTACCAGTCCCGTTAGCTCCTCCTACTAAGCTAAATTGCTTGCACTAGGTGCAGACTCACGACAATAGGCCAGTGATCAAGGTGCAGATTGAACCCGAGAAAACTATGTGACAAGGCCGGTCCGTCTAACAACCACGTTATTGCCGCTTACAATACATTTCCAGCGACATAACATAGGACATTTGTGTTGCAAAAATGGCTTTGAAGTATGATTTTATTTTCTATAGAAATATTTAATGTGATTCAACATAGGTTTCTACACAAAACCGTAAAAAGTATAGATTCTTTAGCATATAATAAACGGATATGTGGAGCTTTAATTCTATTTTTGCCGCGTTTTTTTTTTCAAAAATCCACGGAACACAAATTTTAAGTCAGCTGTATCTTTTAAGCTCATTTTTGTCTAAAGATTAATTACAGCAAAAGGCTCGAGCGACCTAACTGACCATGCCTAAGCTGCCCAAAGTATAGAAACAAACTAATGTTTTAATTTTGTTACAGAACAAAAATAGTAATCAATATGCTGTCTTCATCACTACATAGTATAAAACAAAGTCGGTTCCCGCTGTCTGTCTGTCCCTATGTATGCTTAGATCTTTAAAACTACGCAACGGATTTTGATGGGGTTTTTTCTAATAGATAGAGTGATTCAAGAGGAAGGTTTTAATATATAATTTGTCAAGATTTTGTATACACTGGCTAAAATATGATATTTGTTGGAGGCGTCGGAAACAATAAACCGTCTGGGAGCTTTCAACGAAAACGCTGCCTAAACCCTTTGAGATATAACAAAATGATGTATTGTGGAATTTTAAAAGTCTACAGAGAAGTCCGCGATGGCATATGTCTATCTCTTAAGGATAACATACTATATCCATTTTAATACTTAAAAACAAATGGGCAACTATAAAGCGGTCATTGGGAAGCTATTATAAAGCTATCCCTGGAATACGTTCACATGGGTTGCGGGAACGGGATCAAAATTTCATGATTACTTTTGGCCGCGATAACCGACATCAACGCGGGTGAAGCCGCGGGCATCAGCTAGTAATATATAATATACTGTACATGACGGAGGCTAGCAGGCTTGTTGTACACTGATCATATTGTTAATTATAGGTATGTGATAAGTAGTAAGAGAAATAAAATTACTTACATTGAATATTATGGTGAAGTTCTCAGTGACCGAGAACCGGTTCCTGCCGTCGGCTTGTGTCAGCAGCGACCTGCAGCCAGAGTTGGATGGGCAGTGCTCCACGGACAGTGTGGCAGCGTGGTGCAGCCCGTTGATTACTATCACGGCGTCCACGGTGCTCTCTGCGGGGTGAACAGAACAACAATATACCATACCTACAGCCCGGGCAAGACTTCAAAAGTCACCTCATGTCTGTTTTATCTAATTTGTCTATGAATTAATAACATCTTTATAATTCCATTATTTATGGTTTTTTTTTTTTGACAGAAATTGTTGCCTACCTTCTGTGGTTTTAAACCTGTCATATTATCTAAAATCTTAATGAGATAAAGATGAGTTTTCATAATACATTTATTGGAATTGCTGTCCTCGTGTAAAAAAGATATTGCATTCAAGGACTTAAATCGTGTCAGTAGACCAGGGACCCAATTCTTGCACGATCGACGTCATCTGTAATTCGACATATGTCGAAAAAATAATTAAATTGGTCGTAGTTTTTCGTTTTGTTTCGAAATATGTCGAATGGGAGATGATGTCCATCTTACAAGAATTTCTCCGCCAGCCGTCATGTCATGATCTATCGTTACGTACGTGGGTTATCAGGTTGGTAGTAGTGAATCAGGAACATATAGTCCCCAGGGTTGGGAACCCTGGATTCGATAGTCAGTAGCTGGGCGTTCGGCGCGAGGTACACCACAGAGGTGGAGTTGTCGAATATGGGTGGGTTGGTGTTGCGATCTCCACCCGTGCCGGTCTCAAGCTCCACCTGGTGAGAGAAGGGGGTGGATGAACATAATCACAAATTAGACATTTGTCGAACACAATATGTGTGTCGAATCAGAGATAATTGATTTTGCGAGAACAGGAGTCCGATTTTTGTTTGATAGACACCAATCTCTATTACACGGCAAATTGGTCGTATTTTTCCTTTTGTTTAGACATATCTCTATTGGTGTCAATCACACGAAAATCTGGCCCTCATTTCGACATATCTCTAATAGAGATTGATATCTATCAAAGGAAAATCGGACACCTGGGCCCTTGGCCAATGCTTGGAATTACTATGAGCATTTGGAAGTTCACGCATTTAAAAGACTCAACTCCAAGTGAAGCATTAAAATGTGGTCTATGTTAAGTCTTAAAGTAGTATCCAACGGGTCGAGTACGCGTGGACAACGCATAGCAGATTTCTTAAAATATTTAACTGAATGCTCAAGTAACACGGTATAACCGGCTGCATGAGTATTTACAGGACTCCTATAACCAGAGAGCTCGTGAACACGCTTCCATATAACTGGTTCAGCCACTGCACGTCTGTTCTCATTAAATCCGTAATCATAAGGCAACCGATTTTGTCGTATGAATAGAGCCATACGTGAATCGCTAAAACCTTATCAATTTTTGCCAATAGCAAAACGAACTGTATAAACTCATAAAAGAAGCACATTTTTCAACTAAATATCATCGAGGACTCGAGCAAATTAAGGCGTGAACTTTATATTTATTGCAATAGAGTACATAAAAAAGTCAAGTTGATTAGATCGCCAAATTACCTTCTTAGAGTCGACAGCAGCTGAGAAGACAGCGGGCTCGCAGTTCCCATCGCGCCGCAAGCAGTAGGGCCGAGGAGTGATGTAGTCCAAGTGCCAGTCTCCTTCGGGGATAGCCATGATAGACTTCACACCCACAGGGGTGTCCGAATCACCCTACAAGTGAACATAAAATGCAGGAAAAAGCAGGAAAAAACCTTCAGCACGACCACCATAAGGTTGCATTTCGCGTGCATCGTCCAGCGACTACTTCATTTCGTCTCCAAATAGTATTGTAGTAGTAGAAAAAAAAGTATATATTATTTTTTTTTGGTTTACCATATAAAAAAATAATCCGCCAAATTTTCACATTCCTTCATCACCCATTTTTGTTTTGTCTAGGTATATATTGAGTTTGCTCTTGGTATTGATTACTACTTGGCTCTGGCTGAAATACCCGCTGATGGCTGGTGGAGTCATTCCTCATCTTATTCCATTAAATTTGATCATTTCATTCATCTCGTGAAAAAACAAGAAGAATAAACAACTCTTAATAGGTCAAATGTTGTGCAAGCAAAAAGTTTTCGTAACTAATAGTGTTGTAGGTTTTATGATTGTGCCTTCCTTGTTGGAATATTTTTCGTACGTTGATCATTTGATCAAACATCATATGAAACAAACCAGCTAAGCTAGACTCGAATCACGCACTATATAAAGGGTTCTGTGATAATTTTATGTCCTGTTTAGTTATTTTTAGGAATTTTGGTGCTAAATAAAATATTGCAATCAAAAACAGCAAAACTAATTTTTGAATGAAAATCAAATTTACTCCCAATCCTAATAAAAAAAATTCACCCCGTTGGGGGTGGGGTTCCAAAAATATAATGATAAGAAATAAAAATACTTTGTGAAGTCTACCAACTAAAGCCAGAGAGAGGTGCGTGTCGGAAACCAAACTTTAACATCTCATTTCACCCTTATAAACTAAATCAGGAGATTGTGTTTCTTCAGTTGTACGTAAAGTAGATGGTTATAAATCAAACAAAACATATTTTAGCATTTTCTCGACTTTCATCTCCTAATTCTATGCCTTAGAGAAGATTAATGAAACTATTTTGAAACTGGAACCAAAGAATTCGCATTAGTTCACAAGCGAAGGAGCATACATATCTACATAAAGTTAAATAAAAACTTACCTCTTCCATTATTTAGAACCTCTTCCTTTTGGAGTGGGTTTAAAACCTACACGAAATTGACTGATTGAAACTAGTTTTCACTAGTTTTTTCGAGCTCTATCATATTAGATAATTTTGACAAAATTATTCAACCACTTCAGATCATATATTTAAAAAAAAATTATATCTACCTAACTATCGGATACTTCCGGTTAAAGTTGAGTGTTCGAGAAAAAAACTTGCGATCTTTCAAAATGATATTATCAAACAGGCTTATTATTATCGCCGATAAATTGGTCGCGGAACCCCGCACTGTACGCGACCTAACACGCACTTCACCGAATAAAAAAAATTTGTTTCTCAGTAATTTTAATTAAGGTTTTTCCAGTTAGCCGAAGGACGTCTATCTTGGCATATAACGGGGTGGGTATCATACGCTATGAATGAAAAGTACCTTCTACCAATGAACCACAAGTATTGAGTACACCGTGATTCTAAAAGACTCGCGGACGGCGATATAGTTACTTCAAAAACCGAATCAAAGTGCAAGTACGCAGTAGTTTGCGAGTCCCCGTTCACAATGTGAGCTTCGTAAACAAGTGCGGAAGCGCATGCGTCAACATTTCTAGGAAAATTTTAAAGTAAAACGTGACCATTTCTAATTGAGGATAATGTATAACGTAACAGGCATCTACTGTGGAAACGTGATTTTAAATTTCAAAAGCGTAGTGGCCTTACTATGTCTTGTTATGACTTGTCTTCTTTCCTTTTTGTTAAGGCGCAATTTAGGCGGGCGTCGGGCGGCGCGCGCATCCGGCGAGACGTGCGGGGGCCGTTGCAAGCGAGCCCAGATATTTCCAGAATTTATATAGATTGCATAAGAGCTACAAATTCTAGACGTGAACATAAATATATTGATAGGTTTTTACATTTATTTGGAAGAATAATTATGTCCTTTGCTTTGTATATGCGAGCGAGGTCGCGTCACAAATTTGCGGATTCTTGAATTTTATTTTGTAACGGCAGTACGGTTATGTTGAAAACGGCGAGGGTTGCGGGCGCATCCTACACGTTTCTAGCTCAATGTATTTAAAACGATTGATTTTGTATTGCAAAAGGACGTGGGTGGAACTCGCGATCGGGGACCTAAGTAATAATTGATGATATTTACATTTATAAAGTACTTTAAGTAGCAGGTACACTGAAATGCGTTGGAAAAATGCGCAAAGCTAAGATTTAATTCGCAAAAAGTATATTCGTTCGTTCGTTGTGCAACAATTACGTACCTCAACGTCTGATAGCGAAGACTAATACGAGCAATATAAAGAGCGGAAATTATTCCATTTAATCTATTTCGTGAAAATGGAATGAGAACATATTTTAAGATGTGTTTCCAATTTTTAAATTTTATTAAATGAAATGGAATTAAAGTTCTTTGTTAGGCTTGGTGCGTGTCCTGTTTTATCTTTGTGTCCTGAGGATAAAACAGGATGCTCCATCATAATCGATTTGCTAGAAGTTTGATGCACATAACACAGTAGCGCGCATTCGTGCAAACGCAATAAATGCACATCACAACAATCAGGCAACATGGATACGGTTACGTCGGACATGCTGAAGGTCAATAATCAATAATATCTGGACCTGACAGACAATGTAATTAACACATCGCTATATGCATCACCAGGTTAACTTAAGCCTGACTCTTAAAGCTGCCGTTCCAGGTTTTATTAATCACATATCCGAGCATTGGTACAGTATCAGAACTGATTTCAGAGTCTGATTCCGTTCCCTCGATATTAATTATACACCGCTTGGAAAAAAACTTGGAAAAAAATAGGTTTGCCTAAACGAAAAATACTGATATTTTAAACTAACATATCGACGCTTGGAAAGCATTCCTTACTAAGCGACAAAAATCGTAAAATTTGTTATTTAATACCATTCGAGTATACCATTCGATCGGCCAGATTTTTCTGCGTCGTTTGGTATATATAATTCATTTTACGATTTTTGTCACTCGGTAAAGTTTGCCTTTCAATCGTCAATATATTTCATTCAGCTACGCTATATAAAAAGCATTGGAGATACGGCACAATTTCCATATAAGCGTAAACATAAAAGTACCTGGAAGTCCATAGAATGATGTAACAAAGCATACCTATGCACTACGCAAATAACTGACAATGGAAATAATAAAACTGAAATAGTGGGAAATTAATTGGATTTTCTAAGATAACACCAATAAAGGGACGCTTGGCAGTATTTAAAAAGAACTTACGGTAATAATTGGGATTTTTCAGAAAATCCTTTTTCGTCCCGCCGTGGACGGGGACTAGATACAAGCGCTACCTGTTGATGTCTGCCGCGCATCACCGGCTAGCTTTTGACGTAGCTAGCCGTGTTCCAGGCGATGTTGCGCGCCATTACCAATTCGGATGAGGTAAACAAAGTACACGCGCCCGGATAGGTTTAATATTTAAACTGGATGGTACACTTAAATGTTTTTTTTTGTCAATTCATAAGTACTTGTATTGGTCTAACTACATTAATAAAACATCCGATTCCGATTCCTGTGACTAATTGTCTTAGCAATTTACTTTTGAGAAAGATAAGTCTTTCTCTTATTTGTTTACGAAATGTTCAAATTGTTATGGAAGAAGATGAGGAATGCCTGCATCTGCGATTAGCGGGTATTTATGCGAATGTCAAGTAATTAACAGCAGGGACAAATTCAATACCTACAATATGCATTATAAAATGGGGGATGAAAGTGAACTTTAGTAAATGAGTAAGTTTTATAAGTTAGAAGTTTCTATCAATAATCAAAATCAATTGTCAAAAAAAACCTTGGTTAAAGGTAAACTCACATGTTTGGATGCAAAAATTACAAGACATGCAATGTTATCCTTAATAAGGCAAAACGAAAGATTAGACAGAATATAGATTTCCGCTGTAAGGAGTTAACAGTATAGGAATATTTGTTAATAGGATAACTGTATTGCCAGCGTAGCCTTTACCACAGTAACTTTCATATTGGCGAAAAATTTTAAGCGCCCGTTTCAGCGTTGCCAGAGGTCCCGATTTTGGCGAGACGTCCCGATTTTTAAATCAAAATGAAATGTCCCGCGCGGGACAAGCTCAGTCCCGCTTTTCGGAGATAACTCGACCATGCACGCAGTTTGCTGTCAAACTAGGAAAACATCGCCTCACGAAATACAAACAATAGGGTAAATCTGATTTAGAATATTATATTTTTATTGAAATACATTTTCTATGGCTATTTTTGATATCTATTTTCACGTAAACGTAATTTTAATTCAAATAAAAAGATAAATATTTGAAAACTTTTGATTATATAAGTTTTTTTTACTATGTCCTGCTTTCGACGAAAGAATCCCGCCTTTTTTAACTCAAAGAGTTCCAAAATCCCGACTTGGCAAAAAAAAAACTGGCAACGCTGGCCCGTTCTGACGCTTTAGTATGGCTGGATTGGCACTTACCGTGAAATAGATATTGTTGTCCGTATCCAGGATGTTGAACACGTGTATCTTGGATGTTGGATCGACGATCGCCTGCCTACAGGGGGCAGTGTACGGACACTCGCTGAGGTTCAGAATTGCGTTCACGGCGGGGCCATTTCCGGACCGGAAGCGGACGGTGATAGGTCTCCGGACGACAGATGAGACTGTACCATTGTTGATTTCTGTGTCTATGGTGTTGTAGTTTGGATTGATTGGCGTCACGTATTCAACGATCAGTATATACGCTCCCGGAGTGTCAATATTCATGTTGTACTGCATCTCGCTGATGGTGAGGATCGGAATCGTATTGGCATTTGCATGCAGCTCCTTTAGTTGCTGTGAAATAATTACCCATTGATCTATCAAACTGATTTTTGTTTCAGCTCATGATGTAGACTCTGTTGTTTACAACACTTAAATTATTTGAGAGCACTCAAAATAATGACGTCTCGCTGATACATTACAGTCGTGTAAAGGACGGTATTACACATAAATTATTGAAATTAAGTTCAGTCTGTCTTAGGTTTGTTACGGCGTCTCTCGAAACTTCATGCCACTTGAACTAATATGTATAGAATAAACCAAATAAAAAGCTTTGTCTAAAAAATTGGTCGACCAAACCGGCGAACAATGAGCCGGCCATTTCCTGCAGTAAGCGAGAGACTGCGGCGTCTTAGCGCCTTAGCTACGATACCGCACGAGCCATTTTTGTTATATTTCTTTTACAATGTAATTGTAAATAATTTGAGTAATGTTACATGTTTTAAATAGATCGAAGGAAAATAGATCATATTTACCTGAACGTCGTCAATATAGTCGTTGGCCGGCGTCACTAGGTTGTTGAAGTCGGCCGTGGCGAAGTTTTTAACACTGGGGTAGGCGAAGTGGCGGCATAACTTCCTGTCGCCCACCACACAAGGCTTGTCCACAAGCTTAGTAAGCACCGTCGCCTCATAATACGCCTCGGGGATCAGCACGAAGTAATCCTGGAATATTAAATTGACTTACAACAATGTCTGGAATGTTTGGACAGGTTTAGGAGAGGCCTACGCCGCAGAGGCGGCTACTGCTAGCTTATTACAATAATTATTACTTTGTATGCATGCACTTATTTATTTATGTACACATATATCTAGATAGTGAAATATATGTAGATCTAAATGAGTTTGTAAAATTATCTATCCATGTAATAATATAGTCAGTAAAAATGTAAATGTAACGTTAGTAAGTAAATAAAGGCTATTTTTATTTATTTTATCTACAACAATGTCTACGACTCTATCTGGTCCCACAGTGTCGCTTACGTCCTGGTGTTTATTTTTAAAAGAATTGTCTCAGATTATTTATATTCATTTATTTTGGTAAATATTAATTTACATGTCAATTATATCGAATCAGAATACAGTTAAAGTTAGAATAATAGACGAGTATTAAGTTCAATTCAAATAGTGTCAAAAACGCCATAATATCCAATTAAATTATGTGAAATTAAAATTATGTAATATCAACTTAAATTAGTAATGTCAAAACACAATTACACTAAAGTCAATATTAGGTATAAGACCATGTCATTTACCCTTTAAAAGTCAAAAAATCGTCAAAACTATAGAAAGTTTGGTCAACAAGCCACCGTTTCAATCGAGACTTGAAACAAGATAAATTTTGAGCGGCGATTATATTTTTTGCCAACTTGTTATATACTGTGGGACCCATTACATGCGTAAGCTTGGACGACTTCGTGAGCGATCGTATTATTGCTGTGAGCTTGTTCGCGTTTCTTGTGTTATACGAGTGTATCTCATTATGCGCAGAATGGTCTACCAAGTTGGTCCTGACGTACGTAGACCATAATTTAAGACGACGATGGCTTAATCTTAGTGCCCGTTTGCCACAATGTACTGGGTCGTTGCGGGGTCGTTCCCGCCAACGGCAAATTCCGGAAATGATTTTCAGAATTTACCCTGATCTGGTGGTAACTCAGATCGCACCCAGTCCATTATATTATGTAAGGCTAATTGTCTTAAGCGACATTTTTGGGCGATGGACCCGCAGAGGTGGACAAATCGTGTCAACACCTGGATGCCCGAAGGCGGTTGCCGGCATCGTGCCAAGGAGAAGATGGTGCGACGATTTGGTCACTTTTGCGGGAGAAACGTGGCCACAACATACCCAGGATAGGGACATATGGAGACGAGATGGGCCTCCCCCTCTCCTTTGCCCAGCAGTGGGACATACAATAGGCTATTAAAAAACACTTATACAGTGTGTTTCAGAAGTCCGAAATAATACTTTGACGTTTGCATCAGTATGGGGTATATAACCAAATGGTATCAAAATTTCATTGAAATTCGAACATTTCAACTTTTTTCATTGCCTTTTTTTAAATCTTGTCATATCTGGAGTTCTATGCAATATTTTCAAATTTTGTTTTGTGAATACTAGTAGTAGTCTTTTGTAGATGCAGTTTACACTGTTAAATAGGGTTATGGGTGTGTCTTATGGCCACAACACGATACCTATGACAAATATTTAAAGGTACATAGCTCAGAAACTCAGACGGTTAGGTATAATCTGAGTTCACTAAGCATCCACATGTGCTACTGTATATGTGCCCAATTTCGGACTTCTGATACACCCTGTATATTTGGAATAAGCAAAACATTTCTGTGTCGAATGAGTATGCTTTCCTGTATAGTTCAAAAAATGTCGCTTACATCAAATCGCCTTTCACCCGTCGATATGGTACCCATAGTAGGAGCTTTGCGTAGTTTGTGATTATACGACGAAAAAAGTTGGGATATAGACCTTGTTTTTATAAAAGATGTAATATTCTTTCTTATTTAGTTAAGTTATAGACATTGAGTTATGTTAGCTTAGAAATTAGAACACTATAGATAGATAGAAACACAGTACTCTTTATTGTACACCAAACAATGAAAGTAATCAGAATCAGAATATTTTTTGGAACGTAGTTCCTTATGGCGCGTTGCGAAAGGGGGCTAGACGGAAAAAATAAGACTAAAAGTGTCGACCGACACTTTTGTAAATGTGTGTGTGAGAGTTAAAGTTGTAACAACACTTTTGTAAATGTGTGTGTGTGATTTCGATTGTAGTTGTGATTTCGATTTCGATTCCGATTCCGATTCCGATTCCGATTCCGATTCCGATTCCGATTCCGATTCCGCTTCCGGTTTCGATTTCGATTTCGATTCCGATTCCGATTCCGATTTCGATGTATGTGTGTGTGTATGTATATGTACATTTTTATGTTTTTTATTTCAAAAGGAACTTCGTTACATCCGAGTGGCCCTTGATACCTCTCAAGTTTTTTATTCATATAAACCAATACAGGCACTTACGAATCGTCAATAAATAGTAAAAATAGTAGCTCTACCACCCATTCGGAATGCATTTCCTATGGAGGAGAATGGGCAAGAAAGTCCATGGTTACTTGTTTTTCGTTTTTCGTTTTAGTCGTTGTAATATAACATTCTTTAGTACATATACCGTAGCTATGTATAATTCGGCGGTCTTATAGCTAAAAGCAATTTCTTCCAGACAAACAGTTAGGGTGAGAAAGCGACAAAGAATTATGGGCAGCTGTACTATACCAAGTATACATCATCATACATCATCACGCCTGTATTCCCCGAAGGGGTAGGCAGAGGTGCACTGTAGTGCGCCCACACTTCGCCGATGTATTTTGGTCCCAATGTAGGGGGTCCCAATAGGGGGCGAGCCTATTGCCATTATACCGGGCACATTCCCCCTCAATACGAGGGAGATTTGGGCCATAGTCCACCACGCTGGCCCAGTGCGGGTTGGTGAACTTCACACGCCTTTCTATAGACGTGCAGGTTTCCTCACGATGTTTTCCTTCACCGTTCAGCAAATGGTTAAATTGTTGAAAATGACATTCGCACATGAAAATTATCTCAGAGGTGCGGGCCTGGGATTTGAACTTGCACCCCTTACGTTCAAGGCGGGCGTTCTTGCCCGCAAGGCTACCACTGCTATACCAAGTACAGTCAATCAATTTGAAATAACAAGAGACACTTACTATCATAATCTCCTTGGGAGTCTTGATGGTGATCATCCAGTTGCCAGGGTTCATGACGAAAGGCGAGGGGGCAGTACCCTTGTCCCCTGCAACTGTTACCAGCTGCGGAAGAACGGTGGTGCGGAGTGCCACGTTGAACCTGAATACCATAGTACAATGTAGGAATAGGGCAAAAAAAAATATAAACCTGGCAACCCCCTTCCACCTAATTTAAGGACTCTGATCATGACAGAGGATTTAGCTCGCGGGCGGGCCATTAAAGCGCCCGGACAGGAAAAAAAAACCTACAGACCATAATCAAAGTTAATACAAAGCCATTCCGAGCTTTTTGTGGTCCACAAAAGTGTGGTTTGTGGTTTGTGGTAACACCACCTTTTAAAGTATTGTTGTTTCAATTGTAACAGTTGTCCTATTGATACAAAAAACTAATCAATTTATAAACTTTGCGGTTGGTTAAGTGAGTACACTTGACATCATGTTCGTATCAAAATTTAACAAAATTAATAGACATTTTTTTTTTTTTGACAGTGGTAGCCGAGTGATCGAACGCACGCTTTGCAATCAAAGTGCGCAGGTTCTATCCCCGGCTCGCACCTCTGGGTTCCATGTGCGAATCTCATTTTCATCTGAGATTATCACTTGCTAAGAAACGGTGACGGAAAACATCGTGAGGAAACCTGTGTGCCCAGTATAATGGCAATATATAATGCCCCCTATTACATTGGGACCAAAATACATCGGCGAAGTGTGGGCGCACTGCAGTGCACCTCTGCCTACCCCTTCGGGGAATACAGGCGTGATGATGTATTATTTTTTTTTTTTTTTTAAGTACAACAATGATACTTCCTACTAAAATATTAGTCAGTGTTATGACGAGTTGGTACACGTAACACAACTTATACGGTATCTTGAAAGTTACAAATAAGAACTTGTGTTAATTAATAGGGGTTCATTTTAAGACCACGTCAATCCCGATCCCTGTTATGTCACGTAATATGCACATTTTGTCTCTTTCTCTCGTACGTAATAAGATAGAGAGCGAGCGAGCGTACCCGTGACACAGGTCTAGTCTTGAAATGCGTAACACGCATCCTCTGGGAAACTTTGGGAATCCCTGGCCTGGTTTGGTAATGTAGTTACTCCAGGAGAAGCCCGGTTGAGTGGGCTTCTAAGCTCGGGCAAAGTGAACTCTATTAGTTGCAGATAGAGTTGAGGTTTGCGTGTTTAAACTCACTTCTGTTGAGTGTCCACGAAGTTCTCAGGTGTGATGATGATGGTCGCGATGACGGGGTCCCGCAGGGGGTTCGCGTACTTCAGCACCATTCGGTACAGCGAGGATTTGGGTATCATCACCCTGATAGTTACCTCATTCTGTAAAAAAATATATTCATGTAAAATAGTTTTTGAGTTATGTGTGGCTCCAAATGGTTCGTGTAATATTACACACGGGGCTGCAAGCCAGCTTAAACTGTTGGCTTGACACACTACCGTGTGTCTAGATTGAGTATAGTAGCTGTTTCGTCTGGACAAAATTTTATTTTTCTCCGGTTATCTGAGTTGGATCATATCCAACGGAATGGGTATAACAAGTCTATAACCCTTTGACATGTACAGTATGTGGAACTATTTTATGAAGACAGTAGAAGGAGATGAGTAAATTTAATTTCTTCCCTAAATGAATCCATTTATTTATTTTTATTCTTTGAGAAGCGTAGGCTTGATCAGGTACGTCCCTTGTCCAATCTGCTGTGTTAATCTTTGGATTAAACATAGTTCAAAAGTAAAAATAGATAGAGTTATATTTTAAGGGTAATTATACCTACAGAGCCATTTTAAATTAAATTATTTGTATTTGTATGGCAGTGTAGGTGGTTCACAGTTCACATCATCGCATTGCTTCACTAAATTGAGTCGACTTAGTTTTCTATTTAGACGCTAGATGGCGTTGATGGCGCTGGAACGACATCTGTGAGATTACCACAATCAATGACGTTAAGTACAGCGTTAACGAAACAATTCTACTGTGAACTCGAACAGCACCTCTAGTGGTGAGTTCATGGACTACAACTCCTATAAATTGAACGACGTCTTTTAGTCTGTTGCTATTAATTTATGTAAGCTAGACATCAAGTTTGAGGTATGTGTATGGATTCATCCGCCTTTTTGTTCACATTCATCACCCATTTTTTTATATGTGTATTTATTACTATTTATTGAGTTTGATTTTTCTATTAATTACTTGACACTTGCTGAAATACCCGCTAACCGCAGGTGGAACCATACCTGATCTTATTCCATAAAATTTAATCGTGAGGAAACCGTCTAGAGAAATGTGTGTAAAGTACACCAACCCGCACTGAGCCAGCATAGTGGACTATGGCCAAAAATCTACTTCGTATTGAGCAGTGTTTTTCAACCTTTTTCATGACACGGTCCCTTTAGTATGAATAAATATTTCGCAACCCCCCTACCCGTTGCTTTTTTTTTAAAGTTTATTGATTTTTTACTGCATTAGCTTTCCCAACCTTTTGCAACTCGCCTATCGCTATGCGACCCCCCTAAGGAGTCTTTGCACACTTGATCCACACGTTGAAAATCACTGCAATTGAGGGAGAATATGGCCGGTATAATGGCAATAGGCTCACCTCCTATTGCAATGACACTAAAATACATCGGCGGAGTGTAGGCGCACTACACTGCACCTGCCTACCCCTTCGGGGAATACAGGCGCGATGATGTAATTAATTTATTTTTCGTTATGAAGAAGGAGAGGTTAGTATAGATTGAGTTGCGTGTGGAGCATTTGGCTGTGATGTGTAAATTTGGAAATTACCTGCAGCATAGAGAACACGACGTATCCCTTCCAGGAGTATCCTGGGAACACCTCTTCGGAGTTGCGATACCTGACCGGGCCGGACTGCGTGTAGCCCTCCTCCACCTCGTATTGGAACTGGTGGAGGGTGGGGAAGTAGTGTGCCCGGATGGGGCGGTCGCAGCGCCTCCCCTCCACCCGCGAGTGGCAGCGACACTGCCCGGTAGACTTGTCGCAATTGTTGTCAATCGAACCACCAATGTCGCAGTCACATTCTAAATTAAAAGAGCCATCATTAAATTAAATAATCTGTGATTTTTCGTGTTTTATCACTGTCACCACGGGTTTGTTTAGTGGAATTCCAGCCGGTGGCAAATTTCGGAAATGTCCTATTCGGAATTCGCTCTCGTTTGGGTGCCAGCCCATTGAATTATGTGTTGTCTGGTGATATTTATTTATTTAAATATTTGGACCCCTTGTGTTCTAACACCATCCCTACTATTATCCCGTAGCTTTTATGTAATTATGAGATGAAAGACTTTGACAATTGTATTTTATTCTGTTGCATTTCGTGTCAATGTTAGAGGCTAACAGGTATACTAGCCTTCTTTATCCGTCGTAAAATTAGCCTTCTTTATCCGTCGTTAAATCTGTAAAGATGTCTTTAGCTTACCGGTACATCCGAAGACGTTGTTCGAGTCCAGCTTGTAGAACCCGTCCTGGCACTGATCACACTGCCGATCTCCGACGTGCATCTTGCACGTGCACTGCCCAGAGTGCGTGTTGCAGTCGCCCAGCCCACCCAACGTGCCAGCCAAGTAGCAGTTACAATCTGTATAATACACATCGATACGTGAGACAAATTTATTGAAAGCCTAGCTGGTAGAAAGGTCGCCTTGAACGCGAGGGGTGCAAATTCAAATCCCGGGACTGCTGAGTCATTTTTAATCATAATTACCACGTGCTGAACGGTGAAGGAAATCTTTACATCTGTTTCGGTTACGGATAAATGTTTCTTTCGGATATCCGATAGTTACGGGTCCGAAGCTTACACACACTCACACACTAACATCCATTCAACAATTGCACCAAAACAAATGTATAGACTGCGTGAAAGAGTCAGCTATGCCTGATAAATCCGGTAGAGTTGACAAACTTTGTTAAGATCGGTCCTTAAATTCGACGAATCCACGCGCCTGGCTTAGTGTCTGTATCAGACTCACCTCACAAATACAGTAGAGTAGATAGTCTTTTGTTTTGACGTTTGCATGCATAGATGCTAAGTTCGAGGTAATTAAAAATATTTTACCTTCACATCCATGTGGGTTGTACTCTTGCAGGTTCCAGTAGAGTGGCTTGCAGTCGTTGCAGATGCGGCCTTGAGCGCGCTCCTTGCACTGGCACAGCTCGCCGGCAGGCACCGAACCACATCCTGACCACACAGATTAATAATATTAATTTTCCTGGAAGTTACATTAGTGTTGAGCACACATGCGCAACTGCAATCGTACCATCACCTCAAACAATAGTATTTGTCACCCTTCATCAATTTATTATAACAATTCATCATCCTTTAGTACCAATTATAGTAAAAATTCAGCATCTTTCATCAATGATTAATACAATTCGTCATATTTCATTAATTATCATAGCAATACGTCATCCGTGATCAATTATTATAACAATGAATCATAATTCTTTAATTATTATAACAAAGTAAGCATCCTTCATCAATTATTATTATAATTTGTCATCTCTCACCCGCGAAGCTGGCAATCACCCCCCGAGGGTCACAGTTGCACTCCTCACACGCCGGGTAGTTATAGAACTGCTCCTTGCAGTGGTCGCACTTGCCACCGTCAAAGTTTGGCTTGCAGTGGCACTGACCGTTGTCGTCGCACGACGAACCGATCGAGCCGGAAACGTCGCAGTAGCAAGCTGGTTTATACAGGGTGTTTTTATCGAAAGAAAAGATATTAACTATAATAATTTTTATAAGTATTGGTAGGGCCAATATTTTTCATTTAATAATTTTAAATGCACGGCTTTAATGGGGGTAAAAATAAATCTATTCGAATACACTAACTTCAGTAAATTGAAATTCTCGAGTGTTATACAAAATTTGTACGGCGATGACTTTTTTGGAATTTATACTTGTTTAGGAGTAACTAGGATTGCTCCCAGTCCAATGTATGGAACGATGGTTATGTCTTGTTTGGCGATAAAAGTATTCAAAATACTTACGCAGACAATCCGGGTACTTGTAGTATCCGGGAGAGCATTGGTCGCATTGCTTCCCCCCAAAGTTGGATAGGCAGTTGCATTTCCCGTCGGCGGAACAGCTGGTGGAGGTGGAGCCGGTCGGGTCGCAGTTACAGGGCACGCATTGGCGCTCTCGACCCTTCACTTCCATGTAGTACCTTGACAATGAGATCCCGAATGGGTACAACAAGCCTGCAATTCTTTATGTCGCGGGGTGAAAGGCATTTTCACTTAAGCGACACTTTTAGACGATAACAGATACATATTTGGAATCAGCAAATGTTTCTGTGTCGAATAAGTATGCTCTCCTGTAGAGTTAAAAAAATTGTCGCTTACGTCAAATCGGCGGGTGAAAGTCTATTTGACTTAAGTGACATTGTTTTTAAACTTTACGCCGCCTTTCAAAAGGCGTCAAGTTATTTCGGTCACCCTAGAGATTTAATAGGAGGTGAATGCTGAGTCGTTAAAGTGTGCGAAGGAAAACAATTGTGGGAAAAGGGACCCACCACTCCCCCTCAAATTATATACCAAACGAGGAAATTAATACAACAGACCTCTCTATCAGTCGAGAGCAAAGAGTAAGAGGAGAAGCCCTATGGACTCCGCCCTGCGGCAAAATTTTTGACGTTTATCTTACATACGGCCATTGTAGTTGGTGAATCAAGTAAGTCAGACAATATAAACTAACTACTAACTATAGCCCTTTTAACGTCCCACTGCTGGGCACGGACCTCTCCTCAATGCGAGGGGGATTCGGTCCCATAGTCCACCACCCTGGTCCAGTGCGGGTTGGCAGACTTCACACATCTATCGAGAACTAGCCAAGTTCCCTCAGACGTGCAGGCTTCCTCACGATGTTTTCCTTCACCGTTTCATAGCAAGTGATAATCTCTTCAATACGCAGCTTGTTTACATTGCTTGACACTTTAGGTACTTACTTGATCCGACAACTTCAATGGCGGATGTCAGAAACGTCAAATAATTTGCCGCAGGGCCATACGCAGGGCGAAATCTAATGGCTTCTCTGTTTACTCTATGGTCGAGAGGAAAACAAACTTCATTATTCTTACCCAGAGATGCATTGATCGCATCGTGCTCCTCCAAACCCAACCTTACAGATACACTGTCCCCTGACGTCATCGCAAATGCTAGGCTCCGTACCACTGATGTCACAGTTACAATCTAAAAAAAGGTTTTCCTTAATTATTTACAGAACCTACAAACAAGGGGATATCCATTAATTGCGAAAGACAATTTTGGCAGTTTTTCAACCCTGAGTTAATGCATAAGTAATTTGAATGTAAATGCTACTACATAAAGTTCACATTTCAATATTTTTTTATTGAGTCGAGTGGATCTTCTATTAGTTCCGTTCATAATGTATAAACTCTCTTTATAGGGTTGTTGTAATGCGTGCAGGTATCTTAACACGTTCGTTGCGTAAGGATTTTGAGTGTAATTTCAGCTAGTGCCTCATGAGGTCATATTGACTGATAGATGTACTAACTTTGCGAGCACTGCGCACTGGATGAAAGTTCGTCATGAGATAATATGACCTCACATCGAAGCGAACGTGTTAACTACACGGAATTGTACCTTGTACACATTGAAAGAACGTTATATTTGGGTTGGCACAAAAGAGATTCTGGTTCAAAGTACTTACGCTTGCAAGTAGGATACTGGTAGTAGCCAGCCTCACACTGGTTACACGTCCGGCCACTGTACTTGCTCTTGCACGTACAATTACCACTGTCCTTGTCGCACACGCCGGATACCGAGCCAACTAAGTTGCACTCGCAATCTACGGGAAAGAGACAAATTTAGTTTTGTCGGAATAATTGTTTACACCCGAATCTGTTTAACCAAAAGTGAAGTCTTCTTTGCTATGAGTCATGAGGCAGTAGAGACTAGTGTCAGTCAAACGTCTACCATCCATCTAGACTCTAGCAACCGTCTAGAGTCTTGCATCAGCTAGCATCAGTCTATTCTAGCATCAGTCTAATCTAGCATCAGTCTAACTTTTAGGATTCGTCTAGAGTCTAGCCTCAGTCTACAGTCAAGCATCAGTCTAACTTCTAGCATTCGTTTAGAGTTTAGCCTCAGTCTACAGTCTAGCATCTGTCCAGCGACTAGTCCAAATAGAGCTCATGTTATGGGATACTTGCTTTTACATTCAGGTGAGTAATAGCCGTCGGCGCAGATCTCGCAAGATTTGCCAGCGTAATTATATTTGCATGGACACTGTCAAAGAAAAAAGCATAATCAGAAAACAAACTAATTAAACCACGTGAGACGAATCTTGTAATTTTCAGTTGTTGGGGATGTATTTAAGGTATCTTTTTGTAGGTAACAGCAAATTATGTACCAGTCCATCAGTAGGTGTGCACTGCTCCCCATCAGTTCCATTCAGGTTGCATGTACAAGGCTTGCAGTCCGGGTAGTCGAAGTACCCGTATGCGCAGGAGTCGCAGTTCGGTGGGTTGAACTCTTTACGGCACTCGCAGCGTCCGGTCTCCTCCTCACAGTTGCCCGTTGAATAGTGAAGGTTGCATGAACACGCTGGATAAAGGTTGATATTGCATCAGCTTTAAGTGAAAATGGCAAGCGAATAAACATGACTTTCTTTTTGAAAATGTACTCTGTTCCGCGCAACAACGCGTCAATCGCGGCAATAACAAAATTTCGTTGAAAAATGTGCTTTTTTTATGAATTAACATTCCGTATTGGTATTAGGAAAATGGTTACGCGCGTTTGAGTGCGCCTGCGGTTTGTTGGGATTGGCGTGCATTGGCAGACCAATAGTGCCGATTATGTTGACCCCAAAATAACTACATTAAACTAATTCGTAATGTAGAGGGTCATACCGCACATGTCTCGGCTAGTGGTGTGCTACTTCAGTTAGCTTTAATACCAGCTAAACTCCTACTTAAGCAATGCAACCAAATAATAATTTATTCGCTTTCAATTTCTTTATCATTTGCAACTTTATAGAATGCCAAACAAGGTCTAATTTCATTTGCACATCAATGTGACTATCAAAATCTTATTTCATACTTGACGGTACTTACGCTGGCACACGTCAGTTTCATTCCAATATTTCCCATAAGGTCGATAATAGGTCGGCGTGCACTTATTGCAGTTGATGCCTTCTGTGTTGTGCTGGCAGTTCTTGCATACTCCACCGCCCTCGTATCTCCCGAAGATATCCAGAGACAGCCTCTGCTGGTCCACTTTTGCATCGTACTCGCATTCGTTAGCGTGGTTGTGGCAGTTGCAAGCTGTAAAAAATCTGGATATGAAGAGAGGAATGCCGAAGACACTTATTTTTCCAGAGGGAGTGTTTTAACGCAAGTCATCCGGGAGGATTTCTAGGAAGGTGGCTTTTAAAATGGAATAAGAGTACGAAGTGTTGAGTAAAATTTGACAAAGACTCGAGTTGTAAGGAGTTTTAGGAGGACACAATAATATATTTTATGTATGATCCTTCAAGAAAGTCACGGTAGGTTGACCGACCGTTATTTTTAAAAAATGTTTCGTGAATTACACTCCCTATGCCTGTTTGTGCGAGTAACTTGTTACTCCTACCGATACCATACCTACGGAATCGCTTTTATAGGAACCCAGCATAAGAATCTTACGCAAAGTATGCTATTAGGTAGCAGACAGCATTGAACGTAGACTATTCTAAGCAGTAAAAACCACGGCGTTTGTAACTTTGGTCATAAAGGTTTGAGGTGTCTCACGTTCACAGACGAATCTGTCCCAATGCTGGGATATTCTCCATTTCTTCTGTTCGAAGCCAGGACAGCACTCAGCACACTGCGCTCCACAGGTGTTATGCTGACACCGGCAGACCAGGATGTTGGTGTTGGTTGCCGGATCCGCCGGATCGCACGTGTCGGCATGCCCGTTACACATGCAACGCCCGCCAATACTGATGTCTTTTATACTGTAGAAGTACTGGTAAAGAAGAATTATAGCTGTATAAACTAGTCAATAGTATATTGAAGAAGTGAATGATAAAGAACTATTACTGCTCTCGCTTCTTTGGAGTTTTTTTTAATTCATATAAACTAAAACAGGTACTACTATGCGATTCAAATGAGAATAGGATCGACTTTGCGCCATATTGTGACGTCATAGCTATCAATTCTAACCAGTTAGGTAGGGTGAGCAGAACAAGATATTTTTAAAATAAAATTTATTTGCAAAGGTTGTGTTTTATTTTTATTTTTAATGGACTACGCTGTTGGCCGTGAGGTGGCCTTTACAGCTTTACCGGAGGAGACTTGATCGAGGTTGAGTGAAAAATGCACTCAGTTGCACGACGAAGCACACTAAAAACGACAAAATGGCGACTGGCGTCCTTATTTTCTATTCTTTAATAATTTTGGCATGGCTTCTGGGTCTTTGCGCCATAAATGAAAATAAAAAAGTTTATGGTATGGTTTTCAAAAATGAATTATGTCTTTAAACAATTAAATATTGTATTAAGACAAATTACTACCAATTTAACCTTTTTATTTAAATTTGATGTAAGACTATTATAATTTATATGCAAACCATATTTTTCAAGTGACATTTGATAGATAGAGGTTATTGACATTCCTATTCTTATATGAATCGCATAGTACTTATGAATCGTCAAATAAACAAAAAATATTAATAGTATCTCTACCAGCCTTTCGAAAAAATTTCCTATGGTGAAGAATGGGTAAGGTTACTCTTCCTTCTTCCCTCGAACTGTGCGTGAACAATCATTCTCAATATTTACAGGAAAAGGATTCGCACATAAATTGAAGAAAGTGGCACCCCAAAAGAGACTCTTAGCTACCCTGCTAGGCTACATGTCGGTCATAAATCGGCTACGGTTATAAATCTGAAACTTACTCGTCTCGTAACTGTAGGGTCTTGTCTGGCTACAGACATGAGATGCCCTAATAAGTTCTTGGTTCTGAGTAGGCGAAGTCTCACGTTAGTGGCCCTGGTCCACTCCTGTAGTACTGAAGAGTTGAAGTAAGCATTTGACGATGGACGATAGTTCAGCAGAGATATTGGAATCTGAAACAATAAAAAAAATTAACATCTGGGACCTTGCCACTTCTTAAAGTGTTCTTGTAAATTTTGGACAAATTTTGTATTGAGTTAACTGTTTGTTATTGAGTTTGAGATTGAGTTAACTGTGTAAAACTACTGTGTATTACTGAAAGTAATATTAAATACATTGTTGAAAGACAAGTGGGTGATCTCAATTTTTAAAATCTCATCTCACAAATCCTCAAATTTATTATCTTGAATTATCACTTTATATAAAGAGGTTAGTGTAAGTCTTCTTTTGGGCCTTGATCACCTTTCTAGGAACATTCAGCTGTGGGCTTTATAAATGGTAGGTGTAATGTAGTTTTGGAAGGGACCAACTAATCAATACGTACTTCTCCTCCTTCCAGCGGTACGATCTTGGAATACTCAGTGCTGCAGATGACGGAATCATCCTTGGTGATGGGTTGGAGACTCTCCTTGCCGAAGTAACGCTCACAATCCCTGCACAAATGTTCTTAATGAGATGGCGTAAGTATCTGTGTACGATATTATATAGAGGTATGACATTGCAACACAGTTCTTAACTTTCACAAATGTCAATGTTTATATTTTTTTGGCAAACTGTTCTCTTGATCCTAATATGTATTTTGTTTATGAAACGAAAATATGGAGATTCCCACAAACTTTTTAATTTGATTGATTATTTAGTTCAGTAGGTAGCTCTTATATGAATTTTGCAATCGCCGGTATATAATTCTAGAGCGTATGAGCTACGAATATTTTACTTACGATGCTAGCAACTAGCGAGTTACTCTACAACAGTCCACTTCGGTAACATAAGGCCTTTTATAGCTGCCATATATTCAAGTTATTTTCCGTAAGAATGAACCTTTATGAACAGAAATGTATGGCCCTCAATTATCATGATAAAGCTTTGATTATTTTTCTTTTCGTGTCAATGATTCTTAGTCTACTCGTTATTCCGTAGAAATTTAGCCACAACAATCGCGTTGGGGGTGGCTGCATATAGGTCCTTCCTCGTGCAGGTGGTTGGGCACAAGAGACACGACAGCAAGTGTTGCATCGACTGTACGGGATCACTGCGTTAGGGTGGGACAATATAGTATATGTATATACGACAGTATCATTACACTTACTGTGGTGAATCAGAGAAGTACTGCCAAGGTTTGAAGGTCTTCCCGTAGTCAGTGGACTTCTCTAGCACCCAGAGGCCTGGCCGCGGCGAGTTACCCATTTTCACAAACACATACGCCACGTGAAACTCCTAGAGAAAGATTTGTTCCAAGTCAGTATATTAGCGTAAAGCGTATAGCGCGACATGAGTCGTGACGCTTGACATAATCATCGTCAATAACAATTGTGGAGAAATGGACCCACCACTTACCCTCGGAATTGTCAGCTTCCCAAATTATAAACCAAATAAATTAATCGATCATAGAGGAAAGCAACAAAACCGAACTTACTGTCAGCAGAGAGTATGTCATAAGGTATGGACCCTAACAATAAGCAATCCAATCTAATTGTTTTTTTTAACTGACAATTCCAACGGTGAGTGGTGGGTCCCTTTCTCCACAATTGTTATTTACAATCGATTTCCACAATATTAAGTCCGTTTCGCCAATTATAATCACCGTTGCCACACCCTTGTTGGGTAGCTTAGTGTCCCGACGCTTATTTTACATAATGGGTTTGAAGATTTTTAATCGCAATGCAGAGGTCGGCTGCTTTTATACCTATAGCTCGGCTAGCACATGCACCATGACAAGACTTAAGTCGCGAGATTCGACAAACCAAGTAATTCTCTCACTTTCGTAAATTATACAAGAGAGAGAACAAAATAATATATCTAACAGTATGTCTTGTCACAATCGACAGTGAGTCACAAGTTAAGGGTGAATAAAAATGCTTACGTACTTATTAATTATATTCCTGGGTATCAAGCCGTGCACGAATAGGCGAAAACGAACTGTTTCTACTTATACATAAATCACATTTTTCAATGAAAAGTCATCGATGTCGCTAGCGAAATAAGTCAAGTAGTCGCGTTGCTTTTGCCACAGTCATTAAGACTTTATGTTTATTGATACAAAGTACATTTTCAAGAAACTGGTCATTAGCAATTGCGTCGACCCTCGCGCGTAATTTTTTTGCCATACCAAAACAAGCCGTATTGACTCACACAAAAAGTTTATTCTTCAACTAAATTACATTGACAGCGCGAGTGAATTTTGTCACGTGGTAGTGTGGTTTTTACCAAACAAATTCAATCTTTGTGCATATTGACACAGAGTTTGTTTTGGTATTTGCAAAAATTCGGAGGGAGTCTTCATTAATATTCCCTGTTACTAGTACAGGCACGGTATTGCATCATCACGTAACAATTAATCAGTCCATCATATATAATAGGTAGTAAAACATTTAACGACTCGTCTGAGCGTCTATTTATGGTATTATCATAAATTAACGGACCAATAGCCGTGCCCTTACATAAACTTTTTTATCGGCGGTTGCTATCGTGCGTCCGGTGTATACCCGGCCTAATCACGCGGGCTACGAGTGATAAATTTATATCAAATAGCCACACATCTCATTCTTTTACTATTTTTACGAAATTATAAAAAGACGGTGAAGGAAAACATTGTGAGGAAACCTGCACGTCTATAGAAAGGCGTGTGAAGTTCACCAACCCGCACTGGGCCAGCGGGGTGGATTATGGCCCAAATCTCCCTCGTATTGAGGGGGAATGTGCCCGGTATAATGGCAATAGGCTCGCCCCGTATTACATTGGGACCAAAATACATCGGCGAAGTGTGGGCGCACTACAGTGCTCCTCTGCCTACCCCTTCGGGGAATACAAGGCGTGATGATGTATTTATTTATATAACAAAAATGGAATAAATGAGGAATGGAAGTTTCCGTTTGTTATTTACTTTTTCTATATGCATTCATTTCATATATACGCAAACTATTGCGATAATGAAAGGCCTAAACATAGCAGCCATAGAGTAACTAGAGAACGCATATCAAATCCGCCCTGCGTATGGCTCTGCGGCATTTTTTTTTACGTTTATCTGACACCATTGTAGTTACCCGTAGTATATTGTTTGACACGTTAAGTACTTGCTTCTTTCTTCTTTTCTATGAAATGAATGAAATGATGACATTTAATGGAATAAGATGAGGAATCCAGCGGTTAGCGGGTATTTCAGCCAGTGTCAAGTACTCAATATATTTATAACTAGCTGTGCCCGCGACTTCGCCCGCGTGGACTTTAGGGAGATTACCCGGAAATATGGGTATTTGTTTTTCCCGCGGAACCCTAATGCTTTTTCTAAAATTAAAGTAGCCTAAGTTACGCCTTGGAACGTCAGCTATCTGCCAGTGAAAGTCCCATTGAAATCGGTTCAGCCGTTTAGAAGTTTACCTCAAACAAACAGACAGACAGGCAAAAAGTTTTAAAATTGCGTTTTCGTTATAGGTATCGTATATACTTTCATACGCATTTGGTAAAAAAGTGTTATTTTGATATTACAAACAGACACTCCAATTTTATTTATTTGTATGTATAGAGTATAGATTGCAACTGCAACGGCGGCCAACTTTTGTGACGTTTATCTGAAAACGTCACAAAAGTTGGCCGCAGGGCGGAGTCGATAGACTGTCCGTGTTACTCTATTGTTGATACAGACTGTAAAAAGAAGAAGATTATGGTGTTTGTATGGAGTGTAGATATAAGAAGAACAATCTGTGTTTGATAGTGTGTATAGTATTGATAGTGGCGCCACATTCGCATCAGGTAGCATTATTTTGACAATGATATAAATTTTTTTTACTCAGCATTCAGTTCATACCATACCCTTTGTCTACACTAGCGCCATTGTGGAAGGTTTTTGAACTGTTATTTATAACATACAGCTGGACACTTTTACAACTTTAGTCCCATATGAGATTGTTCTTCTTATATTTATACTCCATCAGTGTTTAATAGACATATGATCATGGTTTATTTTTGCATTTCAGCATAGTTAACTTTACATTCGCACGGCAGATAGTAAGTTACCAAGAGGCATCGCATTTCGCTTCGTTGTGATATAAAATAATTGCACACACAGGGATTATTAATTAATATTAACATGCAAGCTGACATCAAAGTTAATTATTACCAGCGTAATTCAATACTGAGACTAAAGCCTCGGGGACACTGCGACGCTCACATCAAATACCAAAACCAACTCCATATCAATAAACATAAAGATTATATTTCTATAAAATGCAGTCGGTCTGTCACTGACGTCCCAGCGTATCCAGGGATTAATATAATCGCTAAAAGGATCATATTGTGAGTAAGTAACATAATACTGTACCTACAGGTAGCATATCATATTACATAGCAACACTTTCCCTTTCATCTAAAATAAGCCCAAAATCCTATCCGCTCCGTTTACCGCGAAACCCTTGGTATACTGTTCGTAAATGCTGTTCTATAATTAATTTAATGTCCCCACAGCTAGTCGCGTCAGTGAGCGGTCAATGCACTCTCGATCTTGTACCGCCGTGCACACACTGACGCGTCAAAAACCACGCGTAAAAGTTTTAGCTAATACCAAAAAGTACTGTATTGACTCCTAGAAAAGGTTCATTTCTGAACATAGACATTGACAGCGCGATCTAATTTACACGCGCGAGGGTATGGCTTTTACCACAGAACTTTAATATTTATGTATATTGAAACAGGGTTCGTTTTAATAATGGCAAACATTTTTGTCGCACGGCCTTTGACTACTAGATAGTCTGTAACTTGAAATTTTTCGAAAGCAAACACTATGTTAGTACAATTAAAGACTGAATTTCTGTGGCAGAAGCTACGCAACCACGAGGCACCGGTGGCATTTCATTGAAAAATGTGCTTTGTCTATGAGTGAATACAGTTTATTTTGGTATGAATAATATATCTGGTCGCTTGCATTCTGAGGTGTGAGTGTACGCAGAGCTTCTGCTATTTTTGGCGATACCAGAATGTTCCGGGGGTGAAGAAATGAACAGCTGCGTCATGAAGACGGCTTGGTCTATTGGTGCAAGCGTAGGCCGCTTGATACATCCAGGTAGTTTCGGGTTCCTTTACGGTAGGCGGCAAATTTCGGAATTAGTCTTTTCAGATATTGCTCTCATCTGAGTGTAACTGGGATCAGCTCCAGTCCATTGTACAGTACCCATACTATATATAGTTTGAACTTGCTTGAAATGGACGCTGCTGCGTCAAAGTTATCGTTAGAAGCGTATTGTCTACCCCTTCTAAAATGTTTAAGAGTGGGATTTGTTATCCCCTTGGCCCAACTGAGGCCGTCAGCGCAAGTGGCCTAAGCCGGAGACATACAGTATGAAAATAATAGGGTTTGTATACTTTGAATTTATGTATTAGCCTTTTTTTTGTAGTCTAGTAAGAATATGAAAAATTTTGGGTTAGGCCACTTTCGCACTGACGGTCTCAATTATTGTACCTACATACCCGCTTGAGCAATGCCTCATATCAAATGAGTTATATGTTAGCACCTCGCGAGGTAAAATGAGGTACTTCCTCCCGTTACTCATGACTAGTCAGTGCTGTAAGAATATTTTTGCTAAATACTCAGTAGTAGTTAGCAAAAATATTCTCACAGTAATGCCATCAATATGCATCATCATAGTATACATCAAGTGATGTCATCGGATTAGGTTAGCTGGCTACGTAAACAAAACGTGGTAAAACAAATATTAATAGCGTTACAATTAGAGCTTTATGATTCAGAATGTAGAATTTAAATTTAATGTACTGAATTTAATGTGGTTTGACATCATAGTAATGTGATCGTTTAACATGTGTTCAGTAATTACTACCATAATAGCACTTTTGCTGCTTACATAATACATGCTTAAGACATTAGATGTATTTTATAAGATACAAATACAACGCCTGTATTTCCCGAAGGGTAAGGCAGAGGTGTTCTGCAGGGCTCCCACACTTCGCCGATGCAAATTGGTTCCAATGTAATAGGGGGCGAGCTTATAAAGGCCATATTGCCCCTAAATACGAGGGAGATTGGGGCCATAGTACATCACGCTGGACCACTGTGGGTTGGCGAACTTCACACGCCTTTCTATAGACACAAGTTTCCTCACGATGTATACCTTTACCGTCCAGCAAGTGGTAATCATTATAAAAAATTACCGCCCCACTTTACGTTAGTACCAAAATACATAGGTATAGTGTGGGTGCACTGCAATGTACCCTCTGGGCCGAAAATCCACTTCAAATGTTCACAACTCCTTAGTAAAACAACAAAAAAAATCAATTCTGTACCATTTTTTTCGTCGTACACAGACGTGACATAGACTATTCGAAGCGGCTTTTTAGGTTTTTTAGGCTTTTTAGGTTCCGTACCCAAAGGGTAAAACGGGAACCCTATGAGACTTCGCTGTCCGTCCGTCCGTCCGTCCGTCCGTCTGTCACCAGGCTGTATCTCATGAACCGTGATAGTTAGAGAGTTGAAATTTTCACAGATGATGTATTTCTGTTGCCGCTATAACAACAAATACTAAAGAACAGAATCAAATAAATATTTAAGGGGGCTCCCATACAACAAACGAGTTTTTTTTTGCCGTTTTTATAGATAATGGTACGGAACCCTTCGTGCGCGAATCCGACTCGCACTTGTTTTCTGATTAATTCTATATCAATAAGTCTTTTAGGCTAATTTTAGTGATACGACATTTCCGCTTGACAATTTGTTAGTGCACCGTGGGCTTATGTAAAATAAACAATTTGACTTTGAATTTGTGATAGTCGAAAGGGTGAAACGGTCAGCAGTACATACCTGTCCCAGATCGATGGTGAGGTTGACCTCATTGTACTTCATCCCCCGAGAGAGGGGGGGACTCTGCCACCAGGTCTCCGAGTCGTCCACCGCGTACTCTGGAGGGTGCTTCTTGGTATCATTCGTCGCATCGCAAATGTCACAAACCTGGAGACGAAAATGCATATAATTAATATCTTAGTCATCCACCCTGTACCAACTACCACGTTTCTGGTTTTAGAGTTGCAAAAGACTTGAGTCTGTTAGTCCTTTCAAAAGAGATGGAGTTCCTTTTTTGGATATACATATTTTATTGAAAGCAGGGCCCTAAGTCCCGTAACACTATCGCTGTGAAACTTCACAGCAAATGAAGTCTTAGCAACTGCTAAGACTTCATTTTTAATTCATAAAAATCATTTTTTTTGGTAGCTAGAATATGATCGGTGTAGACATTAGACATTGTCATCTTGAAGCCATTAATTAGGCTAGCCATATTCTAGCCACCATTATTAAAAGATGTTGTTTTCGTGCCTTAAAAGATGAAATCATAGAAACTCCGCAACAATAGTAATAATAAATAAATAATCTTTATTCAGAAAGTAAGAACAACCAAGATGTTTACATAGTAAAGGTATTATAAATCATGTGGCAAGAGTAGGTTGTTTAGGTTAGTTTAACACTGACCTCTGTACTAATTGAAATTGTATCACGGTACGTTAGACGGTGTGTTAGACAACTTGGGTTTTCTATCCGTTTTCAGAACTTGAGTCCAGCTCAAGTTCTGAAAACGGCTTGAGTCGAACTCGAGTCTTTTCCAACACCAGGGTTGACCCTGATGATGACCGATAAGACGATACCGTGATGACGTGGCTGGAGGTTGCTCAAGATAGAGAGGTGCCAAAGAGGACCCCTTCTTTACCCAGGAGATAGTTGGACTTTCAATATTTTGGGTTTGGCACCGGTCTTGGTTTGGTGCCTATGACTATATTTACCTGTGGGTAATGCTCATTTTTGAACAAAATGTCCTCGAAGACGCAGACTAATTATGGCATGTAGTCTAGTAGCTTTTAAAACAAAACTTCGACCTTTAAGTATATTCACGCAGACTACATTTTCAAAATATTTGTATATTAATAATTCGCTCGCTTCTATAAGTGCAGGGCATAAACCAAACACACACAATTTGTTCCGTTGCAACTATATCCATCGTAAAGTTTACAAAATATCATTCAAAAGACAAAACCAGGCGTCCATTCATTTAGAATCCACGTTTAAAAGAAAAAAAAATACACTTCCAAAAAACCATTCAAATTTGGAAGGCATTGTGTCGAAACTGTCACGAAAACAAAGGATAGTTGAGAAGCGCGCGCGCATTTGGCTGCCACATGTCCGCAAAAACGCCACGAGAACCGCCGAGGAGGGCCGAATTTCTCCGAACACGATATTAAAGGACTTAAATAATTCCAATACAAGGAATTGACGGATGTCTGGCTGACTATTTGTTATTGAGTGCGATGTGATATGGTTACTTAATGGGGTACATACAAACGCTGGTATTGATTGACATTGCAGTAAATATTGGTGCTAATTCTAAAACTAAGGTCTCCCCGTACACTAGGGCCTCAACCTTCGCGCGTCTAATGCCAATACCAAAATGAACTGTATCGACATACCAAAAAGTTTATTTTTCAACGAACTGAGAATGACCGCGCGAGTGAATATTAACTTTATACGTATAACTATAAATCTTGAAATAAAACTCTTTTACGGATTCTATCGCGTTTATTTACTTTTTTTTATGTTCCCGACGTTTCGGCTGCTTTACAGCAACCATGGTCACGGGGGGACTGAGGTGTTAGACGTCCGGTCCTGATGTCATAGTTAATAACTGGGTACCCTCATATTTAGTTGTTGTTTGCGGTCCGATCCACGCAGATAAACGATAGATAACGATAAACCCGATAGAATTCGTAAAATAGTTTTATTACAATGTGTAGTAATCGCGTAAATATAAGAAAACAATAACTATAAATCTTTATACATATTGACATAAAGTACATTTTGGTATTGGAAAATCTTTGACGCGCGAGTCTTGACGCCTCAGTATTGGGTGTATTGGCTACACATGCTGGTATTGACTGACACTACAATAAATATTGTTGCTATTACTCTTGTTGATTCATCCGCCATCTTAACACTGTCATCACTCATTTTTTATAGAAAGAAGTGAACGAAAGAAAAAACTTTATTGTGGCAAGCAGCAAATAGGTTAAAAGATTACAAGCCGTTAAATGAATAAAAATTAAAATTCTGCTCCCCACAAACGGACCCAATTCAGCATGTGCTGGTTGACAAGAATCAGCGCTGGTCTTCCATTGGGCCCAATGGAAGACCAGCATTTCCTTCCATTTCATTTATAATGTCGCATCTTTAAAAGTATAGAGAGAGCTTTTAGCACGTGCTAACAATAATTTGTCTATTTTCTGTATTTATTTCTCTCTTCTCGCCACTGAAAAAACTCTTTCACTTATTTATACCTACCATTAAATAGTAAATTACCGATAAGGACTGTTTTGTTTTACGCATCACAGTAATGGTTGGAAATAAAGTATTTTCACATACTTTATTGGTATTCAAAATTATAAAGTATACATAACAAAAATAAAGTATCCACTTTATTATAAAGTATAGTTGGCAACCCTAGATACGGCCGCCCATTGTTACACTTAATTTTTGAATCGTATGTAAAGTTTGTATTTCATTAAGAGGTGGAACAATAAAGAGTTATCAATCTACCGGTTCGCTACTTATTGGTTTCGGTCGTAACTTCATTTAAGTACCTACGTATATAGTTTCGTAAAGAACTAAAATACTTCTGAACAAATTCATTGATAAGTAGGTCCGGGGGTCAAATGATAATGTCACTATGTACAATATTTGGACGAGGAGTTCGTTACTTCTTATCTTTGTTGCCTAATTTATAAATTACTATTATTAATATACTTATTAGGTTGGCATTAACATGTTAATAACTTATCAGTACATATAACGCTTATAAATACTTACTGAAACCATATTCTGGTATTCCCCTTAAAATATAGTTTTTAGGGTTCCGTACCTAAAATGGGAACCTTATTACTAAGACTTCGCTGTACGTCCGTCCGTCCGTCCGTCCGTCTGTCACCAGGCTGTATCTCATGAACCGTGATAGAGAGTTGAAATTTTCACAGATGATGTATTTATATTGCCGCTATAACAACAAATACTAAAAAACAGAATAAAATGAATATTTAAGGGGGCTCCCACACAACAAACGTTTTTATAGATAATGGTACGGAACCCTTCGTGCGCGAGTCCGACTCGCACATGGCCGGTTTTTAAAAACTTACAAAGTACTGCTCTCATTATATTTATCGCGTACTTTTATAAATATATACCTAAATAAATAAATATTGCCAGACAACACATATTCACCGTACGATCCCAAAATAAGCAAAGCTTGTACTATGGGTACCGGAAAATTAACAACCTAGATACTTACCTACTTTAACTTCACCTATAACCCGTTTGCCGTCCCACTGCTGGGCACGGGCCTCCCCTCAATGCGAGGGGGATTCGGGCCATAATCCACCACGCTGGCCCAGTGCGGGTTGGCAGACTTCACACATCTATCGAAAACTAGTCAAGTTCACTCAGACGTGCAGGTTTCCTCACGATGTTTTCCTTCACCGTTTCATAGCAAGTGATAATCTCGTAAAAATGAGATTCGCACATAAATCCCAGAGGTGCGAGCCGGGGTTTGAACCTGCACACTTCGATTGCAAGGCGTGCTTTCGACCAGTCGGCTACCACTGCTTTTTACTTTAACTTACGAAATAATAAATTCAAATATTCAATTATTAAGTATTCTGTTGTATTGACAATAATACCTACTGTAAAGTTTTAATAAAGATCTCTTTTGTAGTTTTTACGTGAAAGAGTAACTAACATCTATTCTCACAAACTTTCACGTTTGTAATCGACGCTTGCAAGGCAATCTTTACTAAGCGACAAAAATCGCAAAATGAGTTTTATATACCACTAGCTGTGCACGCGGTTTCAACCGCGCTAATAGTTACTTTGGCGTAGAGTGATGTTATAAAGTCTATGACCTTCCTCAATAAGTGCAAACTTTGACCGTTTAGGCAGCGTACGCAACGGAAGCTTTCAAAAGGAATATTTTTTTCCCGTTTTTGCCACATTATTCGTTGCTGCTCCGCGCTCCGCTCCTATTAGTCGTAGCGTGATAATATATAGCTTATAACCTTCCTCGATAAATGAACTATTTAACACAAAAATAATTATTCAATTTAGAACAGTGGTTCCTGTGATTAGCGCGTTCAACCAAACAAACAAACTCTTTAGCTTTATAATATTATAATAATTAATTAATAGTATAGATTCGAACGGCCAAATTTCTGCGTCGTTTGTTATATATTACTTATTATACGATTGTCGTTTCAAACGTGTTGGTGTTATTTATTTGTGAAACTTTCAATCACGATTTGCTACATAAGCAGCCAGCTACCTACCTGAGTTTGTACACAGTGGGCCCGATAACCGTGCTTAGTTTTCGTAAGCACAGTGCACCGACCCACCCGTCGGATGCTGACCCGACAGGACGAGATAATGTTATCAGCCAACGTTTATCGCGGGATGAAACAGTGTGGACCTACTATAATGTATGTTATGAATATAATAACAATAGGTACTTACTGTCTTTTACGTTTAACAAGACAGAGTTATCTCTGTGCCATGTTCGCAATGAAGCTTTAATTTCCTAACATCTTTAATACTTACTTGTGATCTGTCGCAGGTTCTTCATAAAATTTGGTTTTTGATCAAAAACAAAGAAGATGACACATTTTAAACTCATTTTAATCATAAACCTGTAACAATCCAGATGTTTGATCAAAAACCTGAACTAGTTTGGGTTTATGATAAAAATCATAACCTAACCATCAAACTTTATCATAAACCCACACTTATTGTTCAGGTTTATGATGAAATTGAGTTTAAAATGTGTCATCTTCCGGTTTTTCATCAAACACCTAGGTTTTTGATCAAAAATGTTTTTTTATGAAAAACCTGCGACATATATATTTAGATATATATATTTGTACTTTTTTTTATAATTAAGCCGTGGACTACGCCGCGCCGTGGACTGTACTGTGTTCGCATAACTACTGGGCACCAAGTACCCTAACACTATCGTTGTGGAGTGGCTAAAACTATATTTTTTTAAGTGATGAAAAAAACATCATCTAATCGTCTTATGACATCATCATTATCATCAATGGTAGCTAGAATAAGACCAGTGTAGACATTAGACATTGTCACCTTGAAGCCATCACATTAGTCATATTCTAAATACCAATACCTGTGGCCTAATTCTCGTAATCAGAACCGTAGCGACATCGTAGCGAATTAGCCGTTGATGTCGTTTTCGTATTCTCATCCATCGATCAAGTTTGAACGAAACCGATTTAATAATCGTTTCGTTGAGTGCCGATAAGTGGTATTCAGATACGTCGATCGCCCTTTAGTTGTTTGCCAACTGTGGCTTTTCCGTATTCTTATAACAAAACGACATTACAATCAATCGCGTGCCAACGGTTAAACGTCAAATATTCCGATTGAAAAGCCGATGAGCAAACGTAAGTTATTGGCGACGACTTGCATTTTTTGTACGGTGTTTAATAAGAAATATACAAAGAAATGAGTCTCGGAGTAGCATATTTCCTTCTGGATGCGGCTGCAAGAGAAGACCGAAGGAAAATACGTATGAGACGGAACCAATTGAGGAGTTTGAGGTGGGATGCATTCCAGACGACTGAGAGAGACTTCATTAAGACATTTCGTCTCAGCAAAGAAGTCGTGGAATCTCTCATTGAAGATCTCCGTCCTCTCATACGTAGAGAGTGTAGACGATATATGTATAAATGATTTATGAATAATTATATGTAAATATAAACAACGTCGGACAACACATACTATAATATCAACGTAGACTTCTATGATGTCGAGTATCTTCTTCTTTTTAATCTTACTGTGGAAATCATTTTTGAACTGATATACAAATGTGGTTTTTTCCGAACTCCGATATTGACGTACTTAAAAATATCAATATATCGTGTCTGATATTTTAAGAAATATCAACAGGTTCTACCCTGGTACGAGCAGAAAAATCTTCTTGCACTTGAACTTAGAGAAGCGACACTCCAGCGTTTTGTGAATAAATAACCACATTTTTGGCATTGCTCCTTTATACCCGAACTTCTAACCCGGTTGTTGCACGGCTGTTATCTAGGTACTTTAGTGATATTTTTTACCTGGTTTACGACACTGGTATTTTTACATACTCGTACTTGAAAGCCCTAATATTGAATTTTGCTAGTATATCACAACCCTACTTTGACAATAATAAACTGACAAGTGGAATTTTGAAAATTATTCGTTTTATGCCTAATAATTAGAAAAACTGGTTTTTCTTTAACAATTTGTTTTTACATTTATTTATATAATTTAAAACGTTATATAATTTGATATTTGCGACAAAAATCGCGATATTTACTTTAAAATATGTGTTTTGATAACTTGGCAGATAGCAGGAAATGTATCTGGCAACGATTGCTGAGCGTTGGGTATCATTCGATTCTATTGAGTTATAGTTCTATCAAATTTCGTTCAAGTGACACGTGAATACCATTTTTCGATAGCATTTCGGCCGAACGACGTTTAGCTTACAGCCGTATTTAGATTATTTGTAATTATGAGAATTAGCCTTCTGGAGTCCGATTTTCGTTTGATAGACATCAATCTCTATTACAAATGTGTCGAAAGAGTCGAAACGAAACGTCGAAAGAGTCGAAACGAAACGTCGAATTAGTCGTATTTTTTTCTTTTGTTTTGACATATCTCTAATAGAGATTTGATGTCTATCAAACGAAAATCGGGCCCCTGGGGCCCTGCGGGACAATTCTCGTATACCATTATCTCTAATTCGAAATAATGTCGAAATCAAACGGAAAGTTTGTCTTTGTATTTTCATTTTGTTTCGACATTTTACGAAATTAAATCAATCTCATCTCTTTTATAATGATGTGTATTCATTGAATTTGTCCTTGCTATTAATTACTCGACATTGCCATAAATACCGCTAATCGCAGGTGCAGGCATTTCTCATCTTATTCCATTATAATTTGATAATTTCATTCATTTCGTAAAAAAGAAAAATAATCTTTAAGTAACTATATTGACACAGTCGATCAATAGCTACACGATATCAATATATTTGCTTTCATTACACTTCCGAGAATCGAACACGTACCTACATACTAATCTACAAGCCACTGGGTACATAGTCCACTCATTATAAACTTAACTACCTACACGACATCCAACTCACATAATATCAGTATTGCTATTTATTCAGAACCGTATATTATATTGTAGACACGCAAAAGACCCGATAGAATCTATAGAATAAGTGAAGCATTAATAAAAAGTCGGCTCGCTTGTACGTATACTTCTATCTCGCACCTACTTACATTATATGTCGTATGTCGCCGTTATGACGTAATATACGCACACATAGTTGCTTCACTTTTGACGTGAAAAGCGTGGCGCGGAGACATACTTTTTTTACGTCTATGGTGGCAGAAGATCATTTCATAATAGCGTCAAAAAATATATAAAGCATCAATGGCCCTGTGGATGGATGGGTCTTCATGATAACCGAGAAGTGCTGGGTTCTATTTCCACTCTCACAAGTACTCAAAATCTAAACGTGTGTCGACGGGCGATCACATAATCCTGTTACAATCAAATCGCCATCCTCCAAAACAAAATAAGAAATGTATCGCAAAACCGCCACGCGTTGTTTTGTTTCTAACGCAAAACAAAAGAAATACAAGTTACGGAATCGGCGATGTCACTGCACACTGTCTTATTGTGAAATTCCGGTGCGAGTGAATCGGCTTTACCACGGCACCGGTAGAGATAACGTTGCGGCACGTAAATAATAACAAACGGACTCACCTGCCCCTTCACAACTTGTTCGTCTTGGTCCGCGTTCGCGCCGACCAGTTTACAATAAAGCTCTTGGAAGCCTTCGTCGCCGCACGTGGCCGTCGCTGTAATCCTCTTCTTGAGTGCCAAATTAAAATACGGCGGGGTCAATACCTCTGCGGTGGCTATATGTAATGTTATTATTGCGGTTGTGGCCGCTAGAAGCGCGGCAGGACGCGCCATGTTGCGTGCGCGGCGTCCCGTCGCCGAGTGTCGAGTGCGCGCGCGCAGGGTAGCGACGCCGCACAGGGCGGGTTCGGTGCGGTTTAAGGTTCCTTTTTTGTACTCATGGTGTTTCGAGTGGTAGTTTTTATTATTGTTTTTCTAAAAGAGTTTTATCAGATGTGATGCGATGAGAAACATGCGACTAAAAGAGTGATGAGTATAAATGTGGGTGGATACAGAGCGAGAGGAAGACCCAAGAAATGATGAATGAATGGACTGTATAAAGGATGATATGAATGAGATCGGAGTGGATGTCAGTATGACGGAAACTCGAGATGAATGGATTTTATGCGCCGACCCTAAATAATGGGAAAAGGTAAATGATGACTAAATTTTTATAAGCTTTTTGACCTATATATAGACTAGGCGGAATAAGAACATTTAAGTATTTGGTTTTATTGAAATTTATATGAATTTGGGAGCAATTCATTTTAAATGCAGGTTCCGTTAGGTTATATTTACATTGTAAAGTCAGATGGTCGAAAATTATGGCTTCCATATAAAATGTTCTGTCCCTTCACATACTTAAGGCCTCGAGCACATTAAGGCGTCAAAAGACGCGTCAAAATTTTTGCCAATAACTAACCGAGGTCTATGTTATTATACCTATCTACTACTATAGCCCATCTAACGTCTCACTGCTGGGCACGGGGGCCCTCAACGCGAGGGGGATTCAAGCCACAGTCCACCACGCTGGCCTAGCGCGGGTTGGCAGACTTTACACATCTAACAAAAACTAGTTAAGTTCTCTCAGACGTGCAGGTTTCCTCACGATGTTTTCTTTCACCGTGAAACCTAGAGGTGCGAGCCGGGATTTGAACCTGCACACTTTGATTGCACAATTATATGTGAAAGCCACGCTGCCAAGCATCAACATTTGCTCGCGTTATTAATATCAATTCTTTTGACGATGAACTTTTTCTTTGCGACAATACAGTTCGTTTTGGTATCGGCAAAAATGCTGACACTCCAGTATGTGTGGGGTTTCAGCGTTAAACCTTTGCAACCGGCTTTATCATGTAAATTTAAAAAAGTACGAGTAAGAAAAACAAATATCATATCATTACAAGTGTATATAAAACCAACAGTACATCCAAGCGAAGCGTTTTGGCGTTATTGCAGTACCGACCTTTGCAGACGCACACGTGGTACCTAGCGAATAAAGATATCCCTCTGCTGAAGGGAGTTAAGGATGCGTGAGGGCTGATGATGCAACCTTCTTCCACGTCGCGAAGGGCCAGCTCGAGATGACGGAACCGGTTGGAGGCGAAGCTCACGCCCTTAGCCGGAAACATGGCCCGGCACCCTCGCTCGTTGTACACGAATCCGACGTCCAAAAAACGTTTAAAGCATCCATCTAGACAAATAAATATCACCAGATATCGCGTCCGTATGGTCCCAAACTAAGCAAAGCGTGTACTGTGGGTATCATACATATCATACAATTGACTAGGGGCGACCAGACCAGGGCAAATTACGAAAATGACATTTCCAAAATTTGCCACAAGCGGAAATCGAATCCACAGACACCTTATTCAGCCATCCAAGCGGCCTCCGTTCAAACCACAAGACGAAGACATCAAAAAATCAGTAACAACTTGACGTCACCACGAGGTCAAGTTCCACCCGTTACTGGCATCTAAGTCAAATTCAAAGTCAAAGTCAAAGACAAATTATTTATTCTGCATAGGCCCATGGGGGCACTTACAAATTGTCAAGTTTACACTTATTTTTCTTGTATACTACTATACTACTACGGTGTCAAAATATGACCTCAACTGAGAAGATCCGGCAAGAAAAACAGTGGGCTGATCATTTGAAATTTAATTCTAAAAGTAAAATTGCAATTGGCCCCGTAATCCTTTCTTAGTGTCTCACAGATTGGCAAAAGTCCTTTCAAGCTTTTTCTACGAGTTAATACAATTCGTTTTGATAATTACAAAATATTGGTAGCTTAAGAAAGCCGATCTTTCGAAGGTAACGAGTAACCTTAGTACTTGGCTATGGTTATTATAGAATATGAAGCTAAAGAGGTATATTGTTTTCTTATATTTACGCGAATACTACACATTAAAATAAAACTATTTTACGGATTCTATCGCGTTTATTTACTTAAGTAAAAAAGTAAATAAACGCGATAGAATCCGTAAAATAGTTTTATTTCAATCTAAAGAGGTATGTCAGGATCGTAGCATGTGGCATACGGTACCTGTCTACCCCCTTGGGATATAGGCGGGAGTATTATGTTTTTTTAAAAGGTATAAGTGAGATATGTATGTAATTAGATTCTCATAAAACCGGGTGTATTTATGAGCTGAAGTAAAAATATACCTTTATAACTGTTCCCCGCCCACTCTCCCTCTGAGATCTGTTCGGTGCTATTGTTGACATGTCTGCAGGATACTTTATACTTATTCATCAGGCCTTTATACGCGTAATCCTCATTGTCAAACACATCATAGCATCCCGGCATTCTCGGGATCTCAGTTAAATTCAAACCACACATGTAGCACTTAGTAACGATAGTGCCCGTTTTTTCGTCGTGTTTTGTCGTTTTTTCAACGTCGTTAATCGTAACTGTTTCCGTTAATGTTGTCTGACTTAAAATGGTTTCTGTTAATGTTGTCTGACTGAAAATGGTTTCCGTTACAATTATCGTCTGAAATACGGTATTGTCTGTGGTCGTTTCCGTACGTGGATCTTTATAATCCGTTGATGGTGTATTGTAACTACTTCGACTGATCCTTGGGAAGTATGTAGCCCAGGATTTGGTGGTTAATGTGGTAGCCTCAGTAGTTGTGAGTGCCGGAGACTGTAGCAGCTGGACGTAAGGCCACTCGTACTGTCTGTTATTAAAGTAGTCGAAGAAGAACGGTCTCATTGTTCTTTTGGAAGATGTGTCTTGCCGTAGAGTAGGTCGTATGTCATTATACGAATCCCAAAAAGTATCAGACATTGAATGTTTCATAGACTGTGTGATCTCTATAAGTTAAGACATAAATTGTTCTTATTACTTTGGAGAGTTTTATCTAGAGACACAGCCTGATTTACTTACTAGGTAGGTGCGTTAAGAATTTTTAAATAATCCTTGCTAAGATTCCTAAGTTCCTATAAATATACTCATCATACCTATTTGAGATTGACAATGTCTAACCACTTGTTAGTGAAGTGTTTCACACACAATTTACCCACACGCCGCATCATTCGTCGCGGTCGCGTGGCACCCTGATATAAGCAGAACATGGTACACCGTCGTTACGGCCTTCTGCCGGGACTCCCACATAACCCTGCGAGGTATCAGGGTATCCATAAAGGATTTTCCAACGTTAAAAACAGGCACGCCTCATCATATTCCATTAACGATATTTATAAAACTCAAACAAAAATTATATCTATGTCCGTTATAGACTTTGAAACCATCAAACTCATGTGCCCCAAATCGGTTTCATCAGAAACTCGCCAAAACGATACCTAAATTTTAACAGATCGTGCTTTTTTTTCGTATGGACTACGCTGTTGGCCGTTAGGTGGCCTTTACAGCTTTACCGGAGGAGTGGCGAGCGCAGAGTGCACTCCAACCAAGGCCTTAAGGGCGGAAAAAGGGTGGCAAATAGCTCAAGGGCGCCACAGAGGGCACGACTTCGGCTTGGGCAGTTACCGTGAGGGGAGAGGTAGTGACTGTGCTCCTAGGTGCAAAGATGCACCTACGAGCGGAAGAATTGGCCGGCGAGATTGGTGTCTATTGAAGGCTGGTGTAGGTGTGTTGGTGATCCTCTCGACGCCCGGGTCGAGGAGGGCGGTGATCGTGTCGGGAGGAACAATCAACACGTGCCGCGGACGGCGGCGACGAGATGATGATGTGTGCGCGGGGTCTGGCTCGTAATTGCCGGCGGCGAAACAGTTCGTGCTTCCGACATTAGTGGTTTAGTGATAAGTTATTAGTGGTAGTGGTCAGATTCTTTATATTTTCTAGGCACACGGTTACTTATGTACTCTATTGTATATAATGTATAAGCTATGTTGTATACTCACATATTCTACGTACCTTTGAATGGTCTGGGCCGGTCATATGCGTTGTATGTAAATACGGGTTTCACGTCTTGTAAGACAGGCCAACGGAAGCGCGCTAATGGTGTACCTACCTGTTGTGTTATATAGTATATAATAAAAAATATTGTAAGTGTAAACATGCTATAAAACAATAAAATTGTAAAAATAAAATAAAATGTAAATTATAAAATATAGTGTGTCATAGACAAAATAAACTCATAACGTCACAAGATATATTTTATTGAGATTTTATTTCGTATCATAGATAGATAATGTTTACCTACTGAGATTGACAATATTTTAATGAATAAGTATGTAATTCGCTAGTCTTTAAGTAAGATGTATATTTTTAAGAACATTAGTACTTTCTTTGATTAAGAATCATACACGATATCGTATTGCTTGATCTAATAAAGAATGGAGCAAACCCTTCTTAACTAAACACGACAGTTTGATGACTTTTATACATAGAGTATCTGGAGTACCCATAACGACTCCACTCTTTTATAGACCTGTGGCGATTTTTCCGCCATTATTGTTATCATATGTACCTGTAGTATACGGCAACTATATGAGAAAAAAAATGGCGGCGTCAGATGAACCAGATTATTTTCCGCAGCGCGGGCTCGAAATGCCATCTCCGTTATAATATCTCCATGCTCCTGGCACAGATTCTGTATTATAGACATATACATGTTATATATCAAAGCTTACTTTGTATACAATTTTAATTTTGATAATTTATACTTTATTTTTACTATTTTCTATCTACTTATACAATGTTTTATTTTACATTTTTGATAATTTTATTTATATTAATATTCTCGGTGGAACGGCTGCAAACGGTGATGATGTCAAAAAATCCATACGTTTATGCTCCGTCGAGCGAGATGGTCGTACTGCCTCAGGATTACGAGGACGACATTGTGTTCTCAGTACCCCCATACATGAGGAAGACCCTCCCCAGCTCACAGAACTCATTATGGAGAAAGACTGTATCCGAATCGAGACATTTAGTAAGACCACTCATCACGAAGAAGATTGGAAAAATAGAGAAGAATTTACACCTTTGGAAACTGACTAGAGAGCCTTATGGAAACTTTAAGAAGTACAGTGCACGACCAACGCTGCCACCAACACATTTTCTCGATGTCTGGCCTCTACCCGTGATACCTCTTAATAGTAGCACAACGGAATTCTTAACCGATCTCACTGCACCCAAGTCCACCAGAACATGGTCATGGAGGACTCATTTCCCAATGAAGACCAAGTCGAAACAGATTGTGTATCAAGAAAAAGAAAAACCAGAAACTGTAGACATTTTAAATGATAATCTTTTCGTTAAACCCTTGCCGGTTTTCAATCGGAGACCCAAAATCAAATTTTCTATCTCTAGAGTGACTCCTCCTGACGCTGATGATGAGTTTCTTAATGTTCTTCCTATTGGCGAAATTCATAAGCGTGCTAATAACACGGCTAACTTGAGCGTTATACCATTGCCTATATTGAATGGTGCACTGAATGCCAGGAAGCAAATGCTCTCATTTGCAAGAAGCAAAGGGACCAATCGTTGTTACACGTGTGGGCTGAACGTAAAGGGATTAGGTACGTCTTATTGCTACCAAATGTTCGAAGGTACCAGAGGCAACGCTCGGATGCGGCACTACAAAACAAAGTGTAAGGGCAGACAAATTGTGGGGGGTTGTTTTAAGAGATTCTTGGATATTGGAAATTTATACAGTGAACGAGGTTGTAGAACTGCTCCACCTTTAAAGGGGTTGAGCTTCGCGTCTCATAGGCTGAAGAAACTGGAGATATTATTAGACAGCGTGAGAGATGGGTGCGTGGTTAGTCCAATGGCAAGTTTGACACCATTCAGTAGAGCGGTCTCATTATACGTGAGGTACAACGTATGTGTGTGTTCCGGCAGGTATTGCAACGGTTCCGTAAGAATGTCATTCTTTTTTATTTATTTTTTATTAATTTTGATATGTATTTTTTAAGTATTATATGTCTTTACACTATTGTAAGTTGCCGTTTGAATGATTTAAAGAGGATATTGGTAAACGGGCTATATATATTAATTGAATATTCCAAAAATATGTAGGTAATTAGGTATACCAGAAGAATGAGGTGTGAAACTGTTTTTTTTACTACTAGTACTGTTTTTACAGTTAAACGACATAACTCTAAAATTTCACTATGTTACAAAAAAAGTCAAACGAAAAATAATTCTACTAAATCGAGCATTTATTTAAAACACTACAAATCAAATTACAGGGAGTACTGGTACTTATGACCTTCTTCTTGTTTCTGCTCTTTCGGTGGTTTAGGTTCATTAATACTCTCTACACTGCTTTGTCTCCTCAAGGATTTCAAATCTGGAGTTCTTCTCACTTTTACTTCAGTTTTATCTTTAATCTTTTTATGTTTCTTAGCCAATACTTCTTCGTCACTCTCAGTAGTGCTTATAGTTATGACTGGTATCACTGATCCGATTGAATCCGATTGTTTGGACTGAGTGCTGGATTGTGATGTTTGCTTCTCATTGATTCTTTTATCATCTTTTTTAACTTCTTTAGGTATTTCAGCAGTTATTTTAGGTTTATCTTTTAGATCTTTTCTCTGTTTTCCCCTCACAGCATCTTTTTCCGTTCGGTCGTCGAGTTTAGCCAGTTTCAGTTTGAAATGCATGTCATCGCTGTGTTTTTTGACTTCATCGGTTTTGAATTCGACGCTATTACGTTTCTTGGGCTCTGGACGGACTATAGTGATATCCTTTATTTTGAGGACTTCTCTGGGTAGAGTCTCGTGGAAGTCTGTGTCTGTTTCGTCATCGATATTGTTAGGTGATGGTGATGCTATTTCTATTTCGGATACGGCTTCCACGTCGGATTTTTTGTCCAGTGCCAAGCCAACTATTTTTGCAAAGATACCGACTGGAAAAAGAATAGAATCAATGAAAAATTAAATTGAGCTAAATATTGTTTACTTGACAGTATTGTAATATAAGTACACGCACCTCGTTTCTTTGATGTTTTTAACGGCTTGATTTCTTCATTAATTAACGTCTTATGGTCATCAGAGTCTATGGATTTACTCATAGGTAGCGACGGTAGCGCCTTCTTCCACCTTGCAAAAGGTGTGTTATCCATACCCGAGGAGCCAGCGCGTCTTCTCGTGTCAGCCAGTTGAAACATTTTCCTTCTCTCTTCAGTTCTTTCACGCCGCAACTGAATCTATAAGCAAGGCATAATTTTTTTAAGCTTCATAAAATATCTAAATAGACGTACTTATAGTAAGATTCAAAACATACCTTTAAATCATTGTTGGCTTCCCTTAGAGAGTTTGTCAAGGATGTTAAGTAGTAAATGATCAGTATAAGCAAAACCAACAGCGGTATCACTATCGTCGGTGAAGCAATATACTTAAGCACAAAGCTTAAACTCGTCGGCAGTATCTTGTAAATGTTGGTCGTCAGGATATAATAGATCTTTGTGTACTCAGAAAAAGGACCACAATGCCATGAAGGTTTCACCCAAACTATAGTATATCCTACAGGAAGCACGCAGAGGAATAACATAGTGAGTAATAATGCGAGGTAGAAGTTGTTGCTTTTGGATACTCGAAAGACGACTTCGTGGGGGACATTACATGTCATCACGGCCCAAGATCGAAGGTACATCATAATCATAAGCTTGAAGACATTTAGGACCACTAATCCTGGCGAGAAGAACATGCCCATCCACACCATTCCCTGGTTGTTGATGAGATGGAGTATATTCTCAGCGATCTTGAAGTCCCCGTACTCAGGAAATTTCTTTTCAAGGTCCCAGCACCAGCAGCGGTTCATGTATCGGACGAATAATGCTCGGAAAAAGTCCATGAACAGTGTGCCGAGGAGAACAAATACCTGAAAAGTAATTTCAATGGAGTGGACTTCAATCTGCTTCATAGATTGTATGGAAAATTACAATCATTTCATATAATTAATTGATAACAACACATTTTGAGTGAGGGTTGGTGATTGTTCTACTTCGTCAAATAGCTCTAATATCCGGAGTTCATTTTATAAAAACACCGTTGAGAATAACAAAAACTACTTACCAAATCCATCATAGTCAACTTGACTAATTCCTGCCCAAACATGGTCTCCCAGCACAGATTTAGCAGCTTCTTCTTCGTAGGCTTTGTCAAATTATACATTGTCCGATTATAAGCATCCAGATAGCCTATGTCTGTACTCTCATTCGTAATGATAATGTGGGTTACCTTTACACTACATGTTGTCACATAGCATACCGTTTTAACCAATTTACAATCGGAAACGTAAAACACCTGAGTTATGTTCTGGTTACCCCTTTCGGTGGTACAGTTAAAGGTAATATTTGGACACAATTTTATTGGGGCGATTGAAGTCAGTGGTTCCAAAGTATTATCCGATAATTGTGTTGTAGATTTGGCTGTAGCATCAGTTAAAATTACATCAGTAGCATAAGTCTCTTCACTTGCATAGGTTTCCAAATCTGTAGAATACGAACTTGATTCTTCTATTTTGTTAGTAGTGAGCTCAGACGTGGTGCCAGTTAAATCAATAGTCGCAGATGTTGTTTTGATTGTAGCATCAGATAACGTTGAATTAACTAGAGTAGTATTTGGGATATCACTTATTGTGTACGCGTTTGAAGTGTCACTTACGGTCGTATACGTATTCATAGAATCACTACTAGTAGTATCAGTATTTGTAGAGTCACTCTCAGTGATATCAGTACTTGGAACATCACTAACGGTGGTATACGTATCCATAGAATCAATAGCTGTAGTGTTAGTATTTATAGAATCACTTACAGTATATGTACTCATAATTTCGCTAGCTGTAGTGGAATCAGTATCTATAGTATTGGCATTCGTATCATCATGTAATGTAGTATCTTCATATGGTTCAGTACTTGCAGCCGTATTTTCCACAGAACCTAGGCCACTACTAGTTAAGTCATTTGTTGGGTCATAAGTAGGAACAGTAAAATAATTAGTTGAAGAAGTGTGATCAAATTCGCTATCGGTTGTAGTAAACTTTGTAGTGATTTCGTTTTCACTAGATTCACCTTGACTGTACTCATAATCAGCTTCTTCTGTTTCATCTGTATTATCTAACGGTTTATATTGTTCCATTATATGTTTCAACCTTTCGAATTCTTTACTTATTAAAGAAATAGTGTCAAGTGTTGTAGTTTCTTCTGTAGTCAAGCTTTCTAGATTTCTGTCTTCACGTGAACGTCGTGACAGAATTGTATCTTTTTGAGTACTTTCTGAGTAGGGTAAGGAATATGGAGTTGTCGACATATCGTCTTGTATCATAGGTGTGGTTAGTAAAATACTACCACCGCTACAAGGTATTTCCTTTTCTATACACGAGCCCGGTATAGTCATAACGATAGTCTCAGTCATATTCAAAGTAGCATTGGATACTGTAGCGTTTAGGAGTAATTGTGGCTTGAGTCTATCCAGTTCATGAGACATGCGGTCGATTTTATTGAATAATGCAAATATTAAAGAGTATAGGTTGAGAAGATTTAGTAACATGATTCTGAAATGAAATGTACAGCTTATGATAGCTGCTAATACATAAAAAAATAATCGGTTAGATGATACATCAACAAATGATTTTTTTAATATCCCGAGTTGAGGATCTTAAGGATAGAAATTGCATACATTTTCATATACATACTCAAATACCATTCCTGAAAATACATACCTCGCAAGTTGTAGCCTCAACTGCTTCCTAGGGTGATAGTGCTCCAAAAATCCTAGCAGTTCGAAGAACACCGGAAAAGTTATAGAAATGACAGTCACGACTATAGTCGTCTCGTTCTCGCGCCACCATCCCCTAGATTTGTTGGTGTCATCTGAGCGAGACACTACTTTGACTACAGCGTACGCGGACACAGTCAGGAGATTTATCACGCAAACGTTCACGAGGCCTCGTAGAGATATTATACGCCAGCTAAAAGGATAAATACAGCATTTTACATAGGTAATATTTTTTAGGGTTCCATACCCAAAGGGTAAAATGGAAACCCTATTACTGAGACTTCGCTGTCCGTCCGTCCGACTGTCACCAGGCTGCATCTCATGAACCGTGATAGTTAGAGAGTTGAAATTTTCACAGATGATGTATTTCTGTTGCCGCTATAACAACAAATCCTAAAAAACAGAATATAATAATTATTTAAGGGGGCTCCCATACAACAAACGTGATTTTTTTGCCGTTTTTATAGATAATGGTACGGAACCCTTCGTGCGCGAGTCCGACTCGCACTTGGCCGGTTTTTTACAAGTAAGATCATCAAAGGAATGGTAGAATATCTGAATCTGTTCTATTTGACTTTTAAATTGTCATGTCTTCAGTCCTCTACTTTTATCATATAGCATCATCACGCGTATAATTCCCATATTAGGCCCTGCAGGGCAACCATAGTTTGCCGTTCTATTTTGGTGCCAATGTAATAGGAATCGAGCTTATTGCATTATACCGGGCACATTACCCTTAAAAGGAGGGAGATTCGGACCAAAGTCCACCTCCCTCACCTCGTATGGGTTGGTGAGCTTCACACTACTTTTACTGTTCTTACAAATGCCAGCTGTCTATCAAATCCTTTTCTTTAGATACTTACTTCCTCAAATCCTTTTTTTTCTCAGCCTCCTCTAGTAACGCCTCTTTGAAACCCAAGATGACGGATGCTATGCGGTTATGCGCCGTTTCAGTGTTTCCGATCATGAAGTCCCATCCAGTGAACAGCTTCCATGAAAATATGCATTCGTCGTCTTTCTCTGATAGCTTCGACATGCGCGAGTTTTCAGCCATTCTGAAAGAGTTGTTCCTAGTATATCGACTGTTTATTTTAGTGAATAATTGGAGTTCAAGACTCCTCGGAAAGCAACCTCCAATAAATACTTATTTTCTGAGATACCTACAGTAAAGGTCTGTTTATTTGGAAGGAATTTGTGATGAAGAAGACAATATAAAGTCCAGTTTAAAAGACTACTAACTTTCGAAGAATAGCAACGAAGCTGTAGATATAAACCGCCAGGCCTGTGAGGAAGTAAGCCAATGGCATCCGGTACTGCGCCCTTTCAATGTTGCTGTAGAATCCGTAGAAGATGGCAGAGTATTTCAGCCCTCCCTCAAACTCCCACAGCGTGAGGAGGTTTGTAGCGTTAGCGACCTCGTCGTCCATAATCTTCTTACGTTCGCCATCTTGGTCGGGATTCGCTGTTAAGTACTGGAATCATTTAAGGTTTACACTTAAATCTTTATGATACTAGCTTCTACCCGTGACTTCGTCCGCACAGACTTCGATAATTAATTATCCTTATAAACTAGAGCCGGTATGTTATGCAGATACATTCTGCTGCATGCATCCATTCTCACAAACTTTTTACATTTATAATTTTATTAGTACTAAGGCAATGAGGCGCATGCATTTTCTTCGCTACAAAAGTAAGTAGACTATACCTCAGGTACAATAACGAAGACCAGGAGTACGAAACCGATGACAAGGTTCACCCAGAACAACCATCTAAGGAAGGTGAAGTAGGAAGCCACCACGGACCCGAAGTGGGACTCGATCTCCTTGATGCGGAGCTCCCACGGGATAAGCAAGTTCGAAGTATTGGCTGCTTCACGTTTCAACTGCTGCCATTTCTAAGCAAATAACATACATATGCAGACATAGTTTGGTCTAGTAGTTTGAGTGTATGTAACCCGGCTCACGGTGCAGAGTGTTAGCGGATTTGATTCACGTCAGAGGCAAATTTCGGAAATAGTCTTCTCAGAATTTGCCCTGGTTTGGAATGTATCTAGAAACACCCACAGTTCATTATATGGTACCTATAGTAGGTATAAGCTATGCTTATACGCCCGGGTCGAGGAGGGTGGTGATTGTGTTGGGAGGAAGGTATGTCATAAGTCATGGACCCTATCAATGTGCAATCCTCCCTCAAGCAAATTGCTAAAATGTTTAATGATGTTGCATCTGGAATGCTATTCAGCAGTGAATCACGATGATTATATTATGGTGTCTGGGGATATTTATATTTATTATCATACTAACGATCTATGTCCAGCAAAAAAAGCTCGAAATGTCGAAATATGCTCGACAAGTATGACAATTGGAAGATATTAAATTCATGCGCACGCTGTCATGTTGTTACATTGTAGTAAGCCCACAGCCGCTGTACCCCAATGGTACCTTCAAGAATGGGAGGGGGTCATCAGGGATCATCGGTCACTTACCGTAGCCATCAGTATGTTGAAACGAGCATATATATCTCTGGTACTCTTGGACTGTGCCAGCCGCTCCTGAAGTTGGCCTTCGTGACGTTTGATATACCCTTTTGCCTACAAAACATATTCAATTAAAATCAACTTAATAAAGATCTGTTTAAAGGTTTCATTTGCATTGGAGAGAGATCTCTAGCTGCTGACAGTATCACGCGAATGATAGACATAATGATGTTGATGGCAAAATTAGAGCCTTTTCAGACTAGGGTTTTATACAAGTGTGTAAGCCTCTTTTTTCGAAGTGAGTGTAAGCCTTTTACCACATGTGCACCTTGTACTTGACAAGCGTTAACGCGTCATAAGCGTGCTTATGATGTTTCTTCGTGCTGACAATTGTCACTACCGATTTCAGAGTACGCCAGAGTAAGCTCGAGCTCGGGTTTTAGAAGCGCGAGTGTTACCGCGTATGCCAAGACGACAGTATACGCTTAATAAAAACGCTGAGCTGAAAGCGCTCTTGGTTCGACTAACATTTTGTCACCAAACACACACTGGGGCGTTGACAGTCGTGCTCAAAATGTTTGCTAAAACGATATCTGTAGTAAAAGCCACGGCCCACGCGACACAATTCGCACTTGAAGAATGAACTTTTTCCATGAGACAATAGAGTATGTCTTGGTACACTTTATTCTGTAACTGATGCTTGCCTGGTGTACGATCTTCAGTTTTCTCCTCATGCCCAGCGGCTGCTGCTTTACGGAGCCGAGCACCTCCTTGTGCAGGTGGATGTTCTCGAAGATCTGTTCCTGGTTCACCGCCAAAGACTGGCCTTCCTCCATTGATATCGCTGTCCTGGTACCAAGAAAATCCTATCACAGTATCCTGAAGTCAGGCCGCAACTGAAGACGGCTTGGTCGAGTGGTTAAGGCCGCTTCATACGCTAAACCAAGTGGTTGCGGCTTCGATCCCGCCAGCGCAAATTTCGTTAATGATCTTTTCGGAATTTGCTCTGGGGGTCAGCACGCATGTTAAGACAAGACCTCTGTCACGGATTTGCTTGTTCACTCTCTGTCTTAATTCATACGAGAGAAAGAGACTGCATCAACATATTCCGTGACATAAGTCTAGTCTTGGCGCACATGCTACAACTGCTGGTCTGGGTGTAACTTGAATCGCCCTCAGTCCATTGGACCGTACTGATAGTAAACGCTTTGCTTAGTTTGGGATACTCATATCATATGATGAGTATGTGTTGTCTGGCGATATTTAAATAATTCTGGATTCAAATAAGCTGGAGGACATATTGAGGGTATAGTGCTCAAAGCCAAAAAGTATAAAACTGTTACTTTGGAAATTTCCAATATTTTAGTTTTTTTAGAACCAAATATCTATGTTATTCAAATAATATCGTTATAATAAGTATGATGTGGGCGGTAAAAGTGGATTACAACACTGAAAAGACCATCAAATATGCACTAAGATGGACCAATATTTTTTTTTGGCACTTATTGTGTTTTAACACTATACCCTTGATATATTTTTAGGCATAATTGTATATTGTATAACCTTAATGAGTTTTACGAGAAGATACTTGGTTTAGGACTCCTTGGACCTAAAATAAAATAAATTAAAAGAAAGAACGGCTTACTCTCCAGAGCTGGTGGTGAACGCAGAAGACCGTCTCCTTGGCCCTTCGTCACCGAGGAAGGGCGATGAAGGGCGCCTCGCGCGGGACTTCCGTGACCTTCTAACGCTGGCCCTCCGCTGGCGGAGCACGGCGCTCAGGCTGGCTGAATAGTCCTCATCCTCGGAGCCATCTAGCGACAATATAACACTTATTCGTCGTATGATCCCAAACTAAGCAATGTTAGTACTAATGGTACCATATAAATGACTTGGGGCGATCCCAGTTACATCTAAACCAGCGCAAATTTAAAAAACCGGCCAAGTGCGAGTTGGACTCGCGCACGAAGGGTTTCGTACCATTATCTCTAAAATTGGCAAGAAAATCACGTTTGTTGTATGGGAGCCCCCTTAAATATTGATTTTATTGTTTTTTTTAGTTTTTGTTGTTATAGCGGCAACAGAAATACATCATCTGTGAAAATTTCAAGTCTCTATCACGGCTCATGAGATACAGCCTGATGACAGACGGACGGACGGCGGACAGCGAAGTCTTAGTAATAGGGTTCCCGTTTTACCCTTTGGGTACGGAACCCTAAAAAAGAGTTATTATAATGCTTTTTCGCTGACGGAAATCGAACTTGCAACCACAATTTACCTTTATCGTATGATAGGTAGATTTGTTGGTACAACAAGTTTCAATGAATAGGGATTGTTTTGATAATCTATTTACTTATAAGTCGTAAAAATAATCGTTTAAAATTATGTATAACAAGAAATATTAAAAAAAATGCATTCATGATGATATTATCGAGTAAAGATTTCTTTGCAAATCTATTTAATTGTACCTACAAGTATAAAGTGTGTATAAACAATCGTAGAGATGTACCTTTTTTTTTTTTAAATGTTGATATTTAATGGAATAAGATGAGGAATGGCTTCACCTGCGACTAGCGCGGGTATTTCGCCAATGTCAAGTAATTAATAGCAAGGACAAACTCAATAAATACACGTAATAAATAAAAATGAATGATGACAGTGATAAAGATGGCGGATGAATCCAAAATATCGCCTACTCTGTTACCAATTGCCCCTGTAGGCCTGACTTTTTTTGACAGGTAAGTAGACGTTAAACATTGTCACCTTGAAGCCATCATCCTCTCATCCTGTCATCATCCATTTTTATTTATAATAGCTGTGCCCGCGACTTCGCCCGTGTGGACTTTAGGGAGATTACCCGGAAATATGGGTATTATGTTTTTCCCGCGGAACCCTAATGCTTTTTCTAAAATTAAAGTAGCCTAAGTTACGCCTTGGAACGTCAGCTATGTCAGTGAAAGTCCCATTGAAATCGGTTCAGCCGTTTAGAAGTTTACCCCAAACAAACAGACAGACAGACAGACAAAACCTTTTTGCGTTTTGCGTTTTCGTTATAGATATCGTATATACTTTCATACGCATTTGGTAAAAAAGTGTTATTTTGATATTACAAACAGACACTCCAATTTTATTTATTTGTATAGATGTGTGTATATGTGTGTACATACTCTGTTGTTGACAAAATCATCGACTAAATACGATGGAGGCCATATCTTTTTAAAAAGTGAAGTGTTATTTATTGAGTTTGTCCTTGCTATAATTACTCGATATTGCTATAAATACCGCATATCGCAGGTGCAGGCATTCCTTATCTTATTCCACCAAAATATCATCATTTCACTCATTTCGTAAAAAAAGAAGAAGCCATTAGACAAATCATATTCTAGCCATTGATAAAACATGTTGTCTATGCCTTTAAAAACGAAGTCATAGTACTACAACGTGTTAGTGGACTTGGGGCCCTATATCTAGACAAAATATCTTATTATCTGCCAAACTACTTCATCTTAAAATCGATTAACCAAAAAGCAACAGTTATTTGGACGCCATTATCTTTACAAAAAGGCCAAAAGTGGTCCTAACCTGTTTTGTGTTTAAATTGAACAAGAAGATGGGTCTGGCGGCAACAAAACTATAGCCGACCAGCTGCCGACAATAAAACGAATCTTGATAATTTATGCGCGGGATTCGACCACCACAGATGCTCTAACTATCAAGTATGAGGTATAAAGTGGACTAAATATATAACAATAAATATATAAAAATAATTAATGTTGTGAAAAATCTACAGGCGACGGGTAAACCAGATTTTTGGCGTGGCGAGATTTGCCGACGCTTCGCCACAACAAAATGAAATCAACCTTATTACTTAGTTCTTAGAGTATAGTTTCAAATGCGGCCATGCTTCGTACTCCTCGGCTCCTTGGTTCTTTCCGCCGCTTAGACTCCGCTCACTAGCTCACTCACCGCTACGACTACTATGTTTTATGTTTCACATCTGCCAGGCTTCCCGCTCAGTTTTTTTACAACATGACCGTGTTCTAAGTGACTATTACGCCAATAATCGCGGTTCACAAATACCATATAATTTCGTTGAAGAATAAACTTATAAACTTAATCTATGAGTATTGACCATCAAGATATATTAATGAGATGCCCTATCGACTCCACCCCGCGGCAACTTTTTTATGAGTCAATACCATAGAGTAACTAGAGAACCCATTCCGACTGCGCCCTGGCTCTGGCTCTGCGGCAATTTTTTTGACGTTTATCTGACATCCGCCATTGCCCTCCTCCGGTGAAGCTGTAAAGGCCAACTCACGGCCAACAGCGTAGTCCATTTAAAAAAAAAAAAACATCCGCCATTGCAGTTGCCTTAAGTAGTTGCGATACACTACAGGAAACAAAAATGGCGAATGTCGGATAAACGTCAAAAAAATTGCCGCAGAGCCAGAGCTAGGGCGTATTGACTTATAAAAAAAGTTAATTCTTCAACTAAATGTCACTGATAGCGCGAGCGAATTTTGAAGCGTGGGGGCGTGGCTTTAAATAAATTCAATAATTATGCACATAGGCACAGATTTCGTTTTGGTACTGGCAAATATTTTGTGCGCGAGCGTCGACGCCCCAATGTGCCCCAGGCTTGATACGTTAGTACACTCCTCGTCAAAATCATTTCGATATATTTCAGAAAATAATTTTGTGGAAACACATTTTTTTTTTATGAGATAGGGAGACAAACGAGCAGACGTTTCACCTGATGGTAAGTGATCAACGCCGCCCACGGACACCTGCAACACCAGGGGCATCGCAAGTGCGTTGCCGGCCTTTAAGGAGTAAGTATGCTCGTTTCTTGAAGATACCTTTGTTTGTTGGTAGCAACTAAAAAAGTACCTCACACAACAATACCTCGTTATTAGTAGGTGAAACGCATTATTGTACACCCACTTAACGCTACTGGTAATAAATATATTATCTACTACGTAATACGCAGTGGTAGCCGAGTGGTCGAACGCACGCCTTGCAAATCAAAGTGTGCAGGTTCAAACCCCGGCTCGCACCTCTGGGATTTATGTGCGAATCTCATTTTCATCCGAGATTATCACGGGCTATGAAACGGTGAAGGAAAACATTGTGAGGAAACCTGCACGTCTGAGGGAACTTGTCTAGCTCTCGATAGATGTGTGAAGTCTGCCAACCCGCACTGGGCCAGCGTGGTGGACTATGGCCTGAATCCCCCTCGCATTGAGGGGAGGCCCGTGCCCAGCAGTGGGACGTTGTAAGGGCAGTAGTAGTAATACTTAGATTGCTGTGCTTTAGTAATCTAAATACTTACAAAGCAAAACACGTAACAGTATGTTAAACAGTTTGCATGTAACATCGGGAGTGGTGTATTACACAGACCTTGTTGAGACCAGAGAAAATTTCCGTGCGTTCAAACGGTTCTGCCATACCTATTACTGGAATCAAGTATAATGCAGCTCACATTGTTAGGTCCAACTAATGTCAAATAGCATCTGTGGTGCCTTCTTTATTTCTGTGGCAATTCAGCCAATACAGTTATTTTTGTCTCCCGCTTTGCAATAGAGGGAAGTGGATACATTTTTATTCCAACTCCTCCTACACCTTTTTCGATTAAATTAGTGCGGGTTCCAAGACAATTTAGCTTTTCCCCGGGACTCGCCGAGGGTCAAACCTCGGTGTTTTCAATGGACACCGATGTCGATCCTGGCTTACAGGAAAAAAAAAACCATTTAGGGAGAATGCAGTGCACACCAAAACTTCGCGAAGCGTTATTTAATGTTATACTATCACAGTAAGTTACCATGTACGTATTTCAATTAAACAAACACCAGTTACATTTTTCAAGTGAATGTTAAGTATATTTGAAAATTTCGCAATGTTTTTCAGATTAATGTACTTAATATAAACAAATGAATACAATTGAATTGTCTGTTTGTAAGGTAAAAAAACAGCTTTTTACTTAATGGATATCGAGGGGTGAAAGGATATTTGACTTAAGCGACATTCTGTTAACTTGGCAGGAGACCATACTCATTTGACGCAGAAAATATCGCTGATTCCAAAAATGTCAATAAAAAATATAAGTCAATAAAAAGTGTTGCTCTCAAGTAGCCTTTCACCCCTCGATATGAAATTATACACGATACATATAACGGACGCTATCTATACATACAAATAAATAAAATTGGAGTGTCTGTTTGTAATATCAAAATAACACTTTTTTACCAAATGCGTATGAAAGTATATACGATACCTATAACGAAAACGCAATTTTAAATTTTTTTGTCTGTCTGTCTGTCTGTTTGTTTGAGGTAAACTTCTAAACGGCTGAACCGATTTCAATGGGACTTTCACTGACAGATAGCTGACGTTCCAAGGCGTAACTTATGCTACTTTAATTTTAGAAAAAGCATTAGGGTTCCGCGGGAAAAACATAATACCCATATTTCCGGGTAATCTCCCTAAAGTCCACGCGGGCGAAGTCGCGGGCACAGCTAGTAATAAAATAAAAAACTTTGTCTGTCTGTTTGTTTCAGGTAAACTCCTAAACGCCTATGCCGATTTTGACAAGACTTTCACTGGCAGATAGCTGATGTTACAAGGTGTAACTTAGTCTCCTTTTATTATAGAAAAATAATCAGGGTTCCGCAGGGAAAAAAATAAACCTATTATTTCCAGGGTTCCTAAATTCCTGGTGGATAGAGTCGCGGGCTTAGTTAGTTACACATAAATGTCAGACCTAAAGTCTTACCTCCAGCAGTTGGTGAAAACTTGACTTCGTTGCTGACGGGGGTCTCGGAAGGCAGGTGGAAGAGGTTGACCCCTGACGAAGACATACTGCCCGGTTCGGCCCACGTTACCGACAGTCGGTCCACCGACGGCTGCGGGGAGCAGGGGGGATGTTCGCAGGAACCCTGGAGAAAGGTACACTCATATTAGACTTTAGTCATATTACCTTGAGAGACATCACGGTGGAATTTTGTATTGCCACCTGAAGGGAAAGTACTCTTAATACTGTAGATAGAAAATAGTACTCAAAGAAAACATTCCTTTAATTTTAAAAAGAAAGAAACCTGCCTTCAAACATTTTCAAAATTTCACTTTCCACACCCGGGAATCGAACCGACTAAAATATGTAAAAATTACACCCTGTACTTTTATTGCATCGATCGTTAGGGTCAATTTTATGGATGAAATCTCTCTAACAAACTTGGTAAATTTAATGAAAGGAAAACTATGAAATCTTAAAATATTTTAATTATTTAGAAAAAATAATTAATTAACTAATTAGTTACAAATTTATTCTTCTAATGAATTCATTACAAGTAACCTTTAATAACTTGTCGTGGTGAATATTATAAATCGTATACTGACTTGAACTCTCAACTCGTTTACACTCGCATAAGATTTCATTGTTTTTCTTTCATTTAATTTACCAAGATTGTTAGAGAGTTTTCAAATTTTCGCTGCGAACAATAACAAGTGCGTGATTTTGATTATCTGCGTCCACTTCTTTAGCAGTATTGTTTCGATCCTACTTTAATAATTAAGTAAATAGAAAAGCTGTGAACGAATTTGAAAGCCATTTAAATTACTTTAAAGCATGGTAACAACTCATATTTTTGTTTTAAGTCCAATATTTTTGCGATTATGTTTTTAAAAACTAAAAAAAAAATCACCAAAATATTTACGAAAACTAGTTACTGTGAAACCCAAACTAGGCAAACCCTGTATTTTGGGTTTTTGTGTTAAAATTACATGTGAAGTGAACAATGTGTATTTTTCAAACAATATTTATATCTGTTAAATAATTCGCACGCGAAATACATATTAGATATAGTAGTTATGCTTTTAGCAAATTGAAAAATAACAAAATGTAATTCCACATGAGCTAGAAGTAATTTTAATTTTACTTTCATTACTTAGCTTGACGCTCGCAGCAATTATTGTCACTTAAGTCAGTCATGTCAGATTTTTAATTACACTGGCGTTTCATATAATTGTACACCACTTAGCTTAATTTACAAATTTAAAAGACATTTTAATTTTGAAATTAATATGCAAACAGTTTTTGTTGTGACTGTACATTTTGAATTTATAAAACACTTGGCCACTAGATAATATTTAGATGTAGAATTTGTTATTCCAAAGAGGTGTGCTTATAATTTTTCCTTTTAATTTTATAACATTTTCCTTACGGGTACAGGCGCGCACAGTAATATTTTTTATCACAAATCAAATATTATTTGTCTTAATTAACAACATTTTTATATATATTAATTTTATACCACCAACACTTACAAAGTGAAATTGAGTTTGCTTTTGATTTGGCTACCACGGAGCGGTTGTATTTTGGACCAACAGGAGAGCGGGACTGCAGTGGCCACATCGAGAAACGGACTGAAATCGAATAAGGCCCGTCGCACACCGAGTACCTAATTAATTCTAATGATTAACTTTCAAAGCGCCTTCGTCCGTGAGAATATTTATTGTTAAATAATTGATCAATTAAGGCAAATATTGTTTTTTCGGAAAATAATGAAATAGTTGTACGTTACATTTTGTCGTTGCGGCAACGTTGACAGCTAAGATGTTTGCTTATGCCATACCTACCACAGATAAAATCTCGAATTAAACCTCAAATACACGATATTGCAATACGAAAAAAAACATTAACAGTAACAGTAAGCATCATTTTTGTGCAGAAAAATGGTGTTGTAGGTGGTTTGTAGACGGATTAATTTTTTTATTAATCACCTTCCATACCACCACCTGTCTTGCAGTTATGTTTTTATTCAGTTTTCGACAGTTAACTCAGTAAAAATCTTGAAATAAAACTATTTTACGGATTTTATCGCGTTTATTTACTATTTTATTTTCCCGACGTTTCGGCTGCTTTACAGCCACCATGGTCACGGGGGGACTGAGGTGTTAGACGTCCTGATGTCATAGTTTTTTTTCTATGTATAGTATTCGCGTAAATATAAGAAAACAATCAGTAAAAATCTGGCAGAATTTGACAGTTAGTATTGAAATTCTGATTCTGAAATAACTATACTTTAGGAGGTGGTGAAAAGGCCATGTGGGGCAATTCATTTGTCGAAAAGAAAACTAAAAATACGACCAATATCACGTTTTGTATACACATATCTCGGATAGCGATGATGTCGATCATGCGAGAATTGCGTCACTGGGGATAAATCTATATTTTCGTAGATTCACTTATACTCTTTTGTTCTCTTTGTGTACTCCAAGCCTTATAATAATAGCAAATTAATAAGGACCGTGTCTTGTTATTGGGAGGTGCGGTGAGAAATACGCTTCTCTTGTACAATTAATAACAAAACTGTCTTTGAGAGATATTTACAAAAGACTGTTACTTTTTATGCGTTTTACTTCCATAGTGCTGTTAAAGCAATGTGCACCTACTGTGATTATCATCGCAAAGTTGAACCCCAAAAAGATAATTATACCAAAGATATCTAGAGTGAAATCTTCCAGTACAAGCCCCGTTAAAATCGGTCCAGCAGTTCCGGAGATTATCCGTAACAAACGCACAGACATACTAAAAACAATCAAAATCGTAACAAATAAATCTACTATTTGTCATTACAAACAGACACTTCAGTTATGTTTATTTGTATGGATAGATTACTTTTTTAAACTTCAAAATGGTGTCGTGCGCGCCCGACAATATATCATATAAAATATTTCGCGTAACACCGCTGTCAGCGACTGTCCACAATGATATACTGTGTACCATCACGCACAACGTTCATTTTCACCCGCGGCGACCCCTGAAGCGATTTTTTATAGCTACGCACTTTAAGAATGGAATGAACCTTACTTTTTATACAAAACTAATAATAAGGAATAGGTTCTACTGGGTTAAAGTGAACTACAAAGCCACCATCGAAAGATCCATAGCCGAATATTTATATTAATCCATAGGTAGCTAAAACGCACACTAACAGAGGGCGCCACCTGTACCAAAACAAACCACAAGACATGGAAGAAATTCTGCGCGCGCTAAATACAATAAAAAAAGAACTTGACGAACAAAGGCAAAAGATCAGAGAAAATGGTAAGAACGTTACAGAAAAGGTCACACAGAATATTAGCAAGATTTTAGAAGAAAAATTTATTGAAATGGATAAAAAACATGAGATCCTGAACGAAAGAGTTGAAAATCAAGAAAAAAGGTTACACATTTTGGAAAGACAGGCAAGAAAAACTAACCTGGTATTTTTCGGAATAGAGGAAAATGAAAATTCGTACGAGACCCTAGAAAGAAACTTTATAACTTGGATGGAACAAAATCTCTCGGTAAAAATAATTTATAGCGATATTCAAGAAGTAAAAAGAATTGGAATGAAGGGAGAAAAGATACGCCCAATAGTAGTGACCTTTGCAACCCTAGGCATAAAAATCAAAATTCTGAAACAAAAAAGAGCATTAAAAGAAACACAATACTACATTAAAGAAGATTATCCAAAACACGTACTAGAGAAGAGGAAGGAGTTACAAAAACAACTACAACTAGAAAGAGAAAAGGGAAACATGGCAACAATTAAGTATGATAAACTTATAATATCTAAAACCAACGCCAAACGGAAGCTCACTACCTCGCCTGAAAATGCTACTACATCTAATGCAGAGATAAAAACCCAAATAAATAAGAAGAACAAGGTACAACAAATGGAAGCTCCGGTTAGGAGGTCAAGTAGCTTCTCAGGTGGTGTCATAAAACAAGGAATACTGAACTATGTAACCAAAAATGCAACATCCACAAATAATACGCAGAACAAACAAGCATAGCAACCAAGCGCCTCCTCCTCAAATACAAAACAAATAAAAACAAGAAACAATCAACATCTTCCAAGCCGGCCGGTCACCGTGGAAGATCACGACCACAACCCTCCAAAGGAAAAAACCACCACAACCAAAAAAACCACAACCACAAAAACCATAACAACAAAAAATACAAGAAATGCAAACACAAAAATCAACTATGAAAACAAAGAAAAACTCTATATTGCAACATACAATGTTAGAACCTTATCATCATACGAACGCTTATTGGAATTAGAAGAGGCAATAAAAGATACCAAATACGACGTCATAGGACTATCGGAAATAAGAAGACTTGGCAACAAAATAGAAGAATATAAGGATTTTGTACTCTGTTATACAGGACATACACCAGGAAAACACGGAGTTGGATTCATAATACACAAATCACAGAAAAACAACATTGAGAGCTTTACCGGAATAACAGAGCGTGTTGCCACACTTAACATGAACATAGGAGGCAACAAGGTATCGCTAATACAAGTATACGCACCAACAGATACAGCAAGTGAAAGTGAAGTAGACGAATTTTACAGTACAATAGGAAAAGCTCTCGAAACAACACACAAACACATTATACTAATGGGAGACTTTAACGCGAAGGTCGGAACTCCCAATAAGAAAGAATACTTGGTTATGAAACAACATGGTTACGGCGAAAGAAATAATAGAGGCCAAGGACTCGTAGACTTCGCACTCGAACACGAACTAACCATTTTAAATACCTGCTTTAAGAAAAAAAAAATCGTAGATGGACTTGGCGATCTCCAAACGGCCAGTATAAGAATGAAATTGACTATATTCTTTCAAATCAGCCTAAACTTTGCCAAAATATAGAGGTTATGAACTTGAACTACCCATCAGACCACCGACCTGTTAGAGCATCGATAAAACTTTCTAAACTAAAGCTAAGCCGATCTAAATTTACAACAAAACAAGTAAACCAACTCAAAAGTAGAGACGAAATAACGAAATATAAAGAAATTCTAAGTTCTATGTTATCAGAGCCCTTTACCTGCCAAGAAAACGTATCCGTGCAGATCTACTACGAAAAAATAAAAAATGCCATATCACAAAGCTTGAACCTTGCACAGACGAAATCAGACGAACACAAAAGTCATAAAATACTACAAGAAAGCACAATTAAATTATTAAAAAGAAGAAAGGAACTACAGCAAACTAAAAACAAAACACGTTCAATGAAAAATGAACTGTCGGCCCTGTACAAATTAGTCAATAAATATATAAAAAATGATTACAAAAAATATAGACAAGCTACCATTGAGGGACATTTACACATAAGCGGAAGTTCAAAAAAGGCATACAAAGAACTTAGAACATGTTCTTCATGGATTGAAAAACTAAGCAACAGGGATAACGACCTGTGCAAACGAGCCGATATTGTCAGTGCCGCAACTGAATTCTATAGGAAACTATATACCGACAAAACTAAAATAACTGAAACTTCAAACAAACAAAACGCAACAGAATGCAGCTCTATTAAACCAATAAACGAATTAGAAATAATAGATACAATAAAGAGTTTGAAACTAGAAAAAAGTCCTGGACCAGATAATATTACAAATGAAGCACTGAAATATGCTCACACAATTCTGGCAGGACCTTTATCGGAACTTTTTAATCTAATACTTCAAAACTCTGAAACCCCCTCTCAATGGTCGGAGGCAAATATCATATTATTATTTAAAAAGGGCGACCCAAAAGATGTTGGCAACTACAGGCCAATCAGTTTATTACCGAGTATCTACAAACTTTTTTCTAATATTATAAATAAAAGAATAACCACTGTACTAGATGCAAGACAACCCGTAGAGCAAGCAGGTTTCAGAAAAGGCTTCTCCACAGTTGACCACATCCATACAATTGAAATCATTATAGAAAAGTACTAAGAACATCAGAGACCACTATATATTACATTTATCGACTACCAGAAAGCTTTTGATTCCGTAACACATACAAGTATATGGGAAAGCTTGAAAGAGCAAGATGTGGCAGAAGCATACATAAAAGTTATTCAAAGTATATATAACAAAAGTACCGGAAGAATAAAGCTCGAATCCCTAGGCCCATCCTTTAATATACAAAGGGGAGTAAGACAGGGTGAGCCACTATCCCCTATACTATTCATAACCATCCTTGAAAGTATTATTAGCAAGCTAGAATGGAGCAAGTCAGGACTCTATATAAAAGGCGCATATTTAAGCCACCTGAGGTTCGCAGATGACCTGGTGCTACTGTCGGAGACAAGCCGCGGGATGCAACTCATGATCGAATCCCTACATCAGGCTAGTGCAAGGGTGGGGCTGGAAATGAACCTAGCGAAGACAAAGACAATGACAAATAAACGTAAAATACCTATAACAATCAATGATAAGCCCTTGGAATATGTGGAAGAATACATTTATCTAGGAAAAAGAATAAGTTTTGACAAAAATAGCAACATATTAGAAATAGAAAGGAGAGCACAAATAACATGGAATAAATATTGGAGCCTTAAAGAAATTTTTAAAAGCAATATGCCAACAGCTATAAAAACGAAAACTATGAACGTATGCCTCTTACCGAGTTTGACATATGGATGCCAGACGTGGAAATTCTCTGCCAAAGCCATAAATAAAATTAATACCTGCCAAAGAGGTTTAGAGAGAAGCATGCTAAATTTAAAGAAGATGGACAAGATAAGACACACTAAGATAAGAGAAATAACAAAAGTAACCAATGCCTTGAGCTACGCACAAAAGCTTAAATGGAAGTGGGCAGGCCATATTGCGAGACTAACAGACCGGAGATGGACCGAACACGTGACTTGGTGGCAAGGGCCACCAGGCAAGAGAAGCATAGGGAGACCTTTGACTCGTTGGGAGGATGATGTCAAACGAATAGCTGGTACAAACTGGAGATTAGTAGCACAAAATAGAGACAAATGGGCATCGTTGGAGGAGGCCTATACCCGAACCGGGGTTCTTGCAGTTTAAAACTAAATTAGATGGAAATTATTTATAACTAGATTAGATTAAAAAAATAATAAACTACACTAGATTAGATAAGATATTTTTCTCTTAAGTTATAATTATTAGATATACTTTGTTAAAAGCAAGAAATAAAAGGCTATTTTATATTATTTTATTTATTTTATATTCTACTGGGGAAACCATTACGCGAATTCAGTATTTGTTTCAAAATGTACCCTCTATTCATATGCATAAAGATTAAATTTCTGTGATAAGAGCCACGCGACCACACGTCAAGAATAGATCGCGTCGTCGTTGAAAAATACGCTTTTTATATCAGTTAATACAGTTCGTTTTAGTTTGGTCATTAAAATTCGTCGCACCTCAGGGACTTTCATCTGGGAATTTCATCACTTTCAGTAACGATTGCCATTATCGTGAGAAAACCTACATGCCTATAGAAAGGCGTGTGAAGTTCACCAACCCGGACTGAGCTAGCGTGGTGGACTATGATCTGAACCTCCCTCGTATTGAGGATGAATGTCCCCGGTATATTGGCAATAGGCTCGCCCCCTATAACCCAAATGTACATTGGCAAAGAGTGGGTGCACTGCAATGTACCTCCACCTACTCATTTAGGGAATACACACGTGATTATATGTTTATATATCGACCCTTGAAAGGCAATCCTTACTAAACGACAAAAAAAAGTAAAATGAGTCATACCTATACCAAACGAGCCAGAAAAATCTAGCCGTTCGAATGGAGTACATATATAACTCATTTAGCGATGTTTTGCCGCTTAGAAAGAATTGCCTTTCGAGCACCGATATAATTATATTGTTATTAATTAAGTTTTTTGATAGTAGATAATATACATGATCATATATTTGTAAAACATGAGTATAACATACAAAAATAAAAAGATGTCAGGTGTTACATTTAATTTTGTGATAGATAATTTTGGTTTGGGTTTTCAGGATACAATTCAACTATTATATACTACTATTATATATACTTATAAAGCTCTGTAGGCTTACCTACCTACCCTGTAGGTATATTGTTGTCGTGACTGCCCGCAGTCTGTCTTATAAAAGTGCCAATGAGCCATCTACCGTCACACTGATTAACTATATTAAACAAGGATGTCACTAAACAATAGATTTGGGTCTTAAATATTACTTTAAAAAAACATATTTTTTCTACTTTCCTACCGGCTCTTCACAGTGGAAGCAGCACAGTCACACCAAACTAAATCTTACTATTTGTAAGTGCATTTTGGCCTACATAAATTAGAAAACAAATTTTATTTGAAGATGCATTGCAGTGGTTTAATAGGGGGCGAGCCTATAGTTATTATACCGGCCACATGAGACCAAAATTTACCATGGGTTGGTAATTGGTAAACGCTTTAATTAGTCTCATTTGGTAAAAGAAGATCTTATCTTCTCAGTCGGGCACTCTTGTCAGAGTGTTGTTGAGATGGTGTGCATGGTGGATCTTCCGTGTCGTCGTTCTCCTTGGTTACCGCTCTGGCAATGCTTCTCCACTTCTGGCGGTTGATTGCGAGAACACTGCGCTATGGTAGATTGATTTGCCGTCTTAATTAAGTCTATCCAGCGTGTGGGAGATCGGCCGCGTGCTCTCTTTCCCGCTACCTGACCTTGAACTACAAGTCTCTCCATCGAGTTTTCGTTTCTGGAGATGTGGCCAAAAAACTTTAGTATTCACAGCTGCACAATCGACGATAGTCTATCTTTGATTTTTAATTCCTTTAAGATGGAGTTATTGGTGTGGAATGCCGTCCTTGGGATCTTCAGGAGGCGTCTCCTCCAACACCACATCTCCAGTGCGTCGATTTTTCGGCGATCTTGTAGCCTCAAGGACTAGGTTTCAGCTCCATAGAGAAAGATTGGAAAGACAAGGCATTTGATAAGTCGGACCATAGTATTTTTGGTTATCCTCCTATCCTTCCAAATCTTACCCAGCCTTTCTACTGAAGATCTTGTTATGGTGCACCGTCTTCTAATTTCTTCTCCACAGCCTCCTGTATTGGAGATAGTAGAACCGAGGAATGTGTAGCTCTGTACAACTTCGCAAAAGAAGATAGGTTATTCCAAATTATTTAGTTTATCTAAAATTGGTCGCAACCCTGAGCGCTCATTCCATTAACTAGCCTTCTACCTCTCCCTCCTCCCAACCTCCGCCCCCTAGTCCTCCCCCCACCTAAAATTACCACGCCGCATAATTAGGAAGTGATTTTTTACGGACGCCGGCAATCGATATCATTAGGAACACGAAATGAATAAATTCGTCATTTACTTATCATTAAATATGCAGCAACGTGAGTCATGTACGATATCTTATCTAGATATATATCGAAGATTCCGACTCCACCGTGCGGCACCTTTCTGCACCCTGCGGAACCCTTCGTGCGCGATTCCGATTTGCACTTGGCCTGTTTTTTTAAGTCGTGTAGGCCGAAAAGCAGCTGCTTTTTCTAACTACATATATTCAGATTCAACCACCAGGTCGGAATGTTACTTCTACTGAGAAGAGCCGGTAAGAAATGGTTTCTGTTTTCAAAATTATAAATAGTAAGAATTGTGAGTAATACTCGTACATTCACAGGAGCAGCGACGCAATGAGAGCAGGCAACACCTTTGCCTCAATCTATCTATCTATCAGCCAGGGACGTCCACTGCTGGACATAGGCCTCTGCCATTGATCGCCACAAATTACGTTCTTGGGCTTTATGCGCCCATCGACTCCCGGCGACCCTGTTGAGGTCGTCCGTCCATCTGGTCGGGGGTCGTCCCACATTCCGCTTACCTGTTCGTGGCCGCCACTCTAGGACTTTGATGCCCCAACGGCCATCCGTATCGATACTAGAGAAGAATTACACTCACGCAGTCTAATATTAGATAATAATATAATTGAAACAATGATGCTTTAAGTGGTGATGATAAGGCCCATTTTACAGCCTGTATACTTAACTGCGTATAATTTGTTTCCCACCTTTTACCGCGAACCCTACGAATGTTTGCAATACATTTTGTTAATTGCCGCTTCGGTTTCAGCGAGAAAGGCCTTCTGTAATTACCCCTGTTTGCCGCCCGGCCAGTCTTCCACGTAGCCTTGCCACTAAAAGTAATTTGATACTAACCAAAATCTGGGTTTGGTATATAAACAGTCTTATTTTGGTAGCTTTGTGAAAATTTTGGGTTGCGTGCCATTTTAAATAATGAAGAAGTTCCCAATTCGACCGTTCGACCCTAATGGTTTTTTGTTTTATAAATGTTACCGCATATCTTCGATGTTTGTGGACCGATTTCGATCATTTTTGCTATTTTTGTTAGGAAGTAGGTTGGTACCATTTTAAAAATATTTTCTAAAATCAACTCTCTAAGTGGTAGAATAAGGGATTAAAGGTAGCAAAATATATTATATAATCCTAATAATTGCATAATTTCAACGATTTCAATAGGGTATTTACAACAAAAACCGTGAAAAAAAATGAACAAGCCAATAACAGACTTGAAAAATCAATTCATGTGTGTCTGCCTAGTCTGACGTGTCACATTAAGGTATATTGGAATCTACCAAATGTATTATGAGGTTAAGTCTAGCTTTTTAATGCACCAAGGTTTTTGAAGTCGTATTTGTTTTTTTATAAATATTAACAGTTTCTCATACTTAATTTCAATAAGAAGGAAATAAATTTCAAAGAAAACCAGTGTTGGGACCTTCCCTGGATACTCAATTTTTTTCTGAGAATGGAGGGTCCGTTGGGCTTGCAGACACGCACGAGTCACCTATTTCTATTATTTTTTTTTATCCTCTTTGCTGTCATGTCTTTAGTGTTTTTCCTTGTGTGTGTAATTATTAGTCATAATAAATGTCTTTACTTTCTTTTCCTTCCAAGGATGGCAACACTTTAATTTCTAAGTTTAGTATAATTCAGTTTCGTGCCAACAAAATCGACATGATTATTTACCAGTAGACTTTGCATGACCGCGAAGACATTCAATCAATCAATCAATAATTTTGTAAGGTCTTATAATACATTAGTTATAAATAAATTTCGCTATGTCCCGCCATAGTAGGAATACAATACATAATTTAATAATAAAATGCAATATCAACACTTAATTAAATTTAAATTTAAATTAATGAGCGTTCCAATAAAATGTCAACAATACAGTTAAAATATTAACTGTCAGATTTGACGAGGAAATGATGTCACACCAAGTCATGTCCAGTACAAATAGCTCGTAGTGACGTATTTTTTTGATAAATCAAAATACATCATCATACATCATCATACATCATCACGCCTGTATTCCCCGAAGGGGTAGGCAGAGGTGCACTGTAGTGCGCCCACCCGTCGCCGATGTATTTTGGTCCCAATGGAATAGGGGGCGAGCCTATTGCCATTATACCGGGCACATTCCCCCTCAATACGAGGGAGATTTGGGTCATAGTCCACCACGCTGGCCCATTGCGGGTTGGTGAACTTCACACGCCTTTCTATAGACGTGCAGGTTTCCTCACGATGTTTTCCTTCACCGTTCAGCAAGTGGTAATCATTGTTGAAAATGACATTCGCACATGAAAATAATTTGATAAATCTGACATTTGAAAGAGATAAAACTTATGTCTACACGGTCATACTAAGCGTACTGGTAGGTACATACCTGAGGAGTAAGCTCAGCTCGACTGGTGTCTATGAAGACCCTGGGCCGAGGATCCAGCTTCAGAATACCACGCTCTCTACCCTGGGAATGTAAGAGAAGAAAACACGTACAACCATACAGCCACACACTGTGGCGTCAAGAAGCGTGCGTCATATTATTTGCTAATACCAAAACGAACTGTATTGACTGTTTTGGTATTGCCATAAAATATGACGCGTGTTACATGCCCTGCCTACACCAAACCCGCTGGTGGTCGTGATCATACCGCCGATAGGTGTCAAAGTACGTTTGCATTATTCGCCGGTTGCGCAAGCAGCATGCTGAGTCGACGGCTCGTGCATTCCACTTTACCTACGTAAACAAACAAACAGCTCTTCCTAAATAGGTAACGGACCGTTAGAAGCTTTCCAAAATCAGTATTTTTGTCTCCGTTTGTTGATTCTGTCTATTTAATACATACTTCTTTTCTAAATCCATGGATTAAATCGGATCTGTGGTGATTTAGACGCGGAATGTCAAGTTGTTGGTAGTAAATGGTGTAGTTAAGATGTGTGAACGTTCAAGTGTAAATGCGTTTTTAGGGTTTCGTACCCAAAGGTTAAAACGGGAACCCTATTACTGAGACTTCGCTGTCTGTCCGTCCGTCCGTCTGTCACCAGGCTGTATCTCATGAACCGTGATAGTTAGAGAGTTCAAATTTTCACAGATGATATATTTCTGTTGCAGCTATAACAACAAATACTAAAAAACCGAAAATCAATATTTAAGGGGGCTATCATACAACAAACGTGATTTTTTTGCCGTTTTTATAGATAATGGTACGGAACCCTTCGTGCGCGAGTCCGACTCGCACTTGGCCGGTTTTTAACTTTTATATTTCCTACTTGTAGGGATCTTGTTAGGGTTAGTAATGTTTGTAAAAATGCATTCACATCTTATTTATCATGAAGAGCAGGCTTGTAGAGCCTTTGGGCCAAATTAAGGTCTGAACACAGAGAATCTGTTTAACTAACCACTAAATTTATTTGACTTGTAATTAATTAATATAATTAATTAAAGTATTTTATTATAATTATTTTGGTTTTTTTTAAGTCTTCCGGTTGTGACCTTTGTAATTTGCGCGACTTTTCTTTTCAAAGTATTTGAAAAGTTCGAATTTTTTTTCACTTAGTTTAAATTTTAAATGAACGAAAATTTTAAGGATTTTTCAAAACATGACATTTATTTTTGTTGCCTATTATTTTCAATCACCTACCGCTCTTTTTGATGTACTTTACACTATTTTTAACCGACTTCAAAAATGAGGAGGTTCTCAATTCGACCCGTATGTTTTTTTGCACACAGGGGCGTCAATAGCCGATCATCAAATTTTTTGTTGCGCTGTCAGTGTCATTAAGTTGAAGAATTAACTTTTTTACGAGTCAATACAGTTCGTTTTGGTATAGCATAAAATTAGACGCGCGAGTGTCGACGCTCCGCTAAAGGTTATAACACAGTCGCTGTAGAAACATATTACAAGGTATGATACTCAGAAATTGTGATAGGTATAAGTTGGTTGTCTTCAGCTAAGATTTATTTATCAGCTTTACGGGTATGTGCATCTAAAATATTGTTTCAGACTTCTGATACACGCTCTATAACTATTCAATATAGTATTCATTATCACGCTTTGCCGCTGGCGGTATAAGCAGTGGCTCACCTTGGCGTCCATGGTGCTTGTCCCCGTATGGTGCCACGGATACAACTGGTGATGTCTGCTTCAATCGCTTGCTACAACACCTCTACCTGACAACGTGTATAACTCCATTTTTTTTTAAAAATTATAAATAATATTAATATTTTAAATAAATTTATCGATTCAAAAACCTTGGGCATTGCAACATTTTAAAGTAGGTATTGTTGTATCATAAGTAACTGTTAATTTTGTATTATAACATATTTTGTATTGAGTTAACTGTAAAAAGCTGAAACTAATATTAAAAACATAGCTGCTAGACAGACATACGGTAAGGCGGCTGGTTCTAATTTTTTTGGTTTCACCAAAGAATTTGTAATAAATGGACATTCCACTATATGACATTTAGAAAATTGAGTGTTTATTTCGATTTATATTCTTTTTTTTTTAATGGGCTACGCTGTTGGCCGTGAGTTGGCCTTTACAGCTTCACCGAAGGAGTGGCGAGTGCAGAGTGCGACTCCAGCCAAAGCCTTAAGGGCGGAAGAGGAGAACAACTAGCTCAAGGGCGCCACGACGATGGGGCACGACCTCGGCTTGGGCAGTTGCCGGGAGGGGAGAGGTAATGACTACGCTCCTAGGTGCAAAGATGCACCTACGAGCAGAAGAGGGGGTTCAGATCAATTGGCAGAGTTAACTGCACCGCGACGCGGTTTCGAACTTAATGCATCTTTACCATATGAAGTTTCACATTAACACCGCCAGAATGAGACACTAATTAAGTTGAGTAGGTCGTCACACAGGCCCTTTAATTATCCAGCCACTAAGGACTTCTGAGTAAAAGAACACACAGGTATTATTTTATGAGAATTATGGTTAAAACAGGTGAACAGACCACGAGTGTCTGTAAAAGCGTTGTTAACTTTACGACGTTGTACCCATTTCTCTAGCTATTAATCTAATTAAATGTTAACCAAAATAGCATCAGAATTATCCCCAAAGATAGATTAAACTGTCAACTATAGTCCTTATGGCTACGGTACAAAATACCTTTTCAAATATTAAACTAAGCTATATTGTTTTCTTATATTTACGCGAATACTATACATTGAAATACTATTTTACGGATTTTATCGCGTTTATTTACTATTTTATTTTCCCGACGTTTCGGCTGCTTTACAGCAACCATGGTCACGGGGGGACTGAGGTGTTAGGCGTCCTGATGTCTTAGTTAATAACTGGGTACCCTCATATTTAGTTGTTGTTTGCGGTCTGATTCACGCAGAAAGTGCTCACAGTGTCTTGAGGTCTTGCAATGGTATGCTTGGTTTTGGATTTAATCATATTTATTACTGGATCCCAAGTTGGTGGTAGCACCCAGCCATCTTCCCTATTGAAATTAGGATGTTTTGTTTAACGTCGGGAAAATAAAATAGTAAATAAACGCGATAAAATCCGTAAAATAGTTTTATTTCAAATTAAGCTATGTTTTTGACAGTCAAAGTACTGAAAAAATTACGGATTAATAATGACTAGCTAAAACTAAAACTGATATCTAAACTATAGTACCTGTTTATTCTTTAGTTCACCTTACCCACATTTTTAGGAGTAAGGTAATTTTTATTTTTGTAAAATATATATTTCGTAAGTTACGTAGTTTTACATGATGGATCCCAGTAATTAGCGAGTGGAAAACTGCGCAAAGGTGAGTTGTTAAAAGGGGTGAGACGGCCCGACTCATTTTACATAGCGCATCCACGTAAAATTATTTATGAAAACTATGGTTTCATAGTTATGAATATATCTAATGTCTATGATGTGTGTGTATGATTCATAGCATTACGACTTGAATACCTGTCAAGGTGGTCAGAGACATTTGGAATGTATATTGCACCGAAATTTGATTTGAAAATTGTGCTAAGGTTGTATGGTGGTACGCAAACAACACTCTTGCCAGGATAGATGTGTTTTACCTTAATTTTTAGGGTTCCGTACCCAAAGGGTAAAACGGGAACCCTATTACTGAGACTTCGCTGTCCGTCCGTCCGTCCGTCTGTCACCAGGCTGTATCTCATGAACCGTGATAGTTAGACAGTTGAAATTTTCACAGATTATGTATTTCTGTTGCCGCTATAACAACAAATACTAAAAAACAGAATAAAATAAATATTTAAGCGGGCTCTCATACAACAAACGTGATTTTTTTGCTCATTTTTATAGATAATGGTACGGAACCCTTCGTGCGCGAGTGCGACTCGCACTTGGCCGGTTTTTTAATCGAGCCTGAAATATATGCTTTATTTATAGTACGTAAAAAAATGTGGCATTACTTGTTTCTTCTTTTTTTACGAAATGATGAAATTTAATGGAATAAGATGAGGAATGGCTCCACCTGCGAATAGCTGATATTTCAGCCAGTGTCAAGTAATTAATAGCAAGAACAAATTCAAGCAATACAGATTATAAAATTAAAATGGGTGATGAAGGTGATAAGAGATGGTGGATATAACAACGTATTATATCAAAGTCAGTTGAATTATTTTTATTATTTTTATATCTGTCATGTCTTCCGTTTTATTCCTTTTCATCTATACCAATATCATAAAGAGGAATGATTTGTATGTTTGTATGTAATGAATAAACTTAAAAACTACTGGACCGATTTCGAAATTTTTTTGCCGTTAGAAAGCTACTTTATCACTGAGTACCCGTGCGAAGCTGGAACGGGCCGCTAGTTTCATAATATTTATAATGGGTTAGGTTACACCAAGCAAAGGCTTATAATTATCAAACCGCATCTTTAGGTGTCGATCCTTTAACTTACCCGAACAATTAAATCCTGAAAGTAGCAGTTAATAATTTAAGGGGACAGGCAAATAACAGGGAATGTCCTAATTAATTAATTTTGAGATAAAAAATATTAAAAGTTCAACTATTCTAACAATTCTATAGTTTGGCTTTAAACAAAACTGCATTTTTGGCGCCATCTGTTAACTTTTTAAATTCTAATCATTAGAATGATTAGAATTCAAAATAACTCACACAAAATATGAAAAAAACCTGAACCCTTTAATTTATGCTTACCCAATCGTCATACCGAATCAGAATCAGAATTTTTTTTTTTTTATTCATGTATACCAATACAGGCACTTATGAATCGTCAGTAAAAAATAAATAGTATTAATAGTATCTCTACCAGTATAGTGCCATCTAGTTGATCGACTTATAAAAGCACGGAAAACCACCCCTGTAGTACCCAATTTAGGGGTTGTAGACTAGAACCATAGTAAACTAAACAACGGTCGTGTCTCATGACGAATACTCCGATAGATGACACTACAGCGTAACTCCAAGGTTATTGAAATTACAATTCATATCAAAACACGTGCATTGGCATTTTTAGTACCAAAATGTACATAATAATACAATAAATGGACCATAACTGTTAGTGGTGCGTTTTAGTAGACCTACGCAATTAAATAAGCATAATTATTATTTAGCCGAGTGGTCGAACGCACGCCTTGCAAATCAAAGTGTGCAGGTTCAAACCCCGGCTCGTACCTCTGGGATTCATGTGCGAATCTCATTTTCATCCGAGATTATCACTTGCTATGAAACGGTGAAGGAAAACATCGTGAGGAAACCTGCACGTCTGAGGGAAGTTGTCTCGTTCTCGATAGATGTGTGAAGTCTGCCAACCCGCACTGGGCCAGGGTGGTGGACTATGGCCTGAATCCCCCTCGCATTGAGGGGAAGCCCGTGCTCAGCAGTGGGACGTTAAAAGGGCTGTAGTAATTATTAAAAAAAACCGACGCTCATGTTATTATTTTGCCAATACCGAAATTGACTCTATTAATTCAGGAAAGAAGTACAATTTCCAAGGAATGTTATCGATGACGTCACTCAGTGAATAAAGACGCGGGATTATTATCGCCAACATTCAAACTATATATACATGTATGTAGTACACTTAAAAAAGTCAATAATGAAATCACATACTCCAATATTTCCAAAGCTTTATTAATAATATTCTATGGAGATTTTTGTACTGTCAATTGGAATATTCATTAATTTGAGGGTTACCCAAATACATTCTTAAAAACATTCATGGGGTTACCCTATCCGTGATCAGTCGAAAACGAACTAGTGGTAAGTTTATCGCTGCATGCACTTCTGAGCAGTAAGGGTTCGTAATCCTGATATTAGGTTCACACGGGTTCGGTCCATCTCCCAATTTCCATGCTATCAGTGCCTCATGAGATACTTTTATACAAAATGCGGAAGCGGCCTGAACTACTAAATCTTCTGATAAGAGGTCAAAGCACTCTCACTGGCACTATTCGGGCGTATCTTAATTTTATAGGTTTCTGTAATTATAGGACCAACTTTGCCGTAAGAATAGGAAATAGTCTATTCTTACGGCAAAGTTGGTCCTATAATAATTGGTCTCGCGGCGAGCGCCGCGTGCGATTATTTATCTATCCCCCAATTATTTATCTATGACCACCACCTCTTAAAGTATCATTGTTTCAATAGTACCTAACTTTATTTTTGGAAGATTTTGTACTGAGTTAAGATGTCAAAAGCTAAAAGTAATATTAAAAGCACTGCAGCGAGTCAAGTGTTCGTAAGGAAATAAAGAAAGAAAAAAACATTTATTCAACACAGACACAAAGAACACAGAGAATACAAAGCTCTAAACCGGCCAAGTGCGAGTCGGACTCGCGCACGGAGGGTTCCGTACCATTATCTATAAAAACAGCAAAAAATCACGTCTGTTGTATGGGAACCCCCTTAAGTATTCATTGTATTCTGTTTTTAAGTATTTGTTGTTATAGCGGCAACTAAAATACATCATCTGTAAAAATTTCAACTCTCTAGCTATCACGGTTCATGAGATACAGCCTGGTGACAGACGGACGGACGGATGGACGGACGGACGGACGGATGGACGGACGGACGGACGGACGGACAGCGAAGTCTCAGTAATAGGGTTCCCGATTTACCTTTGGGTACGGAACCCTAAAAATTTATACATTAAAAATGAAAAAGAGCTCAGTGTGAACTGTGCCGAAAAGGTATTGGCTCAGCACATGCTGGAGGGGCGTAGCTTGTGTAGGTATGGTACAGTCTTGGTATATTATTATTTTAACCCATATTCGTAACCTTATGATACTATTCCGCAGGGCTGTTGTAGGTTGAAGATAACGTTTGATAATTGACGTAAAATAGAATTTTATCGATTTTATATTTACTCAATTTATTAGGTAGGTATGTATATTCGTGTTACTTTATTTTTTATGTAAAATACATGTTCAAAATATCAAGTCGATCAAAAAATATTTTTGAAATTGCCTTCAACCCCCCCATTTCACCCAAGGGGTTTGATATCTGATAATATTTTGAAAATGGGACCACACTCGGGATATCTCCTTTCCAACAAAAAAATACCATCAAAATCGGTTCATATACGACGAAGTTATCCGCGAACAAACATAATAAATAAAAATATATACCTTCGAATTGAGAAACCTCCTCCTTTTAGGAAGTCGGTTAAAAAGGTAATATTAGTATCTCTACCACCCGTTCGGAAAGCATTTCCTATGGAGAATAGTAGTGATCTGTGAGAAGAATGGGCAAGAAATTCCATGGTCGCTGTTTTCGCCATGTCAAAACAAAAGCTTTTGGAACACGTTTGAAAGTATTATTTTCATGTATAGACAAGTAATAAAATATTTCTGAAGATTCTTATTCATCTTTGTTACAAAAATTGTGAGCTTGTAATAATTAGTAACTGCCAGTGTTTACAGCACATTTATTTTTAAATAAAGGCCATTCATGACCCCCAGATGTCTGCCATATGTTTGACAAACTAAATTATATAATGGACCTTACTTACAAACGTAGACACTTGAAAATAGTATGGAAGTTTTAGCTATAGAATTAAATACGGTAGTATTGCATAAGCAGTGGTAGCCTCGTGGGCAAGAACGTCCGCCTTGAACGTAAGGGGTGCAAGTTCAAATCCCGGGCCCGCACCTCTGAGATAATTTTCATGTGTGAATGTCATTTTCGACAATGTTTACCACCTGCTGAACGGTGAGACCTGCACGTCTAGAGAAAAGTATGTGAAGTTCACACACCCACACTGGGCCAGTGTTATGAACTATGGCCCAAAAATCTCCCTCGTATTGAGGGAGAATGTGCCCGGTATGATGGCAATAGGCTCGCCCCCTATTACATTGAGACCAAAACACATCGGCTAAGTGTTGGTGCACTGCAGTGCGCCTCTGCCTACCCCTTCGGGAAATACAGGCGTGATGATTTACTACTTTTTGTGTGTAAGGCAAATTATGATGACTTTTTTATTTTATCTTTGTATTTATTTTTATGACGCTCTGCATAATCATGTCCGAGCCAATTAATTTGAGTTTTTTTGAAATTGTACTTTACGATAATGTGCATAAAGATTCAATTTCCGTTGTAGAAGTCACGTAAGACCAAGCGTCGAAATTCGAAGGCGACAGTGAAGATATTCCGTTAAAAAATTCGCGCGTCTTTTGACGCGTCTGTAGGTCCAGATTTTAGTGCTTGTCTAGTAAGACCGCTTGCTTAAACATCCTACTTCCTACTTATGTTACAAATGTGAAAATTTGCGAGGATGGATTATGTTTGTTCCTCTTTCACGCAAAAACCACTGAACGGACTTTGATGAAACTGTACCTAAACTATTATAAATAAAAGCTTGGTCTTAAAAAGTTTTTTTACCATTAATTTGGTTCATCATCTCAATTTTCCCCTTGTTTATATTTTTTTTTTGCAATGTGTTCTGTTCAAAACTGCGTTCGGACCGGTCATCGGATACTAAGCCTTAGAGCGAGTGAGACGCAGCTATACGTCAAAGCAGTATCAAACATGAATGACCTAATGCACTATTGGAGTTTATTCATGTGTACTGAGAACATGGCATGCTTTAGGGAAATGCCATAGAATATTCTTTTTTAGGTTATTTAAATTTCAGATAGTCCTCTTAATGTAACCGATGTACTTAATATAATAAATGCGAATATCTGTCTATCTACTTTTCAAATAATAACGTTGAAACTTAACAAGTGTAGGTGTATTAGATTTGTGAATTTTATTGTTATAGCGTTCTACATAGTTAGTTATGTAAGATGATCGATCTTACCGAGGGAATAATTTTATGAATATAGATTTAAGTATGGATGGATGGACAGATCTGGCAGGAGATAGAGATATAGTGAAGTGAGTAGTATAGTACCGTAGTAGGAGTTAGTGCCGTAAATAGGGCGGTGCCGCCGGTGCCCAGGCACAGGGCGTAGACTCTGGGGGCCGCCAGAATGGCCAGACCAGGCAGGACTATTATTTTTCGGTTTGCTCCTGATAAGTTCCCGCTGTGCCCCTAATAAACATATATTTAGATATAATATCTAAAAAAACACAGTTATAGAAGATCGCACAGGGCGCAGAAAATGCGATTTACGGCACTGGTAGTAGTATAGTTGTATATAAGAAAAAAATATGTAATCTTGACAATTTGTAAGTACCCCCATAGGCCTATACAGAATAAATGATTTAACCTTGACTTTGATGTGTGTAGGATAATGGGGAGAAATTTGCCCAGCAGTAGGACAATATAGGTTAAATAAAGATCTAATTTCATTCATTTCGTAAAAAAAGAAGAGGAAGTAGGTAACTATCTAGTTATCATCTTCCTACATAGCTTCTTAATATTTCTTACCTTCCCTATTTCACATAAGTAGGTATATTTGACGAAAAGGTAGGTACTAAATAGTGATTTTTTTTGACAGTGTTTAAATAAACTAATATAATAATAGTGCCTTCATACTTTTGGACGCAATAAATTTATGTGCAAAGCTTATTCTGATTATTTAGACTGTGTTAGAACAGTAAAGTAGGTTGCATTCGTTTACTAAACCTATGACCTATTTATTGGACTAACATAATAAAATCTAAGTTCCATACGGAAGTCCGAATGACTAAATGATGATTTCTCGAAACGCTTTTCATTTTTACGTATCTGAATTAATTTCTAGGCTAATTCTTTCTCGGAATAGTCATTCCGAGATTTTCAATGTTCAAATACAGTCGTATTTGGGCTTGTTAGGGCTACGGTTTGCCAATTTCAAAGAATGACCGCACATGGCATTCTAACAGAAAACAAAAGCCAGCCTTTTCAGGTTTGTACACAAAAAATGCGGCATGGGCTATCGCTATGGGGCCATGTTCTCTACGTCGTCTGTATTGCCAAAGAATAAATCTTCCCCAAGAACAGCAACATCATTGTGGGTTAAGGTAGCATTGACCTTTCGAACACTTAATTTTATCTGTTTCAATGTTAAGTAATTAATAGCAAGGGCAAATTCAATAGATAAACCTTTTAAATAAAATGAAGATAGCGGATAAATCCTAAAGTTAGCGATTACTTTTTAGGTTCGTCCTCCCAGAGGCGTAATCGTAGAAAGTGCTGTCTGCAACAACATACTCTATGGTTGGTGATGTTGTGAAAGAACCCCCGCCGGTCCCGCCCCGCCCCCCTCCCGCGCCAGTGCTTGTTCGGCAAGCGAGCGCGTGGTACGTGTCATCGCGCTCTCGCAACAAAATGGCGCGGCCCAAAATATACACACACATTCTAACAATTATAAATATAATAACAACGGTAAATACACAGGACATTTTCACGCCGAGGATAGGGTCGAAACAACTAGCGTCGTGTTACAACACCGAACGACTACCGCAAGTAAGTTGAAAGAGCTTTTCAAAGTTTAAGAGCAAAACTTTTTATGAACAGCGTACGCCGTTTGTTTTTGTTTCGTTCACATTTTTGGTGTGATGGCGAGCCTATGAGTAGTTGAGTTTAAACTGTAGTTTCATAAAAATAATTGTAGTTTTATAGTATGCTTGTATATGTTGTTGTACGTATCTGCTTAGGTACCTAACTTAAGTAGGCAGATCCCTTCTACCTACCTACTTAGGTACCTACGTAAATATTTAACTTTAAAATCCACAGGCGATGTCATTTTGCGAGCAAACCCATCCCATAAATGTTTATCTTGCGGGCTATTTATTAACTTTTACTAAAAATAAGAACATTGACCTGTTGTAATCAAACATACGCCATATAAGGGTTTAAAGAGCTTGACAAATTTTGAAATTTTTTCACGGTGAAATGTTCGATGTTGTCCCTTTCTTTTCTAAGATAGTGAATGAGCAACTGGGCACGACATAATTCGTAACGTTCTTTGTCTTGGCTCGCGTGCTAGCCCTGCAGCAATGTACCTACCTACGTGCATGCTACAGTTGGTAACTGGTGTTTTGGGTTGGTAGTCGTAACTCGTAAGGTTATCATACTCTCTTGTGTAAGTCACAACGAGTTCGTTTACTTTGCCTAACTAATGTCGTTATCAGGGGCCAACGGAACGACTTATCACTCACATCCGCTATACTTGTGTATAACGCTTATTATATTATTGTCTCATATTAATTGTGCCATTCACATTTAGCTCTTCGTTAACGATAAACCGTGTGACAGTTCACTAAAAGTAAACTTCGTTAAATCCCCTCTAATTCTCGGATATGACACCCATGTCTTTACTGCTGCAGTCAACTTGGATTTCAAAATGGATACCGTCCGATATTGGCCCAAAATGATCGGTGCCATTGACATTTCTATTTCTGCCTTATTGGATTTCAATTTAGATACTGGCCCCAAAAACATTAAAAACGACACCCATATCGACATTTCGTCTCCCGCCTTGGATTTCAAAATGGATACCGTCCTCAATGGCATGAAAAATACAATCATATTTTAATTTTTACTTCCACCATCTTGTATTAATTAAATACTACAATGGAATAAATAAAAAACGCATCGCTCTATGTATATTGGACTATGAGACACTTGCGACAGTTATACCAACGAGGCAATTCTCCCGAGATCGACATCATTTCCATTCGAGATATGTCGAAACAAAACGACAAATTTGTCATATTTATTCGTTTTTTTCGACATTTCTCAAATAGAGATGATGTCCATCAGGTGAGAATTGGGTCCCAGCATACTATACACACGCCATTGTATCAGGAACTCAAGTGTACAATCACAATCGATGTATTTTGACTATGGCCTAAAATTTTCAAGGTACATAGACAAGATTTTCTTTTTTTACGAAATGAATGAACTGATGATATTTAATGGAATAAGACGAGGAATGGTTCCACCTGCGATTAGCGGGTATTTCAGCCAGTGTCAAGTAATTAATAGCAAGGGCAAATTCAATAAATTCACAATTTAAATAAAAATTGGTAATGAGAGTAATAAAAATGGTGGATGATTAAACCTCAATGGTATTAAGAGTATGACTTGTCTAATTTCATATTCTAGCTATCATTGCATTGGTACAAATTGTATATTTTACGCATTATAAAGTGAAGCCATTGTCACACTACAACGATAGTGTTAAAGACTTGAGAACGTATTTGGAATACAGGTTCTATCTACCGCCGATGACACTTCCGACGTGACTCCAGCTATTGTACATCAGACGAGTTGATAAGAACTTACTTCTAACGAAACGCAACAAACTGATCGAATAAATAACCTCCTCAATGCTCTGGGATAGCCTGCGCATTTGTATCCCGGTAAAATTTGCCGAGACCACGTTTAGAGAGCACTTCTGCGTTCTACAGTTAAGTGACTTGGATTAAAAGTCAGGCAAATACCTTTTTGCCTGACTTTTAATCCAAATCACTTAACCCGAAAAAGTATTTTTAATACTTACTTTCAATGTGAAAGTCCGTTGTGCCTTTGGCCAGTTTATGAGGGATACAATAAACTCTTTTGTCTTCATTTGATAGCTTCATGTTTTCTCTATGGGTGATCCTATCAAACACATGGTTCTATAACTCTGTTGGAAGTTCTTGCTATGGGCACTGAGTCCTCTGAAATAAAATTAGCAATAAAATTGTATCTGCCACACACACCTTACTGAACATATCTGCTACTTTATCAGAAGAGGTACCGTTTTTGGGTATTACGACAATTTAATGTCATTGAAAGTAGTGGTAGCCTAGTTGGTTAATCGCCTGCCTTGAACGTTAGGGGTGCAAGTTCAAATCCCGGGCTCGCACCTCTGAGATTTTCATATGCGAATGTCATTTGCAATAATGATCACTTTGGATCCAAAATACATCGGTAAAGTGTGAGCCAATCGCACTGCAGGAGAATTAGGCAGAGGTATACCTTCTGCCTTCTCCTTCGGGGAATACATGCGTGATGATACATTGATTTTTTCGATGTTTTTCATAGTCGCACGGCTGGTTGTGACAAGACAAAATGTGACAAATTTGTCTCTTTCTCTCGTATGAATTGCGAATGTGAGAAAGTGACTCAGTGCGACATAATCGGTGACATAAGTCTTGTTTTGGCGCACATGATGCAAGTGTTACAGCATGACTAAGGTGCGCTATGGCCGATGTGAACGGCCTGTGCGCCGGTGGCTATATATAGACGGCTATTTCGATGGCACTCATCGTCTTGTGGACAAATATAACGGGTTTCCTTGTTTTTTTCGTTTTGATTCTAACGATACAGATTTAAACGTTAGGCTAGTCCAAGAAACGATAAAGACATGAAAGCCATCTGCTTTTTGAAGTCTAGTAAGAACAGGCTATATGCTTTAAATGGATCCAATGCCTCGGTTGCATTGTGTGGTTTAGGGTCTCCCCCTTTTCATTATATAGTACCCGCCATACAAGCCGACAAGACGAGGCGAGTTGAATTTTGAGTGTACCAATCACCCAAAATTCAACTCGCCTCGTCTCATTTAAATTGTCGCATTTGTAAGACGAGTTGGCGTATAGAAAGGAACAGAAAAATACATACATTCAACTGCTGTGTATCTTCTGCATAAAGCTCCGAGCCTATTAAGACTTGCAAAATTTTTGTTATTACCAAAATAAACTCTATTAACTTATAGAGAAAGCTCATTCTTCAACGGATTTAATTTTTGAAGCAATGAATGTCGTCGATATCTTCGATGGCGACATCAATTGCTTCCTTTTTTTTTTCTTATTGTTTCTCTCTTTTTTTTTTTTTTTTAACCTATATTGTCCCACTGCTGGGCAAAGGTCTCTCTTAATGTTTGTAAATAATTTATACTCTGAAAAATCTTGTATTGGCACGGAGTTCGTATTGATACTGACAAATATTTTGCAGCGTCCTTCTTCACGCCCCTTCGTGCTTTAAGTAATGTACTTCGATGCACTGAGAATGTGGATGGGATGGGAGGTGCAGGATGTTAAAATTGTGGTAATCTCACCCTAGACATGTTAGGTCAGTGTAAAAGTAAAAATAACATTCCAACTCCCTGTTTAGGTCATTTCAAGACTACTTAAGTTGGTAAATAAACATCTAATTACACGTAATTAGTTATACGGCTCTCGAGTGTTCTCGCAGTTAGAATCACTCATCCAATAGTGATCGTGGTGGTGCTTATGTCGACGTAATAAGGGTGATATCTTCAACGATGCAATTTGATGAGCCGAATATTAACTACTTTGCGATGTAGAATTTGATTGTTTTGTTAGCAACAAGCTAATGTAGCTTTTAGTTCGAGAATAAATTGTGTAGTCATGTACTAAACTGCGAATGTACTAAACTTATTTTCATAGGTCTGTTGTTCAAACTGTAGACTTGTATTTCCGGATAATATCTTGATCACAATAACCTTAAATCCACAAATTGAATAACTAAAGAATTCCAATTTCTACAAAGGGGTAAGTCAGTTTCAAAGAAAGTCTGACTTAAAATTTTATGAGTACGTTGATTAATTTATATTGGTACCTATTAATAAACACTTTCGCATTTGCTGTGCAAGCGGTTTATAAACACTTATAAACATGTGGCTAGGTTTTTAGGCTTTTAGACTAAATGACGATTTTTTTTCCACAGAGATGTATCCCGGAGTTCGAAAATGCGGCTTACAAAGTGCAGATGGAGGCTACCAACACGTGCGGTGACAATGGAGTCAAGGTGTATTGCATCCAGACCTCTGCTGCAACCTCTACCAGGTAAAGTTCATATCCGACTCCTTATATACTACATTGTACCTACACGACTTCTCTGAAAATGCCACTCTAGTGCCAATATACATTCTATGCAATAAATAAATAAAAGGATTATCGATAGCGGGTATTTGAGCCAGTGTTCAATAATTAATAGCAATAGCAAATGAAATAAATACATCATTTTCATCCATGATTATCACTGGCTATGTAACGGTAAAGGACAGAATCGTGAGGAAACCTGCACGTTTGAGGGAACTTGACTAGTTCCCGAAAGATGTGTGAAATCTGCCAACCCGCACCGGGCCAGCGTGGTGGACTATAGCCCGATCCCCATTGCATTGAAGGATTAAGGCCCGTGTCCAGCTGTGGGACGTATTTAGTAGTACTAGTATAAATTAAAATTGGCGGATGATCCATTAAAATATCATACATACTGCATGCATTCATTACGTAAAAAAAGGATTAAACAACATTGAAATGTCTGTAATATCAATAAATTAAGTTCAATCAAAACCCGACTAAAAAGTCTACTGAAAAATCACGCTTTATGTACCTACAGAGGATATTCGTGGTTATAAACACTGCTACGTTACCCTAAATCTTATATCTATACTAATATCGTAAAGAAAAAAGATTGAAAAACTACTGGACCGATTTCAAAAATTATTTTGCTGTTACAAAAGCTACATTATCACTGAGTAATATGGCCTATATTCATTTATCCCAAAATGTCCACCCGTGCGAAGCCGGGACGGGCCGCTATGATAGTACGTTATAATTTATTTTTGGGGTAGGCAGACAATCCGATTTGGCATTATTTGTTACTACTACTACTACTACAGCCCTTTTAACGTCCCACTGCTGGGCACGGGCCTCCCCTCTATGCGAGGGGGATTCAGGCCATAGTCCACCACTCTGGCCTAGTGCGGGTTGGCAGACTTCACACATCTATCGAGAACTAGACAAGTTTCCTTTAGACGTGCAGGTTTCCTCACGTTGTTTTCCTTCACTGTTTCATAGCAAGTGATAATCTCGGATGAAAATGAGAATTATTTGTTACCATAATTAAACTCTCGCGCAGGTCCTGTAACAGCTGCCAGCCGGGCGAGTTCTCCAGCTCTCTACTGACGGATTTGCACTACGAACAGGAGAACCAGACCTGGTGGCAGTCGGAGACTATGTTGGAAGGCATCCGGTACCCCAACCAGGTCAACTTGACCTTGCATTTAGGTGAGTGGATCACATTGAATCAAATGACGAATAAACTATTTTTTTGTCTGTTTATTTGGACTGTTTATTTGGACAGGTTGCTTGGTAATAATTTAGCACCAAACTAAAGCATACACTTTAAATGTATGAGATTTGGACCAAAGTCCACCACTGGCCCAGTGCGCTGTGAACTTCACAGGACGTTTCAGAAGGCCGAAATAATACTTTAACGTTTGCATCAGTATCGGGTATACAACTAAATGGTATAAAAAATTGATCGTAATTCAACCATGTTTATTCAATTTTCTTTTCGTCGTCAATTTCTATAACTCGTAAAATCCCGAGACCTATGTAAAATTTTCATGTTCTGTTTTGTAAGTATTCATAGCCGCCTCTCATAAGTTCAGATTACACGGCTGAATTTATGGATGTATCCAAAGGCCAGAACATGATACCTGTGACAAATATTCACAGGGCTATAACTCTGAAACTATGGTGGTTAGATAAAATATGTCTTCACTAAGCATCCACACATGAGCTACCATATAAGTACCCAAAGTATTATTTTGGATTTCTGATACCCTGTAGATGAACGGGTTTCCATGTTTTACTTGACCGTTCCGCAAGGGGTAATAATTATTGAAAATGACATTCTAGCATGAAAATTTCAGAGGTGCGGGCCCGGGATGTACTTATTAAGAGTTTTTTAAGCATCACAGAATTTGTTTTGATCTCAGATAAAGCATATGACATCACGTACGTGAGAATTGTATTCTATTCGCCGCGACCTCAGAGCTTCGCCATTTACAAGAAGACCGGCGAACATCAAGACTGGGAACCATTCCAATACTTCAGGTATTTTACTTGTAGAAACCGTTACACGCCATTATAAACCCATTTTAAATTTCTATTTGGAAAATATATTATTGTTAAAGTTAGGTTAAAAAAATCGGCGAAGTCCGAGTCAGTCTCGTGCACCATGCGGGGATTCCGTACAAACTTCATTACTACTTATATTTTTCTAATTGTATAAAACTGCATCTAAATTTTTAGCTCAGAGAGCACTGTCCTTAGTATTTTAATAATATCAACTAGGTACCTTCACGCGCTCTCGAGAAAAAAATAACAGAATCACTTCTAAGTAACTTTTTCCTGAAATACGGAACCCTAAAACCGGTGTAATGGCAAAAAATATTGAATCAACACTTCGTTCTTTGCAGTGCCTCCTGTCGGGAGACTTATGGAGTCCAGGAACAAAGGGCAGCAGAACTAGGGGCCGAGACCAGAGCCTTATGCACCAGCGAGTATTCAGACATTTCTCCGCTTTCTGGTGGCAACGTTCTCTTCTCGACCCTGGAAGGCCGCCCTTCGGCCTTCACCTTTGACAGCAGCCCGGAATTACAGGTAAAATGTCAATTGCTTGCTATCACCATCACGCCTGTATTCTCGAAGGGGTAGACAGTGGTGCACTGTAGTGCCCAATGTTATAGGGGGCGAGCATATTGCCATTATACCTGGCACATTCTCCCTCAATAAGAGGGAGATTTTTTGGGCTTAATTCCACCACGCTTACCCAGTGCGGGTTGGTGAACTACACACGCCTTTCTATAGACGTGCAGGTTTCCTCACGATGTTTTCCTTCACCGTTTCATAGCAAGTGGTAATTTTGGATGAAAATGAGATTCGCACATTAAACCCAGAAGAAAAAGATGAAGGATAATGTTCTTGGTAGTAATATACCTCGTCCTTACTAGTAGGTACTTTAATTCCTCTCCATCCAAAGGTTGTCTGGTAGAGATCACTTTTAGTGATAAGGTTGCCTATTGTTACACTATTTTTTTATCTTATATGTATACTTTTTAATTCTTTAATTTTCTATATATTCGTCATATTTGATCTAGGAATGGGTGACAGCGACCGACCTGCGCATCACCCTGGACCGACCAAACACATTTGGTGACGAGATCTTCGGTGACGTCCAAGTGCTACAGTCCTACTGGTACGCTATAGCTGACGTGGCCGTAGGTGCCAGGTGCAAGTGCAATGGTCACGCCTCCGTCTGCGAGGCTCAAGCGCTACCGGACGGCACTAGAAGCAGAATTTGCAGGTGAATACATACATACATAGAAGGACATAAGTTGTATCTCTTTCAACTGTCAGATTTGTCGAAAAAAAATCTAAAAAAACTACTGAAGCTCAAAGTGACGTCTTCTTCTTCTTTTTTTACGAAATGAGTGAAATTATAATATTTTGATGGAATAAGATAAGGAAAAGATGGCGGATGACCTCCAAAGTGACGTCATTTTCTCGACAAATCTGATAGTTGAAAGAGATAAAACTTATGTCCACACGGTCATGCTAAGCCTGCAGATGGTTGCGGGTTCGATTCACACAAGTTGAGAAAATGATAATATCCTAATTATCCATGCTAGTATATTAAGTAACCGCTATTTGGCCGATTTTCCTTAGATTTTGACATCTATTTTGACTGCTAAGCGACTGTAACTTCTTTGCAATAGAATCATGTAGACACCCTACTGGTCTGGATGTAACTGTAAGGCCACTCGATTCACTGAACCCAGTCAAATGGGCTTTTCGGAAAATACCTTGTGTGGGTGTTACTGTAATCGCCAGTCCTTTGTATGGTACCCATAGTACAAGCTGTACTTAGCTTGCGATCAGACGATAAGTATGTGTTGTCTGTCTGTATTTAAATCCTACTAAAATTATAAATGTGAAAGTTTGTGAGGATGGACTCTTTAACGCAAAAACTTCCGAACCGATTTTGATGAAACTTTACAGTTTTATTGTTTGTATATCAGAATAACATATATGCTATAATTTATAACGATATTGAATAGGACGAAGTCGCTTGTAGAAGCTAGTCTATATCTATACTAATATTATAAAGAGGAAAGATTTGTATTTTTGTATGTAACGAATTAACTTAAAAACTACTGGGCCGATTCCAAAAATTCTTTTGTCGTTAGAAAGCTATATTATCACTGATTAACATAGTCTATATTAGAAACCTGGCGAAGCTGGGACGGGCCGCTAGTATGTAATTAAGATGGCGGATGAATCTAACGTACCTTCAAAGGTGCTGCTTGCTCTCATGACGTTGCTGCTCCTGAGAATGTATTACTCATAATCCTTTGTATTTATCATTTTAAAAAGAGTAACCATTGAGTTTCTTACCGGCTGTGGCTGTGTGCTGTGGTAGAATCTTGACTATTTGTAAGTGCTTTTTGGCCTACACGAATAAAAAAAAATGATTTTGATTTTGCAATATGGCCGTTTTGCCGCAGCTTGTGCGGTATCAGGGGCGCTGGTGCCTTAAAAGGTTGTTGTACTGTTATACAGATGTGAGCATAATACCGCGGGGCGGGAATGCGAGCGGTGTCTCGACTTCTATAACGACGCGCCGTGGGGACGCGCCTCCCCAACCAACGTACACGAGTGTAAAGGTAAGCCACAGCACACTGAAAGGTATCAAGACATACCAAAATGAACTCTGTGACAATATACATAAAGCCCTATTTACATTGCGACACTAATGGCGTGAAATTAGTTTCGTGACATTAGTTTCATCAACAGTTTCACGGTGTAAACGTCAAGTTTCATGTATTTATCGATGCATGGATTAATTTCACGACACTGAATTAGTATCGTGTAGCGCGCGATTTTTGGATGACACTAATGTCATGCAACTAATGTCATCGTGTAAAGGCGACGTGAAACTAGTGTCGCGACACCGCCTGCGCTGATAGGACGTTTGTTTTTTAGTCGTGGTGTGGGCCGTGGTAGTCGAAAAAAATATTTTAAATGTGTAACCGACTAATAAAAATATAACATTTATCAATCCACCCTCGAATCAACTTTCGAGGCAACCTTTTCTTAATTTTATACAATAAAAGCACTGATGTTGGCGATGCCATAAACACAGACATACTGTGGATGTCACTACACTATTATTTTCGATGAAACTAGTTTCGCAGGTAGTGAAAGTAATGTCGTGAAACTAATTTCATCATGCATGAAACTTAGTGTCGTAGCTTAAAGATTTAATTTCTGTGGTAATAGCCACGCGAATACTCGTCGTAATTCGCGCGCTGTCAGTTTGTTGAAAAATAAGATTTGTCTAATAATCAATAACAGTTAAAGTCTTAGCGAACATTTTGATGCGTGTGTCTGGACGCCATAGTGTGCTCGGGGCTTTATGCCTCTAACACACTGGTGCGAGCGAACTCTGACATTTTAAATAGCTAGCAGGATATGTATAAATGGCTCCTTAAAAGTCTTTCGTAATACGAATCCAATAGCCTCCAATATTGCTCAGCGATTTTTTATGCATGCAGACGCACAAGCGATTAAGATAATATATTAATATTCCTTAACTCTGTGCGGCCCGTAAACTCAATGTCCTGATCCCACACTATACTAGGTTTTAACCCCTGACGAAATTCGGATTTTGATGACCACTGACAATATTTGATTTTGAATATCCCCTAAAAATATTCGACTATGAATAATCCTATGTCAATATTTGGCTTTGTATAACCTCTCGGGCCCGATTTTGCTTGATAGACATAATCTCTATTCGAGATTGTCGAAAAATACGACCAATTTGATATTTTGTTCCGACATATCTCGAATAGAGATGGATGTCTATCAAGCGAAAATCGGGCGCCTGATCCACTCTGAATTACCTGGGACGAAATGAGGCTTTGGATAACCAATGACAATATTTGGCTTTGAATAACTCCTGACAATATTTGACTTTCAATAACCCCTGACAATATTTGGCTTTGAATAGCCCCTGACGATAATAGACTTTGAATAACTCCTGACAATATTTGACTCTCAATAACCCCTGACAATATTCACGGTCATATTTCTGGACAGCTTGCAACTGCAACGGGTTCTCGAACAAGTGCTACTTCGACAAGGAGTTGTACGAACGCACCGGCCACGGCGGCCACTGCATCGACTGCGCCGAGAATAGGGACGGCGCCAATTGCGAGCGCTGCAAGGAGAACTACTTCCAGGGCTCCGGAGACATCTGCTTGCCATGCAATTGTAACCCTACAGGTAAGGCACTGCTCGTTCATACATGATTGCGCGAATCATTTTTGAGAATGTGGTCTGTTTCAGTGTATATTGACGCTTGAAAGGCAATCCTTTCTAAGCGACAAAAAAATCGTAATTATATACCAAACGAAGCAGTAAAATCTGCCCATTTGAATGGTATATATGACTCATTTTACGATTTTTTGTCGATAAGTAAGGATTGCCGTTCAAGCGTCGACCGTGATTGAATAGCGATGTCAAAAGTCACGCGATTACGCGATTAACTTTACTAGCGCCTTTGTGCTTGGTTCCTTAATAGAGGTGAAATCGTTGTCATTACATCCCGATGCCAGGGAGATTGGAGCCATTGTCCATGTTTTTAACCCAGATCTGTGAACTTCACATGATTTTCTATAGACGTCACGATCTTCACGTTATTTGCCTTCACCGTACAGCAAGTGGAAAAAATGTTATTTTTTTTCGGATTTCATGTACGAATGCATTAAGAAGTTCAAGACTGAGTCTGCCTACTCTGCCTACTCATTTTCTGTTTCACATTTTCTGTGATATCAGTCTAGTCTTGGCGCTCATGGCGCACTATATATTATTGGCTTTATATGGTGCGTGATAGTGCTATGAGCTATATGCATTATATGCATATTACAGCATAGTCTGAAACCCGCTTAATTCTTAATCAAATCACAAAGAAAAATATTGGATACATTTATCTTGTCACACTTTATAAAGTTCCTGTTCTTGTTTAGGGTCTCGCAGCCTCCAATGCAACGCTGAAGGCAAGTGTCAGTGTAAGCCCGGCGTGACAGGCGACAAATGCGACGTGTGCGCACCCAACCATTACGAGTTCACGAACCTTGGATGCAAGTCTTGTGGCTGCAACGATTCCGGCTCGTACGGCAACACACCGCAGTGCGACCCGCAGTCCGGCGTGTGTCTATGCAAGCAAAATGTGGAGGGGAAACGCTGTAGAGAGTGAGTACTTAGTAATATCTGCGAATTTAGCTGTCTAAGATATCGATGGCTGAAAGCGGGAATGTCACATCTAGAAATATCAAATTTTACACCCGATCAAAAAAACTATTTCAAAAATTCATAACTCCTTGATAAAACTAGAAAAAAATTTGATGCTGTATAATTTTTTTTTTCGTCGTAGGCAGACGAGACGGACCATTCGATGCGGCATTTTTTTCTGATCAATTCTATATCAATAAGTGATTTAGAACAAATTTTGAGATTCGTCATTTCCGCTTTCCGGCGTCGACATAAAGACTTACGGCAGAAACTATGTTCTATCTAATCCATAGATATGCTTTACTAGGGATAAGATTGCCTATCTTTATTCTTGCGTCCCAACATTTGTGTAAGTTTACCTTTTACCAAAGATACAGCTAACAGAGCAATGTAACCCTTACCTTTTACCAAGGATACGGCTAACAGAGCAATGTAACCCTTACCTTTTACCAAGGATACGGCTAACAGAGCAATGTAACCCTTACCTTTTACCATGGATACGGCTAACAGAGCAATGTAACCCTTACCTTTTACCAAGGATACGGCTAACAGAGCAATGTAACCCTTACCTTTTACCAAGGATACGGCTAACAGAGCAATGTAACCCTTACCTTTTACCAAGGATACGGCTAACAGAGCAATGTAACCCTTACCTTTTACCAAGGATACGGCTGACAGAGCAATGTAACCCTTACCTTTTACCAAGGATACGGCTAACAGAGCAATGTAACCCTTACCTTTTACCAAGGATACGGCTAACAGAGCAATGTAACCCTTACCTTTTACCAAGGGTACGGCTAACAGAGCAATGTAACCCTTACCTTTTACCAAGGATACGGCTAACAGAGCAATGTAACCCTTACCTTTTACCAAGGATACGGCTGACAAACCAATCGTCATCTATCTATCTTCTTTTTACATCGCCAGACATGTATGTTGACAGATAATACTTACCGTAAAATCCCAAACAGAGCAAAGCCTGTATCATGGGTACCGTATAATGAATTGGGAGCCATCCCAGTTCCGAGCTCATTCCGAAAGGCACCTCTTTTGGAAATCAAACCGGCAACCGCAAGACGACATATACCGTGGTTACCTGCTCTAAACTACTGGACCATGCCGTCGTATATGTCGTCTTTTTCAGCGTCTAACACATAATCTCCCACCAGGTGCAAACCAGGCTTCTTCAACTTGGATATCAGCAACGATTTCGGATGTACGCCTTGTTTCTGCTTCGGCCATTCGTCTCAGTGCAGCTCGGCGCCGAAGTATCAAGCGCACGAGACCAGCGCCCACTTCATCAGGGATGCTGAGCGATGGACCGCTGAGAACGACCAGGAGGAACCGGCACCGCTGCAGTTTAATGCCAACACGCAGAATATTGGTAAGTCATTGCACCATCAAGCAATCTTAATATCTTTGACAATACCAAAACGTACTCAATGTCAATATACATAAATATTAAATTTCTGTGCACTGACAGTGTCATTTCGTTATAAAATGAACGTGTTCTATGTTTCATTCATTTCGTAAAAAAGAAAGAAACAAGTAGAATATAAAACATGTGTTTTCCATAATGTGCGTGATATAAATAAACCTTTATTTTCTAGCTGTCGCAGCAAAGGGTTCCGAGACTCTATACTTCGTGGCCTCCAGCCAATTCTTAGGGGACCAGCGTCCCTCCTACAACCACGATTTGAAGTTTTCGTTCCGCCTCGGAGAGACCAGGGGCTACCCCTCCGTACAAGACATCATCCTCGAAGGCCCCAGGGCTTCGGTATCTATCAACATCTATGCTCAAAACAATCCCGAGCCTACTGATCAGGTAATTGAGTTTATTCTTGCTTGCTATCGAACCAGAGGCAGCCGAGTGGTCGAACGCACGCCTTGCAATCAAAGTGTGCAGGTTCAAACCCCGGTTCGCACCTCTGGGATTTATGTGCGAATCTCATTATCATCCGAGATTATCACTTGCTATGAAACGGTGAAGGAAAACATCGTGAGGAAACCTGCACGTCTGAGGGAACTTAACTAGTTCTCGATAGATGTGTGAAGTCTGCCAACCCGCACTGGGTCAGGGTTGTGGACTATGGCCCGAATCCCCCTCGCATTGAGGGGAGGCCCGTGCCCAGCTGTGGGAGGTTAAAAAGGGCTGTAATAGTAGCTATTGAACTATTTTTTAATCGACGACGTTTAGGTCTAGTGGTTGGAATAGCCCGCTCGGTTCACTAAACCGGAGGGCTGCGGGTTCAATTCTCGCTAGTGAAAAATTATGAAAATGGCCTTTTCGGAATTTGGACTGGTTTGGGTGTAATCGCCCCCAGTCCGTTGTCTGGTGCTCATAGTACAAGCTTTGCTTAGTTAAGGGCTATACGGAATCAGAATCAGAATATTTTTTATTCATATAAACCAATACAGGCACTTATGAATCGTCAATACCTACCATTCGGAATGCATTTCCTATGGAGAAGAATTGGCAAGAAACTCCATGGTTGCTTTTTTAAGGACTTACATTTTTGTGTTTTACATTGACGATGAGTATGTGTTGCCTGGCGTTATTTATTTAATAATCTTGTAATCCGTTTACTATGGAATTAAACCTCCTGCACATTGGGGTGTACAAAGCCCACGCATATAATTTTTTGCCAATACTAAAATGGAACTTATTGACTCATGGAAAAAGTTGATTTTTCAACAAACATCGAAATCGCGAGCGAACTTTGCGGCGTGGGGGCGTACCACAGTAATTCAATCTTTATCTATGTTGACACTGAGTTTATTTTCAGTATACGGCGTCTACCATAAACGCTCGAGCGAATTCTAATTTTTTTATGTTTCTTAAAAGTTTAAATGGCTGTAGCAAAAGCGATGTGGCAATGCGAAGTAGTCTGCGTGTGAAATGCACTCTTCAATGACTTCTAGACGAGTCTGTGAGTTGCAGACTGTACAAAATAATATTGTCCACAAAAAATATATCGACGGCTATTTGACTTAAGCGACTTTTTACTCTACGGGAGGGCATACTCATTCGACGCAGAAAGACATTCTGATTCAAAATATGTATATAAGTCAATATCGACAAAAGTGTCCTTAAGTCAAATATGTGAACCCTTTTGAGTCGATTTCGTTGGCATCAAACTAAACTGTATTGCCGTCCTTTTCACGACTCTAATGTATGAGCAAGACGGCAATATTTTAATGGTGTCAAATATAGCTTAGTTATAGCATGGGAACAACCAGGTCGACTCGTTCTAGATAATTAGAAAAAAAAAACCTATAAAATTTGAGATGTAAAACGTTACTGGCGCCAATTAAAATAAATCCGTGTGCGACTGTGGCGTCAAAATCCACGCGTATTTTTGGAACGTAGTTCCTTATGGCGCGTTGCGAAAGGGGGCTAGACGGAAAAAATTAAGACTAAAAGTGTCGACCGACACTTTTACATAGGTGTGTGTGATTTTTATTGTACGACACTTTTACACATGTGTGTGTGTGACTTTTATTGTATACATTTATGTATACAATAAAATTCGATTTCGATTTCGACTGCGACTGAAGTCAAATTCAAAGTCGTTTCGATTCCGATTTCGATGTGTGTGTGTGTGTGTGTGTATGTGTATGTACAATTTTTTTGCTTTTTTATTTCGTTCCATCCACTTCCCAAGTTTTTTCCACTACCAAAACGAGCTCTGCGTCAATGTCAATGTCATTTCGTTGAATAATGAACTCTTCCTAGGTTTCATCCGCCATTTTTATCTCTGTCCTCATCTATTTTTACAACCTTTATATTAACTTGCAATGTATGTCCGGGTGGTATCATGCAACTGAATTTTATTAAATCAGTTAACTTTAACCGATTGAACGGAAATTTGATATACACGCTTATTTTGGATGACAATGCATGCTTAGCTTTGTGACATCATTCGAATTCTAATAAGGCGGATCATCCAAGGTGGCGGAATAGTTATTTTTTCTGCACTACCACAGTATGGGTATCAAATGAAAGGGCTTGCTGAGGAGAACACGAAAACCGAGGGCCATTAAATAAAAGCTTGTTTTTAAAAAGTTTTTTTCAATTATTTTTTTATTTATAATGTGTTTTTTATGTATTTGCCGGCTAAAATAATTTCCAATGAGATCGATTGCCCCGATCTACTGAGCAAGCTTCATTTTAATGTACCCCAAAGGTCGGTTAGATTCAACCCCCCCATTTCTGTCCCCTACACCTCGACTAATTATAGGCAAAATTCGTATCTAGTGTTAGCGAGCAACGATTTCAATAAATTATGCAAGGAGTTCTCCTTTGACCCATTTGTCACGAATAGTTATACAATATCCTTAAATAAATTAATTACTCGATATTGCCATCAATACCGCTAATCGCAAGTGCAGGCAATCCTCATCTTATTCCATTAAAATATCATCCTTTCATTCATTTCGTAAAGAAACCTCCGGCGCCGACGCCGGAGATATGCGGTAACATACATAAAAAAAAAAAAATATGGGTCGAATTGAGAACCTCCTCCTTTTTGAAGTCGGTTAAAATAGAAGAAGAACTTTTTCTATTGCATTCCTATTTCGTTTTGTTATTGGCTAACATATTGACGCTCGGTTTCTAAGGCCTCAGTGTGCGAGGGGCGTAATGTTACTATTTTCGCGTAAGCTCTGCGATGGTCAAACGACTTTAATGTTTAGCGAGATTAATTTGCATTGCCCTATTGCCATTATGATCTCTGTCCACTTGTTACATGAATGCAACCTTATCAACCATATAATTGAAGGGTACAGGCAAATAACAGGAAATGTCACATATTTTTTTATATAATCATATTTTGTGTAAGGTATTTTAAATTCCAATCATTAGAATTTGAAAAAAGATACCAGATGGCGCCAAAATGCAGTTTTGTTTATGGCCAAATTATATAATTCTTAGAAAAGTTGAACTTATAAATCGTTTTTTCTCAAAATTCATTAATTAGGACATTCCCTGTTATTTGCCTGTACCCTTCAATATAACAGTAGAACCCGACCTAAATCAAGAGGTGCAGTTTTAAACATCAGCCTCGTACCTCGTTTCATGTGCGAATGTGATTTTCAGTTATGATTACCACTTGCTGAACGGTGAAGGCAAATATTGTGATAAAACCTACAAGTCCTAGGATACCTAACTAGTTCTTGATAGACTTGTGAAGTCTGCCAACCCGCACTGGGTCAGCGTGGTGGACTATAAACTGACTACCCCTCGCCTGCGGCCCCATGCCCCTTGTATTTAAAATAAAACCAAGGTGTTTTACGGGCAAAGGAATGACCAATTCGTTGAATAATAAATAAACTATTTATTTTAAGTATTTTATTTATCATTTTGATACAAAAACATATTTTATTACGTATTCCATGCTGTACATGCCTTACCTATTGACAATAACGCACTGAATATACCGTCGCGAGTGAATTCACCTGATATCTTTTGAAAATATGCACTGTGTTGCCACAAAATTAAGAATAAAACGCTAACCAAAATTAGTAATAATGCTATGCATCTTGCTCAGAGCATAGTTACAAGAATAGGGCAATAAACTAGAACAGTTAGCAAAGTTACAAAAATAGGGTTATTATGAGAATAGTTACCAAAGTTACAAGACTAGGGTAATAACATGAATAGTTAGCAAAGTTACAAAAATAGGGTCATTACAAGAATAGTTAGCAAAGTTACAAAAATAGGGTCATTTCGAGCATAGTTCGCAGAGACACATACCTTAAAATTAATTTTAAAATCAAGAATGTTGTACAACTAAATAGGTGTGTGTGTGTGTGTGTGTAAATTCGTTTGTTGTCAATTTTCATATAAGCATTTTTATTAGACTCTTCATAGACAAGAGGGTAAGAAACATCTTTTTGAAACCAACTGATTTTTTTTTCCTTGTTTTATTTTGGTTTTAATCCAAAATTGTAAAATAATTGTTAATAGTTGTGTATAATAAATTCTTACCTACTTTTTACAGGGATACATTAAAATATGGTAGTTAAAAATATATTTTGGATACAAATTACATTTTAAACTAACAAGAACGGTTTTGTCACTCGAGACCTGTGGGGTTAGCACGCATGTCAAGACAAGACCTTTGTCACGAATTCGCTCGCTTGCTTTCTGTCTAATTTTTTACGAGAGAAAGGGCCAGCATCAAGATATTCCGTGACATACGACTAGTCTTCGGGCACATGCTACAACTACTGCATAATTCATACAATTTATTCTATATTCACATCTCAACCAATTCGCAAAAGAATTCGAAAAAAAGGTTACATTTATAGACAGAAGACAATAATAAATAAATACACATGCGGGTCGAATTGAGAACCTCCTCCTTTATGAAGTCTCTTAAAAATAGTTTCTGGTAACCAGGACACAGCAGACCAACGCTTTTGACCTAGTTAGTAACCGTGACTTTGTCCGTGAGCAATTTTAAAAGTACTTACCTTACTTTACACCTTACATCAGATATCTGCCAGTGACATTCATGCCATTCCAGATTATCCGGGCCAAACGGACAGACAAACATTTTTTTAAAACCGATTTTATGTACCGTAGAAGCACCGTATTCTGTCATAATATGCATTTAACCATTTTCACATTACATATAGACACTTAAAATGTATTTATTTGAATACATATAGTAATAGACACTTAAAATGTATTTATTTGTATACATATAGATTAAAACCATCAGAGTTATGACTCACTTTCTATTTCTTGACAATTCTAACGCTGTATTGTCTAGACACTATCAGTTCACGAGGGTGAAGTAGGAATCCTCCGTTTCCTCACAAAAGTTGTTCCATTTCTTACCCAGCAATTTCTTCCTCTCCCTCCATATTTGGCGGCGGGATCAAGGGCTGGATCATACACTTTTGGTTTCTTCACAGGTATTTCATCTCTATCGGGAGACGTTTCCCCTCGGGATTTGGTCGATGACTTTCCCAAGGATTTTCGATTTTCTTCATTGTCCATGTCAGCATCAGCCCTCGGTTTTCTCATAGGAAATTGATCCTCCAAGTTTATCTTGTTTTCCTTAACAACGTTATAGAATTCTATATCTCCATGGCACGAGTTAATTTCATTGATAAGTACATTTATTTTCTTCTCTGTTCGTCCGAGTTTGGTCTCGTGGTCGTCCATCCGAGCTTGACACTGTGTGATATGTTCCGTGATGTGGTCCATATCAGATTTTATCTCCACGACGTTCCCGCGGAGTTCTTTTATTTCGTTCGCAATTGAAGTGAGCGTAGTTTCTAGGGGGGTGGGAACAGGTGATGGTGTGCCGGGGTCCTCGAGTAGTTCCGTCCTATAATCATGTTCAATTGCGAGGAAGGTGGCCTCGAGCGCAGGAGACAGTCGTTCGGAGGAGTTTATGAAGTCGTCGTTGGTAAGGCCGCGCAGGAAAGGAGGACATATCCAGTGCTGATCGAGTTCTGCTGCAAGATCCCGTGACTCCATTATCACAAACAAAATCTTATAAAATTGGCTGTTGCAGTTGCTGCAGTTATCCGATATGTCTTATAGTTTTAGAGCAGTCTGCGCAGTTCATTGCCATTTAGAATTTGAGAGAATCGTAATGGATTCGGTGGGCAGTATGAATTTGGATCTTGTTTGGGTTGATATAGGGTGTATTTTAAAAATAAAGGTATAAACGCTCAACAGCGCATGTCGCGCATCTGCAGTGAGGCGCGCGGACGAGAGGTCTTAAACGCCGTGAGATGGGTGTCGCTTACGCGTTTTAATAAACTTGTCTCGAACTTGTTATTAATCGATAGGTTATCACTATGGAGGGTTGAAGAAACTCTATAATTATCACTAAAAAAATGGTCACAGGCGAGTTTAATGAACAATAAGATATTAGCAACATTCATTTTCTCGCTAAAAATAGGTAACACTTTTGATGCTAGAAAGAGAATTGAATTTTTGAAGAGGTAGGATGACGTCCCATTCGCGTGCTGACTAGGCAACCATTTTATTAATCAACTAGCTGTGCCCGCGACTTCGCCCGCGTGGACTTTAGGAAGATTACACGGAAATAATGGTTTTATGTTCATCCCGTGGAACCCTAATTCTTTTTCTAAAATTATAGTAGCCTAAGTTACGCTTTGGAACATCAGCTATCTGCCAGTGAAAGTCCCGTCCAAATCGGTTCAGCCGTTTGGAAGTTTACCCGGAACAAACACACAGACAGACAAAAATTTTTAAAATTGCATTTTCTTTCTAGGTATCGTATATTATTATATTACAAACACACACTCCAATTTTATTTATTTGTATAGAGTATATACATAGACTATAGATTATTTATTTGTATAGATGTTTTGTAATGTACTAACTGTAACTCCGTGCACTACTATTCTCTCCGTGTAATTTTTTTTTTTTACGAAACACGTGAAATGATAATATTTTGATGGAATAAGATGAGGAATGCCTGCACCTGCGATTAGCGGTATTTATGGAAATGTCGATTCACTAATAGGAAGGACAAATTCTATAAATACACACTATAAATGAATGAATGAAAATGGATGATGACAGTGATAAAGATGGCAGATGAATCGTTGATATGTTTAAAAATTGAAATGCTGTTGGAACGTAGTTCCTTATCGCGCGTTGCGAAAGGGGGCTAGATGGAAAAAAATAAGACTGTAACGACACTTTTACTTATGTGTGTGTGATTTTTATTGTATACATTTATGTCACGATTTCGATTCCGTTTTCGATGTGTGTGTGTATGTACATTTTTTTGCTTTATTTATTTCAAAAGGAACTTAGTTCCATTGGGGTGTCCCTTGACACCGCTCAAGTTTTTTTTTGTTTAATGGCCGTAAAAGCCACGCCGCCACGCGTCGGAATTCGCTCGCGCTGCTAGTGTCATTTCGTTGAATAAACAACTTTGTATACATGCCAATACAGTTGGATTGGCAAAAAAATTGAGGCGCTAGGGTCGACCATGGAGGGGTCGTCGCACTAGAGTGCGGGAGACTTTATGTGCCACCACTATACGAAACTCTATTGTCTCCAGGCCCAGGAGTACAGCTTCAGACTGCACGAGGACTCTCGCTACGGCTGGACACCAACCCTCTCCAACTTCCAGTTCATGTCGCTTCTCCAGAATCTGACCGCAATTAAAGTCAGAGGCACCTACAACAAGCAAGGCCAAGGGTTCATGATGAACTTTAAGCTGGAGACCGCAAAGGTCGGTAGGGAGAAGGGGTCAGCACCTGCGAACTGGGTGGAAAAGTGTTCATGTCCTAAGGCGTACGTCGGGGACTACTGTGAAGAGTGCGCTCCAGGGTTCAAGCACGAACCAGCAAACGGCGGACCGTATTCGACTTGCATACCCTGTGACTGTAACGGACATGCGCACATCTGTGACACTGCTACCGGTGAGTCCATTTCATAGTCACGTATAGAAGGAGTATTAGTAGTTCGAAATAACATTTTAGACACATATCGACTCTTGAAAGGCAGTCCTTAACAATCGACAAAAAATCGTAAAATGAGTCATATATAACGCTTAGAAATGCCTTTGACAAGTGACAGACAGACAGTCAGACGGACGCACAGCGTAGTCTTAGTAATAGGGTCCCATTCTATCCTTTGGGTACGGAACCCTAAAAAGGATCCAATCCACATCGTCTTAGTTTTCATATGGCAGCTTGAAGATTGATAATATTTTACATGTGGGACATGTGAGATGGTAATCTAGGTTTTTAAAAATGCTATTAGCTTTTATTTTTCGATGGGATCTATTTTGTTTGATCTCTTTGATTTAAAAAGTTCCTAAGGGAGGCCCTTTAGGAACCGTTCGGTATGCATAACTCATTATTGCCAATTTGTGGGTTATATTTTGTAGATTGGAATTCTTTTGGATGACTTATGCACTCGTTTATGGTTCCAGGTTTCTGTATTTGCAAGCACAACACGACAGGCAGCAACTGCGAGCTCTGCGCGAAGGGTTTCTATGGGAATGCGATCGCTGGCACTGCGGACGACTGCAAGCCCTGCCCGTGTCCTAAGGACAGCGGGTGTATACAGCTTATGGACGGAAACATTGTGTGTACCGACTGCCCAGAAGGCTACGCTGGTAAGGCTATATTTCGGGGTTTGTTCAAAGGGTGATATTTCTGCACCTCTCTTTGTACAAAACATCAACATCACGCCTGTATTCTCTGAAGGTAATAGGGGGCGAGCCTATTGCCATTATACCGGGCACATTTTCCCTCAATACGAGGGAAATTTTTGGGCTATAGTCCACCACGTGGGCCCAGTGGGGGTTGGTGAACTTCATACGCCTTTTTAAGACGTGCAGGTTTCCTCACGATGTTGTCCTTCACCGTTCGAACAAAAAAATAATTTATAATATTTACATTGGTGCGAGACAGGTGCTGGTATGGGGTTGTTGCATCTATTTTGTATGTTGGAGGATGGTGGGCCGGATATACACTTTCCTCACCTTATCCATTCGCGTCATTACACAAATATTCGAATCACGGCATCGTTGAGATGTTTCTCTTCACGCATGTAATAATGCCGCCCCCTGTATCACTTTAAATTTATATCGTATGTGTATAATTCCTTTAAGAGGTGGAACAATACAGAGCTATCCACCTATCTACAGGGTGTATCAGAAGTCCGAAATAAGACTTTGGGTACTTATACGGTAGCTCATATTCATGTGGATGCTTAGTGAAGACAGTTTGTACGTAACTATCAGACCTTTGAATATTTGTCACAGGTATCGTATTCTGGCCTTTAGGTACATACATAACCCTATTTAGCAGTGTAAACTACACGTATGAGGGGCGGCTACCAATATTCACAAAACATAACCTGCAAATTTTACATAGGACTTGAGATATTACGAATTATAGAAATTGACTACGAAAAAAAGTTGGAAAAACGGTTGAATGTTGATAATAATTTTATACCATTCAGTTGTATATCCGATACTGATGCAAAGGTCAAAGTATTTATTCGGACTTCTGAAACAACTTGTATAATGGAGGGTGTTTATAGGTCCGAAATGTGAGGTGTGCGCGGACGGGTACTTCGGGGACCCTACAGGGCGGTTCGGGTCGCCGCGGCAGTGCGAGGTCTGCCAGTGCAACGGTAACGTCGATCCCAACGCGGTTGGCAACTGCAACCGAACCACTGGCGAGTGTTTGAAGTGTATCTACAACACGGCTGGGGAGCATTGCGACAAGTGTCTCAGTGGTAAGTGCACTTGAAGGGCTCAGGCATATAACAGGGAATGTCCTAATTAATGATTTTGAGAAAATACTATTTTTTATTGAGATCAATGTATGCAATAACTTTTGCTTCGAACTAACGTCATGGACATTACCAGTTGCTTTCGTTTTGGCCATAAACAAAATTACATTTCTGGCAATCTGTTAACTTTTTTTAAATTCTAATGAGAAGAATTTAAAATACCATAGACAAAGATATTGCCCTTCACTTGGGATATACACCATAACGTCTGGGCCTCAAGTACCTTGTATCTTCTACATCTTCATCTTATATCAATGGTAAAAAAAAGTATATAAAATATGAGTAGCCTAATGACTTCAAACTGACCATGTTGAATGTCTACACTGGTCATATTTTCGGTACCGTTGGTAAAAAAAATAGTTTTCATGTCTTAAAAAATGAATTCATAGCAACTCAACAACGATAGTGTTAGGGAACTTGGGGCTCTTTATATTAACAGGGGTAAGCAGAGGTGAATTGAGGTGCATCCAGACTAAGCCTAATTATTTCGGTCCCAATGTAATGGGGGCCAGCGTATTGCCATTATACTGGGCCATCCCACTCAATATGAAACCGATATGCTATAGTCCAGTGAGAGTTGGTAAACTTCACACGCCTTTCAATAGACGTGCAGGTTTCCTCACGAGGTTGGCCTTTATGCTAGAAGTGCCTAGTTAGTTCCAGACCAGGGCAAATTCCCAAAATAGCCATATCCGAAATTTACCACTGGCTGGAATCGAACTCACCACCACCCGGTTTAAAGAGCCAGGGGCCCGATTTTCGCTTGATAAACATAAATCTCTATTAGAGATATGTCGAAACAAAAGAAAAAAATACGACCAATTTGACGTTTCGTTTCGACTTATCTCGAATAGAGATTGATTTATATCAAACCAAAATCGGGCCCCTGCGCTCAAACCACTAGACCAGGGGTCGGCAACCTTTTGAGTCAGAAGAGTCACACATTACAATTTACAAAATTTCAAAGTTTTTAATGAGCCACAATTTTTTTTCAATACAATACAACAATAAATAGTAGTGCCTACTCGGAGAAAATCAGTCATCAAAACGCTCTATGACCCGTTATTTCGCTAAAAAGGATATCAGATTATAGAATATCCACTCATTTTTTAATTACTCGATATTTTTGAAAAAACAATAATAATATAAACATAAGTTTTTTACATTTGTTCCAAAATTTTCCAATTACCCGGTTACTGGCACAAGTACCGGGTCCTTAAGAAAATGCGTAAAAAAGGGGTTTTTTAAACAAACTTAAAGTTTGTAATAATTAAGTCTGAGATTGAGGTTAAAGTTAAGGGTTTTAGATTAAAAAATGTACAATCTTTCAATTTTTGTCATAAAATCAGGGGTTAAAGTCATGGTTTTCTTGTTATTTTAACTTTAAAGTCATGGGTGCCAATAAGTGGGGGGATGACAACAGTGGGTATGGTTACCTTATTTGCGTATGGAACTAAAGAGCCACAGCTTTAAATCCAAAGAGCCGCATGTGGTTCGCGAGCCGCAGGTTGCCGACCCCTGCACTATACCAAGCCGTCGTCATTATATTCTGCTAGGTTACTTCGGTGATGCCTTGGACCCGAAGAAGAAGGGTGACTGCAAACCCTGTCAGTGCCACGAGTCGGGTACAGTGGAGAGTCCTGAAGGGCCCCCGCAGTGCGACGGCCTGACTGGCTACTGTTCATGCCATCCGCACGTCATCGGCAGGAACTGCGATAAATGCGAGGTACGGTCATCATAATTAATCTATACTAATATAACTAACCTTATAATTACTTCGTACCGCCTTAGAATTAGTGACATACGAAAGCAGAGCCACCTACCGGGTCCAATTGTGAATCTAAACCATCCAGGGTGCCACCCAAACGCATACGAAAAATTTCATTCAAATCGGTCCAGTCTTTTGGGTGGAGTTCAGTGACATACACAAGTCCAGTAGAATGATATATGTAAAGATTAGTAGCAGTGGCAGCCGAGTGGTCGAACGCACGCCTTACGATCGAAGTGTGCGGGTTCAAACCCCGGCTTGCACCTCTGGGATTTATGTGCAAACCTCATTTTCATCCGAGATTATCACTTGCTATGGAACGGTGAATGAAAACATCGTGAGGAAACCTGCACGTCTGAGGGAACTTGACTAGTTTTCGATAGATGTGTGTAAGTCTGCCAACCCGCACTGGGCCAGAGTGATGGACTATGACCCGAATCCCCCTCGCATTGAGGGGAGGTCCGCGCCCAGCAGTGGGACGTTAAAAGGGCGGTAGTAGTAGGTAGTAGTAATATTATAAAGCTGAAGAGTTTGTTTGTTTGGTTGAACGCATTAAGCTCTGGAACTACCAATCCAATTACAAACATCTTTTTGCACTGTATAGCCTATTTATTGAGGAAGATCATAGACCTTATAACATCACGCCACGACACAGTAACCATAAGCGCGGGTGAAACCGCGCGCACAGCTAGTAAGATATCTTACCCCACATCCACACGCTAGGTAGCGACGTATGTTCTATCCATAACCACATAGCAATTTGTTAAAAAAAAAACTGACTTCAAAAACCGAGATTCACTAAAAAGCTACAATTAAAAGGTTATTTGTATAATAATTTATTACATTTGGAGTAGGGGCCAATCTACGTCAGAATATGCAGATGCACACATGCAAGTATTAGCACCTCTTAACAGCCATAAAGGAGTAAATATTTACAGCAAAAACCAATCCTCCCCTCCTCCCATTTCCGTCCCTTTGGGGGTTGATTTTGATTTCGATAATAACCTGTATTCAACGAAATTTTTTTTTTCGAAATCGGTTCACCAACGCCGGAGATATGCGTTAACATCAATAAAAAAACTTACGGGTCGAATTGAGAACCTCCTCCTTTTTGAAGTCGGTTAAAAAAGAGTTTTAATTTACTCCCGTGAGTGTTTGTCCGCACACAATCGGGAGTATTAAACATGAATGGAAAATTCATCTTGAAATGATAATTCGCGGGATGAAAGGCTATTCGAGTTAAACGACACTTTTGGGTGATATTGACTAATATACCTACATATTATTTGGAATCAGCTAATTTTTCTGGGTCGAATGAGTATATGCTCTCCTAATAAGTTTTAGCGATTTAAAAAAATTATCAGCCCACTGAGTTTCTTGCCGGATCTTCTCAGTTGAGGTCGCGTTTCGATCCGGTGGTAGTATAGTAGTATATAAGAAAAAAAAATGTAAACTTGACAATTTGTAAGTGCCCCCATAGGCCTATACAAAATAAATTATTTGACTTTGACTCCTGACAAAAAAAAGTCGTTTAAAACAAATACCCCTGGATATTCATATATACCTATATATATCTGTCCATAGATTGTAAACAGTGTTTACAATCTATTCTATAGGACTATTATATATTGATAAATATAATAATCATAAAGTTGCAACATGTTCGCAGGACGGTTACTACAACATACGTTCAGGGGACGGTTGCGACCCTTGCGAGTGTAACCTTGAAGGCGCTTACAACAACACCTGCAACCCCAGCACCGGCCAGTGCTACTGCAAACCAGGCATCGATGGGTAATTAACGTTAAAATGTACTAAACGACATATTCATGTATCGAAATCAGTTTATGATGTGTGGCGTGGCGACGCATCGCCGTCGTAGTTGCCGTATACTACATGTACTATGCGATTCAAATAAGAATAGTAATGTCAATAACCTCCATCTGTCAAATGTCACTTGAAAAGTATGGTTTGCGAAAAACTTTTTTGCATATCAATAATAATAGTCTTACATCAAATTTAGATAAAAGGGTTAAATTAGTAGGAAATTGTCTTAATATAATATTTAATTATTTAAAGTCATAATTCGGTTTTTAAAACCATGCCATAACTTTTTTATTTTCATTTTTGGCGCAAAGGCCCAGAAGCCATGAAAAAATTATTAAAGAAAAGAAAATAAGGACGCCCGTCGCCATTTTGTCGTTGTTAGTGTGCTTCGTCGTGCGACTGAGTGCATTTTTCACTCAACCTTTGCAAATAAATTTTATTTAAAAATATCTTGTTTTGCTCACCCTACCTAACTGTTTAGAATTGACAGCTATGACGTCACAAAATGGCGCAAAGTCGATCCTATTCTTATTTGAATCGCATAGTATATGAGATAACAACAATGGCGTAAAAATCGCCGCAGAGCTATACGAAGAGTGGAGTCGTTATGGGTACTATAGATACTCTATGATTCTGACGCGTGGGGCTTTTACGACATAAATTCAATTCCAAAATATTGACGCGCGAGCTTTGACGCCCCAGTGTGAAACGGTGAAGGAAAACGTCGTTAGGAAACCTGCACGTCCATAGAAAGGACGTGTGAAGTTCACCAACCCGCACTGGGCCAGCGTGGTGGACTATACCCCAAAAATCTCCCTCGTATTGAGGGAGAATGTGCCCTATTACATTGGGACCAAGAATAAAACGTCGTAGTGTGGGCGCCACTGCAGTGCACCTCTGCCTACCCCTTCGGGGAATATAGGGGTGATGATGTATTGTATAACAATAATGTGTTATTTTAGTAAACACTGCGACCGTTGTCGGTTGTACCACTACGGGTTCTCGGTGGAGGGGTGTCGTGACTGCGACTGTGATGAGTGGGGTTCGACGGACTACCAATGCAACATGTCCGGACAGTGTCCCTGTCTGGACAGCGTCGAAGGCAGACGATGTGACAGGTAATATTTTTGATGTGAAAATGGCGCGCTTGAAAGCAACTGTTGATGCCGTGATGCGAAAACTTCGAGCAGCACCGTGGCCCCTCGGTTCTTTCCGCCGCTGACTCCGCCCACCGGCTGAATCCGCTCACTCGCCGTTAGGACGCTTCCCTCTCTCTACTCTAAATAACATAATGTTTCACATCTGCCAGGCGTCCCGCGACGGCTACTTCTTATGTTAATACTGCTACCGACTTTTATATAACCTCTGAACTCTTATTTTTAGCTATTGTCGCTTAGTGATTTTGTAATGTAATCTTGCTGATTTTGATAATGACGTATACGCCATTTAGAAATAAACTTTTGGCGGCAAAGGGAAGATCTTCCTACCTGGCGGGGTCCACTACATCTCACTGATATTGTCGGGGAATTTGTATATACGGTTCAGATAGTCGAGAACTCTTCTACCGCGAGCCAGGATTTGCATAGTATTTTGTATGGCGGTTAATTTTTTGTACGCGTAGAATTGCGATATGTCGTTGCGCGCCATCTACTAGCGATTGGCGGAAGTTCTGTCTCGTGGCGAGATACAGAGTGCGCCAAAAAATTAATAAAACTTAGGAGTCGAATTGTGACCCTCCTCCTGTTTTTTTAAGTTGGTTAATAATTGTATAATATTTGGGAAGGATGGTCTCAAGATGCCCGGTGTACAGTTAACACGCCTGATGGCTGCTAATGATATTTGAAAGTATTTATAAATATTCTATTCTTTTTATCGAAATTGGTATTATTTATGCTACGACTGTGTAGTCCTGCACCTTTAGCATGACCGTGTAGACATAAGTTTTATCTCTTTCAGCTGTCAGATTTGTCGAAAAAATGACGTTTCTTCGCGATTTTTGTACTGTACGTGGATCGGTCTGACGTCATTTTCTCGACAAATCTGACGGTTGAAAGAGATAAAACTTATGTCTACACGGTCATGCAACAGGTCCTGTACGTCTTGACATAGACAATTAGTACGTGGACGTCAAATTTACACACAAAATTGGACGTTTGTAAAGCTTCCTCTTTGTTATAATAAGTCGTTGCCGTGTACGTAATGGGCAGGTGTATGGAGAACAAACAGCGCCGCGCGGACGGTCAGGGTTGCGAGGACTGCCCTCCGTGCTACAACCTGGTGCTTGATGCCGTCAACCAACACAGACGGGAGCTCAGGGAGCTGGATGACGTGAGTTACCAAATGCTTTACGTGCTGCTCCCACTGACGACAGCAAATCGCCTTTTTAAAAACAGACTCTGTGTTAACAAAAATAAGTGTTGAAATTCGTACTGATACAATAACTCAGAAAGACTTCGTACTGATAACTGTCAAATAATGAAATTATTATTAAAACCATTACTGCAAGCGAGGTAGTGAAGAAAGCGGGGAATCAAAAACCAAATCTCTCAAAAACAAAAGTGCCTTTCTAAACCTTTTTGCCATTCATTCATCTATACAGATCCTGTCGAAGATTTCCAAGTCGCCGACTGTGGTGGAGAACGCGGACTTCGATAAGGAGTTGCAGCGCGTCAGGGAGGACATCGAGCAGCTAGCGAAGGACGCCCAGGCCGAGCTGAGCGGCGGGCCCGGCGGCAGTCTCACCGACAACCTCGCCGAACTCGCCGACAGACTCACCGATGTCAGGTAACCTTGGGTCCTGGTCACTGGTATACTTTTCCACAGGACCGCACCAACATATCAAAGATCTTCCAGAAATCATTGGAGTATTTTTTGCTGATTGTCCTTATGATTTTTGTGCCACGTACTAAATATGCAACTTAAACCGCCGTATATTTTGATTGCGTCAACTAAGAAGTTTGATTTTTAACAGCTCAGGGATTGCATACTTGAGTCATTGTTATTAATTTCACCTTGATACTTCTACGCGTTCCTGAGAAAAGGGGTCTTGACAGACAGACAGATGGACAACAAAGTGATCCAATAAGAATTCATTTTTAGGTACTGAACCCTAAAAAGAAAGAATATACATTTATTTGAACAAACAACAGTGGCCCTGTCTGCCATTATTATATCATTTAACACCCATTCTGTGGCGTCTATAGGCGCTCGTCAAAATTTTTGCGATTATCAAATTGAACTCTGCATCAATAGACATAAAGATTTAATTATCGTTATGACTTGCAAGTAACTTGCACGTTACTAGCGTAGATACTGGCATAGTACCTATAAATCTACAAATAGATACATTGGGTCAAAGAAAATACACTGACAGCGCGTGTGAATTAAAACGCGTGGTTCCGTGGCTATTACCACAGAAATTCAATCTTTATTTATATTTACATGGAGTTCGTTTTTGTATTGGCAATAATTCTGACACAAACTTCTATTAAACTTAATACTGCCGTTCCGCTACATACATCCTTAAGTTAATAGTAATGAGGTATATATTGGTATCGTACACAGGAACATGCTGTTCAAAATAACGGACGAGAGCTACGACGGGAACGACGCGGTCGAGAAGAGTAAGGGGAACGTTTCTAAGGCGGAGAACACAGTGGAGGCTGCGCAGAAGGAAATCAATGTAGGACTACCCTTAAAACGCATTAGTTAAACACCAAGTATTGTTGACCAAACATGGGACAATCTTATCAATGTTGCATTTATTTAATCATTCATGCTAACTACATGGTAAAACCAAGTATATATTATCATCATCACGCCTGTAGGCAGAGGTGCACTGCGGTGCACCCACTCTTCGCCCATGTATTTTGGTGCCAATGTAATAGAGGGCGAGCCTATAGCCATTATGCAGGGCACATTCTCCCTCAATACGATTGAGATTTGGGCCATAGTCCACCACGCTGGCCCAGTGCGAGTTGGTGAACTTCACAAGCTTTTCTATAAACGTGCAGGTTTCTTCATGATTTTTTTCCTATACAGGGGACTTGAACTGGTTTGTAATATAAAAAAAAATGTACCAAAAATGCGACATAAACCGCCGTATCTTTTGATTGCGTTAACCAAGAAGTTTGATTTTTTAGGGCACCAAGAAATCGCAGACATATGTCTCTGTTATAAATTTCAACTTGATACCTTCACGCGTTTCCGAGAAAAGGGGTCTTGACAGACTGACAGATAGCTAGACAGACGGGCAACAAAGTGATTCTATAAGGGTTCCCTTTTTGCACTTTAGGTACGGAACCCTAAAAATATACTTATCGGGTAGTTATAAGGTTGTCTCAATGATTTCTCTTGCAGAGCGCCCTGGAGTATTTAGACGGGGAAGGTGCTGCCGCCTTATCGAAGGCTCGCAATCGATCCGACCAGTTTGGCAAGCAGTCGGTCGACATGTCGGCTCTGGCCAAGGAGTCCCGCCTCCTGGCCGAAACCCTGGAGACAGAAGCGAAGAACATCAAGGATATCGCCGACAAAGCGTTCAACACATCACTAGCGGCCAAAAACGTCGCCAAAGATGGAATCAACAAACAAGCTAACATTAGGTAAGTGTCCCAAACAGTCCTGGATTAGCCTAAGGGCTATTTAAGCAATTGATGAGGGCATCCCGTCTAGGGGGGCAACAGAGACGACCGATAAAAAAACAACGGGCACACGAATATTAAAGCAATTTCAAAATCTTACGACAATATGTAAAATGGGGGGGTCACAGGGAAAGATTGCTTAGGGCATCAAGTTGCCTTAATCCGGCACTGGTACCAAAATATTGCAAGTAGAAGTCTTGATCATGCCATTTTTAACTTTATGACCATTAGCATTAGCATTAGCTTACAAAATAGTACGGGTTATCCGATGATATTAGAAAATATACAGGGTGTGTCAGAAGTTTGAAATAATATTTAAGTTACATAATATATAGGTATACATACAACAACAAACGTGATTCTTTGCCGTTTTTATAGATAATAGTACGGAACCCTTCGTGCGCGAGTCCGACTCGCACTTGGCCGGTTTTTTACAAATCTTGGAGATGTATGTTTTATCTCCCGTAGTGACGAGGTTAAAGTCTTGAAGATCGAGCTGAACACGGCTTCGGGAAAGTTGAATACCATGACTGAGTTGTCAGACCAGGCGCTCAAGAGAGCGAAGGAGGTGTACGACGAAGCCCTGGGTCTCTACGCGGAGGTGAACACTACTCTTCTCCCTGATATCAAGCTGAACAAGCTGCACGAAGACGCCGTGGGCATGAATGTCACTGTAAGTATCATAGATTATATCGAGGGGACGAAGGCTGTTTGTCTCAAGCTATATTTTTTTAACTTTACAGGAGAGTATACTCATTCGACGCAGAACAATTTGCTGATTCCAAATATACAGGGTGTATCAAAAGTCCGAAATAATATTCTGGGTACATATACGGTAGCTCATATGTGGATGCTTAGTGAAGACAGATTATGCCTATCTATAATAGTTTCTGAGTTACAGAACTTTGAATATTTGTCACAGGGTATCGTGTTCTGGCCTTTGGGTACATCCATAACCCTATTCAGCAGTGTAAACTACACTTATGAGGGGCGATTACCAATATTCTCAAAACGTAGCATGCGTCAAATTTTACATAGCACGATATTTCGAGTGATAGAAATTGATGACGAAAAAAAATTTTAAATATCATGGTCGAATTTCGATCTAATTACCATCTAATTATCATATACCATTCAGTTGTATACCCGAGACTAATGCAAACGTCAAAGTATTATTTCGGACTTCTGAAACACCGTGTATATATAAGTCAATATCGTTCAAAAGTGTCGCTTACGTTAAATATCCTTTTACTCCTCGATGTATAGGCTACAAGGCAAATTGGCTCAAGCGCCTGATCCGCCATCTTTATCACGTTCATCACCCATTGTTATCTAAAATGTTTATTTATTGAATTTTTCCTTCCTATTAATTACTCGACATTGCCATAAATACCTCTATCGCAGATGGAGCCATTCCTTATTTTATTCCATTAAATTTTCATCAGTCCACTTATTTCGTAAGACAGAAAGATACAACTAATGTCAATAAACACAGGCCAACATTTGTATCTAATAATAGACTAGTAGAGTATAATTCTTCTCTAGTATTAAGGCAAAGGTGCTGCCCGCTCTCATGGTACTGCTGCTCCTGAGAATGTATTACTCACAATCCTATTTATCATTTTAAAAAGAGTTACCATTGAGTTTCCTACCGGCTCTTCTCAGTGGAAGCAGCATTCCGAACCGGTGGTAGAATCTGACTATTTGTAAGTGCTTTTTGGCGTACACGAATAAAAAAAAATGATTTCAGGTAGACGAAAAGTCTGCAGACTTGGAGCGTCTGATCGCTGAGAACTCGGATACACTGGAACAGTTGGAGGGCGCGATCCGGCAAGGCCGCAGTCTCCTTGACCAAGGCCACGACCGCCAGGACGAGTTGAACGACCTTCTAGCCAAGCTCGACGAGCTGCAAGCTCAGGCCAAAAACGACGTGGAACTCACCAATCAGACATTGAAAGACGCCAACGAAATCTATAAGACTTTGAAAGGTAGGCATTATTTTATTTGTCTCCACTTTAAATTTATGGGTAATACTTAATATACGTCATCGCCATGAGGATCACAGCCTGGGCAGCATGGACTTGGCCATGTTCACTTGGGAGAAGACGTCTGCTGGCAATGCCCAGAGGTCTCTAAACCTGATGCCGGGGGTTCCAAATGGGTTACCTTTGGGATCGGAGTCATCTGGGATCTCAGATGAGAGGACGACGCCGGGTATGATCCCCGCAACCCTAAACGTCATGTGCAGCTGCAGGGGGAGTGAACATCTGCTCCCCCAAGGTTGGGGTAGCCCCGCGATGATCCCCCACGGATGGTGAACCTTAACGGTTTTATCCGATTGAGCTGAAATTTGGTATACACGCTTATTTTGGATGACAATGCATGCTTAGCTATGTGACGTCATTCTAATACCAATATGGCGGATCATCCAAGATGGCGGAATAGTTATATTTTCTGCTCTACCACATTATGGGTATCAAATAAAATGGCTTGCTGAGGAGAACAAGAAAACTAAAGGCAATTAAATAAAAGCTTGTTTTTAAAAAGTTTTTTATCATTTATTTCGTTTTGTTTCGACATATGTATATTGCGTAAGAGAAAAAGTCGATCTTGTTAAATAACATATAAATATATATATATAAATATATATGTACATCATCACACCTGTATTCCCCGAAGGGGTAGGCAGAGGTGCACTGCAGTGCGTTCACACCTCGCCGATGTATTTTGGCCTTAATGTAATTGAAGGCGAGCCTATTTCCATTATACCGGGCACATTCCCCCTCAATACGAGGGAGATTTATGCCATAGTCCACCACGCTGGCCCAGTGCAAGTTGGTAAACTTTATACGCCTTTTTATAGACGTGCAGGTTTCCTCACGATGTTCTCCTTCACTGTTTCTTAGCAAGTAATAATTTCGGATGAAAATGAAATTCGCACATAAAACCCAGAGGTGCGAGCCAAGGTTTGAACTTGCGCATTTTAACTGCAAGGCGTGCGTTCAACCGCTCGGCTACCACTGCTATTTATAATGTGTATTTATTGAATTTGTCCTTGCTATTAATTACTCGACATTGCCATAAGTACAGCTAATCGCCTTGAAGGCATTCCTCATCTTATACCATTAAAATTTCCCCTGTTAGGTAAGTGTTTGGGTTACACTACTACTACTATTACAGCCCTTTTTTAACTTCCCACTGCTGGACATGGACCTCCCCGCAATGCGAGGGGGATTCTGGCCATAGTCCACCACGCTGGCCCGGTGAAGGTTGGCAGACTTCACACATCTACCGAGAACTAGTCAAGTTCCCTCAGACGTAGGCTTCCCTCGACTCAGGGGTGCTACTCTTGAAATCGACAACGAAACATTCGAAACGACACGACATTACTTCGAATATATCGACCTTACCCTACTCTAACAAATGTTCGAATTCCTTGTCGTTTATCGTATCCATAGACTATGTTCGGAGTGAATGATACGAATAATAAATGCAAAGTTTGTTGAAAACCTGAATATTGCCTATGGCCTCATTTTTTAATCTGTGGGGCCTCTCTGTAACAAAAATAGATTGAGAATCTAAGATACATAAGACTCGCTAGCTCTTTCACGCTCGCTGTTTTTTGTATAGCGCCGTTTCGCTTTAACTACAGTCTTCTCTATCTACGATCATAAGGCTTCCAAAGATAGTAAAAGTCTTGACATTGTAAACTTCTGAAAACGTTAACAGAAATTAGCAGGAGAGCTCATGGCTACACTTGATATAAAAATTATAAATAATCACATCGTGCAACAGTTTTTATTTAATATTTTACTTACCCAATTGTTAATAGGTACTTAAACTGTTGGTGTCGTTTTTAAATAAATAAACTGTTTTATTCCGTATATCACTTACTTTTATAATATTTAGACGAATTTGAATAATATTTTATATTGATAGGATACGAAATTCACTACACGATAATGCCGACGACGTCCTAAGAGGTGTCGTTGAGATTATCGCAAAAATCACACGTTGGTCGTGGTCAAATTCGAATATTCGTGTCCGACATTTAAACCTAAGAGTAGGGTTAAGCTCGATATATCGGATTATGTATCGTTCGTTCAGTCATCGATACGACATTAAAAACGATGGAACTTAGAGTAGGATTCGACACGACAAATGTCACGATATATCGATTATCGTTTTCAAGAGTGGCACCCCAGGTATCCTCACGATGTTCTCCTTCACCGTTTCATAGCAAGTGATAATCTCTGATGAAAATAAAATTCGCACATAAATCCCAGAGGTGCGAGCCGGGGTTTGAACCTGCACACTTTGATTGCAAGGCGTGGGTTAGACCACTCGGCTACCACTGCTATGGGTTAGACAACGATCGGGTTATTAATGTGGCAATTTCGTTGGCAATGTCGTAGAGTTCAGCGACCAGGTGACAGAGTCCCGGCAGCTGGCGGACCAGGCGGCGCTGGACGTGCCCGGTGTGCAGCAGAAGATCGCCGCCGCTGAGGAGAGCATCAACGGTATCGCTGAGCAGCTCTCCGCAGCCAGCGACAAGGCACAAGAGGCTCGCAACCTGGCCAACACAGCACAAAAGGAATACGCCGACAAAGCCTCCGAGGTAGGGATGTGAAAAAATCCATTTTTTACAAATCGATTTATTTCAGAAAGAAAAATCGATTATTGTGTAATCGCACAAAACGATCTCAGAGGTGTGGACTTAAACTTGCACCTTGTTGGATTCCCTTATTATCGATCAACTTATTTGGTTTATATTTTGGGAAACTGACAATTCTGAGAGTGATGGTGGGTCTCTTTATCCACATATGTTTATATAAGTATCTACTACTACTACTACAGCCCTTTTAACGTCCCACTACTGGGCTCGGGCCTCCCCTCAATGAGAGGGGGATTTGGGCCATAGTCCACCACGCTGGTCCAGTGCGGGTTGGCAGACTTCACACATCTATCGAAAACTAGTCAAGTTATTTAAGTATCATCAAAGTCAAATCATTTATTCTGTATAGGCCTATGGGTGCACTTACAAATTGTCAAGATTACATTTTTTTTTCTTATATACTAATATACTACCACCGGATCGAAACGCGACCTCAACTGAGAAGATCCGACAAGAAACTCAGTGGGCTGATACTTTTTTTAATCGCAATATTTTTGTTGCTGGCAGTACATGTGTGTATTTTCTCTGCAGGCCGCTCACGAGGTGCGCAAAAAGTCATCTAAGTCTCGCACAGAGGCTGGCAAGCTGCGAGATGAAGCTGAGAAGCTATCTAGTAAGTGCCCAATGAAAAATACCAGCCAAGTGCGAGTCGGATTCACGCACGAAGGGTTCCATACCATTATCTATAAAAACGGCAAAAATATCACGTTTGTTGCTTGGGAGCCCCTTTAAATATTTATTCGGTTTTTTTAGTATTTGTTGTTATACCGGCAAAATACATCATCTGTGTCAATTTCAACTGTCTGACTATCTCGGTTCATGAGATACAGCCGGACGGACGGACAGCGGAGTCTTAGTACAATTACTAAGACTCCGCTGTCCGTCCGTCCGGCCTGTAAAACGGGACCCAATGGTCCCGTTTTACCCTTTGGTTAGGATCCCTAAAAACAACTGAGAGCAATGATATTAGAAAGTATAGATACCCTCAATGTGTCAAAAAGACGACTTAAATAAATTGGACTAAAAGTGGTCTTATTGATGCCAAGGGCGTCTAGTTTAACACATTTTGGCGTAGACGATCTGACGCCTGCACATGCATTATGTTATATTTATTACATTTATAAATATAAATATGTATCGTCAGACAACACATACTCATCGTATGATCCCAAACGAAGCAAAGCTTGTACTATGGGTACCATACAATGGACTGGTGGCGATCTAAGTAACACCCAGACCAGAAGGCCGATTTTCGTTTAGATCGTTTAGTATTAGAGATATATCGAAACGAAACGAAACGTCTAATTGGCCGTATTTTTTTCTTTTGTTTCGACATATCTCTAATAGAGATTGATGTCTATCAAGCGAGAATCGGGCTCCAGTAGGCTTAGCATGACCGCATAGAAATAAGTTTTATCTCTTTCAACTGTCAGATATGTTGAGAATATAACGTCACTTCGAGCGTCTTGTACTGGACATGCCACGGTGTAACATACACACAACAATAATACTGTAAAGTTGCATCGAAATCCGTTCAGTAGTTTTTGCTTGAAACAGTAACAAACATCTATCCGTCCTCACAAACTTTCACATGTCGCATCTTTAAAAGTGTAGAGACCCATTTTGAAATTTTAGGATTTCGACTATAAATCTTAAAGGGTCGTTCTAACGACCATTTTTCGACAACATTATTTTTGAGTTAAGTCTCTATACTTTTATAGAAGCGATGTATAATACTGGCTTCTACCCGCGAGTACGTCCGCGCAGACTTAGATTGTTCGATATGTTAACTACAATATGTTATTCTGGTGTAGAAACAATAATACTGTAAAGTGGCATTGAACTTCGTTCAGTCGTTTTTGCGTGAAATAGTAACAAACGTCATTCCATCCATCCATCCATCCATCCATCCATCCATCCATACATACATCCATCCATCCATCCATCCATCCGTCCATCCATCCATCCATCCATCCATCCATACATACATCCATCCATCCATCCATCCGTCCGTCCATCCATCCATCCATCCATCCATCCATACATACATCCATCCATCCATCCATACATACATCCATCCATCCATCCATCCATCCATCCATCCATCCATCCATACATACATCCGTCCGTCCATCCATCCATCCATCCATACATACATCCGTCCGTCCATCCGTCCGTCCGTCCATCCATCCCTCCATCCATCCATACATACATACATCCATCCATCCATCCATCCATCCATCCATCCATCCATACATCCACCCATCCATCCATCCATCCATCCATCCATCCATCCATCCATCCATCCATCCATCCATCCGTCCGTCCGTCCGTCCGTCCGTCCGTCCGTCCGTCCATCCGTCCATCCGTCCATCCATCCATCCGTCCATCCGTCCATCCATCCATCCATCCATCCGTCCATCCATCCTCACAAACTTTTACATTTATAATATAAGTACGATTAGTAGAATGTTACATTTGTGTATGCGTGATGTTGCAATTGTTTGTTTTAGCTCGCGTAAAAGGTACCGCCAAGCAGATTGAGGATTTGGAGAAGCAAGCGGCGGACAACATGCAACTGACCCGTGACGCCAAAATGAAGGTAATACCCTTAGCATCAGAAGCGAATTCATTATTATTACAAGTTACAAGCTTTATATTAACTTGCAATGTATGTCCGGGTGGAGCCTTGCAACTGAATTTTAAATCAGTTATCTTTATCCGATTGAGCTGAAATTTGGTATACACGCTTATTTTGGATGACAATGCATGCTTAGCTATGTGAGGTCATTCTAATTCTAATATGGCGGATCATCCAAGATGGCGGAATAGTTCTTTTTCTTCTGCACTAACAACAGTATGGGTATCAAATAGAAGGGCTTGCTGAGGAGAACACGAAAACTAAGAGCAATTAAATAAAAGCTTGTTATTGAAAAGGTTTCTTTTACAAGCTTTTTTTTCATCTTATTCCATGAAATTTCACTATTTGGTAGAAAAAGAAGAAGTTAACTGGCAAAAACAGAAATTAATATTGAAAACAAGCAAGGAAGGGGCCCGATTTTCGTTTGATAGACATCGTCTCTATTCGAGAAATGTCAAAAATACGACCAATTTGACGTTTTGTTTCGACATATCTCTAATAGAGATTGGTGTCTATCAAGTGAAAATCTGGCCCCTAGTTGCGGTAAGGGGGCTGTTATCTGAAATTATGGTGTTCTTTTATTCATCCAAGGTCGCTCAAGCGAACACAGACGCGAGGGAAGCGGAGAAGCAGGTGTCCAAGGGTATGGACGACTTGAAAGTCATCATGGAAGAGCTGCAAAACTTGCCAAGACTAGATGACCAGGCCTTAGACAGACTCCGTGAGTTCACAATGCTTATTAACTTAACAGAGTACGGACAAGTGTTAGCCTAGCTGGTAGACCTCTGCATTGAACACGAGCGGTACAAGTTCAAATCCCGGGCACGCACTTCTGGGATTTTTGTGTGCGAATGTCTTTTTCAATAATGATGACCACCAGGAAACCTGCACGTCTATAGAAAGGCACGTGAAGTTCGTTCCTTCGTACTCAGACGACCATATAAGTAATACCCCGCCATAATCAATTACTTAGATCCTCTACATTCTAAGGTTGCCTGGTAGAGATCGCTATTAGTGATAAGGCCGCCCATTGTGACTCTGTGTGTAATGTTAATACTTTTTGCGGTGGTACAATAAAGATCTATCTATCATATCAAAGTCGCATCACAATCTGATGACAATGGTTTAGGAACGCATAGACTAAACTTTCATTTTTGTTAGTTAGGTTACGTACCTAAAAACGAACCCTTATAGGATCACTTTGTCCATATGTCTGTCTATCAAGATCTTTTTTCTCAGGAACTTGTGGAGCAATCCCTTGGAACTGTAAAAAATATCTTACTTCTAAGTTTATGCGGTTTATGTTGCAGGTTTGTTATTATGCCTGTCACTGATAATAATATTTGGTATCAAGGATACACGTGCGGGAATTTCCACCTTATCGTACCCAATTATAAGAACTATTATCGTTTTTATTTGTGCAGAGGTAAGTCTGGACAGAGCCGAGAGGGAGCTAAAGGCAGTCGACCTGGATGGCAAGATTAAGAGTTTAACCGAAGCAAAGAATAACCATCAGAGGTAATCTTAACCATTTATCCTCACTAGACAGTGGTGTAAGCACGCATGTTAAGACAAAACCTCTGTCACGGATTGGCTCGGTCGCGCTCTATCTAATTTCATTCGAGAGAAAGAGACAACGATATTACGTGACATACGTCTAGTGTTCGCACTTATTCTACGACTACAGTAATATTTTGAGTGCTTATAAGGCACTAAGCCCGCCACACATTGTCACCACCGTTACTCCTGAAAGCCAGGATCGACAGCGGTCTCTGTTGAAGACTTCGAGGTTTGACCTCGGCGAGAGATTTTAAGTGCTGTCTCAATATATATTGAGACAGCACTTAGAATCTCTCTAGTCTAGAATTTATGCAAAAAATAAACATTTTGAGCTCCGCGTAAACTAGAATCCTTAGCATGACTATGTAGACTGGTTTTGGCAAAAGTTTTGGCGGGTAACTTTTGATAACCTGGCCTTGTAGCATGACCGCGTAGACATAAGTTTTTTTCAACTGTCTGATTCGTCGAGAAAATGAAGTAACACCGAGCAATGTCCAGTACATAACGCTCGAGGTGACGTCATTTTCTGGACACATTTGACAGTTGAAACAGATAAAATTTCGGACAGATTAAATTACTCAGAGTGATGTTGATAATGATTTCAAGGAGTAAAATTGACTTATCATTCTTAGATGGATGAAACAGTATCAGGATGACCATGATGAGCTGCGCTTGGAGGTAGACAACGTCAAGGATATCCTGGATCAGCTGCCCGATGGCTGCTTCAAGCGGATCGTGCTGGAGCCCATGGAAGGGCCCAGCCGGCCCGCTAGCTTCAGGTAGATCCTGGCAAGACTGCACTTGGAGTTCGAACAATAAAAAAATAAAGACTCATCTTCATTGAAAATTGTACCGTATGCCACATGATATAATGCTCACATTTCATTGTATCGATTTAATGTATGTGTGTAAATTTACCCATTTTTATCTACTCAGTTATACTCGGTTAAATTTGAAAGTCTATTTTTTTTAATAGGTTGCATTTAAAAAAATTGCATTTTGTACTTAGAATAGTGATAATAATAGTGTCCGACTGTAGGACGAATATTTGGCTGGAGCCGAAATCGATTAATCGGCTATTGCCACTACCTTCGGCCGTAGCCGAAACCGAAGCTTCAATAACCCAGAGAAATCCAGTTCAAGATTGTTTATAAGTGAATAAAATTATTGATTTTTTATGAAACTTATGGTTGTCTCGTTAACTTGTCATAAACGATCAAAATAATAATAAAAAAATAAACTAAAATTTTTGCCAAGCCCGAAAAGCATACAAATTTTATCTTACTTAATATAATTTATCTATATGAAGAGTTTGTTTGGTTGAACGCGCTAATCTTAGGAACTACTGATTCGAATTGAATAGTCTTAATTCTTTTTGTGTTGAATAGTCCATTTGCTGGGGAAGGTTATAAGTTATATAACATCACGCTACTACACAGTAACAATAAGCGCGGGTGAAACCGCGGGCACAGCTAGTTATAAATAAACTCAGTTTTCCGGGATGTTGTCTAAGCAAATTGTTTTATTATTGTCGTTTATTTTCAAATACATTTTTGACTCTATACTTACAATGGTCAAGTTTCTCAATCTATCTTGAGTTATATCTGTTGACATTTATGGCGGTAGGCTGGCACCCCTAGGACTCTGGGCCCGGGTGCACCGCACCCCTTGAACCCCCGGGTAAAGACGGCTCTGTTTTACTGACGATGGCGGCGGGCCTGGGCAATGCAGTAGGTATAATCCCCGCAACCAAGCAAGCATCTTCCATTCCACTCTCGCGCATTCCCAGTCGGTTTAGTTTCGGTACTTGCTATACTCAATTTGTTATAACATTAGACATAAGAGGCTCGTAGAAGCAGGGGTGCATAACATTTTATTTCAAAACAAAACAATAATAATTGAAAAACAGTAACAAATAACAACAAAATTACTAAAATTCGGCAATAACAACAAACAAGGCGTAGCATTCACAAGTATTCACATGTGAATGATGTGAATGACAATCACAGAACATTGTTTACGTCAATTTGACAGCCAACATAAACCGGCAAAATAAGAAAGATCCTGTTGTCACAACGGATGAAGGAACTTGGTAACATACTAGATTTGGTAGGATTATAGTGAAACGAAAAACGTTCCCGGTGTTATTCATTAGGATTTTGTATCGACACTTTTATTTTAAATTGGAAAAAATATATATATCTAAATGAAAGCCACTTATTTAAATAAGGTAAATAGTGAAAATGATTAGTTACAGTGAGACAGCTGGTTTAAAAATATATTCTAATAAATTGGGCGTCAATCGTAACTGTAACATGTTAATTGTTACTTTTGTTACAAAGTGTACATTAAAAATAACCTTTTTGTACTTCTGTATAATGCTATAACAAATAGAGTATAGATATCTTCGGCTTCGGCCAAATATCGCCAAATTTAGCCGAAGCTTCGGTCGGACTAGTTATTAAGGACTCTAGCATTTAGAGGCTTTTGCAAGTTTCACACCCGTGCCATATTTCTGATGTTGGTACATTGTAAATATAAAATATTAGTACCTAATTATACGTATACGTATTGAGCATAGACAACTTATGACCAAATTTATAGAGTTTTTAATACGCTCACAAAACTGTTTGGTAAATCGAGTTTTACGAGACGAGTTAAATTACTGTCATTTAATACGCGTACTTACATACTGATTAACTGCATCAAACGTACATTTAATATACTTTTTGACTTCATCAATATACTTAATATAGTATTTTTTTAAATGTGAAATTCGGTTTTTTTATGAGCCAAAGAAATGTTTATCTATTTACGTGTAATCATTGTATAAATCAGACTAAGCAGAATGGAATAATGTAATGCATTAACCAAAATATGGGTTATCCCATAGAGTAAACAGAGAAGACGCATCTATGGTATCGCCGTATCCTTGCGTATGGCCTTGCGGCATTTTTTTGACTTCAAGTAAACACCTAGGATGTCAGACAATATAAACAAGCTGCGCATTTATTAAAGTAAATACGTTTTATAGCGTTTTAATACAATTTTTACTGAAAAACTTTAATAAATACGCAGCTTGTTTATATTGATTGACTTAATTGATCCGGCAACTACAATGGCGGTCAGGTAAACGTCAATAAAAATGCCGCAGGGTGGAGTCGATAGGGCTTCTCCGTTTACTCTATAAGTTAGGTTACATATTACATAACCGGGAATGTCCTAATTAATTATTTTTGAGAAAAAGCAATTTGAAATTTCAACTATTCTAACAATTCTATAGTTTGGCCATAATCAAAACTGGCAATTTTTGGCGCCACCTTTTTTTTTTTTTTTTAATTCTAATGTTGAGAATAAAATTCAGAATACCATACACAAAATATGATTCTATAAAAAAAATTGTGACATTCCCTGTTATGTTCCTGTACCGTTCACTTGTAGTTCATCAACTCGCCGCTAGAGGCGCTGTGTGAGTTCATAAAATTTTCCCATGAATGCAGTGATGTTGGTATTTTTTTGTAAATCAACTGAACGGCCCAAGTTCTGCTTACTATGAATAAAATATAAAAAAATAGTTTGTTCTCTTTATCTGCCCCTTTACCGAAACTTCTTAAAGCAGTATTGTTTTAATATTACTTTGAATATGACAGTTCTTGTATTACATTATCTGTCCAAAAATAACTAATAATTAAATAATAATACTTTAAAGTGACGGTAACGAGGTTGTTCAAGGAAACAAATTTTGCCTGCTATATTTTAAGCATTAAATATGTATTTCTTTTATATTTTTTTACCTTTTTATTATATTAATACTTTATGGATAATTATGTGAGTAATATAATTTGTATTGTAGCTTATTTATTTGTATTAAAACATGAACACAATTTTTTGGCTTTACTTTTAACCAAACCATAGAAAGTATGATAGACGAAAAGGTTCCACTTTATTTGTATAGATGTCACTCTTAACCAAAGAAAGCTCGCAGGTAGATCAAGTTTACTTTACGATAACTCATAGAGGGCGCTGGGTACCTGATTTTTAACGAGTTTAAACAATAGCTCTGAGTATGAAATCTAAAAAAAACTTTTTTTTTATAATATCTTGCCAAAATGAATCCATAGAAAAAAATAATTCCTCAACGAAGTGATAATAATAATAATAAATGTTTATTGCAGGCAAGTAAACCCATATACAAAATCATTATGAACTTAGATTAGGATGAACTTAAATTAAATTATATTAAATACAGTTGCTTCATTTAAAATAGTTAAATTAACAGAAAAGAGTAAATCGAGGTATATACCCATTGTCGGTGAGGCTCGTCAAAATCTTCCTATTACTTTTTATTTTCGCTGAAATGAACTGAAATCCAATATTTGAATATGGGACTCGCCATGTTGTTAACAACAGCCCGTAGGATTTCGTTACTCGAGCTTCTCAAGCGCTGCCAAAATGACGCAACCCGCGATCGAATGATTGCGTAGAAGTCCAGACTTGATAGTTCTGGTACCATTGTGGCAATGACAGCGCGAACAAAATAATTTCGAGCCCACACTACACATACTTATCGTATGATCCCAATCTACTGTGGGGTACCGTACAATAGACGAGGCGAGCCCAGATACACCCTTATCAGAGCAAATCCCGTTATGGTTTCTGAAATTTGCCACCCGGTGAGCCGAGCACGCTACGCTCAAAGTTGTCGTCAGTCTTTAACCAACTACAAAAAAAGGAGGAGGTTCTCAATTCGAACAGCAGATATGATTTATTTATTTAATGCGAATTTGCAAGATATTTGTTTCACTCGTCAAATTGCAGACCCATCACAATAGAAGTTAATAATAAAAGTAAATAGTATTTTTTGATTCAAAGGAACCCAGCTAGTAATGGATGCATATGTTCAGAAATGTACACCAACTGTTACCATGTTACCGTTTCAATTACTCAAATAGCATTGCACTTTATAGACGAAAGGATAAAGCATACAATTGAGAGTGATCTCTTTTTCGACGGCAATAACAAAATGGTTCGTCTCCCCTTTTGTAGTTTTTCGCGTTATGAATGTTTTTGATGCACTCAGTGTGTATGGGGCCCGTTCAAATACAAGCGATTGTTTGTGCTATATTTATGATGCCCTGGTATCATGATTACGTAATCGCTTCTTATTCTTTTACGAAATTAAGAAATTTATTGAAATATGAAGAATGGGTGCATCTGCAATAGTATTCTGCTAGTGTCAAGTTATTAATAGCAACAATAAATGCAATAAATAACATGTCTATAGGTTCAACTTCAATTTATACAAATAAATAAAATCTGTTTGTTAAAGTCTGTTTGTCTGTTTGAATGACACTGGCAAGATATTATATGGAGTACGTAGTCAACATATAATTGGGGTGCCGCACTAAAAAAAGAAAACCCCCAGAAGACTGAACAAACATTGTTCGTGAAATTCCACGCGGGTGAAGTCGCGAACAACAGCTAGTTTCAAAATGGATGATGGAAGTGATAAAGATGGTGGACGACCTACGTAGGTAATTGGTTGCATACCAGTTTCAAACGCCCTCCATCAAAACAGTTGCTTAATCTGAAACAGTTTCTTTTTGTTGGTTTCTGTTGCAAAATGATAGGAATACGAGTTACTTTATCGCCGAGCCATTCATTATTTATTCATATCGTCGTGCTTCATTTGTTACGGGCATATTTTGTTCTTTACAGAACTCGCGTTTAATTTAAAATCAGTTTTATGTGACGGATAAAGAAAATAATTGTATCAATGAGTTAAGTATACCGAACAGGTTCCAAAAGGAGGCCTTTTCAATCAACGAAAAAAATCCCATTGAAAAATAAAAGCAAATAGAATATTATTAACGGTAAGTACCATATTGGTTTTTGATTCCATTGAAAATGTACTAAATACGCAACTTAAATCACCAAATCTTTTGATTGCGTTAAATTAAAAGGTTGATTTTTTTACAGCTTCAAAGGACCACAGATACAGTCTTGGTTATAAATTACAACTTGATACCATCACGCACTCCTGAGAATAGGGGCCTTGACAGACAGATAGACGAACAACAAAATAATCCAATAGTTCCTTTTTAAGTACGGAACCCTAAAAATGCGTCAATTTTTGCACTGAAGCATTTTCCCTCCAATTGCAACAACGGACATCGGACAAATTGAGTTCATTACTCGGCCTTGGTCCCGCGTAAACAATAGTAGAACTAACCAACTCATTACAGGTTGGAACGACGCAATCCCACTTAATATAGCCCCGCTGTGGAGCCGCGCGGAAACAGGACGTTAAATAATAGGAGTCCGTCCTAGGCTATATTCACACGACAACGCCCTGCACATATACAGGTGCGAGCGGATTTATTGGACAATATTTTAAAACGTACTCTATGTTTAATACCTACAACGTGTTTAATACAGGGTATAAGTACACCTTTAAAAATAGTTTACTATTTGCTGTGCCCGCGGTTTCACCGGCGCTTATGGTTACTATGTCGTAGCGTGATGTTATAAAGTCTATAACCTTCCTCAATAAATAGGCTATACAGTGCAAAAATATTTTTTGAAATCGGACTGGTACCTTAATGCGTTCAACCAAACATACAAACTCTTCAGTTTTATATTTAGACTTTTTTAGGCAATTTTTTAAATTTTTCTCTCCGTACGAACCATCCTCGTACAAGGAATATTGTAAAAAAAGAATTAGCGAAATCGGTTCAGCTGCTCTCGAGATTTGCGCTCAGCAACACATTCAGCGATTCATTATTATATTATAGACTAGCTGTGCCCGCGACTTCGCCCGCGTGGACTTTAGGGAGATTACCCGGAAATATGGGTATTATGTTTTTCCCGCGGAAGCCTAATGCTTTTTCTAAAATTAAAGTAGCCTAAGTTACGCCTTGGAACGTCAGCTATCTGCCAGTGAAAGTCCCATTGAAATCGGTTCAGCCGTTTAGAAGTTTACCTCAAACAAACAGACAGACAGACAGACAAAAAATTTTAAAATTGCGTTTTCGTTATAGGTATCGTATATACTTTCATACGCATTTGGTAAAAAAGTGTTATTTTGATATTACAAACAGACACTCCAATTTTATTTATTTGTATAGATATAGATAAGCGGAATTCGTACGAGCGAAATGTAGACATTAATTACGATTTTTTTCCGTGAGAACCTTCTACTAAGTAATAGAGAACTTAATAAAAAGATGAGTGAAATCGGTAGTCGTTCTTAAGTTATGGCGTGATCAAGGAAGATAGGGATTATTTTTTTATACATATAGATAATATAACATATTACAAAGATCTTGCAACATCTTTACTAACCATTTTTATTTTAACTACATTTTGGGCTTTAGATTTTTGTGCGGAACCCCGATTCTAAGCAGGCTAATTTACTTTTGACTTACTCTAAACTAAACAAATATAAATACTTTTTACTTCAAATTTTTTTTATTTTGCGAAACGCAACTTATAAAGGTTCTGTTTTCTTTATATTTTAGAATAATTTAAACAGACTAGTTACTAAACGCATTGTAAATGTTACGAGAATTGTATCGTAGACCGAAGGAAACGAAAAGGGTTGACACATGATATTTGTGATGTGCAATGCGGCTGGTATCAGGGGGTAATGCTTCCATGTGTCGGGGTCTCACGAACAGAAATAGCTCCGTGGGAAATTGCAGTAATTAGCACATTAGATCCAATGTAGACCCCGTTTGACGACTAATACTGCACAATTATGTAAAAAAAAACCAACAAAAAGTATTGTAGTCAGTTTTACAGGTACCTAATACATATACATATCGCCAAACTATAAAATGGACTCCATTCCACTTCATTCCAGACTGAGTATACTAAGGCCCAGATAAATAGTCGTTGCTAAGCATTGGTCTAAAGTACGACTTGGCAAAGCATTACTTTGACGTGTCTAAGCCAAGCACCTGTTATGTACTAAAATAGACGTAACTATAAACATTGCTTAGCCGAGCACAAGCTAAGTCAAAATCGAAAGTAATACTTTTGCATAAAAAGAAGCGTTCAGAGATTGGGAAAGTGTCGGGTTTAATATTGTCAAAATGTAATATAAAATAATTAATATTAACAGTTCTATATCAATATAAATGTATTACATATAATAAAAAATGTTTTAATACTTGTGATCACAATGGAAAACTTGATTTGTTTGCTTTTTATACAAATGGCCATATTTCAAAAAATGCACGCACTGAATTCTGTGGTAAATTATTGGTGTCGATGGTCTTTTTAGGAGAATGACACTTGGCAGTTGATATTTCGTTTTGCCTCTGTTGTTGATTTGTGATAAGTTCATTTTATATTCAAAATATAAAACGATTCATCCGCCATCTTTATCACTGTCGTCATCCATTTTTATTTTTAATGTGTATTTATTGAATTTGTCCTTGCTATAATTACTCGACATTGCCATAAATACCGCATATCGCAGGTGCAGGCATTCCTCATCTTATTCCATCATAATATCATCATTTCACTCATTTCGTAAAAAAAGAAGAAGATCATTCATCCGCCATCTTTATCACTGTCATTATCCATTTTTATTTATAATGTGTATTTATTGAATTTGTCCTTGCTATAATTACTCGACATTGCCATAAATACCGCATATCGCAGGTGCAGGCATTCCTCATCTTATTCCATCAAAATATCATCATTTCACTCATTTCGTAAAAAAAGAAGAAGATAAGTTCATCACACATTTTTATTTACAATGTTTATTTATTGAATTTGTCCTTGATTTGATATTAATTACTCGACATTGGCATAAGTACACACTATTCGCAGGTGCAGCGGAAAAAATTGAATCATTACATTCATTTCGTATAGATAAAATAAAAGATAAAAGAAGAAGATTTGTGTTATTGGGTGCATTTATTACATTTTGTCTTTCTTTCTCTCGGATTAAATGAAAATGCAAGTGATGGAACTTTTTGTTTTATTTTTACTTAGAATAATAATGATAAAGGTAAACCTTTGTTTTTGGCTACTGAAGTAAACACAAATACTACACTAAACTACCTACTTCTTTTTTTACGAACTGAATCAAATGATGATATTTAATTAATTGTGATGAGGGATGGCTCCACCTGCATTTAGCGGGTATTTCAGCCAGTATGAAGTAATTAATTGCAAGGGCAAATTCAATAAATACACATTTTAAATAAAAATGTATGATACCAGCGTTAAAGAGGGCGGATGAATCACTATTACAATATAAAACATACTGCAGCATACAATACGACAGTTAAAAAATCATTTTATTTAGTGAAATTGTTGCTTAGACCATGCTAAGTCATCAAAAATCTTGACTAATACTTGGGTTAGCCGAGCTCGACTTCCGACAGAACTGACAACTGAAAGTCACGTCTATTTAATGGAATTTCGTGAACTTAGTCAGTACTTTGGCTTAGATCGTGCTAAGTAACGTTTATTTATCTGGGCCTAGGATTAGCTCAAAGTCCGAATAGGCTTCCGAAATTTTTCGTTGTCGGGAACTGAATCCGCAACCATCCAGTGCAGTAAACCACTAGACAAAACCGTCGTTAAACCTACCTACATAGTCCGTATAACGCTGTATCTATTATACATGTTATGTAGGTACTATTGCGATTTTTATTGCGAGGAAATGCGATACACAGACCCATTTGGGCCACAAGAATATCTACTTAAACGAACACAGCGAACGGAGCCCCGGTATATAGCTGCTTAATGCTGAGCCCGGGACACACTGGCACAAATCACAGAAACATTTATTTTTACCGATGATTTGAGTAAATTTTGATAACAAAGGTTTTATTTATATCATTTACGTTTTCTTGCACGTTTTGAAACTAGCAAGAGAATTAAAACCTACAGGGTACTTTCCGGTGACATAGAATCATGATATTTGGCAAGAATCAATGTCCTATAGGGCAATTAGGTAGGTAAATGAAAAAATCAAAATCCCATAATATTGTAGGGATTCATCCGCCATCTTTATCACTGTCATCATCCATTTTTATTTATAATGTGTATTTATTGAAATTGCCCTTGCTATAATTACTTGACACTGGCTGAAATACCCGCTAAACGCAGGTGGAGCCATTCCTCATGTTATTCCATTAAAATATCATAATTTTATAAAAAAAGAAGAAGATAATATTTTAATTTCATCATTTTTTTTTTAATCTTCAAGTGTCGCACTTAGCTGATTTTTTTCCTTTATATCTAACTAGCTGTGCACACGACTTCGCCCTCGTGGAATTTAGAAAAGTGGCATAAGTTACTAGTTGTAACAGTTATTTAGGTAACTTGTAATCGGTTAAGCCGTTACGGTCTTTTCGTCAAACAAAGAGAAAGACAGATAGCCTTTTTTATTACATTTTCGTTATAAGTGACGTATATACTTTCTTATGAATTTAGTAAAAATCTGTAATATTGTCATGACAAACAGACACTTCAATTTTACTTATTTGTATAGATCAGTTGAAACTGTAAAAATATAGTTCAAAGTATCAATACCACCAACAGTGCTTTAAGGTAATGTCTGCGACCATCAAGTTAGGAATTATGGAAAGCTTATCGACAAAAAATGGCTGAACTCAATCCAGCTATGAACCATGTTTGAGAGTACATCCGCCGCAGACATCAAAGAGATACAACTTATAAAAGCTTTCTGTCCATTGCGTGGGAGGTTGAAGTGCAGCCACTTCACGACTTTATTTTAATGAGCAGTGGCAGCTTAATTATTTGAACAAGTCGCAGGAGTCACATGGTTTTTCGAATTTCATCTGCGATGCTAAAATGTATGGAATTCGATATAGGAAATGCATTCCGAATGGGTGGTAGAGATACTATTAATATTATTTATTTTTTACTGACGATTCATAAGTGCCTGTATTGGTTTACATGAATAAAATAAATCTGATTCTGATTCTATAAACCTTAAAATAAAACCTTGTTTTTGTAATTAATTTATTTTTAGTTTTTGAATGTAAATTTGTATGTAATTGTCAATAGTTTCTTGAAATAAATATATTTATTTTCATAATCATGATTAATATTTGATAAACTGAGGCCTTATTACCACCACTTAAGTATTCCTCAAAAGTAACTGTAAATTTTTGTTCCGAGTTAAATGCAAAGAGTAAAAGAGAACCTATATCGACTCCTATACAATTTTTTTGACGTTTATCTGACATCTGTCATTGAAGTTACCTGTAGGCAACTACAATGTCAGATAAACTTCAAAAAAATTGCCGCAAAGCGGAGTCGATCAAGCATCTCCGTTAAATATCTCGATGGTTAAATGTCAAAAACTGACAGTAATATTAAAAAAGAAAATACCCATCGAATTGAGAACCTCCTCCTTTTTGAAGTCAGTTAAAAACGTTGGGTACTTCAACACAGGTGGTGGTAGGGGCTGTGGGAATAAGAGGAAACCTGCATGTTTAACAAAATGTCTAGGTATGTGAAGTTTGCTAGCGAGGTCACCTATGACACGAATCTCTCTCGCACTGAGGGGGAGTTTACCTGTAAAATGGCAAAGAACTCGCCCCCTATTATATTGGCACCTTAACACTTGAGCAAAATGTGGGCTCACTACACCACGGCTAAACATAACATACCTTATGTCACGGATTATGTCCTGTACGTGGATTTTGTCACTTTTATTATTGACTAGCTGTACCTGGCATGCGTTGCAATACCATATACAGTATCTACTTAATTTACTTTTATTTATATAGAGAAAAAATATAAAATAATGTGTCTGTGTACCTATTCATCTCACATAACTTTTCATTGTTACAACTCTTAGATAAATACAAACTATACCTACATGTGCGTTAAAAAAAACAAATAAGTGCAACATAACTAAAATGTAATTTGCTTATAATATACCTAAGCAAATTAAATCCAACTTTAATATTATTAGAGTAGCATTTCGGATAACAAGCGAAAACAATATGACGGCGCCTTAACGCCCGCCTCGAAACGGACTTATTTATATTTCTGCATTCTTTTCCGTCCTCATTCCGCGGAGGCGTAGAGGCAGGAGGCGCATGATCGCGCTCCGGTTTCTTCGCTTTTAAATTAAATAAATAATGCATACAATTTGATCGCAATAAAGTGTGCGAAGTGTAGGTGCCCGGAGTGCGCGGAATTTCGCGCGCTCGTCCGTCGGGAACAATAACTGTTGGCGGTGGGCGTAAAATGGCGCCGAGCGAACCCACCACAAGATGGCGGATGGGTTTATACCCAGAAAGTTTTTAGGGCACACTCATGGCGACCATTCTCAGCAGTTTTGGCACGGGAAAATATTCGCCCATTATTTTTACGGATTACTCGTCTGCTTCTTTTTAACGAAATATTGAAGTTTAATGGAATGAGATGAGAAATGGCTCCACTTGCTGTTAGCAGGTATCGCAGCGTCAAGTAATTAGTGACAAGAGCAAACTCAATAATAGATTATTTAGAATGCGTAAAATCCACATTCGCCCAACGATTTTCACACTGACTAGCCCCGTACATTTACAACAATTACATTTACAATCGGTAAAGGAAAACATCGTGAGGAAACCTACACGCCTGAGGGAACTTGACTAGTTCTCGATAGATGTGTGCAGTCTGCCAACCTATGGCCAGAATCCCCCTCGCATTGAGAGGAGGCTCGTGCCCAGTCTTCTTCTTCTTAGTCGGCATCTTCATTACTGAAGGTCGTGTCTAGTCTGATTTATTGATCCCTTTATGTACTATGGTCTTCCACGTGTTCCTGTCCTCAGCGGTTTTAATGGCTTGGGTTATTGGTAGGCCAGTGAGCGTCTTTACTAGGTCTGACCATCTTGTAGGTGAGCGACCCCGTGCTCTTTTCCCGTCGACCTGGCCAACTACCATTAGCTTCTCTAGGCTGTCAGGATTTCTAAGAGCGACATGTCCAAAATATTTGAGTATTCGGTGGGAGTAGATAGCGGACAGCCTTGTGGTTATACCGTGCCCAGTAGTGGAACGTTAAAAGGGCAGTAGTTCGTTAGTTAGTACATTTACAATATTTTTTCGGACTTCTGAAACATCCTCAATATCTCTATGCAGTAAACTCAGTACGAAAACTGACATATAATTGACAGTAATTCTTCAAACAACAATACTTTAAAACGGTGGTGGAAAGGTCCTGAAACTAATTAGAAGGTACGGCGTCATTTTATCACACTGTCCGCGCTGCCTAAAGGCGTTTTCACATTGCTGAGCATTGTCATATTATCCAGAGCAAGCCTAAGTTTGTATAGCGGACCTGTGTGACCACTTCCTTTGTGAGCCGTTCACACAACATAAATAGTAAATAAGTGGACTTGTAAACAGGCTTATAGGAAAGTTTTATTACTTTTACGAACAAACCGGCTATATTTTAGTGGATTTTAGTGTATTGTTGAAGTTTATTTTCTGTTGTCTTATTATGTTTTTCAATAGTAAATCGTAATTAATTATGCAAGTAGTTTGGGAACTGTGCGTATATTTATTACTTTTCTATTAAGTCTGGCTACCCGCATATTATATTAACGTTTGAAAAAAGTAGGTAATACTTATATATTATTAAATAGGTATAAATGGAAACTGAGCCCCAAATAATCTAACATCTTTTGTTGCAGCATGAATATGATTGCAGTTGTCAAAACTAAAAATATTATATTTTTTGTTATTGAAAGAACTATTCCAGTCAGTGATGGGCACACTTTCTTAAAAGCCATTCAACGTGGCAATGCTGCCGCCTGCCAGCCTTCTGGGCACATTGCCAAGCGACAGCGGTTTGGCAAAAGTACATTTTCTGTAAATATGTTATTTTTATTTTGATCTGTTTATTTATTTTTTCCTTTGAATTGTAGGTAAATATTTTGTAGATAGTTGTGATTTGAAATAAATATAATAGCCAGAAAGTTTAAGAAATTTCCGAGGAGGGCCAGAATTATAGCAAAAATGCATTTTCTGTTGAACTGTGCTAAGTTAAATCTACTTAATCTTCCGTCAAAATGTACCTAATTATCGCGGGCCATATACTATTCATGTCGAAGGACCGTCGGCGGGCCAGATTAAATGCTTTCGCGGGCTGGAGCTGGCCCGCGGGCCGTACTTTACCCATCGCTGATATAATATAAAAATGAATCCCTATTTCCCTTGGTCACGCTGTAACTTGAGAACGACTTTACCGAATTCATTCATGTTTTTTTTTAATTTTTCTAATACTTCTTACGAAAAAAATAAGTTTCCTTAATTTTGCGCCCACTTAGTCGCGAGGTCAGTTATAAATAAATCCTCAAAGTAATAGTAGTACTGCTAAGGTACCAGTAGCAAAAAAAAACACATAAAAAATCACAAAAGACGATAACAAAAAAATACAAACAGTAATATCTAAAAGCCGAGTGTCGCACTAAACACATATTTTCTCAGCGTGCATGAAAGATGCAAGCCGTCTCTTTGGCTGTGACGCTTTATACGATATTTTGTCATCTGCCGACCCCCGGAGGACGTGGCTTGGGTGCGTAATACGCAGACGACGCCGGCGACTTATGTATTAATGCCACAACTGTGAGTGGTATTCTCTGCTCGATATATATACCTACTATATGAAAATGTAAGTGTTGTTGGTAATCCTATAAATTAAAGAAGTGCACTGCGGGGCATTTCTGGGAAATTCGACATAATCTCTAATTCGACTTATTAGGTCGAAACAAAAGGAAAAAATACGACCAATTTTCGTTTCATAGAAATCATCACTATTCGAGATATTTCGGAAAAAAAAAAACGAAAAACCAAACATACGAGTCGAATTGAGAACCTTCACCTTTTTAAAGTCGGTTAAAATACCGACCAATTTGATGTCTTGTATCAACATAATATGTCGAAGTAGAGATCAAATTATCAAGATCAAAATGATTGCACAAAAATCACTAGTCAGAAAGCGATCCAATAAAAAAAGTAGTTGCAGTTCCTTAATATTTGTATACACGCCATCATCACCTGTATTCCCTAAAGTGGTTGGCAGAGGTGCACTACAGCCAAATGACCACCACCTGTCTTGCAGCAATATTTTTAATATTCCTTTTTAATTAATTAATTAATTTTTTAATTAATTCAGTGCGAAATCTTTAAATTATTGACAGTTACTAATGAAACAACAATACTTTAAGAATGGAAAAAAAAAATTAGAAGTAAAGCCTCAAATAACCCACACTTCCACCCTGAATTGAATTGACCGCCATTGAATTGAATTGAATGGCCACCCTGAATTTAGGGTATGGTTGCCTCTAGGCATTTCATTTCCTAGACTTAGTGAAAACGGAAAAGAGGGTCTTAGGTTTCATTGTCTGTGTCATTCACATGTCAAAGACCTCGACCGCTTCCCCCTTGGGGGAGATCCGAACGGCATTGGTGACAATCAATTCTAAATATATCTCCTTCCATTTAGCAGTTAGAAGCCTCTGACAGATGGATAGACGGACAACGTTCGCTTCGGTAGCCTTAAGCCTCCGTTACACTGGGGCGACGATGATTGTTTGTCAAAAGCTAAGCGGACTCTGTGCTTTGTATCTCATTCTTCCATCAAATGTCAAGCGAATGTTGACGAATGTCAAAACAAACTGTGTCAATATACATCATAATATCTCCATTATAACGGAGATGGTATTTCGAGACTGTGCTGCGGTTAATTTTTCTGGTTTATCTGACCCCGCCATATTTGTTTTCCCATATAGTTGCCGTATACTACAGGTACATGTGATAACAACAATGGCAGAAGAATCGCCGCAGAGCTATATGAAGAGTGGAGTCGTTATGGGTACTCTAGATAGGTATTGGTAAAGTGCTTCTAAGTACGGTGTCACTTGATGCTGACTCTACATCCCCTCGAAATTCTACTACCTGATATTTTAAATGTGAAAGTTTGTGACGATTTTTGGATGGATGGTTGGATGGCTGAATGGCTGGATGGCTGGATGGTTGGATGGTTGGATGGTTGGATGGTTGGATTGTTGGATGGTTGGATGGTTGGATGGTTGGATGGTTGGATGGTTGGATGGTTGGATGGTTGGATGGTTGGATGGTTGGATGGTTGGATGGTTGGATGGTTGGATGGTTGGATGGTTGGATGGTTGGATGGTTGGATGGTTGGATGGTTGGATGGTTGGATGGTTGGATGGTTGGATGGTTGGATGGTTGGATGGTTGGATGGTTGGATGGTTGGATGGTTGGATGGTTGGATGGTTGGATGGTTGGATGGTTGGATGGTTGGATGGTTGGATGGTTGGATGGTTGGATGGTTGGATGGTTGGATGGTTGGATGGTTGGATGGTTGGATGGTTGGATGGTTGGATGGTTGGATAGTTGGATGAATGGATGGATGTTTGTTAATCTTTTACGCAAAAACTACTGAACGGACTTTGATAAAATTTTACAGTATAGCTGTTAACTGTATATACATCGGAATAACATATACCTAGGCTATAATTTATAACGATATGGAATAATCGAAGTCTGTGCGGACATAGTCGCGGATCGAAGCTAGTATTTATACACCCGGATAATGATTCGTGAATCATGCCACTGGTGAAATATTCCGGTTTCACCCCGTCGGATACGTGAGCTATCGACAACGCGATACGTACGTGACGACAGATTATATTGATGGCGTTCGAATTGTAAATATATAATAAATTAATATTGCTAGACAACACATAAGTACTCAAGACAGTAGTAGCCTCGTGTGCAAGAACGCTGTCTTGAACCTATGGGGTGCAAGTTCAAATCCCGGTCCTCTGAGATAATTTTCATGTGCGTATGTAATTTTCAACACTGATTACCTCTCGCTGAACGGTGAAGGAAATCATCGTGAGGAAATCTGCACGTTTATAGAAAGATGTGTGAAGTTCTCCAACCTGCACTGTGGTGGACCAAGTCTGGTGGACTATGGCCCTAATCTCCCTCGTATTGAGGGGGAATGTTCCCGGTATAATAGCAATAGGCTGCCCCCCTATTACATTGAGACTAAAATACATCGGTGAAGTGTGGGCGCACTGCCGTGCACCTGTGCCCACGCTTTCGGGGAATACAGGCGTGAAGATGTATGTACACATACTCATTGTAAAATCCTAAACTAAGCAAAGTTTTAACTATGGGTACCATACAATGGACTAGTGGCGAATCCAGTCACAATCAGGGATTTTTTTTAGATAATTCCAGTTCCGAAGTTTGGCACTGGCGGGAATTGAACTTGCAAATATTTAATACAGTGAGCCAAGTGGCCCACTCTCAGACCAATCCGTACCGTACTTTAAATTTAATTAACAAACCAAATTCCTTAATAACCCTTAAACTAATTACATTTAGAGTAGGTGCTAGTCTACATCAGACGAGGCAAATACTCAATTGGCACCAACGCCAAATGTAATGAGTTATTTGTAGCTTATTAGTGCACTTAGGTTTTCGAAGTCGGTTTTGTTAATTTGTTAAAAAATAACACGATTATTTGTGTATATAATCGTTGAAAATATGCAAGTATCATCACCTCATAACAGTCTTAAAAAAGTAAATATTTACAGCAAAAAAACACCCCCAAATCCCCCTTTCCACCCCTTTGGAGATAGGTTTAGATTTTTGTTAACAATCCGTATTAAAAATATATATTTACAAACGCACTAGTCGCCACTACGATTTTCGACGGCCCCCCTCGATTTATCTGGGATACATTCATCAGATCCTGGTTTTCTTATCATGGTACCACCCTTGAGATATTTCCTTTCCAACAAAAAATATTCCTCAAAATCAGTTCATAAACGACGAAGTTCGAAAAAAAAAGGTTCGAATTGAGAAACATCCTCCTTTTTGGAATCCGTTACAAAACAAACAAAAAATAAAAGTTCTTTCAGTCTGTTACATACCTTCAACCCCTAAAACTAACTGTTGTGACATCCATTAACAATTCACGCCTTTTGACCAAAACAACACGATTACATACTGCGAACCCGCAAAATTAACAATGAAAATAATGTTGCATCTATTAATTCACCAAAACAACCCATTAACAAGGGGTAGGATTCGTATTAAAATGATAAATGGTTCTAATCATCATTCCTTTGCGGCCAATGTACCATGACCTGCCTCGCCTCTCTTTATCAATCACAAGCTTCACCGTAAAGGGGTCTTATTGTTACCCGAGGGGTCCCCGTAAGCCGGTCGGTTGTACCCCACTTGGGAACCGCACTGAGTTAACTTTTACAAATTACCAAAGCAATAGATGGTGAGTTAGCGACTCAGTTTCGGAGGGAAAAAGATGGATTATAATAATGATCTGTTCTCTGTTAATATATTAGGCCTCATTTGGAAGTGAGGTGAGATTAATGAACGTGAATATTAAACCCCAAAATTTATAACAAGTATTTATATAGTCATTCGTTTACAACTGCAAAATATTTAGCTATTTCTATAAATAGAAATGCACTATGTATTTCTATTTATAGAAATCTTTGTCTACAATTTTTTTTTGTTATATTTTGATTATTATTCTGTATGTTGTAATAGTTATTATATCTTACTGGAATCGAGACTTTTTAAACTTTAATATGTACATATTTTAAGGTACCTAATTTGAATTGTATTTGCTCTTGCTGTTAATTACTTGACATTGACACAGGCTGAAATACTCGCTAATAGCAGATGTAGCCATTCCTCACCATAATCCATTGAATTAAGTATTGTTGTTACAATAGTCACTGTAGATTTTTTTTTGACAATTTACTTCATTTTCGATCAAATTCTTCCAAATGTTAAGCTAACTTAACTATAAATTTCTGTTTTTTGTTTGTCCTGAACAATTTTGTTCAGCCCCATCTCCTTATTCCTGGTCTATCCAGCTGACTTCGTTGAGACGCGTCGATCGACGTGACAGATTTTGTACTGAGTAACTATTGAAAACTGAAAGGAATATTAAAGCATTGCTGCAAGAGAGGTAAGCTGGTAAGCTGGTTGATCAATTGACCTCTTTTGACAGGTCATGTAAAACGAATCCACGGTGCTCTTGATTTGAATTCAGGCATATTACATCCGACATACAGCCTCCCGGCGGCGGCCGGATATTCACCCTGAAAAGGGAGGTCTGATATAATTAAAATTAGATTAGCCTTTTTCGTTCAAACCCGCTGTTCTGGTAGTAATTACGCGAGGCGGAGGCCGCGATTACCGTGCCACGGACTAATTCGATGGTTCATACATTATTTATAAAAGATTCGCAACCAAACTGTTTTTGTTGTGTTTTTGATTGCAGTTCACTCGCGATGATAATTACCTTTGGGAAAGGGTTGCCAAATTTGGTTTATAAAGGGTGTTTGTTCGAAATATAACATTTCATTTTATTTAAGGTAACCAAAATCCGTGAAATAGGAACTCACTCATTTCTTGGGTACCAGTTCTAGAACTGATGTAAATTTAATATTTATTTATACAAATGTAACTTAAATACAGAGTAAAAACTATGGCTCTTTTTTAAGCTTACAACGACTTTTTCTCTGTAATTTTTTTACCCAGGTACCCATAGGTAATTTTCGGGAGTCATTTAAATGTATTTATCGATAAACTTCTTTTCATGGATGGTTAATTTATTAGTTTACACGACTTTTGATACAGGCCTTATATTTTTTTTAACACTATCTGTGCCCGCTACTTCGATCGCGGTAATTGGTATCATGCGATGATTAAGTGTTTTCTGACGATATTTTACTAATTGTATTTCCATTTTTTTGTTTTTGAGATGGTAACTTCTTATGGGAGGGTAAACCGCTTCCTTACGTAACGCGTTACGGCGCCAGTCTGCCTGGCTTCCCTTTCTGACACGCATACGGCAGCGGCAGGCAGGCTTCTCCTCTCTCACTGTAACCCTAGCGGTATTTCGGCAAGATGCTTCCCCCTCTTTCTATTTTTTTTTTTAATGGACTACGCTGTTGGCCCTGAGGTGGCCTTTACAGCTTTACCGGAGGAGTCCCCCTCTCTCTAGTGAGTGTTTAGTGTACGATAGACATATACTGTTGCTAGTGAGCTTAAAAAAGTAAACAATTTCAATATTAAATACTTACTTTATTCATATTATCAATTATTTACAAACACTATGAGAGAAAATCCGCAGAAGAACCAAGGTTACAGACATAGCTCGAAGGGTTGCACGTTTGAAGTGGCAATGGGCCGGACACATTGCCCGGAGAACGGATGGCCGTTGGGGCATCAAAGTCCTAGAGTGGCGGCTACGAACAGGTAAGCGGAATGTGGGACGACCCCCGACCAGATGGACGGACGACCTCACCAGGGTCGCCGGGAGTCGATGGGCGCATAAAGCCCAAGAACGTAATTTGTGGCGATCTATGGGGGAGGCCTATGTCCAGCAGTGGACGTCCCTGGCTGATAGATAGATAGATAGATGAGAGAAAACAATGGAATTTAACAAAAAATAAATACTTAGTTCAACTTAGATTACATTAAGTTATCACCTCTGTTGGGTTTTTTTATTTCTCTTGTAGTCTTTGTAAATTGTAAACATTTTGTCTTGTAATTTAAATAAAACTTGATATAGTTACTTTATGAAAAAACAAGTTAAGAAAGATAGCACACCCTGTGTATGCTGGAGTGTTATTGTTATTGTGATTAAGGGCCCAAGTAGACCGGCGCGTGACAATCCTGCCAACATACATTAATAATGGAATCTCCTCGCCACGCCTAAGGTACCAACTTCGATATAGTTAAGTTGGTAGCGCCGGCATGGGAGCAGTTTACCAACTTTCTTGGCTCCGAGCAGGTGAGAGGGGTTTTAAGTTTTCTTGTTAGCCGTTACACTAATTAGATAGGAATGGAAATGGTTCTATTACATAACTGGCTAGGTATTTTTAGGGTTCTGTACCCAAAGGGTACAACGGGACCCTATTACTAAGACTCTGCTATCAGTCCGTCTGTCACCAAGCTGTAGGTATCTCATGAACCGTGATAGTTAGACAGTTCAAATTTTCACAGATGATGTATTTCTGTTGCTGGTATAACTACAAATACAAAAAAACAGAATACAATGAATATTTAAGGGTAATATTAAATTGGTACCCGCACGAATTTAATCGCAAAAGGTGTAGGAGGAGTTAGAACAGACAGACAGACAACACATGCTCATCGTATGATCTTGGCCGATGGCTTGTTCTGAGCGTAGGCAAGTCGGCTTTCTGAACCAGTGGGGCTAGCACTCATGTCGCACTTTGACACGTATTCACTCGCTCCCTCTCTGTCTAATTTCATACGAGAGAAAGAGACAGCATCAACATATTCCGTGTCATACGTCTACTTTTGGCGCACATTAGCATGTGTGATGATTGAGGGTTTAATTAAATATTTTTTAGTGTACTATAGCCCTTTTAACGTCTCACTGCTAGGCACGGGCCTCCCCTCAATGCGGGGGGGATTCAGGCCATAGTCCACCACGCTGGCTCTGATGCGGGTTGGCAGACTTCACACATCTATCTAGAACTAGTCAAGTTCCCTCAGACGTGCAGGTTTCCTCACGATGTTTTCCTTCACCGTTTCATAGCAAGTGATAATCTCGGATGAAAATGAGATTCGCACATAAATCCCAGAGGTGCGAGCCGTGGTTTGAACCTGCACACTTTGATTGCAAGGCGTGCGTTCGACCACTCGGCTACCACTGCAATTAAATAATAATAATTATAATTTAATTTAACTACAACTACAGGTGATTGAGGGTTCAATTTCCGCAAGTGTACAATTTTATAAATCTCCTTTTCGGAATATGCCCTGATCTGAGTGTAAGTGGGATCGCCACCAGTCCATCTTACGGTACACATAATACAAGCTTTTCTTAGTTTGGGATCATACGATGCGTATGTGTTGTATGGCGATATTTATTTATGATCCATGTAATAAATAAATAAGATTGAAGTGTCTGTGTAAAATAAACAGCTCTTAAGTAAATACATACCTAAAACCTGTATGCAATCTTTAAAAAGTTTGTCGGTTTTTTTGACATTAACTCCCAAACAACTATAATAGATCAATTTTGGTCATCCGCCATCTTTATCATTCTCATCATCCATTTTTATTTATAAAGTGGATACATTTTTCTTCCAACTCCTCCTACACCTTTTTCGATTAAATTCGTGCGGGTTCCAAGACAATTCAGCTTTTCCCCGGGACACGCCGATGGTCAAACCTCGGTGTTTTCAATGGACACAGCTGTCGATCCTGGCTTACAGGAGTAACAGTGGTGGGAATGTGTGGCGGGCTTAGTCCCGAAAAAAATAAGTGTCTTTATTGAATTTGCCCTTGCTATTAATTACTTGACACCGGCTGAAATACCCGCTAAACGCAGGTGGAGCCATTCCTCATCCTATTCCGTTAAATATCATTATTTCGTAAAAAAAGATGAAGAAGATCAATTTTGATCTTACAAGGACTATTTTGAACTTACATTCTAATTATAAAATAATTTATAAAATAGGAATTGAGGTTCCGCGGGAATAAAAATACTGTATAATCTCCCTAAAACAGCAAGTTTATTTATAATTATAAAACAAGTTAAACATTACAAAGAATCAATTTGAACTCGCGAGGTATACAGTAGTAGGAAATTAAATTAAGACACCGCGCAGCGCCGTTCGCCGGCCCCTCCAAGTACCATCTAATCGGCATCCTATGGTCTCTATAAAATCACATTAGGGCCCAATGTACACGCCCCGGGTAGAGGGGATCGCCATAGAAGCAAGACACACTGGAAACGACATTGCGCGATCATTATTTTACAAGTCATTACAAGCTTTATATTAACTTGCAATGTATGTCCGGGTGGAATCTTGCAACTGAATTTTAAATCAGTTATCTTTAACGCTTGGTCTTATTATGGATGACAATGCATGCTTACCTATGTGACGACATTCTAATTCCAATATGGCGGATAATCCTAGATGGCGGAATAGTTATTTTTTCTGCACTACCACAGTATGGGTATCAAATGAAAGGGCTTGCTGAGGAGAACACGAAAAGTAAGGGCAATTAAATAAAAGCTTGTTTTTAAAAAGATTTTTTTACCATTAATTATCCTTATTAGTTCTACATTTTATTAAGATAAGGCCAAAAAACATACGGGTCGAATTGAGAATCACCTCGTTTTTTGGAGTCTGTTAAAAATGTAGGTTTAAGTATGAATATAGTTTTAACCACCACATCGAGGGTTGAAAGGCTATTTGACTTTAACGACATTTTTTTTTTACTTTACAGTAAGTAGAGTATGCTCATTCGACGCAGTAAAAATCGCTGATTCCACATATGTATTTAAGTCAATATCGCCCTAAAGTGTCGCTGAAGTCAAATAGCATTCCACCCCTCGATATTGTTAACGTCCATTTTTATTAAAATTGTTTTTACAAAATAGTCTTGTGATAGAAATATGCTTATAACTTAATTATAACTAGGTTTACTATTTCATAGGTAGTTTTTCTTTATTAAAAACAAGCGGCCCGTCCAGGCTTCGCACGGGTGGACATTTTTTTTAAACATTTTGGGATAAATTAATATATAGTTGACTCACAGTGACTCACAGTGATAATGTAGGCTTCATTATCACTGAGTAACTATATATTTACTAAGGGCAAAATATTTTTTTAAATCGGTCCTAATGGACCGATTTAAAAAATTATTTTGGTTTAGGTTATTGGCTTAACCTATTGGTTTAAGTTTGTTCGTTACATACGAAAATCTTTCCACTTTATATATTTAGTACTTCGCCCGCGTGGACTTTAGGGAGATTACCCGGAAATATGGGTATTATGCTTTTCCCGCGGAACCCTAATGCTTTTTCTAAAATTAAAGTAGCCTAAGTTACGCCTTGGAACGTCAGCTATCTGTCAGTGAAAGTCCCATTGAAATCGGTTCAGCCGTTTAGAAGTTTACCTCAAACAAACAGACAGACAGACAGATAAAAAAAATTAAAATTGCGTTTTCGTTATAGGTATCGTATATACTTTCATACGCATTTGGTAAAAAAGTGTTATTTTGATATTACAAACAGACACTCCAATTTTATTTATTTGTATGTATATAGATTAATTGGGATGTCGAACGTCATAATATTAACTTCAACTAAATGTGTATAGTTCAAACGTGTGTCACTTCCAGTTTCCATAAGTCCTTATAATCCTTGGCCGGCCAACGTTTTTTGTGGATTAAAAATGTAATTAATTTTTTATTGTGTACTCTATGGGCTTGGGCAAATGCCGTTATTTTTGGGTCCCCAGGACCCCGGGCGGGATTACGAGGTCTGCTCCAACTTTCCTTTAAATATTAGCTGGTGTGTTGCAGCGGGTTATCGTAGTTTGAAGTTTCGTTAGTGAACGCAGATGTAGGGTGAGTTTGGTAAAGCTTCTATTTCGATATATAAACCAGAAGCTTTACTTTAATTAAGTGTTTAATTTACAATTTTAACAAAAGAGCTGTTTGAGCGAAAATTAAAACAAATCAGAATCAGAATCAGAATATTTTTTATTCATATAAACCAATACAGGCACTTATGAATCGTCAATAAATAGTAAAAATAGTATCTCTACCACCACGGAATGCATTTCGGAGAAGAATGGGCAAGAAACTTGAAAGAAAGAAATTTGAATTGGAATCGCGCATCGCACTCGAGGGTTCTGTACAAACTGAATGATTATGTATCCCATGATGTAAAAAATGAAATGTACCTACATATTGAATTGATGGTTTTCGATTTCTTTACATGCACTACAAAACATATAGCTGCTTGCCAAATGTCAATGTATATTTTTTTTATTTATTATTCAACTAGCTGTACCCGCGACTTCGCCCGCGTGGACTTCAGGGAGATTACACGGAAATATGGATATTATGTATTTCCCGCGGAACCCTAATGCTTTTTTCTATCATTAAAGTAGCTTAAGTTACGCCTTGGAATATTAGCTATCTTCCAGTGAAAGTCCCGTCGAAATCTGTTCAGCCGTTTGGAAGTTTACCTCAAACAAACAGACACACATACCTACATACAAAAAATTTTAAAATTGCATTTTCGTTATAGGTATCGTGTTTACTTTTCAAATCAAATCAAATTTATTTGTTCACACATGAGTGTACATACAAACAAGTGAGTGCATGCAAGATGTTAAGTTTCTACAGATGGTCTCGTCATGTTTGCCACATATATGGCGTACAAATATTAGGTTTTTGTTTTAAAAAAAGTAGCTAATTAAAAATAATAAAAGTAACAAAAAAAATATTGACAAAACAAAGTAATTAAAATTATAAAACATTCAAACAACAGAACAAAATTATTTGTTAGGTAATTAATTATATAACAATAATAATTATTTATTTATAATATATCAATTAAAAAGTCTGCAACATTGTATTTCATATTCATATTTGTATTTCATATGCAATTCGTAAAAAGGTGCTATTTTGATATTACAAACAGACACTTCAATTTTATTTATTTGTATAGATATAGTTATTTTTATTTATTCATTTATTTGACCAACTTATACTTACTTATACAGGGTTATTGGTAATTCGACGTATTCCCGTTCGGAGTTGATAGGGGTGACTATATGCGATAATTTTTGAAATAATATCGTTTTTCGACTCGTATTTTTAAATTTGAACCGATAATTGGTGTTTTAATATTGATAAATAACCAGCGTTTAATCGTTTTTTTTATAAATCAAAAGAAAAAATTAGTTATAGAACAAATTATTGTTTTTGACTCATTTTGAAAAATGCTCAAAAACATGATTACTCAAAAATTGTTCACTTTTGCATAATGTGTATGGGAGTAGAAATTATCGCAAATAGTCACCCCTATTATCTTCTAACGAGAATACGTCGAATTAGGTACCAATTACCCTGTATATATCGACCCTTGAAAAGCATTCAAGAAGGCGTGAAAGATATTTACTTAGGTATATATATATAAAAAGCAGTGGTAGCCGAGTGGTCGAACGCACGTTTTGCTATCAAAGTGCGCAGGTTGAAACCCCGGCGCGCACCTCTGGATTTCATGTGCGTATCTCATTTTCATCGGAGATTATCACATGCTAAGAAACGGTGAATGAAAACATCGTGAGGAAACCTGCACGTCTCTAGAAAGGCGTGTGAAGTTCACCAACCCGCAATGGGCCAGCGTGGTGGACTGTGGCCTGAATCCCCCTCGCATTGAGGGGAGGCTCGTGCCCAGCAGTGGGACGTTAAAAAGGGCATATATACATCATTGGAATCAGCGAATTTGTCTACGTCGAATGAGAATGCTCTCCGTGGAGATAGTCGTTCGACTCCGACTTTTCATTTCATCGGATAGAATGAATGACACTTGGCTAATGATTTCAAGTTCGCTACGTCAGATCAAATTACCTATCGAAACCATATGTCAATCCCATCCATTGACTATTCTATCCGTTTAGCGTTTGTGCCACTTGACTAAGCCTGCTGTAAAGTTAACATATCGCTTTAGTCAACTAGTCTTTCACCCCTCGCCATGTAGGTACTTAGTTTATTTAAAAATATATATGTACTTGAAAATGCCTACCTCCATGAAGTTTACGCTGCGTAAAATTACGCACTAAGTAGCTACGGAGGGTGCGGATGCTGTAATATTAAAGTAACCATGTAAATTTTACGCTAATTAATCCCTTCGCAGTTACTTCCTCTATGTCAAAGTTGCTCATACTAACGGAACGCTTGTTTGATAAATTTCTCTGCCTCACAAAATGTATGAATTTACTATGTACTTATAGGTGTTGATTCTTTTGCTACTACAGCCCTTTTTAATGTCCCACTGCTGGGCACGAGCCTCCCCTCAATGCTAGGGGGATTCAGGCCATAGTCCACCACGCGGCCCGGTCCGGGTTGGCAGACTTCACACATCTATCGAGAACTAGTCAAGCTCCCTCAGACGTGCAGGTTTCCTCATGTTTTCCTTCACCGTTTCTTAGCAAGTGATAATCTCGGATGAAAATGAGATTCGCACATGGAACCCAGAGGTGCGAGCCGGGGTTTGAACCTGCGCACTTTGATTGCAAAGCGTGCGTTCGACAGTTCGTTGCCTCCCGTACAGTGGGGCGTCAATGCTCGCGGGTATTTTTTTTTGCCATAGCAAAACAAACTTAGTTCATTAAATAGTTCATTCTACAACGAAATGACACTGAAGGCGCAAGCGAATTTTAACGCGTGGGGCGTGGCTTTTAAGACAGAAATTTAATCTTTATATTGTATACTAGCTGTGCCCGCGACTTCGCCCGCGTGGACTTTAGGGAGATTACCCGGAAATATGGGTATTATGTTTTTCCCGCGGAACCCTAATGCTTTTTCTTAAATTAAAGTAGCCTAAGTTACGCCTTGGAACGTCAGCTATCTGTCAGTGAAAGTCCCATTGAAATCGGTTCAGCCGTTTAGAAGTTTACCTCAAACAAACAGACAGACAGACAGACAACAAATTTTAAAATTGCGTTTGCGTTATAGGTATCGTACATACTTTCATACGCATTTGGTAAAAAGTGTTATTTTGATATTACAAACAGACACTCCAATTTTATTTATTTGTATAGATGTATAGATTATGGGAGAGAGAGTTTTGGTATTGGTATAAATTATAACGCGCGATATTATTTTTTCTCTTAAATATGGTAGTTAGTTTCTGTGTCATAAAAGTCACTTCCACCACGCGACTGTGCCTTAAAAAATGTGCCTCATATAAGGAGTAAATAAAGTTCGTTATGGTATCAGAATAGATCGGTCACTTGCGTTTTGAAGTCCACCCTATACATTTGACACGAATAATAGATATAAATCGACTTTGAAACTTTGATCTCGTGTTGTAAAGCCCGCAACGCCACCTAAACGCATAAAACCTGCCACACATAGGGGCGTTAAAGATCGCGGGTCAAATATTTAGAAAGAAAGAAAAAACTTTATTGTGGCAAGCAAATAGGTTAAAAGATTACAAACCAATAAAATAATATAAATAAAAAAAAAACTCTGCTCCCCACAAACGGACCCAATTCAGCATGTGCTGGTTGACAAGAACCAGCGCTGGTCTTCCAATGGGCATTTACTAATACCAAATCGTACTCTGTCGAAATTTGCGTATGTTTGTATTGAATATGTTTCGTAAAAGCTACGCCGCAACGCGTGAGAAATCGTTCGCGCTGTCAATATCATTTCGTTGAAGTATCAAATTTTTCTAGCAGTATTTACAGTATCCATAATAACTCCACTATTGTATAGCTCTGTGGCGATTTTTCCGCCATTGTTGTTATCTCATGTATCTGTACGGCAACTATATGGGAAAAACAACAATGGCGGAGTCAGATAAACGAGAAAAATTTACCGCTGCGCGGACTCGAAACGCCATCTCCGTTATAATATCTACATGGTCAATACGCATCGTTTTGATACGTGCAAACATTTAGACGCGCGGCGTTTCACGCCACAGTGTGTAGGGTGGCTTAACCCTGTAACAGTGACGTCACGAGTGCACACCCCGTAATCAGATCAGGGGCACAAGTGGAAATTGAATTAGGGCGGTCTTGACCCGTCGACTGAATTCACATTCAAAAAATCACCCTTAAAGTTTACTGTTCAAAGTTCAAATTTCTTTATCCTATCATCCATACCGACAAATATCTATATTTAGAAGATAATAGGTTGTATGTTACGGGGTTTAAGGTTGAATTTGCAGTAGTTGATGCGAGTCAAGGGTGACCGGTGAGATCAATGCTTATTTGCGTCTAATAGCAAAAAACAACAGATGTAGACATTTCACGGGTATAATAATGGGCTTAGTTGGATTTTTATGGGGGGCCTTTGATCTGGCTTCGCGGTGTCTGATGGTATCGATAACGGGGCCCATGGCACTGAGCAAACTTGTTTTGATTTAAGGGATTTGTAAGTAATTTTGTTCTCGATATTATTGATTTGCCGCGTTGCCGCTAGCGCGTTAAATTTTTTGCCATACCAAAACGAACCGTACTGACTAATAGAAACAGTTCATTCTTCAACTTAATGACAGGTGAACTTTGACGCGTGGGAGCGTGTCTTTTACCACTGAAATACAATCTTTATGTAAATTACCATAGAGTTCATTTTGGTTTCGGCAAACATATTGATGCGCGAGTATCGACACCCAAATGTATGTACGTAGTAATTATATTAATAGAGTACAACAACAATACATCACGCCTATATTCCCCAAAGGGGTAGGCAGAGGCCCATTACGGTGCACCCACTCTTCGCCGACGTACTTATGGTCCCAATGTATTGCGAGCCTATTGCCATTATACCGGGCACATTCCCTCTCAATATGAGGAAGATTTGGGCTTTAGTCCACCACAATGGCCCTGTGCGGGTTGGTGAACTTCACACGCCTTCTATAGACGTGCAGGGGTGCAACTCTTGAAAACGATAATCGATATATCGTGACATTTGTCGTGTCGAATCCTACTCTAAGTTCCATCGTTTTTAATGTCGTATCGATGACTGAACGAACGATACATAATCCGATATATCGAGCTTAACCCTACTCTTAGGTTTAAATGTCAGACACGAATATTCGAATTTGACAACGAACAACATGTGATTTTTGCGATAATCTCAACGACACCTCTTAGGACGTCGTCGGCATTATCGTGTAGTGAATTTCGTATCCTATCAATATAAAATATTATTCAAATTCGTCAAAATATTATAAAAGTAAGTGATATACGGAATAAAAAATTAAAAACGACACACCAACAGTATAAGTACCTATTAACAATTGGGTAAGTAAAATATTAAATAAAAACTGTTGCACGATGTGATTATTTATAATTTTTATATCAAGTGTAGCCATGAGCTCTTCTGCTAATTTCTGTAAACGTTTTCAGAAGTTTACAATGTCAAGAGTTTTACTATCTTTGGAAGCCGTCAGGGAGGAAAATATTGAACGGAGAAGGAGGAGGCAGCAAATGCGGGATCATTTTCATTATATATACATTCCTGATGGAGAATTTGTAAATAATTATAGGCTGAACAAAAGACTGTTTGAAGACATTTGTAAGGATATAGTACCTTTGCTGCCTACAAAAAAAAAATATCGGTGGTGTTGACCCAGTAATAAAGGTAACCTCTAGAAAATAGTAGATCTTCATATAAGGTTTTTCGTGTAAGTTATGAATAGCAATAACAAAAATATATATTTAAAAACTTTCTTACCAACAAATTTAAATATTTTTCTTGCTCCAACTTTTGTTTAAGTTTGACACTTAATTATGACCACAGATTTAACTCAATATCCTTATGATCGTAGATAGAGAAGACTGTAGTTAAAGCGAAACGGCGCTATACAAAATACAGCGAGCGTGAAAGAGCTAGCGAGTCTTATGTATCTTAGATTCTCAATCTATTTTTGTTACAGAGAGGCCCCACAGATTAAAAAATGAGGCCATAGAGAATATTCAGGTTTTCAACAAACTTTGCATTTATTATTCGTATCATTCACTCCGAACATAGTCTATGGATACGATAAATGACAAGGAATTCGAACATTTGTTAGAGTAGGGTAAGGTCGATATATTCGAAGTAATGTCGTGTCGTTTCGAATGTATCGTTGTCGATTTCAAGAGTAGCACCCCAGGTTTCCTCACAATGTTTTCCTGCACCGTTCAGCAAGTGGTAATCATAACTAAAAATGACATTCGGACATAAAAAGCATCTCAGAGGTGCGAGCCCGGGAATTGAACTTGCACCCCTTACGTTCAAGGCGGGCGTTCTGCTGACGAGGCTACATTAAGAATAAGAATAATTTATTTCCAAAAAAAACTTAACACAATGAAACATTATTCGTGAGCGGACCAAACTAGACTCGGGGTCTGTATCTTGGTGCTCTTATGACATACTTTTGTCCGAGTAAATGTAGAAATAAAATAAAAAAATAAAATTAAGAGAGTAAATAGCCAAGATACTTAGTACTTGAACAATTAAAAATGAATAATTTACTTAAATTAGTCTACAGCAGTGACAGCCTAGTTGCAGAAGGGAGGTGTAAGATCAAATCTAGGGCCAACATTAACGGCTTAGCCGTGTAAATGAAGCCTCACATCTAACGCGCACACATCACTCATGACGTAACGATATGCGACGTAATGCTGTTTATATCATGAAGATTATCGGAGGGTCCCCTGATCCACTTTGATACTTTGGTAGTACTTGCTGTGATTACATCACATATTTCACTGATAGTTCCTTTTTATTGGATTTATTTTATATAGTGGCCATGGGTTACCACAGGTAGGGTTTTTGGATTAAAAAAAGGGTGGGTTTGTGTAATTTTTAACCCAATTATGGGTGGGGTTTAGTGATTACTTAGTGAGTACGCCCTCAAGGTCTTATGCTAAAATTATCGCCTTACTTCCCGCTGTCAACTTCGGGTATTGGTTTAAAGAATATATAAAGCACAGTATAACTGTCTGTTTATAATTTTAAAGTGACAGCGTTTTGCTAAATGCATATGTAAGTATCATACATCATCACGCCTGTATTCCCCGAAGGGGTAGGCAGAGGTGCACTGTAGTGCACCCACACTTCGCCGATGTCATTTGGTCCCAATGTAATAGGGGGCGAGCGTATTGCCATTATACCGGGCACATTCCCCCTCAATACGAAGGAGATTTTCGCCATAGTCCATCACGCTGGCCCAGTGCTGGTTGGTGAACTTCACACGCCTTTCTACAGACGTGCAGGTTTCCTAACGATGTTTTCCTTCACCGTTCAGTAAGTATATAACAAATTAATTTGTTCTGTGAAATCTCCGGAACGGCTTTGAGCTGACTTACCTACTGGTACTTTTAACTGATATTATAAAGAGTAACTTGGCTTCTTAGTTTCCTAAACACGTAGGTAACAGCTTGTTTTTATTAAAATACCTTAAAGAACGCTATTTGTTGAATTTTGTTGTCTATTTGCAAAAGTTCAACAATTTTGAAAAGTCCCGCACCTTTTCATCAGACTCAAGTATAATATTTTTCATTAGGCTTAACTTGTTCACTCAACTCAAAAGAACATAAAATTAACGCGATCAAATACAAATAATCGCGGCCCTCCATCCCTTCATCCCTGCATCCCTCGTAACGAGTCGTAATACAACATAATCAATTATACGCCCCAGAATTTATTCCTGTACTAGTTATACAATTATATTATTTACTGCCAATGTACAAGGGGTTCATCTTTATTGCAATACAAATAGTATTCATTTTACATTGATTTTTTGTTTTTAAGCGATATTTTATCTAAGTGCATAGGGTCTATGGTTTGATGGACCATTTGTTGGCCGCTCGGATTTAGTCTGGGCTGGATAAGTAAGAGACCACACATGATGATGTGTATTTTTTTTATAACTCCTAGTATTTTTTTTATCATTCTCTACGCGTAACTTGATAGCTAATCTTTATAACGATCTAGCGGAGATCCGGCGTGTACTACGACGGCAATAAAATAAATACTTTTTTTTATTTGTTGAAAACAAAAGGAAAATTTTGTTTATATTGTTCATAAGTTTTTTTTTATTTTGATGGTCTAAAAACATATTCGCAGTATTGCTTTTCTAATGAAACCTGTTTGGTGCACATAGGTTGGATGGTTTCAAAGTTTATAACGGACATAGGTACAAACAGTTATTGTGTAGATTTCTTGGTACTTAGGTACTTCAACTTATAAAAAACAAACTAAAAATGATCAGTGTTTTATTTATATAAAACGCTTTCCCTCAGCCCCGGTAGCATATAGTTACTTAGATTATACTGCAGGTTGTATTGTATAATTGACTAAGATATTATTAGGATATACTTACCATTCCAATAACATCAAATCTAAGTGTCGTTCGTTAAACGCATAGGCGTTGCGCGTGCGCCCAATTGTCATTACATTTCTACTACATTACTGTTTGCTCTCGCCGCGTGCAAGGGTGACGTTGGTCGAGGGTGCGACATTTTTTGCTAATCATTATTTTATTCGCAACTCATTGTTAGACGGTTTAGTGTTACCCGTCGAGTTTATTAGATTGACACCTGCCGGTCTCGAGACAACTAACCATTATACCACGCACACTGGGGCGTCAAAGTCGGGCGTCAAAATGTTCCTCCTCTATTTATTTTTCTTTGTAAAAAAAATTATTAGAGTTTGTTTTCTTATATTGACGCGAATACTATACATTGAAATAAAACTATTTTACGGATTTTATCGCATTTATTTACTATTTTATTTTCCCGACGTTTCCTCCACACACCCACGCACAAGAAACGCGATAAAATCCGTAAAATAGTTTTATTTGGGGGAATACAGGCGTGATGATCTATATTATCATTGAATTTGTTCTTGCTATGATACATTTGAATGTGAATAATTTTAATTACTTTGTTTTATGTATTTTTTTTTTGTTCCTTTTAATATTTTTAGTTAGCTTTTTTTTTTTAATAAAAAAAAAACCTAATATTTGTACGCCATATATGTGGCAAACATGAAGAGAACATCTGTTTATACTTAACATCTTGCATGCACTCACTTGTTTGTATGTACACTCATGTTTGAACAAATAAATTTGATTTGATTTGATAATAATAATAATACATCATCACGCTTGTATTCCCCGAAGGGGTAGGCAGAGGTGCACTGCAGTGCGCCCACACTTCGCCGATGTATTTTGGTCCCAATGTAATAAGGGGCGAGCCTATTGCCATTATACCGGGCACACAGGTTTCCTCACGATGTTTTCCGTCACCGTTTCTTAGCAAGTGATAATCTCAGATGAAAATGAGATTCGCACATGGAACCCAGAGGTGCGAGCCGGGGATAGAACCTGCGCACTTTGATTGCAAAGCGTGCGTTCGACCACTCGGCTACCACTGTTTGATTTGATTTTGATTTGATTTATGAATACTAGATATTTTGGCAGAGTACCCGCTAATCTCAGGTGCTATTATTTCTCGTCGTATTCCACAAATAAAAACATAATTTGATTCATTAAATTCGCGTTGAAGACTTGTACAATACAATTGCAATGTTTCATAGTCATATTTCAGGATACAGTACTCGCCGCTAGGAAGGGTTAGTGAGGTGAACTGTCTTTATGAGAAGTACCTAAGTGCATTGGCTGAGCTCGGGACAAGACACAAGAGTTTGCGTCTTAAAATCCACCATCATGCCTATATTCCCAGAGGAGTCGGCAGAGGTGCACTACAGTGCCCACAAACCACCAATGTATTTTGGTCCCAATGTAAAAGGGGGCGAGCTTATTGCCATCATATCGGCCACATTCCCCCTCAATACGAGGGAGATTTGGGCCATTGGCCATTTCCACCATGCTGGCTCAGTGAGGCTTGGTGAACTTAAACAGTATCATGTCAGCCATGTATAGTAGATGTATATATTTTCAAAGTATAGTAGACGTCTATATTGTGTCATAAAGACGTCCCAAAATATTTGCTCTGAGTATAGGTGGCTCAACACTAAGGCTCTCACTAATCACACTTTTGTGGCGTTAGTAATATTACGGTCCCTCCATATTTTTGACAGTTTGTCCATGGCCGATCTTGTTACGGTAATGCGTCGTTTTATTTCATCTTCTGAGCCTCCGTTGTACGGACACACAACAAAATAACGAAAATGCAATTTTAAAATGTTATCTGTCTGTCTCTGTCTCCCAGAGGGTAAAACTTTCAAACGGCTGCACCAATTTGGACGGGACTTTTACTGGAAGATAGCCGATGTTGCAAGGCGTAACTTAAGCTACTTAAATAGAACAAGGGTTCCGCAGGAAAACATAATACCCATTTTTCCGGGTTATCTCCATAAAGTCCAGGCTGGTGAAATCGCGGGCACAGCTAGTTATTAATATATGGGTGATGAACGTGATAGATAGATGAACGTGAAGATGCATGATGAATCCTCCGCTGGATCTTGCAAATGACGGCACGCGAGCACCGGCCACGTGCCACTGCTATTTGTCACTGGCCAACGCAAACGTCGCGATATGTAACAAACAGCTCGCCCGGACGCCATTTTAAAATTTAAATAACGCTATTAACTGAATTGCTGGCAATTGTAGGTGTACTATATACGGTCTAGTCGCTTCGCCGTCTTGGAAATGGGTGTCATTGCCCCGCCTAGAATTAATTATATGTATGTATTGAGTTAATATAAAAGTAACGTGCTGAACAATGAATGGCACCATTTTGGTTGGAGTGCACTCTGCGCTCGCCACTCCTCCGGTAAAGCTGTAAAGGCGACCTCACGGCCAACAGCGTAAATCCTTAAAAAAAAAACATTTTTTATTGTCACAAAATAAAAAAAATATTACCTAAAAGGTATAGTTATAGCTTTATATAATAGATAACAAAGCAGTTAAGTAAGCGTGTTTATAAAAGAAAATATACTTCTGAAGTCATCTATCTTCTTATAAAAAAAACAATTGCTGCTCCGTTTTCTTGCCCTAAACTCATAAACGGCTTGACCATTTGATTATTTTATCGCTTTGCTCGCTTAAGGCGTCTCAGCTCACTGCACCAGGTTGTTGAAGGTTCGATTCCCGCTAAAGGCAAATTTAAAAAATAACCTTTGCACAAGTTTCTCTAGTCTGTGTGTAACTGAGATCGCCCCAGTCCATTACACGGCACTCATAGTACAAGCTTTGCTTAGTTTAGGGATCATAGGATAGCAGTGGTAGCCTCGTGGGCAAGAACGCCCGCCTTGAACGTAAGGGGTGTTAGTTTAAATCCCGGGCCCGCACCTCTGAGATAATTTTCATGTGCGAATGTCATTTTCAACAATGATTACCACTTGCTGAACGGTGAAGGAAAACATCGTGAGGCAACCTGCACGTCTAGGCGTGTGGAGTTCACCAACCCGCACTGGGCATGCGTGGTGGACTATGGCCCTAATCTCCCTCGTATTGAGGGGGAATGTGCCCGGTATAATGGCAATAGGCTCGCTCCTTATTACATTGGGACCAAAATACATTGGCGAAGTGTGGGCGTACTGCAATGCGCCTCTGCCTATTCTTTCGGGGAATATAGGCGTAATGATGTGTAGGATGAGTACGTGTTATCTTGCGATACCCTAACCCAGCGTTTCCCATTAGCCGGGTCGCAACCGGGTCCCGGGACAATAACTTGGATTCTTTGGTAAAAAATAAGCAGCAGCTCCATACTTCGCACTAAAATTTTGTGACTAAGTAAGCCATACCAAAATATACAGTATTAATAAAACATTTTTACTATTAATAAGGCAGTGGCAGGTAAAAAAGCAGTGGTAGCCGAGTGGTCAAACGCACGCCTTGCAATAGAAGTGTGTCGGTTCAAACCCCGGCTCGCACCTCTGGGATTTATGTGCGAATCTCATTTTCATACGAGATCATCACTTGCTATAAAACGATGAAGGAAAACATCGTGAGGAAACCTGCACGTCTGAAGGAACTTTACAAGATTTCGATAGATGTGTGAACTCTGCCATCCCGTACTGGGCCAGCGTGGTGGACTATAGCCCGAATCCCCCTCGCATTGAAGGGAGGCCCGTGCCCAGCAGTGGGAAAAGGGCTGTAATAGTAGTAGTACCATTAATAAATATGTATTATTTTATTTTACTTTTAATACTTTTAAACTAGCTGATAATAAATAATATGTATTATTATTTATTTTTAGCTTGGGTTTAAAAGTATTAAGTGGGTCACGAAGGGGCAGTGTGAAAATTACCGGGCGATGGCAGAACAATGTTTGGGAAACACTGCCCTAACCTACGTCCTACCCTAAAATACCTGCAACGTTTTATTATTTCTTATTATAAACGCAAACGCCGTTTTCCTCATTCACACAATTTAGTTTAGAAGCGGGAACTGTTCGCATATCATTACAATTTATTACCGAAAAAAGTTTGTAATTCGTGCGAAAGTGGATATAGCGGGCGTCAACAACGCCGTATCCCTGCCGGCCCACCGGCGGAATTGCGTCATAAAGTCACGTAATAGGAGGAGCAGTCTAACTACGCAAGGAGCGAGCTTAATATCTTAAATAAAATATAAGGTACAAATCAGTGGGAAGCGGCGGACGGCGACGCAAGTTTATAGCCGGATTGGACACGCTTGTGCATACACTGTGCATTGCGATTTTCCATTTTTTTAAAGTTTTTAGTCTTTTTTTAAGTAGCCAGTATTTTTAGTTCATTGACGTACCTGCCAAAAAGTACTTTACTCATAAATGTTAACATGAGATCATCCGCCATCTTTATCACTGTCATTATCCATTTTTATTTCTATTGTGTATTTATTGAATTTGTCCTTGCTATTAATTACTTGACATTGGCGAAATACTCGCGCTAGTCGCAGGTGATGCCATTCCTCATCTTATTCCATTAAATATCATCATTTCGCTCATTTCGTTAAAAAAAAAAATGTTAACATTCTGTGTTTTTAAAAAGTTATTAGTTGTTTTATGCTACCAGCATCTTTTGTTAATGACGTAACAAAAAAAAAGTCGTAATATTCTGTATTTTTAAAAAGTTCTAGTTTTTTTTGTGTTGCCGTAACGTAACATTAGATTCATCCGCCATCTTTATCACTGTCATCATCCATTTTTATAATCTGTATTTATTGAATTTGCCCTTGCTATTAATTACTTGACACTGGCTGAAATACCCGCTAAACGCAGGTGGAGCCATTCCTCATCTTATTCCATTAAAATATCATCATTTCACTCATTTCGTTAAAAAAGAAGAACGTAACATTATAATATATTTCAATATAACAACAATATTGTAATCAAAGGTAGCGATGTAAATTATTTAACTTGATAATACATCATCAAGCCTGTATTCCCCGAATGGGTAGGCGGAGGTGCACTGCAGTGCGCCCACACTTCGCCGATGTATTTTGGTCCCAATGCAATAGGGGGCGAGCCTATTGCCATTATACTGGGCACATTCTCCCTCAATACGAGGGAGATTTGGGCTATAGTCCACCACGCTGGCGCTGGCCCAGTGCGGGTTGGTGAGAATTTCACACGCCTTTCTATAGACGTGCAGGTTTCCTTGCGATGTTTTCCTTCACTGTTTCATAATAAGTGGCAAACTCGGATGAAAATGAGATTCCCATAAACCCAGAGGTGCGAACTGGGTTTGAACCTACACACTTTAATTGCAAGGCGTGCGTTTGACCACTCAGCTACCACTGCGCTAAACTATAATAATTATTAATAATCCTCTTGGAAAAGAGTAACCATGGAGTTTCTTGCCCATTCTTCACCATAGGAAATACATTTCGACTGTGCCCAGTATAATGACAATATAATATAATAAACGGTGGCTTACATTGGCGACGATGTGAGGGTGCATTGCAGTGCACCTCTGCCGACTTCTTCAGGAATACAGGCGTAATGATGAATGGTGAATCATGCACGTATGGTGAATATTTTACTTTCTTTATGATTCCTTACGTTTTGTCGTGTTTTTGTCAATGCTTACCGAAATTCTTGTCCCTTTGGCATTCAATAATGAATTATTCTCACTTTTTCAAGTACAAAGATATAATTAAACCCGAAGGATAAGGGTTCGGCGGCCCTTATAACATATTCCCTTTTGTAATGAGGTCTCTTGCATTTTAATACGCAGGAGACATTTAAGGCCCGGGACATACTAGAACATCAATGCAGTACGCGTTGATCGTCTTATACGTTGTATTATCTCCGTTTAAACTTCCAAAGATATCTCTAAAATAATGAATATTATTTAATAGTTTTATTATATCTCTGATAGATGTCACTGGCTCAGTTGTTATTATTTATGAAACGCGGTATGACTATTCGTTCCGGTTGATTGAGTTGGGTACGGTTAAGGAACTCATTAGAGTCTTATCAATACTTTACCTGCCTCTGCTTGCGTTAAGAATTTGCTCGGACATCGAAGAAAATGAAGAAGGAACTTTTTTTGTGAAATAATAGTTTGGTTTCGTAATGGGAACATTATTAACGCCCTTGTGTGCTCAAGGTGTAAGCGTTTTCACGTAAGAAATCTGTTCGTTTCGTCTCTTTAGTTCACGTAATTCCCTATAATAAAGTCGTATCATAGTAAATAATAAATACAGAAACGGATATTTTTTTAATAAAAAAAAATTGGCTATGAAATTCCAGTGCCTGGAGCAATATGGGTTGGTTGTATATAGATAATTGAATGATAGCTTTATTAGATGAATTATCGTTGATTTTAGTATTAATATCTAAATTTATGATAGACGATCGAAAAGGAGCATAAATAATACAATAATGTTGAAATTATTTTATAATAAGTACTTTTTTTACATAAGCAACGCTCAGACATGGTCACTGATTGAATCTCAAAAGTCCTAACTCAAGATATGCCAACGACCCATGGAGCGCAGTATTTTGGGTTTCAAACGGATCGACCGTGTGAGAAACACTTTACTGCGCTCCATAACTCGCATTGCAGCGGGTGAAAAGTCCGCTCTGCTGAATTGGGGATGGGTGGGCCATCTTAAAAGAATGGATGACACCTGGTGGGCCTAAAATTTGTACCGACTGGATCCCAGATAACTGACACGACCCAGGAATAGCTGGTGCGATGACCTAGACCGTTGTCTGGAGGGATGGAGTGATCTGGCAGGAGATTGAGATGTGTGGAGGAAAATGGGGGATCTTTGCCCAGAAGCGGGACAATATAGGATAAAAAAGTAACAATTTACAAAGGCTACGAGAGAAATAAATCTTCTAGTGGTGTGAGCGTAGGTTCTGGTTGACTGAGCCGAGGGGCTACATTTTTAAAATTGCGTTTTAGTTATTGGTATCGTATATAATTTCACATGCATTTGCTGAAAAGGTTTTTTGATATTACAAACATACACTCCAATTTTATTTATTCGTATATATATATTTGACATGGTTTGTCAAAATATCAATCGGTAACAGTTTATTCGACACAAAAAATACATTTTGCATTCTCAAGCACTCAGCCGGCCCCCTTGAATTACAACAAAGGAATAAAAATAAGTGCTTCTACATTATAAGTTCCAAAAATAAGCGGAGCTCGCAACGGTGAAAAGATTCTCCAGCCGGCGGTTCAACGATTTCTGGATGCGTGAGTAGGGTAAAACCCCCAAATGTCGGCGCGTGGCATACACGTGACTGAGAGTTACCCCACTCCACTGGACGAAGTTTACATCACAATTAATGTCACCTCACTAATTAGTGATGGCGGTTAGACAGTTCTGTACAAACCCTAGATGCGTGAACTGGCTTTTGAATCCATAATATTTAACGTCAATTTGAGTTTAAGTGCAATTAAATGGAGCATAGGTTGTATCAGAAGTCCGAAATAATACTTGGACTTTTGCATCAGTATCGGGTATTGAATGGTATAAAAATTTGGTTGAAATTGGACCATGTCTTTTCAACTTTTCTTTCGTCGTCAATTTCTATAACTCGTAATTTGAAATGAAACGGATATCCGGTCACTATCCGGTATCCGGCCTATCCAGCCTTGTTTTCACTATCCGGTTGAATACCGGATAGTAAACAGGGCGATTTTAAAACAATCGAGATAGATTTTCACTATCCAGCCGAATATCGGATAGTGAAATTCAAATATTCTCATTATTTTACACAAGGCTTATCACACTACAACAGGACACCGTTTATTTGTATAATCGCACGTCAAAAATATTTCTTTTATTAATTAGTTCAGTACTCCAAATTAACTAATTTGACAAATTGTGGTGAATGAATACCAAATTTTCCGCATTAGTTGGTAAGAGGCGACTCCGCTTGGCTTCGTATACCAGACCAGCTTCTGAAAATTGCCTTTCGCTGTAAACGCTACTGCCAGGTGCTGCAAAATAAATTCTAGCAGACCTTGACAACTGTGGGTACTACTGCAAATTAACTGACCACCACATGTATGGGTCGTAACTGCGATCGATTTGAGAAGTATTTAAGAAGCGTCATGTAACGCGATAAAGGACGGAATATCCGGTAGCCGGATATCCGGTGCTCCAGGCAGGTACCTTGCCAAATATCCGGTACCCGGTCAAACCACTATCCGTTTCTCTCTACTCGTAATATCTCGAGTCTAAAGTAAAATTTGCATGTTCTATTTTGTGAATATTGTCGTTCGCCCCTTATAAGTGTAGTTTACACTGTTGAACAGGGTTATGGATGTACCCAAAGGCAAGAACATGATACCTGTGACAAATATACAAAGGTCAATAACTCAGAAACTATGACAGTCAGGTCTAATCTGTGTTCACTAAACATCCAAATGTGAGCTACCGTATGTGCACCTAAAATGTTATTTCAGACTTCTGATACATTGTAAAATGTTATGGATTGTACAATATTGTAAATAGATTTTGTTTATTTAGTGCCGACTTTGTAATCTTCAAATATGTTTTATTTGAGGGAGAATTCAATAGCCAAATATCTTTATTCGAAGTTTGATGGTGTATTTTTCACATAGCGTGTATTTTTCTAATTTGTGAAAAACCAGTAAAGGTTATTAAAATTAAGGAAGAAAACTTGAAGACTTATTTTACACCCAATAATCCTTAACACTTTTATACGCATTCAGTAAAAATGTGTTATACAAACAAGAACAAAAGGAAATGAGCTCAGTGTGAACCGTGCCGAAAAGGTAATGGCTCAGCACATGCTGGAGGAGCGTTGCTTCCCCCAGCGCTGATTTTCAGCCACACTCTCTCCAATGGTTTACCATAATTAATATATACTTTTTACGGGCTACCCAAAAGAGTAAAACCCCAATTTTATTTATTTGGATAGATTGAAATGATATCGTCCTGTCAATTTTGACGGCGACTCCCGGTACAAATAACAGCAAAATATGAAATAATACTCTGTACTAAAATTATTAAAAACTGCTTCCCAATAACAAAATAACAATTTCACTGGCCTATGAATGTTTACCGACCGATAATCGTAACAAGAAACACGTGCCCTTCCAAAAATTCATACAATCATTTAAAACCATAGAAAATAAGAATCAAGTTAGAATGGCATCAATGTTAAATAATTATGTCCCCAGACGACACGTACTCATCGTACCTATAATCTGCACATAGTCAAAGTTAAATTCAAATCATTTATTCTGTATAGGCCTATGGGGGCACTTACGAATTGTCAAGTTTACATGTTTTTTTCCATAAATACTACTATACTACCACCGGATCGAAACGCGACCTTAACTGAGAAGATCCGGCAAGAAACTCAGTGGGCTGATCATTTTTTTTAATCGCCAAGACTTATTACACATACAAACATAGCCTATGGATACCGTACAATGGACGGGTGGCGATCCCAGTTACACCCAGTGGAGTTGGTGTCAAGACTAGACCTCAGTCACGGATTCACTCGCTCGCTCTCTATCTTACTTCATACGAACGAAAAGGAAACAATCACTATATTCCGTGAGATGAGCCTAGACTTGGCGCACACGCTACAACTAGAGATCAATGCTAATTCTGAAAAAACATTTCGTTAATTAGCCGTCAACGGGAACCGAACCCGGAACCTCTAGGTGTAATTGAATTATCCTCTTTTAGCAACCGCACACACGTAAAAAATAAGTGATTGTTACGCTACATAACCAGTTTGCAATTATTATATGCTTTAGGTAATTACATAAACACTTTTAGTAACTTCCAATAATTACAGTCCATATTAAAGGGCAACACGAATAACTTTCCTATACCACCACTAAAAACAGATGTCATTCAAATGCGGTGCGCTCACTCCACCACTCTAATGTTATTCGTACTCTTTGTTTGTTTTTTTTTCATGATTGCGGTGCCAGCGCCACGTGCCAGGCCGGATTTGTTCCGGAATAGTGAATTTAACGGGTCATAATAAATATTGTTACCCTTTGAAATTATTACATTTTGGCATTGATTTGGAAATTCATTAAAGATAACTTACTGTTAGCGCCGCCGTCTAACCTAGCGCACCACTAGTAGGCACCGTGTGACAACACTAGCGAATTATAGCATACCAGCTAGTAGTGGTAGCCAAGTGGTCGAACGCACGCCTTGCAATCAAAGTGTGCAAGTTCAAACCCCGGCTCGCACCTCTGGGTTTATGTGCAAATCTCATTTTCATCCGAGATTATCACTTGCTATGAAACAGTGAAGGAAAACATCGTGAGGAAACCTGCACGACAGAGGGAACTTGACTAGTTCTCGATAGATGTGTGAAGTCTGCCAACCCGCACTGGGCCAGCGTGGTGGACTATGGCCTGAATCCCCCTCGCATTGAGCCGAGGCACGTGCCCAGCAGTGGGACGTTAAAAGGGCTGTAGTTAGTTTTTTAGCTTTTTTCCTACTACTACGTTCATCACCACTACACGAATGCACGAGGAAGGCCATCAGAGAAGAGTGACGGCGTGTTGTAAAGCTTGCCACCAACACCTTAAATGATGACCACGACCACTCTGTCAAAAGAAGAAGAAGAAGCTTTTTTCCACAAATAATTAGTTTGATTATGGAACCCAAACTAGACCTAGCTCTAGTATTTTGAGTTCCGTTCTTTTTTTTTTGAAATGATTAAATTTAATGGAATAACATAAGGAATGGCTTCTTCTGTGGCTTCAATAACTTCAATATGAAAATAACATTCAAAAAATGCCCTTCCGTCAATAAAGGTATCTTCAAGAAACGAGCCTACTCATTCCTTAAAGGCCGGCAACGCACTTGCGATGCCCCTGGTGTTGCAGGTGTCCATGGGCGGCGTTGATCACTTACCATCAGGTGAAACGTCTGCTCGTTTGCCTCCCTATCTCAATAAAAAAAAAAAAGGTGAATTTGTGAATCAGAATATTTTTTATTCATATATATACAGGCACTTATGAATTACAATAAATAATAAAAATAGTATCTCTACCACCCATTCAGAATGCATTTCCTATGGAGAAGAATGGGCAAGAAACTCCATGGTTGCTTTTTTCAAATGAATTTTAGAATCCCATATTTTAAAAACTAAACGTCAAATAAAAAATATATTTTGTGAACATGTTCATATCCCCAGAAGTAACATGCCCACTATTAATTAATAAATTAATTTCAGTACTGCACTTTTTTTTACTTCCGCTTCACGTGAAATGCCCCATAAGCGACATTTTGTTAACTATACAAAAGAGCATTCGACGCAGAATAAATTGATGGTAAAAAAACTATTTAAAAACAAGCTTTAATTTAATTGCCCTTAGTTTTCGTGTTCAGCAAGCCCTTTCATTTGATACCCATACTGTGGTAGTGCAGAAAAAATAACTATTCCGCCATCTTGGATGATCCGCCATAATGGACTTAGAATGAAGTCACATAGCTAAGCATGCATTGTCATCCAAAATAAGCGTGTATACCAAATTTCAGCTCACTCGGTTAAAGATAACTGATTTAAAATTCAGTTGCAAGATTCCACCCGGACATACTTTGCAAGTTAATATAAAGCTTGTAATAATAAAAAAATAGCTGATTCCAAGTATATAAGTCAATATCACCCAAGAGTGTCGCTTAAGCCTTTCAGCCCTCGTTATGCTGAATGTATGTAATACCTAAGGCACGCCTCACGCGTCAAAGTTTGCTCGAGCTGTCAATGTGTCATTTCTTTGAAGAACGAACTTTTAGTATGTGTCAAAACCATCGAGATATATAACGGAGATGCCCTATCGACTGCCACCCTGCGGCAATTTATTTCATGTTTATCCGACATCCGCCATTGCAATTGCTCTATTTATTGTAAAATTTCTGCAGAGCCACACGAAGGGCGGATTCGATATGGGTTCTCTAGTTACTCTATGGTCAATACAGTTCGTTTTGCTATTGGAAAATTGAAATTGAGTAATGACAGCTCAATGAGCTCAGCACGCTTAGCATGACCGCGTAGACACACCGAGCCATGTCCAGTTCTTGATTAAAGAGACAAAACTTTTGTCTACACGGTCATGCTAAGAGGGCTGGCCCTGTAGTATGACCGTGTAGACAAAAGTTTTATCTATTTCAACTGCCCGATTTGTCTAGAAAATGACATCACTTCGAGCTTTTTGTTCTGAACATGGCGACGTCATTTTCTCGACAAATTGGACAGTTGACAGAGATAAAACCTATATCTACGCGGTCATACTACAGGGCCAGGGCTTGATAGTGCGCATTAGTTCAAAAATACCAACATTTTTATATCCGAGCTGCTTTAGTTCTGGTCACGGCAAAGTGTATGTAGAACAAAGCCAGTCATAATTGGGATTAGCGCCCGCTTTTAATACTGTAGTTAATTATGATTTTAATTGGCGGCGCGCGAATAACATACGCTGTATTTTGTCCGTCCGAGAGCGCCGAGCTCGGCCGTGCGTACTGGAACCAAAAAAACACTGTCCTTTCAAAAGAAAACATTACCTTTTTTGTGCGCAAATCTCGTGGACTCTTGTACGGTTGAGATACTTACCGGTTGTGCTGGACTATACGACCTCCCACACGCTGTATTGACACATAGAAAACTTTCTTTACTTTTTTGTTTTTTTTTTTTACAGGAATGAAATGATGACATTTCAATGGATTAAGATGAGAAATACCCGCACTTGCTATTAGTGTTATTTATGCCAATGTCGAGTAATTAAAAGCAAGAACAAATTTAATAAATACACATTAAAAACAAAAATGGGTGATGACAGTGATAAAGTTTTTTTTTTTTTAATGGCCTCTTTCCATTGAGTCTGGCCCAATGAGATTCTGCTAATGTCGACGTAGTGGCGAAGACACCTAGAAAAAGTTAATTCTACATCGAAATGACACTTGACAACGCGAGAAAATTTTAACGCATGGGTGGCTTTAACATTCAAACTTAAAGTATTAAATATTGCTAGATGATGCCATCGCGCTGTTCAGAGCTGTCCATTTTGAATATAAAAATAATTATACATCATCACGCCTGTATTCCCCTAAAGGGTAGGCAGTGGTACACTGCAGTGCGCCCACACTTCGCCTATTTATTTTTGGTATATAATGGGGGCGAGCCTGTTTTGACTATAACATAGGAAATGTATTGTCGCTCAGTATATAAAACTTTTCTGTCCACCGTACGTGCGCCTCGTCTGTCGGAAGGGCTCGGCAACATCCTCCGGCGAGGGCGAGGGGAGAGGTTGGGGGGAGAGGCCGAGGCCACATCCGGCGGAAGCAGCAGCCCGCCCCCGCGGTACCCTCCACAGTCTTACTCGTCTCACAAAACCTTTCCTGTTTTAACTTGTTTTTTATGTTATTTAATACCTAATTATTCTAGTTAACACCCAGCGGAACTTTACGAGATAATAATTAATTTTAAAATATATCGAGGGCTAAAAGGCTATTAGACTTAAACGACATTTATTTAACTTTACAGGAGAAAAACTCATCAGACGCAGAATTTTTTTTTTAAATACAAAAATACAATCGACCACAAGTTTCGATTGAGTCAAATACCCTTTCACCCCTCGATATCATCACGCCTGTATTCCTCGATGGGGTGGGCAGTGGTGCACTGCAGTGCATCGACCCTTAGCGATGTATTCTGCTCCCAATGTAATAGACTCGACCCGACTCTATTGCCATTATATCGAGTACATTTCCCCCAATGCGTGGGAGATATGTTAAGTATTGACGCCTTATGTACCTACTCAAATCCAAAATCTATAGAAATTCGTCTTGATGGAAGTGAAGGGTGAACATTTAAATATGGCGACTACGAATCATACAAGAAAGGGAGAAATATATTTTCATTATGCGCCAAACAAATACATTTTAAGTAAGTTACATACTTTACCATCTGTCCGTCTGTTTCACGAAATACATATGCCTGCTCGTTGCAAGTAAGTGTAGCATTTACATTGCTGAAATTCGGGTGTACTGCAGGATACCTTTGCCTACCCCTTCAGGGAATACAGGCGTAATAATGCGTATGTATAGTCGCAGTAGGTATATGTGTTCTGCATCTCTTCATTCACCCGTGGTTCCGTACCTATTTGTGGTACCCTAAAAAGGGTAGCTGGTTGATGTGTGGTACAAATTTACTAATGGAGCGAGCTCTATGTTACATCCAAATTGTATTTATTATTGTAGGTATTTTTTATTACAGTACTGTCTTTAATGCGAGCAAATAATTAAATTACCTAATCAAAAACCGGCCAAGTGCGAGTCGGACTGGCGCACGAAGGGTTCCTTACCATTATATATAAAAACAGCAAAAAAATCACGTTCGTTTTATGGGAGCGCCTTTAAATCTTTATTTTATTCTGTTTTTTAGTATTTGTTGTTATAGCGGCAACAGAAATACATCATCTGTGAAAATTTCAACTCTCTAACTATCACGGTTCATTAGATACTGCCTGGTGACAGACGGACGGACGGACAGCGAAGTCTTAGTAATAGGGTTCCGATTTTACCCTTTGGGTACGGAACCCTAATAATCTAGTAATTAAGTACCTAAGTCATTAAGTTTCCAATGGGGTAACTAAACAAACAATAAAGAATACAACAAACTATTGACAAATTGTAAAATAATATCGATGGGTGACATGCTATTTGGCTTAAGCGACAGCTTTGGATGATATTGACTTATATATTGAGTACGCTCTCCTGTAAAGTCAAAAAAATGTCGTTTTAGCCAAACAGTCTTTCACCCCTCGATATTATGCCGAACCATGCCCCTGCAGATGGTTTGTACAAAAAAAAAAATTCTAGAAATATCTGGATATTTTATCAGGCTGTATAATTGTATCCATCTTGGAAGCCATCTTAGCAAATAAGATATGGGAACGCAAGTTGCGTACTAAGGCCGCTGTATTTACTTTTGACAGACCGTTGATTTTTTATCAATATCTATTTATAGTATTAAAGTAACTAATACTCCTGCTTACACACACACTCAAAGTCAAATCATTTATTCTGTATAGGCCTATGGGGGCACTTACAAATTGTCAAGTTTACATTTTTTTTCTTATATTCTATTAAACTACCAATAAAAATCTATCTAAATCTATGAAAATGGTTTTACTTAAAATTGGAACGTCAGCTATCTGTCAGTGAAAGTCCCATGGAAATCGGTTCAGCCGTTTAGAAGTTTACCTCAAACAAACAGACAGACAGACAGACAGACAAAAAAATCTAAAATTGCGTTTTCGTTATAGGTATCGTATATACTTTCATACGCATTTGGTAAAAAAGTGTTATTTTGATATTACAAACAGACACTCCAATTTTATTTATTTGTATAGATTGCGTAACAAATATATTTTTATCAATAATAGACAGACTGTGACTAGCGTGGCGATTCTCGTGACATTAACATCACCTCCATTTCTCAAATTGGTCGTATTTTTTCGACATATCTGGAATAGAGATGATGTGAATCATGCGAAAATTGGGGTTCAGTGTAGACATTAAACATTGTCACCCTTAAATTAGTCTAGTCATATTCTAGCTACGAATCCATAGGCGATAGACCAACCCGCCGCGTCTCACAACTCGTCCCACGCGCGATAAATTCCCGAAGGAGCCGCGGCGAGCGATAAAAGCCTCGTGCATTATGTACACGCGTCCGAAATCGAAAAATTAAAACCCACCATCTGCCCGCGTGGACGGGTAATTACAGGGGTGTGTTATGACGTGGATGATCTCTGCTGATTACGCGTATCGTGTGTCGCGCCTACTCGCGCTTGTGCAGCTCGATTAACCCCGCCATAGAGTAACTAGAGTACCCATAACGACTCTACTTTTCGTATAGCTCTGCGGTAATTATGCCGATGCTGTTATCTCATGTACCTGTAGTATACGGCCATTATATACGAAAATAACAATGGCGGAGTCAGATAAGCCAGAAACATTTACCGCAGCGCTGCAGCACGGGCTCTATATACTCCGTTATAATATCTCGATGGTACTGACTCATACAAAAAGTTCTTCTTTTTTTACAAAATGAGTGAAATGATTATATTTTGATGGAATAAGATGAGGAATGCCTGTACCTGCGATATGCGGTATTTATGGCAATGTCGAGTAATTGTAGCAAGGACAAATTCAATAAATACACATCTATACATCAATACAATCTATACAAATAAATAAAATTGGAGTGTCTGTTAGTAATATCAAAATAACACTTTTTTACCAAATGCGTAGTTATGAAAGTATATACGATACCTATAACGAAAACGCAATTTTACAATTTTGTTTGTCTGTCTGTCTGTTTGTCTGTTTGTTTGAGGTGAGCTTCTAAACGGCTGAACCGATTTCAATGGGACTTTCACTGACAGATAGCTGACGTTCCAAGGCGTAACTTAGGCTACTTTAATTTTAGAAAAAGCATTAGGGTTCCGCGGGAAAAACATAATACCCATATTTCCGGGTAATCTCCCTAAAGTCCACGCGGGCGAAGTCGCGGGCACATCTAGTCATAAATAAAAATGGATGATGACAGTGATAAAGATGGCGGATGAATCCATAGAAAAAGTTAGTTCTTCAGCGGAATGACACTGACAGCGCGAGCGAATAGTATCTAATGCATGGGGGCGTGGTTTTTACCAACGAAATTCAATCTTTATGTATATTGGCACAGAGTTCGTTTAGGTACTGGCAAAAATGTTGGCGCGCGTCTTTTGATGCCCCAGTGTGGCTCAATGTGTTATTTATTTATTATTCCTATATATACTTGTTTAAACTATAAAAAAGTTAAATAATTCTACATTTTCTAACATGTTTAAGCATGTTACTCTATGAAAATTTATAATTTTGAATGTTGGCAACTTTGCCAGTTAGTCTTTAAACGAAACCTCAATTGTACTCATGTGCGTAAATGTTCTAATTATATAAATAAAGCCTGTGAACATAAGAGTGATTTGTTATTTAAAAAATATATTTTCTTCTTTTTACTTTAGATTAGGCAAAAGCCTCCTCCTTACTTATTCACCCATCAATATCCTGAGCTATTTCCTTCTACGATCTAAGGTATTCAAACCACCTCACCATAGGTACCTATTACTTCGGAATATATTAAAAAAAACTGATGGCGTGCAAGCTCTTAATACTCGAGTTCTAATCGGATTACCGCTGCAGAGTCAGGAATAACAAATCGGTAAACGACCCGTGATTTCAAAATCGACTGTCCAAGCGGATTAGGTATGATGAGGCAATTAGGCTTTGTTCACACGGCAACAACTGCCAACCATTACGGCACAATATTTTGTTTTCAATCTCCTAACAGATTATTTATAGTATGACTATAGATTCACAAGATTCAAAGATGGACATAACAGACAAAAGATGGACATTACAGACAACTATGGAAAGGGCCAAAAGGAAGAAGAAGAAGAGGGTGCCCTAGAAAAAGGTGGATAGACGATAAAAGCCATAGTAGGAAGCGATTGGAGAATTAAAGCCATGGACAGAGAGGTTTGGAAGAAGCTGGAGGAGGCCTTTACCCGAGAAGGGGTTCCGATCAATGGTACTGAAGAAAATAACGATAGCGAGTAAAAATGAAATACCTAATGTTAATTATTTATTAAATCGCATGTAATAACAATTATTATTGTGGATTGGAAATAAACGGGCTTTATAATTATTATAGATTCACATTCAAACGTATTTTAAGGGTTCCGTACCCAAAGGGTAAAGCCTATTACTAAGACGCCGCTGTCCGACCGTCTGTTTGTCTGTCTGTTTTAAATATGACCAGAGTAGACTACTCATATTCTAGCGCCCATTGGTAAAAGATAGTATTTTTATGCCATAAAAAATAAGTCATAGTCATACTAAGTACATCGATTGTGTTAGAAGACTTGTGGCCCTATATATTGCCGTCGGAGTATCAACATAGTGCTGTAAATATTATACTTATTGTATGGTTAATATCTAATATAAACTTGGAGTTATTAATTTTGATACAAAGCAACGTATTAATTTTGTATATAGTTAAATAAATATTAAGACACATAATAGATCACTAAATAAAATTGGTACAATAGGTACACAATATTAAACTAGGGTTAGTAACTACCTATCCTAGATATGCCCTCTATAGAGAGCCGGTGGACGGCGCGGGAGTGCCTGACGAGCGCGCGCTATTGATTGACGGCAATTAACCGATCGCATGAGGACACATCCGTCAACCTTTTTGTAGCCAGAAGCGTGAAAAGGTAACAAGCAGCCGAAGTGAATGGACCAATTAAATAATTCAGTAATTCGCGGGCCCGCCGTCGGCGACGTAAACACGCGCGTGAGACTTGCGGGGCGGGGCGCGGGGAGGGGCGCGGCGAGTGGAGGGGCGAGGGCGTGGCGAGTGACGTCACGCAGCACCGGCCTCAGTCGGTCACCACCCGGCGAACCGCACGGACGCCCCGCCGCGTCGTTTTTAACCCCGAAGTACGATAAAAGTCGCCAAAATTTTCGACCGCCAGTACCACTCGCCCTCCAAGGTGCTGAAGTTGGAGGACGACCCGTGGGGGTCATGCGCCATGTACTCGCCGGACAAGATGAAGGCCGGCGGCGGGCTGATGGCGCCCCCCGGGTGCTTCCCGGGCCGGTACAGTCCCACCTACCGGACTTCAGACCCGCGCCGGTGTGTCCCCAACCCGTCTGTGAGTACCAGCTCTTCTATACCTTCCAATTCAAAGACAAACCTCGCATTTGTTAGTATAGCGGGAACTGCTAACGGATAAACCACCATTCATAGAATGTTTTGAAAATCTCCCGGTTTCGACAAAACGTTTAAACATTAATATCAAAGTATTCGTTCGCTAATCACATCTTTTTCAGGTAATATTATGTATATTTATTATATTTATTACTGCCCCGGCGACTTATTATGTATATATGTAAAGCTGGCGCTTGCTATGGCGATTACATGGAGCTCCATGGGGGTTGTTGTTCTTTTTTTTTAATTATACTTTTTTATTTTCAGCGAAATTTCTCCCATGTTCATCATTGCATGGTTTCCAGTGACAAAGGTTAGGAAAGATAATGTAAACAACGGAGAACATTAAAATTATTCTTTAAAATAAATTTTAAATAAAGAACAGGAAATGAATTTAACTAAAAATAAGTGCATCATATATAACAACAGTGATAACTACAGTTTAATAGTAATTATTGAAACAACCCGGAGCATGTCGGCAAATTGTAACGAACGTTTAAAACAAAAACAAATTATTACAGATTATTGCACGGATTGTTATTAATTACAAGAGTTCCCCGTTCCCGAACCTCGGAGGGTATCATTTCTGCAATAAAAAGTTCCGTCGGCGGCGCCCCCAGATTACAGTTAAATTGTTAAACATTTAAACGATAATGTTTCTGCGATTTTCAGTCGTTTATTATAAAAAAAAGTCGCTTAAAAAAATATTGTAGAGCGGTAATATCAAAACATATAAATTACTGAATTTTAAAACGCCTACACTTTTATTTTTATCATTATATAATTGCCTTCAACCGTTGTGTAAATATTTAAAACGACTTACATTGTAGCTTTAAACATGTAGCTTCAATGAGCGCTCAATTGATTTTGCAATTTTCATTCTTGAATGTATTATTTGTTTTGACGTAAAATTACTGTAATTTGGACGCTAGACAAGTAGCCGTCGGCGTAGCGTAGTCCCGTAGCATTGCACACACGCACGTAGCGCCTTCGTAGCCCCCGTAGCTGCGTAGCGACGGCGGCGTAGCCCCGTAGGGCAGCTACGGCGGCGGCCGTCGCCATTATAAAGGCGGGGCATGCAAAAAGACTTGTGTTTGTTTAGTTTTAAATATTTATTCAGCAATCGCGTATGCTTTGATCGGCATTGTAAAACTATGGAGTATCATTCGTAATATCAGAAAATAAAGAAGTAGACATTATTCTTCGTATATTTTTTGTATAATCGTTAAATTGAATGTATTGTATTTTTAATAATTGATCCATAAAGCTAGTAAAAATGTAATTTAGGTAAAATAAAATGTATAGCTAGTATTTTCTTTACCAAATCAGCAACAATAATAATATACTGTTTAAACTAACTTGATAATAGAAATACATGCAATGTCTTGAATAAAATGAATCAACAAAAGACTGTTAAAAATAAAGTTACAGAAATAAATATTAAAATGATATAATATTAAATGAAATTCGTCATTGAAAACCATGCAATTGAACTTAAAAATTATGATTGGCGTGTTTTACTATAAAATTTTACAGGACTCAGTCGAGCGACGGCGTCAGACATATGCGTCTGAAATCGAATCAATTAAGTATAGGACATTTCGCAGTCAAATAGCATTTCAATTTATTTAATTAAGTTTAATTATTGAAACCGAAGGCTTTTAAAATATTAACGATATAACGTGACATCCACTTTAAAAATTTAAAAACGAAAGTGACAAATAATACGCGAAACATATTTTGCTACTTTTAAAACAAAACAAAATTAATAAACTGAGTATTAAATATTCATAGGCAGAATCTAAATTAATAGTAGATCTTTTTACATCAATTTGAAACCGTTTAGATATTGCTTTTATTTAATTTAAGTAGATTACATACTTACAGCTGAACTCAATAGGTATTTTCAACGTAAACTTATTTTATACATAAGAGTACTTTACATAAAACGATCAAATTATATATTTTTTTTATTTAACTCCTTCACTTCGGGTCTAATATTAGAGAACTTTCAACTAGTGCGGTTGAGGTTTAAGTCAGCCCAAACCTGAAATCTTTTACAGAGCGTATGCGCCAGCGTAAAGTCAACCTTGAGGTAGTTTCGGCCTCAACCCACAGTAAGGGTATGCTTAAATTTACACATTTATCACCTCCGATACCTAAAATCTCTTTTTTTAAATTCAATATTAACTAGTTTTCCAAGAACATGCAAACCAAATCCGCCTTACCACCATCTGCCTTGCAGTTTTCTACAGTTAACTGTCTAAAATTTACAATAATATTAAAACAACACTACTTTAAGAGTTGGTGGTAAAGCCCTTGGTAAAAGTTGGCATCTTCGGAGCAAGCCCACTTCAGTACCACCCTCAAATCTTAGGAAGAGATTGTCCAGTCGCGGTCCATTATGAAAGCGTTCCCCACAAAGCGGGAGAAGGTCCACTGTGGGGTTTTAGCCGGTAAGAGTCCAGCACAACCCACACGTCTCTTTCAGGGCAAACAGGAGGGCATGAGGATTTCCCCACTATAAAAAGACAAAGCTTTTTAGACAAGCCTGTCTTTTCATAAAATATTGCTATAATTATTTATTTCTTCTGGTGATAATCCCCTCTATTCTACATACATATAAGATCTACGGGAGATTTTAATAACTTGCTTCTTTGCAATAATGCCAGCCCATTGGCGTTTAATCCTTTGGCATATGTGTATTGCTACAGGAACGAATGTAAGTGGATTACCCGCGATTATTAAATGTACATATTAAACAGTTCAAATTGTGAACACTTTTAGATAGCAAACAATAATAAGAATTTCAGCGTAACATACTATTATTTATTGGGTTCTAGGTAGATAACGAAAAATAAAAATCGGAACAATAGAGATACACAATCTCAAAAAGAACTATACGTACACATTTAAATTAGGCAAAACTTTTGACAGTGATAATGAGTGACAGTTAACCGGTAGTTATACCTAAGTTAGAAGTTGATGATTCATCCGCCATCTTAACACTGTCATCATCCATTTTTATTTATAATAATGTATATTTATTGAATTTGACCTTGCTATTAATTACTTCACACTGGCTGAAATACCCGCTAAACGCAGGTGGAGCCATTCCTCATCTTATTCCATTAAATATCATCATTTCATAAGAAAACCGGCCAAGTGCGAGTCGGACTCGCGCACGAAGGGTCCCATACCATTATGTATGAAAACGGCAAAAAAATCACGTTTGCTATATGGGAGCCCCCTAAAATATTTTATTTTATTCGGTTTTTAGTCTTTTTTGTTATAGCGGCAACAGAAGTACATCATCTGTGAAAATTTCAACTCTCTAACTATCACGGTTCATGAGATACAGCCTGGTGACAGACGGACGAACGGACGGACGGACGGACAGACGGACGGACGGACAGCGAAGTTTCAGTAATAGGGTTCCTGTTTTACCCTATGGGTACGGAACCCTAAAAAAGAAGAAGAAGTTAGAAGTTTCTATGGATAACCAAAATTCCAGTTGTCATAAAAATAATATTGAGACGATTGCTCTATCATCCCTATTCTAAGTAAAAGGTGAACTCACATGCATTTTGGGATGCAAAGGAGAAGATATACAATTGTATCTGTCCCACTAATATTATAAATGTGAGAGTTTGTGAGAATGGATGGATAGATGGGTAGATGGATGTTTGTTACTCTATCGCGCATAAACCACTGAACGGATTTTGATAAAACATTACAGTATTACTGTTTATACATCAGAATAACATATAGACTAATTTTATTTTATTTTTTTTTTATTTTTTTTAATTAACTTTATATTATATAATTGTTAATTAAGAAAAACACGTTGTAATGCAAATAACACGTAAATCCTTATTGGAAAAAAGCAACCATGGAGTTTCTTGCCCATTCTTCTCCATAGGAATTGCATTCCGAATGGGTGGTAGAGCTACTATTAATGCTATTTATTTTTTACTGACGATTCTTATGTGCCTGTATTGGTTTACATGAATAAAAAAAATCTGATTCTGATTCTGATTCTAATGTAAAACGATATTGAATAATAGATGTCTGCACGGACGAAGTCGCAGGTTTCATATAATAGCATATAGTATATAGCTCATAGCACAAGAATATCGCGCACCATACATTGTTATAGCCACGTTCACGCTGTACTGTACTATTTATTATTGGCTTTGTATGGTGCGCGTATTATTGTGCTATATATTATAGCGTAGTCTGAAAGCCGCTTAATACGCGCACATTCAAATAGCTTTGATCTTGTTCTTTTATTTTTAAAAGAGTGATTTAGGGTACCTTCAAATTTGAGTTCATTGAACGGTCTTTTACTCAACGTGTGGGGCTACCACCAAATATCGATCGTTATAACTCATACATGGCTGATATCGGTCATTGCGTGCTTATGGATGGCAGGTCAAGTTTTAAGTGTTTTAATACACATATAAAGATGTCTGATGTCATTCTTGGAATGAAGAATCATCCATCACACGGGTAGGGTTAGTCACAAATTTTGTTTAAATGCAAAAACACACAGATACGTATGTTATATCACATTTTATTATGTTATAACATTGTCAAAGTATGAAACTCTACAGACTTTAACCATAAACAAAAGAGTATCCTCTGTCTGAGAGTATACTGTCTGTATAAGAGTCCGTGGAGGTATACTCTTTTACAATAGAACCTTAATAACTTTCAAAGATTCTATTTTATGGTCGAATTTCGATCAATGGGTTCTCATGAGTATTAATAAAAAGGTAGGTCGGTAATTACATAATATTGTTTATAACATATAATTTGAGTAACATATATTATGTATAGATGTATCTAATGTGAAACGGAAACTAAATAACGAGTACAACAACAAGAAACATAAAAATAGTACTGAAAAAGATGCGTTCACAGTTTCATTTTGTCATCACCTTCAAATCAATCTTGACGGCCTAAGCTTTGTGGTTTGAATATAAGCTGCTCGGCTAACTGCACGTGGTTGGAGCGAGTTCAATTCCGTCATCGACAAAAAAAATTGTTAAAACAAATGCCCTTTTCGGAATGCTCTCTTGTCTGAGTGAAACAGAGATAGTCTCTAGACCTTTCATCGCCTTTTCGGCGGAAGCCTTTATTCTGTATAATCCATGGATTTGCCTTACTAGTAATATAATTTCCTATGTTCTCTATTTTCTTCCCAACGTTCATGTGAGTTTAACCGTTACCGAGTATAGAGCTCAATATTATTTGGATGACAACTGAAAGTCTGGTTATCCATAAAAACTTCTCAAAGGTAATACCGCTTCGCTAATTATCGCTTAAATGCCAGTCACAAAAAAAACCCGCCAAGTGCGAGCTGGACTCGCGCACTGAGGCTTCCGTGCACGCAAGCTATGAAAGCACCGAACATTATTCTAACAAAAAGATAAACTGGACAGAGAGACAAAATTAACTTTGCAGTTGGTATACTAGTGTCCCCATACAAACTAACTACAAAATAATTTTGTAATCGCAAAAAAACATTTTCTAACAATAAATTTACAGTTTTTGGATTTATCCCTTTACATGTGCTATAAGACCTTGCTTTTTGCCAAATTTCATGATTCTAGGTCAACGATAAGTACCCTATAGGTTTTCGATTCCCGTGCAAATGTACTGAAAATGCAACATAAACCGCCGTATCTCTTGATTGCGTTAACCTTGAAGTTTGATTTTTTTAGGGCACCAATTCATAACAGAGGCTTATGTATGTATACATCAGTCTCTGTTATAAATTTCAATATCATACCTCCACGCGTTTCTGAGAACAAGGGTCTTGACAGATAGACAGACAGATAGACAGACGGAACAAAGTGATCCTATAATGGTTCCGTTTTTTTTCTTTTTTAGGTACGGAACCCTAAAAATGGTTTTGGTCGAGGGTTGTTTATTTTAGTATCATACGATGACTATGTGTGTCTAGCGATGTTTATTACTTAAAAGTAATAGTGTTTATAATATATTCATGAAATAGAAGTTTGTCAGTCCTTCACCTATTTGCAGTTCAACTTAAAATAACTTTTCGTTGGTAGAGAGGAACAAGTATTTAAACTATCTCACTTAAACGTCATAAGCTTGGGCGGGCGGGCGGTGACAAACTGATCAATAGCGAAGGTCGCCTTCAATAGCTTATAATATTTAATTTATTATAAGTAGTATAATTACGTGATTTTCTTTCTATAACTTAAATATAACGTATTATATACTGTTGTTCACTGAGTTTCATTTATAATTGAAATTCGTTTATAATTAATGTTGCCCGCTACGTCACCTGCGTGGAAATTAGAAATATTTTTTTTATAAAAAGAGTACCCTGACATTAGCTATCGGCCAGTAAAAGTCCCATCAAAATCGGTTCAGCCGTATGGAGTTTACCAGAAACAAACTGATACGCAGACAGACAATTATGTTTGACACTGTGGTTTTATTACTGGTAGCGTATATACCTACTACCTGTTATTTTTAGATTAGGTACATAACGACACTTCAATTTTATAGATTGGTATATATAGATTTCTCGTTAAAAGATAAAGTACTGGACTGTATAAAGGGTGATATGAATGAGATCGGAGTGGATGTCAGTATGACGGAAAAGCGAGATGAATGGAAGAAAAAGACATACTGCGCCGACCCCAAATAATGGGACAAGGTGAGGCAAATGATGAGGATGATAAACATTACTCGTAATATTCATACATGATATATACATCATCACGCCTGTATTCCCCGAAGGGGTAGGCAGAGGTGCACTGCAGTGCGCCCACACTTCGCCGATGTATTTTGGTCCCAATGTAATAGGGGGCGAGCCTATTGCCATTATACCGGGCACACAGGTTTCCTCACGATGTTTTCCGTCACCGTTTCTTAGCAAGTGATAATCTCAGATGAAAATGAGATTCGCACATGGAACCCAGAGGTGCGAGCCGGGAATAGAACCTGCGCACTTTGATTGCAAAGCGTGTGTTCGACCACTCGGCTACCACTGCTTATGCACACTGCTTATGCACATGATATCTTAGTCGTCTTAATTATATTAAACAATGTATTAATATTATCTTGTTTGATCATTGACATAATAATACTGAACACACAGTTTATACTCAAAAATGAATTTTAAAAACTTTTTAACAAAAAATTAATCCGCCGAAAATTTTAAAAAGCAAAAAATAATATACCTTTTTTATTTAACCTTAATAACAAAGTTCTTTAACTAATGTAAGTATACCTAAGTCATTTTGAGTCACATTTCTCCCCCTATATATATTTTTTTAAAATTTCCATAAACACGTGTTTCTTTATTTTGTATGTAAAATACATATACAAAGTTTCAGGTTGATCAAAAAATATTTTTTTAATTGTGTGACCTTCAACCCCCCATTTCACCCCTAAGGGGGTTGATTTCTGATAATGTTTTGAAAATGAGACCACACTCGAAGAAATCCCTAGCAAACGTCGTAAAAAAAATTGAAATCGGTTGAATGACGCCGGAGATATGCGTGATCATACATAAAAAAAAAAAATATACGCGTCGAATTTAGAACCTCCTCCTTTATTTTTTTTTCTTCGGTTAAAAAGCACTAGTGTTAATGAACTTTTTGTTATTCTTCTTGCATACGGATGTATAACACTTCAGCCACTTTAAATTATAATTGTATCGTATTCGAACTTGACCCATTAAACTGTAAACTGTACTAACCTATTCAGGGCTCCGACCCGATTTTTTTGGTATAGTTAACGTAATTCTATTGGATCTCTTAGTGGACCGATACGTTAAATTAGTAAATAGGTTATTATAATATTTCGGTACTATATTTTTTTTATTTATCGCCAATTTATTGCATTCATCCTCTTTTTACAAGCTTTATATTAACTTGCAATGTATGTATGTCCGGGTGGAATCTTGCAACTGAATTTTAAATCAGTTATCTTTATTCTATTTATTTTAATTTATATTCATTGAGTTTGCCCTTGCTATTGATTACTTGGTATAATGGGGCAGCCCATCTTATTCCATTAAAATTTGATCATTTCATTATTTTCGTAAAACAAGAAGTTTTTATTTTATGGATACAATTCACTCAGTGATTTATTTCTCCTACCAAAACGAACTGTTTAAACTAAAAGAAAGAGCTCATTCATACGCAATATCATTGATGACGCGAGCGCCATATACGGACGTTTCATTGCCTCCTCCGGTGAAGCTGTAAAGGCCACCTAAGGGCCAACAGCGTAGTCCTTTAAAAAAAAACCGGCCAAGTGCGAGTCGGACTCACACACAAAGGGTTCCGTACCATTATCTTTAAAAACGGCAAAAAATCACGTTTGTTGTATGGGAGCCCCCTTAAATATTTATTTTATTCTGTATTTTAGTATTTGTTGTTATAGCGGCAACAGAAATACATCATCTGTGAAAATTTCAACTCTCTAGCTATTACGGTTCATGAGATACAGCCTGGTGACAGACAGACGGACGGACAGCGAAGTCTCAGTAATAGGGTTCCCGTTTTACCCTTTGGGTACGGAACGCTAAAAACGGACGTTTTAAAAGGCCGAACGCGTGTACACGGGCTTATGCCGTCTCTCTTGTACGCTCGACCCGAGTGTCAGTAGCAATATGGATTCCGACGAAGGAACAATTGAAATATCGTTCTTTGAGCTTTAAGCACGAGTTGCGCGTGTAGCAAAAGGCGCGCCTACACTCACCTCGAAAACGAGCTTATTGCTCGTATAAAGAGATAGTTTGAAAGTTTCTAACGCGTGATCGAGTGGCTTTTAATACAGAAATTAATTCTGTATTTATATTGACACAGAGTTCGTTTTGGTTTTGGCAAAACAAAGGCAACGCGCGCTTGCCTCTATGTGCCCGAAGCTTTGTAGTAGCTTTGACTTTTCACTTTCAAGCTAAAGGACCATTACTCATATATTTACTTACAATACTCACTAACGTTAGCTAAATAAGCATAATTAAGTATATAAAATTAAATGGAAATTAACACTTCGGTACGTTTCACTTCTAAACAAATAAAACAAGTTATATCCTTGCATAGAAGCAAATCCTCTACACCCGTTCGGTTTTATTGCATTTCTACCCCGTATTGCCGTCTTCTTCTATCTTGTTATTTAATAGCCCGCGGGAGCGGGATAGGCGTCGGGAATCGTTGTTATTTTATTCATGGACCACGCGAGATGGGTAGCCTTGCATTGCGGTGCGGATGAAAGGGATAGAGTGCGATTATCCCGGTCGTCTTTAAATGGAAGAGAGAGGGCGCGAGGCCGATTGTTATTGTTATATGGATGTAGGCAGAAGGTATGATTATAACAAATACAACTGCATCTTTTGAATCGTAACATTCTTAACCTGCAAAATAGAAACTTTTTCGAATATTATGTTTATTTTAGTTCAAGTGGTCAATTGTTAGTAACTTTTTTGTTTAGTAATAATATTAGGTGGTTAAGTGCATTCGGGTATTCGGGTAATAAATTCATATATCGAGGGGTAAAAGGCCATTTAACTCATATATTGACTTCTATATATATATGGAATCAGCTAATTTTTCTGAGTTGAATGGGTATGCTCTCCTGTAAAATAAAAAAATCGCTTAAGTCAAATAACCCTCAAGATATAAGAAAGCAGGCGCGCTACTAAAACCAAATTATAGATGGGTAAACATTATACAAATTATTATTTAACTGGAGAATACGGATGAGAACTAATATGGCAGTGTTGCCATATACAACATAACATAAACTAATAATCATTGTGTTGCCATACAAGAGACTTAAAAGAAAAAAGGCCAGGTCAGTTGAACTACCTATCTTGTTAGCGTACTCAATTATGGTGTAACGCTATTCTATCATGGGTTAACGCGGGCAGTCGCTAACTACAGTTTTAATATTTAACTAGTACCTACTGTGCGGGTGTAGGAACGCGGTAGAGGCGGACGGGTAACTTTATTATTGCCTCTATGTCGCTTAGAAGTATTTTAACTATATCCCATGTAGTTATTTAGCGGAAATAATATTTGAGAAACTATACATTGAAATTAAACTATTTTACGGATTTTATCGCGTTTATTTACTATAGGGGGACTGAGGTGTTAGACGTCCTGATGTCATAGTTAATAACTGGGTACCCTCATATTTAGTTGTTGTTTGCGGTCCGATCCACGCAGAAAAACGTCGGGAAAATAAAATAGTAAATAAACGCGATAAAATCCGTAAAATAGTTTAATTTCAATTTGAGAAACTGTCAATAGAAGAAATTTAATCATAGAAGTTACTATAAACAAAATTACTAAAGACTATAAAGACCATAATTTCAAAATTATTCTTATTAAGATTTCTAGACTAGTAATAAAATTAAATGTATCAAGTGAAATGGGAAGGAACTCAGGCCACAGCTTACGCTATTCTAGGAGCCAGGGTTTTGCATATGTAATGTATCCTTTATGTCGGTCAATAAATTTATTATTATTAAAAAATATATACATTCTATTCTATTAACATTATTAATGTGAAATTTTGTGAAGATGGATGGATGTTTGTTACTTTTTCACGCAAACACTACTTTATCGTACCTCTTTAACCACAGAAATTCAATCTTTATTTTTATAACCACAGAGTCCGTTTTGGTATTGGCAATAATTACGCGTATTCACGCTCCAGTGTGCCTAAAGCTTCATAGTGCTCCATTTCAGAACTGAAAATAAAATGACAGTTCTTAAAACACTTATAATATCCGGTTCGAACGTTTAAATTGAAATAAACGGTTTCCAATCGTTTCTATATTAGGCTGTCTAGACGGGGCGCGCTATCTGAGGTGCGAACATCAATCAAGTCAGTTTTATTTCTACCTACGTTTACCGGATATGTCTGGACTTCTGAACTGGGGGGGAAATGCGACGGCGGATTGGGGCGGTTGATAATACATATCGAGGGGTGAAAGGCGATACTCAACCGACCATTTTGGGTGATATTGAGTTATATACATAATCTACTACAATAGCAGTGGTAGCCGAGTGGTCGAACGCACGTCTTGCAAATCAAAGTGTGCAGGTTCAATCCCCGGCTCGCACCTCTGGGTTCCATGTGCGAATCTCATTTTCATCCGAGATTATCACTTGCTTTGAAACGGTGAAGGATAACATCGTGAGGAAACCTGCACGTCTGAGGGAACTTGTCTAGTTCTCGTTAGATGTGTGAAGTCTGCCAACCCGCACTGGGCCAGCGTGGTGGACTATGGCCTGAAATCCCCCTCGCATTGAGGCGAGGCCCGTGCCCAGCAGTGGGACGTTAAAGGGGCTGTAGTAGTAGGATACATATTCAGTATCAGCTAATTTTTCTGTGACGAATGACTATACTCTTCTGTAAAGTTAAAAAAATGTCGTTTAAGTCGAATATACTTTCATCCCTCGATATATTTGACTTATTAACACATTCAGTGCAGAACGAGGTCTAATACGCCTCGTATATAACATATATATAAGATACACCTCGTATGTAAGAAACATACGAGGCGTATTAGACCTTGCATTGCGGAAAAAACAGCCTTCTCTGCCGTGCGGCTGTAACTTAAATTTGATTTAGTTTAGGAGAGATGAATATATATATAATTTTATATATTATATAAGATTCCCTATTAAAACATAATTCAGAAATGTATCTACTTTAATAACCTCCTTACCACCATAATGATAGTTTTCAAACGAGGTCTTAAATGCCCCGTACCGCAGTACGGTACCGTTCCATCCGTTCGATTCCTGTTCCAGTTCCATTTACATACGTATTCGGATCCGTATCCGTGGATATACATTTTCAACCATCCGGAACGTCACTAGTAAAGATACTTGAATAGATAGATGGTATGTTTGGTCTGGTGATACTGCTAGTTTGCTAGCGGAAATAATCCCGCTAGCAGTGTGACCACACCTTCGTTATTCACTGCAAGCCAAGGTGAGAGTATCGGTTGACATCTAGGTTGCAAGCTCAGTCCATGAACCGAACATAATTATACCATCACTTTATACAGATTGTTTGTAAAGTTTGAAATAAAACATTCTCGTGTACGATCACCCTGTGTATGTTATATTTTTTAGGGTTCCTTACGCAAAGGGTAAAACGGGAACCCTATTACTGGGACTTCGCTGTCCGCACGTCCGTCCGTCCATCCGTCCATCCGTCCGTCCATCCATCCGTCCGTCCGTCCGTCCGTCCGTCCGTCCGTCTGTCACCAGGCTGTATCTCATGAACCGTGATAGCTAGAGAGTTGAAATTTTCACAGATGATGTATTTCTGTTGCCACTGGCTAAAATACAGAATAAAATAAATATTTAAGGGGGCTCCCATACAACAAACGAGTTTTTTTTGCCGTTTTTATAGATAATGGTACGGAGCCCTTTGTGCGCGAGTCCGACTCGCCTGGCCGGTTTTTTTTTTTTCATATGTATATTTTTATTCTGTGGGGTGTATTTCTATCTAGTTATGGGTTGTACCTGGCCAGAGTTGCAATGCCACATAAATTTATTAATTTATATTTATATACCTTCATGTCAACAAAGACTCGTGGGCGTCTTCAGAAGATCCTGCCAAATGAACATCACAATCTGATCAGTGGTTTAGAAACACTTAGAGTATAAACATACGACAATACACCATGTTATTATTATTATTACAAGCTTTATATTAACTTGCAATGTATGTATGTCCGGGTGGAATCTTGCAACTGAATTTTAAATCCGTTATCTTTAACCGATTGAGCTGAAATTTGGTATACACACTTATTTTGGATGACAATACATGCTTAGCTATGACGTCATTCTAATTCCAATATGGCGGATCATCCATGATGGCGGAATAGTTATTTTTTCTGCACTACCACAGTATGGGTATCAAATGAAAGGGTTTGCTGAGGAGAACACGAAAACTAGGGGCAATTAAATAAATGCTTGTTTTTTTAATTTTTACTTATGTAAGAAGACTACACCTCTCAGATCACTGCACCAAATGCTTGCAGGTTCGATTCCCGCCAGAGGCAAAATTTGGAAGTATCCTTCTCGGAATTTAGACGGGATCGCCCCCAGTCCATTCCTTCATCTATACATACATGTATATATAAATACAAATAAATAAAATTGGAGTGTCTGTGTGTGTGTCAAAATAACATTATTTAAACAAATGCACATGAAATTATACACGATACCTAAAACAAAAATGAAATTTTTAAAATTTTATTTTTGTCTGTCTGTCTGATTGTTCCGGGTAAACTTCCAAACGGCTGAACAGATTTCGACGGGACTTTCACTGGCTGATGTTCAAAGGCGTAACTTAGGCTACTTTTATTTCAGAAAAAAGCATTAGGATTCCTCCTAATTAACATTAAACCATTATTTCCGGGTAAACTCCCTAAATCCACATCCACGCGGGCGAAGTCGCGGGCACAGATAGTATAGAATACAATTGATTGACCTCGCGTCTCACACGAACGTGGCATTCTCCCGACTGGTAGGTATGTTTGAATATACTTTGACGGGCGCGAGAGTATTGGGATTCACATCATTGGTACTACACCCATCAATATCCTGGAAGTTGGAAAATAGCTCAACTAAAAATTGTGACTTGAAGTTGGCCTTGTACCTATATCGAGGGGTGAAATTCTATTCGACTTAAGCGACATTTTCTTAACTTTAAAAGATAGCATACTCTTTCGACGCAGAAAAAAAATACTGATTTCAAATATGTATATAAATAGATTATCGCAAAGTGAATTATCGCTGAATTCCACGATCGCACGGCTCTCCACAGACTGCATTACCATCCTCACCATCTGGATGAATAGCGTTCCAGTACAGTGCGATTTACCAGGAATTTTCTCGATCGCACCACCAAATTGTGGAATGAACTTCCTGCAGCGGTGTTCCCGGACCGATGCGACAAAGGTATCTTCAAGAAACGAGCATACTCATTCCTTAAAGGCCGGCAACGTACTTGCGATGCCCCTGGTGTTGCAGGTGTCCATGGGCGGCGTTGTTTGCCTCCCTATGTCATAAAAAAAAACTAAACTATATACCTAACTATAGTATGCAACTGAATGTCGTTTTCCGGCCGCGACCAAATCTGAAGACGATTAATTGGCTGTCGCTACAACCTAAGGCCGATTCAAAATGTTCACCAGCCCTATGAAATTCAGTTCAAAATTGTCTAAAGGTGAACAAAATAATGTTGACTGTGATACCTCATTTAATTGTCTTGTCATAAATAATGACCTGACTAGTCGCGCGTGGCCTCTTGCACTCGTTACAGTTAGTTTCATTTAGGCATTTGCTAGTATTTATTTGGTTTCAACCAAAATTTCGGTCCATTTTAGCCCAAGGTGGTTTTTTAGTTGGAGAGCTAAAACTTTACAGCCCATTCTCCATAGGAACTGCATTTCATATATGCGTTTGTCATGGCGAATAAAAAGAAGCGATCCTGTCGCCATTTTGTGAAAGACCGGTAGTTGTAGGTAGTTGAGGGAACAATGGCGAGGTTCTTCAATCGCTACGAAGGCAACAATGGCGGGAGCCCGCTGTGTTCATACCGGGTCTCGTTCCCGAGGGCTTCCGGCTAATTCCAAGTTTAGCAAGCTCCGCGCACGGTGGTATTAAAACCTAACAACTTGATAGCTACGTTGCATGAAACTTGGCTTTGTTCGCTATGTACCAGGGGCTGTATGAACTCTACAACCTGAACACTTAGCTCTAGCCAATTCATTTTACAGACTAACCTCATTTAATATATACTGGTTAGTTTAATATGTTTGTAATATGTTAATATGTACGAAAACATAAGTATGTTTTCGTTTTTAATAAGCAGCGGTAGCTTAGGAACCATCGTGATCGCAAGTGGTGGTTTCAAAGCACATGAGAGAATGATATTTTCAAAAATAGGTATCTACCACTTACTGAATGGTGTAGGCCAGGGGTCGGCAATCTGCGGCTCGCGAGCCAAACGCGGCTCTTTGGATGTGAAGCTGTGGCTCTTTAGTTTCATACGCAAATATTATTTATTAAAAAAACGGTCTGAATCGAATAACGTGGATTTTTTTACTAAAAACTTTATTTATACAAGTACCTACTATTTATTGTTGGCAAGAAAAAAAATATTGAAATGTTGTAATTTTCTACTCTTCCGACTCAAAGGGTTGCCGACCCCTGGTGTAGGCAAACATCGTGAGGAAACCTGCGTGGCTTTTGTCGCCCCAAATCTATGATAATAATGCGAACAGAGTTGTGCGTAACGCTTAATTCATACGGCTAAGCCGGCTGCCTGATGATAACGGTTTTAACAGAAATGGAACTGTTCTATATGGAGTTCCAACAAACTACCGGTTTCAGTCCTGCCCACGCGCGGACTATTTGTTTTTGCCAAAAACAAAACAAACTGTATCAACTTATCGCTAAAACAAGTTTTTCAACGTTAAACTTCTGATACTATTTTTTTTCTTATTGATGATTCTTATGTGCCTGTATTGGTTTAAATGATTAAAAATATTCTGATTCCGGTTCCGATTCCGAATAGTCTTGAATGTATGTTATATGCTTTTATCTGTATATTGTGTGTGACAGTTGATGTCAAACTGATTTCAATTTTGTTTTTTTGTTGTCTGTATAGCTGGTATCCTCTGGATGGCTCTCAGCTAAGGAAATGGCTCAGGTGAATATTTTAACTATTATATTTATTACGTATACTTACTATGACTGTCCATTAGACGCTAGATAAGATAATCTAGCGTGCCTATTTGTATTAAAACATTTGCTATTAGTAACTCGGTAGTTTCTTCTACTGGGGCGCAATTCTCGCATTTTCAACATTATCTCTAGTTCGAGATATTTCGTAACAAAAGGAAAATCTCCCCCGGTAAAGCTGTAAAGGCCACCTCATGGACAACAGCGTAAGTCCTTCAAAAAAGAACAAAATGAAAATAGATGAACAATTTGACGTTTTGTTTCGACATGTGTCGAATTCGAGATAATGTCGATCATGCGGGAATTGCCCCCCAGATGTTTTTCCTAACGATGAGGTGTCAAAAACGCGTGCATCGATTTTTTTTATTAATATGAACTGTTGACATAGTAAAATTAATGGTAAAAAAAATCTTTTAAAAACAAGCTTCGTGTTCTCCTCAGCAAGCCCTTTCATTTGATACCCACACTGTGGAAGTGCAGAAAAAATAACTGTTCCGCCATCTTGGATGATCCGCCATATTGGAATTAGAATGACGTCACATAGCTAAGCATGCATTGTCATACCTAAAGCGGCTTTCAGACTACGCTATAATATATAGCGCAAAAATATCGCGCACCATAAAAAGCCAATAATAAATAGTACAGTACAGTGTGAACGTGGACATAACAATGTATGGTGCGGGATATTGTTGTGCTATGAGCTATATACGATATGCTATTATGTAATAGCGTAGTCTGAAACCCGCTTAATAAGCGTGTTTACCAAATTTCAGCTCAATCGGTTAAAGATAACTGATTTATAATTTGCAGTTGATTTACAGTTGCAAGATTCCACCCGGACATGCATACATTGCAAGTTAATATAAAGCTTGTAAATAATAAAATAACTTTCTTCAATGAAATGATATTGACAACGCGAGCGAATATTGACGTGAGCGGCTTCTACTGTAAAAAATTAATCTTTATGTGTTTTAACATAGAGCTCGTTTTGGTATTGGCAAATATTTTGACGCCTGACTTTTGACGCCGCTGTTAAAAATGTTATTGTACCCAGAAGCCAATACATAAAGTCGAAGCATACCTATCGACGCTTGAACGGCCGTAACAAGCGACAAAAAATAATAAAATGAGTTATTTATACAATTCGAACGACAAGATTTTTTTGCGTATATATACCAAACATATAAAGAACGGTGAAGGAAAACATCATGAGGAAACCTGAACGTCTGAGGGAACTTGACTAGTTCTCGATAGATGTGTGAAGTCTGCCAACCCGCACTGGGCCAGCGTGGTGGACTATGGCCTGAATCCCCCTCGCATTGAGGGAAGGCCCGTGCCCAGCAGTGGGACGCTAAAGGGCTGTATTATTAATAATAATACATCTTACATCATCACGCCTGTATTCCTCGAAGGGGTAGGCAGAGGTGCACTGTAGTGCGCCCACACTTTGCCGATGTATTTTAGTCCCAATGTAATAGGGGAAAAGATCTACTGAAGAACCTCTCAAATGAAGGTAGTCGTGAGCAATATAAAGCTCTCTCGAAAGAGGTGCAGCGTCGATGTAGGGAGGATAAAGACCATTACTTTAATAACATATGCACTGAAATTGAAGATCATGCCAAAAATATGCACACTCGAGATCTTTTTACGAAAATAAAATCCATAACACGGGATTTCAAGGCAAGAACTTGGGCAATAGAAGACACAAATGGGGATTTGATTACAGAGATTGATAAGGTGGTAAACAGGTGGAGAGGTTATTGCAAAGATTTGTACACAGACGCGGCAGAAACACGAATAAACATTAGACACAGCATGACCGCTGTCCCGCTAGAACCTGACATCCTGAAGTCTGAAATTGAGTTCGCCCTAAAGAAGCTTAAACCAAATAAGTCAGCCGGAAGTGACTGTATTTTTGCTGAAAACCTAAAGCTCATGGGAGATGACGGTATACACATCCTACAAAACCTATGCAATCAGATCTGGAGGACTGGCGAATGGATCAGTGACTGGCAGGAATCCATTCTAATACCATTACACAAGAAAGGGTCAACAAAATCTTGCGGAAACTATAGGACAGTAGCGCTCATATCCCACGCAAGCAAAATTTTACTGTACGTGATTAACGAACGCCTGAGAGCTTTTCTGCAATGGCAGATTTCAGTGGAGCAAGCGGGATTTGTTAAAGGGCGGGGTACTAGGGAACAGATTGTGAATGTGAGGCAGATCATAGAAAAGGGCCGTGAGTTCAACATTCCAATACTGATGTGCTTTGTCGATTACTCCAAAGCGTTTGATTGTGTTAGATGGGACTGTTTATGGAGCATTCTAACTGAAATGGGAGTACCAAGGCACCTCGTTGTTCTCATCGCAAATCTTTATCAGGATGGTACAACAGTTGTAAAGGTGAACAATGTTCTGTCGAAACCCTTTAAGCCACAGAAAGGTGTCAGACAAGGATGTATCCTATCTCCGATTCTCTTCAACATCTATGGGGAATATATAATGAGACGAGCCCTGGAGGGTTGGGAGGGTGGAATATCTATAGGCGGCAGGAAAATTAGTAACCTAAGATACGCAGATGACACTACACTATTTGCATCATCCGAGCAAGAATTGGCTGAACTTCTCTCTAGGGTAGAGAAAGAGAGTGAATCAGTTGGCCTCAGCATTAACAAGGCAAAGACCAAGGTATTAGTGATAGACAGACCTGGTACACTGATTCGCTCTAATGAACTCCGCGACCTGGAATTTGTGGATCAGTTTGTCTACCTTGGCTCTCTTCTTAACAACGAGGGTGGCAGCCAAAAGGAAATCACCAGAAGAATCCAAATGTCCAAAACAGCGGTAACCAAACTCACTAGGATATGGAAAGACCGCAATATATCCCGCAAAACTAAAGTGAGGCTGATGCGTACGCTTGTATTCTCAATCTTCCTTTACGGCGCCGAATCCTGGACGATGAGACAGAAAGAAAGAACAAAAGTTGATGCTTTTGAAATGTGGTGTTGGAGGCGGATGTTACGTATTCCATGGACAGCACGCCGAACCAACGTATCCATTCTTAAGGAACTCGGCATAACCACAAGGCTGTCCGCTACCTGCTCCCAACGAATACTGAAATATTTTGGACATGTCGCTCGTAGAAACCCTGACAGCCTAGAGAAGCTAATGGTAGTTGGCCAGGTCGACGGGAAAAGAGCACGGGGTCGCTCACCTACACGATGGTCAGACCTAGTAAAGACGCTCACTGGCCTACCAATAACCCAAGCCATTAAAACCGCCGAGGACAGAAACACGTGGAAGACCATAGTACATAAAGGGATCAATACATCAGACTAGACACGACCTTCAGTAATGAAGATGCCGACTAAGAAGAAGTAATAGGGGGCGAGCCTATTGCCATTATACCGGGCACATTCCCCCTCAATACGAGGGAGATTTGGGCCATAGTCCACCACGCTGGCCCAGTGCGGGTTGGTGAACTTCACACGCCTTTCTACAGACGTGCAGGTTTCCTCACGATGTTTTCCTTCACCGTTCAGCAAGTGGTAATCATTGTTGAAAATGACATTCGCACATAAAAATTATCTCAGAGGTGCGGGCCTGGGATTTGAACTTGCACCCCTTAAGTTCAAGGCGGGCGTTCTTGCCCACGAGGCTGCCACTGCTTTTTTGTATTATTATAGGTGTATATAACTCATTTTACGATCAAGTCAAAGTCAAATCATTTATTCTGTATAGGCCTATGAGAGCACTGACAAATTGTCAAGTTTACATTCTTTTTTCTTATATTCTACTTTACGCTATATATTATAATATATAATTATGTTTGTCGCTTAGTAAGGAGTGCCTTGCAAGCGTCGATATTAGTTTCGGCCGGTGCGAGCACTAGTTAAGTACACGAGTGCCTAATATAGTATGCAATGTTTCCCTCGAAAATGCGCACAAAGGCTTACAATTGAAAGACGAAACGAAACAAGAAAATTTAAAATTTAAATAACGAATAGTTCGAACACGGTTGAACGTGATTGCTATCGAACATAACACTTGAATTTGTTTTTAGGGTTCCGTACCCATAGGTTAAATAAAAATAAAAAAGTAAAATATGTAATAAATTTCGCCTCCTAATTGTTTGGAAAGTATAACTTCGGGCACACTGAGGCGTCAAAACGCACGTATTTTTTTAGGGTTCCGTACCCAAGGGTAAAACGCGAACCCTATTACTAAGACTCCGCTGTCCGTCCGTCTGTCTGTCCGTCTGTCACCAGGCTGTATCTTATAAACCGTGATAGTTAGACCGTTGAAATTGTCACAGATGATGTATATATGTTGCCGATATAACAACAAACACAGAATAAAATAAATATTTAAGGGGGCTCCCATACAACAAACATGTTTTTTTGCCGTTTTTAGGGTTCCGTACCCAAAGGGTAAAACGGGAACCCTATTACTAAGACTTCGCTGTCCGCCCGTCCGTCCGTCCGTCCGTCTGTCACCAGGCTGTATCTTATGAACCGTGATAGTTAGACCGTTGAAATTTTCACAGTTGATGTATATCTGTTGCCGATATAACAACAAACACAAAACACAGAATAAAATAAATATTTAAGGGGGCTCCCATACAACAAACGTGATTTTTTGCCGTTTTTATAGTTAATGGTACGGAACCCTTCGTGCGTGGATCTGACTCGCACTTGGCCGGCTTTTTACTATTCTCTTTGCCATCCAATACAAAGCCAAAATAACTACCTCCATTTACAAAACAATGAAATTGTAATGGAATCAGATGAGGAATGGCTGCACGTGCGATTAGCAGGTATTTATGGCAATGTCAAACAATTAATTGCAACAATAAATACACATTATAAATTCCAAATTGTGGAATGAACTTCCTGCAGCGGTGTTCCCGGACCGATGCGACAAAGGTATCTTCAAGAAACGAGCATACTCATTCCTTAAAGGCCAGCAACGCACTTGCGATGCCCCTGGTGCTGCAGGTGACCATAGGCGGCGTTGAACACTTACCATCAGGTGAAACGTCTGCTCGTTTGCCTCCCTATCTCATAAAAAACAAAAATGTGATGAACGTGATAAAGATGGCGGATGACCATTTCGTCTTCTTATTTTACCAAAAGTCATAGGTCCAAATGTTTGCCAACACCAAAACGAACTCTGTTCAATATAAATAAAGATTGAATTTCTGTAGTTAAGGCCACGCTCCCATGTGCTAAAATTCGCTCGAGCTGACTATGTAACTTCGTTGCAGAATGAACTTTTCTATGAGTGAATAGACTTCATTTTAGCAAATACTTCGAAGTGCGTGTCCTGACGTCTCTGTGTGCCCATGCTATGATTTAAACATGTGGTAGCCTGTCAATGGATTTTAAGTCTTATTGTATTTAACTATAAGATGTAAGGTTACCTAATAAAATAAAATAAAAAAATAGGTATTTTCGTCCATCGCGTTTCGTTCTTGATGTCTATTGTCGTACCTCTATATCAAAATCAAAATCAATTTTTTTTATTCGTGTAGGCCAAAAAGCACTTACAAATAGTCAGATTCTACCACCGATTCGGAATGCTGCTTCCACTGAGAAGAGCCGGTAAGAAACTCAATGGTTACTCTTTTCAAAATGATAATTGCGAGTAATACATTCTCAGGAGCACCAATGCCATGAGAGCAGGCCGCACCTTTGCCACGATACTAGAGAAGAATTATACTCACGGCAGTCTAATATTAAATACAAATATTAATACGCTTAGGAAGCTAGTACAGTAAGGTGCGTCTACTCCCATTTACAATGAAGGGATTATTCTAAACCACAGATGGTTATAGAAATAATATCGTAATAGAAGTAGAATAGAAATAATCGACGGGGCAGTGGGGTTATTAAGCATGTCAAGACCAAGACCTCTCTGTCTGATTTCATACGAGAGAAAGAGACAACATCACGAAATATCTTGAAGTCACTTAAGTCACGGTATACCGTGACATAAGAGACGTCACGCACATGCTACAACTACTGTCGTACCTCGAAAATAGCTAAAATGACTTATTGATATAGTATTGATCAGAATAAAAAACATACCGATCGAATTGAGAACCTCCTCCTTTTTGGAAGTCGGTTAAAAAAGCCACGTCGATGGGTCCCATGTCTTGTTTGCATACGACGCAAAAAATAATTATGCAGCTTTGATTATTTTTTCTTGTTTTATTAAAGAGTTATGAAGTTTTTAAATAGTTTTTCATCTCTGAAGGCTTAGCATGACCACGTAGACATAAATTTTATCTCTTTCAACTCTCAGCAGTGGTAGCCTCGCGGGCAAGAACGCCCGCCTTGAACGTAAGGGGTGCAAGTTCAAATCCCAGGCCCGCACCTCTGAGATAATTTTCATGTGCGAATGTCATTTTCAACAATGATTACCACTTGCTGAACGGTGAAGGAAAAACATCGTGAGGAAACCTGCACGTCTGTAGAAAGGCGTGTGAACTTCACCAACCCGCACTGGGCCAGCGTGGTGAACTATGGCCCAAATCTCCCTCGTATTGAGGGGGAATGTGCCCGGTATAATGGCAATAGGCTCGCCCCCTATTACATTGGGACCAAAAATACATCGGCGAAGTGTGGGTGCACTACAGTGCACCTCTGCCTACACCTTCGGGGAATACAGACGTGATGATGTATTATTATTATTATTATTCAACTGTCAGATTTGTCGAGAAAATGACGTCACACCGAGATTTTTGTAATGGACATGGCTCGGTGTGACGTCATTTTCTCGACAAATCTGACAGTTGAAAGAGATAAAACTTATATCTGCACAGTCATGCTAGGCCTACTGGTTGGATAGTTCGTGATACAACATTTCTGCTTGCTGGTGTCAATATTATTTGTATCTTACTAATGTTTTGCGTGCGTTCTTTACGAGTTCGGTCCTCAACGTTGGCGGGGTCGAGGGATTTAACCCATTTTTTATGTAATTCAATAGGATTTTATGAAGTTCCAATTTAATATTTCCTCTTTCTCACTTTATTTTAGGTAAAAAAAACTGAACAAATATTTCCTAAAATATTTGAGAACATATATAGATAACTTGTCAATATATTTGTAACAACCACATTTGTAGATTGTAAATAGTAGTAATGAAAATGAATATCTATACGTTTAAGAAAATATGAAAAAAAACCGGCCAAGTGCGAGTCGAACTCGCGCACGAAGGGTTCCGTACCATTATCTATTAAAACGGCAAAAAAATCACGTTTGTTGTATGGGAGCCCCCTTAGATATTTATTTTATTCTGTTTTTTAGTATTTGTTGTAATAGCGGCGACCGAAATACATCATCTGTGAAAATTTCAACTCTCTAACTATCACGGTTCATGAGATACAGCCTGGTGACAGACGGACGGACGGACGGACGGACGGACAGCGAAGTCTCAGCAATAGGGTTCCCGTCTTACCCTTTGGGTACGGAACCCTAAAAATAACATGGATGTATAAAATCTACATATACCTACAAGGTGAAATTTTGTAATGCCACCTGAAGGGAGAACACAGAATAGTAAAGAAAAGAAAGAAAGAAAAGAAAACATTCCTTTGAAGAATTCCTTCAAATTCCTTCAAAGAAAAGAAAATTCGCTTGCCACACCCGGGAATCGAACAAACTAAAATCTGGAAAGAATTACACCCTGTACTTTAATTGCATCGATCGTTAGTCAGTTATAAGGATCTTAAACGGATGGACTGATTGGGATGAAATTTTGTGTGTATATTTCAATGGGTTTCTGGATGCTTTGAAAACACAATTGGATGAACAAATAGGTGGCGCATTTAACATTTATTAATTCCAAGGCGGTACGAAGTTCTCCTTGTCAGCTAGTATAATAAAACTTTAAAATTTGCTGTATTTTTGCAATAAAAAGTATAACTAAACTAACTACAGCCCTTTTAACGTCCCACTGCTGGGCACGGGCCTCCCCTCAATGCGAGGGGGATTCAGGCCATAGTCCACCACGCTGGCCCAGTGCGGGTTGGCAGACTTCACACATCGAGAACTAGTCAAGTTCCCTCAAACGTGCAGGTTTCCTCACGATGTTTCCTTCACCGTTTCGTAGCAAGTGGTAATCTCGGATGTAAATGAGATTCGCACATGAAACCCAGAAGTGCGAGCCGGGGTTTGAACCTGCACACTTTGATTTGCAAGGCGTGCATTCGACCACTCGGCTACCACTGCTATAAAAAGTATATTATCATTTAATTAATTTAGTAAAAGAAAACAAAGCTCTCAATGGAAACGATTGCATTGGTGTCATGCCTTCGACGCTACGAAAGTGAATAAATAATGTTGCCAAGAGTAAATTTCTTGGAGTAGTCTACGAAAGCAACTCCGGGACACAAGTATGACCTGAGAAGTAGCCTTCAGGGGGCCTTACCACCAGATTGTATTATTGTTTTAATATTATCTTTCCATTTTTGAAAGGTTGTGTACCAAGTTAACTGTCCAAAACCGTTGTCCTCATATATTCCTGCAAGATAGGTTTTGGTATAGGGCAGTATCTACAGAGCCACTACAAGGAAAAATTCAACCCATCCATCACCGCAGAGGGACCGCGAAAGGGCCCTAAGACCAAGTGAAGTATCAGCCTACCTACCTACCCAGCTGTGCAGCAATACTACTATCTACTACTACTACTACAGCCCTTTTAACGTCCCACTGCTGGGGACGGGCCTCACCTCAATGCGAGGGGGATTGGGCCATAGTCCACCACGCTGGCCAAGTGCGGGTTGGCAGACTTCACACATCTATCGAAAACTAGTCAAGTTCCCTCAGACGTGCAGGTTTCCTCATGATGTTTTCCTTCACCGTTGCATAGCAAGTGATAATCTCGGATGAAAATGAGATTCGCACATAAATCCCAGAGATGCGAGCTGGGGTTTGAACCTGCACATTTCGATTGCAAGGCGTGCGTTCGACCACTCGGCTACCACTGCTACTATGCAATGAATTAAACTAAAATTAGTCAGGTACTTAATTAGACAATTCTCCTTGTCGATTTCCCTATAAATATGTATTCGACGACGTTAAATTGTTGGGTATTAATTTTGATGACTATGGTTGGGCGGTGAGCACGCGGCGATTCCCATAGTAGCCAGTCACGCGAGTGGGCTTTGAGCGAACCGCTGAGTGCTAGCCGTCCTGTAGTAATTAGGTACTGCGAAGACACCGTCAAACCCCGCGCATACAGGTGTCAAAAGTCACGTCCAATTTTTTGTCTTTACCAAAATGGACTGTATTGACTCACAGAAAAAAATCATTCCTCAACGAATTGACATTGATAGAGATAGAGACACAGAGTTAGTCTAAGCCAAAAAAATTGACGCCCAACTTTTGACGCCTCAGTATGCTAAGGGGTCTCCAGAGCTTGGCTTTTGCCATAGAAATTCTATCTTTAAGTGATTTGGTACAGAGTACATTTAAAAAAATTGTAAAGTCAATTCGCTTACTTCCACTATGTTCAAGGCGTTAGTGCAGTTCAGTGATCGGCTCCATTGACAATCTAAAAACTAAGATTAAGTTTCCTCCTCCCCGTGTTTCAAACAACTCCCTCGCTCCCCCTCCCTCTCCCAATCCCCCCGGCCCCGTCTCTGCAATACTCTTTACCACAGATAGACATCTATCCACTTGATTGGTGTAAACTTTTATCGGTATGTTTCTAGTTTGAAAGTCCCCTCGAGACACTTATTTTAGAAATATCGACTTTGTTATCGTCTACAATAGAGTATATTTTTCAACGGACTTACTTCAGTTTTATTCTTTTAGTAACGAGAGAAGTGATTTTTATATCAAGTTCTGGACATAACAGGCGGTGGCGTGATTCGTGTCTCACGAGAGCTTATGACTGATTGTAGGTCTTACAGCACAAACATTTTTGTACAGCAGCCTTCTTTATTTCTGAGGCAATTCAGCCTATACAATTATTTTTGCCAACCACATTGCAATGGAGGGAAGTGGATACATTTTTCTTCCAATTCCTCCTACACCTTTCTAAATCCGTGCGGGTTCCAAGACAGCATTTTTCCCGGGGACTCGCCGGGGGTCAAACCTAGGTGTCTTCATTGAATACCGCTGTTGATCCTGGCTTACAGGAGTAAGAATCGTGGGAATGTGTGGCAGTCTTAGTCCTATAAATAAGGAGGCCTTATTTTGAAGGTGTTTATAGCAAACAAGTTTTACCAGAGTTACAGAATAGATAAATGTGGTAAGCAGAATTTATCCAGAGAATAAATTAGGTTCACACTAAACTGATTTTAACCGAGGTAAAAAACGGAGGAGTTTCTCTACTATCTACTACAGCCCTTTTTAACGTCCCACTGCTGGGCACGGGCCTCCCCTCAATGTGAGGGGGATTCAGGCCATAGTCCACCACGCTGGCCCAGTGCGGGTTGGTGAACTTCACACAATATCTTATAATAGGTACTAATAAAAACCCGGCATGGAGATGTGGCCTTTACACCAGAAATTCAATTTGTATGCATTAACTCAGAGTTCATTTTGGTATTGGCAAAAATTTAGACGCGCTACTTTTGACGCAACAGTGTGCCGGGGGCTTAATTAGCCGCACGTGCACAGCCGCGCCAATGATTTGGGGACCGCCACTTCCGGTCCACGCTATTGCGATGTCGCACCGGAAGTGGTTCCTCAAATATTTGTTATGTTTGTAAACTAGCTTTTGACCGCGGTTTGTATATTATCATAACATTCAAATATGCAGCATTAATAAATTTGTTACTTAATGAAAAACTGTAATCGGATTGAGTTTGTAAAGTTTTCCTGTAATAAAATACCTTAAAACTTTGAAGCACCCCGTATAATTTCATCCATTGTAAGTGCAACCGTTCAAAACTTTCAAATTTAAAAAAAAAGGTTGATCCTGCCTGACCCTTAATGAACGAAACTCTAGATCAGGGGCTTACCTTGATTGTTGTTTTAGTCGTAACTGTCAATTTTTGGCAAATTTTCTACTGAGCTAACTGTCGAAAACTGAAAGTAATATGAAAAATATTGATAAGGAGGCAGATATAAAAAAAATGATTTATAACTCTGCAGATTCGGTCTAATTTGAACCTAGACCACTAACTGATATCTGTCGAGTGTGGGCCGGTGGTGGCCGGCTACTCGACGACCACGACACATCGCCTTCCGGTGTTTAGCACGCGATAGTACCATCTGACGGGGATCGTCAACATTTATCTATCAATATACTCGTATAAATCAATTTCAAATTAATTTATAATTTCATTTAATTTAGAAAATTAAATCTTCTTTCTTCTTATGAAACTAGTATTAGTTATTACAAATGTATACTTCGAATTCAATTAATTATTGATATTTTCCCGGTTCATGTTAGTTACATACAGTTTTTGATACTTAGTATGAAATCTGTCAATAAATTACAGATACAAAACAATATGATTATAAATACAATAAAAATATAAGGTGGTATTAAGGACCCAGTTAACTTAAAACTTTAATCAAAGTCAAATCATAACATTAACTTTGTATAAGCCTACGGTGGCACTTACAAATTGTCAAGGTTTTTACTACTGGATCGCTATGTATTAATTTTCGAACAGTTTTAACTCCGTTAGAGAGAAATAAAATGAAGTTCGCGCATTGTTTTTAATCCAAATCTAAAGTTCAACCCAACTCAGGGCTAAAACACGGGACCGCCAGCGACAGCGTGTCAATAAAGCCAATAAACTCGTCGGAACTTTGTTAAGTAGCTACAGAACACAATTTATCGATTTAAGGACGCCTCTGCCACCCCATACATCAGTTTACAGGATGATATTGATAGTCGGCGACAAGACTAGCGCTGACGTCCCCCATGACGTATTTAACAACTCTCACAATACACATACAAATGAATATATCCGATAAATACCACCTTCAGTCTTCGGTGTAAGGTTGACGTCGTTCCGCACGGCCGCAAAACTATGTGTGTACGGAAAAGCGAAACTTACGCGACATCAGGGTAAATATTTTTCTTTGAAAACGTACTGAGGTTTTCCCCGGTCGGCGGGCTTACAGGATTTTTATTTTCCTCTCCCTCTGTCTCACAAATGCGGCCTTTTCATAACTGTCGGGGATCGATTCGGTCAAGAGATTTGGTTTCTAAATCCGGTTTGATCCGGCGCCGGGACTGCGGGCAAAGTGAACGGGGATTTTAAACTTGTGTTCGAGTTATTAAAAGTGTTTATTTTTATACTAGTCAAAGCTCGCGTCCGGTTTTCAAATGGATTGGATTTAAATTTTGTAATAGTTTCTGTACGTTACATATTCCTGAAACGGTTGTAACGGCTGAAAGGTTCTTATTTATATCTTGCTTTCATATAACAGAGATGAAAGTTTTGTGTGCTCCGCATAAGGTAGCCAAACAAACATGAATGAATCAACTGAATTGTAACTCCATTTTCTAAAATTATTAGCCCCCTGAGTTTCTTGCCGGATCTTTTCAGACGAAGTCATGCTTCCGGTTGTTGGACTTTCTTACGCCGGTAGAAGCATATAAGGAAAAACAACTAATGTTGACAATTTGTAATTGCCCCATAGGCATATACGAAATAAATGATTCTACTGTGCCTGTGGATATTCAAATTCACTTGCAGAGACTTTACAAAGCGTTTTTCAAAACGGAATATATGAACTTTTCCTATAAGTCAATACAGTTCGTATTTTTATGGCAAAAATGTGCGGTTCCCGCTTTGTGCGGGGGGCTTAAGTGATGGCCATGGCATCAATTAATCCATTGAGGTAAAAAAAATCTTAGCCTTTTTGGCTAATTTAGGTATCTGCTTTTTTATTTAATGGAGAAAAATATTTGCTATGCAAAACATACTATTTTTAGTTATTAGGTATACCTACCTAATGAAAGTTACCTCTAGACAAAGTTTATTGTATAATTAACATAAAACAAATTAATTATTAAATTTTATACCTAGACAATTTGTTATTTATTTAATATTTACATGGTAAATGGCCAGATAATTAATTTTAGAAAATTAAAAATGAAATGTCATTACGCACAAAATGTTGTCGACCGCTCGCCTCCGCCGCCACCGGAAGTGCGTAGTTAAAACAAAATGGCCGCCGGGCCGGTCACGTGACCACCGGCCGCCGGATTCACCCCGACTTCCGGCACTCGACAAACACGTCAAGTGTATTAAGGGTAGTTACGCGTTAGATAATTATCATCGCTATTACATTATTACTGTTTCGAACCCTTATAAATAATTATATTTGTGATTTGCGTGCGGCCGCGCATCTGTTATGATTTTCCTTGATGCGGTTCAAAAGCTGATGGCACAATATTACAAAGCATGAGCAGCATTGTAGCATGAGCGCCAAGACTAGACTTATGTCACAGAATATGTTGATTATATCTCTTTCTGTCTTAAAAAATAAGACAGAGAGCGTGTGACCAAATCCGTGGCAGAGGTTTGAACTGCGTGCTAACACCACCGGTATTCAAAAAAAAGGCGCACGCGTTTTGTCTCGTAATAACGGGTCACTTTACCTCAATTTATGACAAAAAAGGGCAAGCCCAATGAGTTATTATCTTAAAGAGGAAGCTTTTCATAATATTTGACAGTGCCAAACTTCCATTTGTATGTGAGTTCAACGTTTATATAAGTCAGATAATCTACTTTAAAACGTATAAGACTATTGCATTAATTCATCAACATCTTTTAGATTATGTTTGGAAGTTTTTAAGAAAATCTAGATTTTTGTACTTTTTATCTTCTTCTTGGTAGAGCAGTCGTGGTCATGTGCAATCGACGACAGATTTGATGGTCCTCCTCCACCGATCCCGAACCGATGTCTGGCGGACGCATTCATTAAGAGGGGTCTTAGTCAGCGCTTTAATCTGGTCAGTCCATCGCATGGTCGCACGTCCGCGAGGTCTGTTACCATTGACCCTGCCCTGGACAACAAGTCTTTCCATGCTGCTTTTCCATTCCAAGCTGGTCGCCGTGACACATGGCCAAAGTATCGGAGGATCCTGGACCTTTTTATATTGTTGGCTAAAACAAACTGTGCTAACTCATATACGGAGCACATTTCACCGATGACGCTAATCAATTTAGTCGCGTGGTCGGTAGACTTTTGCGACAGGAATCGAACTCACGACCACCGGTTGCAGTAAGCCGGGCGGTCGGCGCTCACCATTAAACCATCCTCAATATTTTACTAAAAGCAGTAGGTACGGCGAAATCTGTGTGTTTTTTAGGTAGATGCCAGCTAGTGATTTACCAACGATAACTGAATAATAGTATCATTATAATATTAATTACTTAATGTTTAAGCCTGTTCAACTTGAGTGTCAGAAGCAAAACTTTGTTACACGGCATTGATAACTATTTCTGAATCTTTGTCATGTCAAAGACTGAAGGCTATCTATAGATCTAGACAATTGCAGTGGTCAGACCGACGGTTGCAGCACGAATAGAACTGTGCATTTGTAAATACCACTGCAGGTCATTCATCCAACGGGGCTACCACGCGCGCCTAGTCAAGGCTTATGCCATAGATTATGTCACATTACATGGAGTATCAGTAGAAAGCCTTATACCGTCTAAAACAGCCTAACTAGTTTTTATCAACGGCGAAAGTAACCTTAAAAAGCAAAGCCCCTTAACAACACCAGTATTGCAGCTATTTTTTTTAATATAACTTACAGTTCTCGACAGTTAACTCAGACAAAATCTGTCATACACAGTTACTATTGAAACAGCATTACTTTAAGAGGTAGTGGTAAGACCCCAGCAGGCTTAGCATGACCGTGGAGACACAAGTTTTATCTTTTTTAACTGTCATATTTGTCGGGAACATGACGTCAATTTTCATACTTGACATGCCTCGTTGTAACGTCATTATCTCTACAAATCTGACAGTTGAAAGAGATATAACCTATGTCTACACGGTCACGCCAGGTATGGAAATGAAATCACGCCGGCCGCCCCGTGCTGCAATAAAAAGCCCGCGTCCATATGCGTCTGTCTGTCACTCCGTTTGTGTCAATCAATTATAGTGGATTGCGCAGATCAGCCACGCAGCGTTCTGACACCGCCCCCTATCGATCGTTCCCGCCCAAAACGCTCTGAAACAGACGGCGCGCCGAAATTATTGTCCTGCACTCACAAGCGCTTCAAAACGCGCACAACCAATGTTGTAGAACTTGTAGCTACACCAAAATGAACTGTATTAACTCATTAAAGAAGTTCAAATTCCAACGAAATGCCTATCATGTCGCGAGCGAATATTGATGCGTAATCGCCTAACGTTTAGAGCAGAAATTCAAACTTTATAGTTTAATTGGACGTAGTTAACACGTTCGCTGCGTAAGAATTCTCAGTGTAATTACAGCTGGTGCGTCATGAGGTTATCATGACTCATAAATGTACAAAATTTGTGAGCGCTCCGCACTGGAGTTCGCCATGACCCAATATAACCTCACAACGCAGCTACCGTGTTAAGCAAATAGCGTCCAACCCACAAAATTTACAAAAATGAAATTAGTATACCAAACGGTTCCTAAAGGAGGCCTTTTAGATCAACAAAAAGATCCCATAGAAGCACGCATTTTACCACATAGGTTACCATTCCACAAGTCCCACATGTAATAAATTAGCAATCTTCAAATTGTAATATCTCAAAACTGACTTGATGAGGGTTGGATGCTTTTTAGATTACGTCCAATTTATAAAGTACATTTTCAAATGACGGCAATTGAATTTCCTCGCTGCTGTGTGTGCAGGTATTACGACCACAGCTAGCGTGTGGATGCCTGGACTTGCATTGGTAGCCGCGAGCCAGTCTCTCTGACTTCCAATTACTATGTAGAGTTGGTTAAGGAGATTCTTTGTGACTTTCAATACCACTCCAGCGAATATGGTTGCAATAACTTTGTTCAACAGACGCGTGGGTAAACTTAGTTCATATTTAATATCGATTTCGTGTATACTAACTACAACTATGGGTCAATCTACTTTTAAAGTTTGGAGGGTAAAGGTAAGGAGAGACATCTGTGTATTGAAAAAGTGTCCGTCGAAATGTAGTAGTTATGGGTGGGTTAATTTCAAAGGAAGTGACAAATATTATTACAGTAGTTAAATAAGCGTACTACCTATTCACAGTTTACAAAATAAAATTACTCTAGGTGCTCTCGTTTTCTTGTAACTAATATTTTTTTAAGGTTATATTTACTACATTATTTTGTACAGCGTAAGTTGTTGAAATTTTCAATTATTAACTACTTTAGTCGACAATGATATTTTTTTTTTAACTCGGCATAGTTCAGTTCATCTACAATTGCTATATTCATACCATACCCTTTATCTACACCAGCGCGATTGTGGAAGGTTTTTGAACTGTTATTTACAGCATACAGCTGGACACTTTTCTCCCGTATGAGATGATTCTCCTTACCTGTACCCTCCATATTTTATAGGGAAAAAAAAAATTGCTTTCTATCGGGTTGGCAATACGATTGGTGACAGCAGAATTATTATTCTTTAACTATTGCTATAGCATGCATCCGCCAACTTTTTTTATCTTCGTCACCCATTTTAATACATGGTGTTTATTTATTTGATTTATCCTTGCTATTAATTACTTGTAATTGGTAGAATACCATCTAATCGCAGGTGCAGCCATTTATCATTTTATTTCATACAACTAACTACAGCCCTTTTAACGTCCCACTGCTGGGCACGGGCCTCCCCTCAATGCGAGGGGGATTCAGGCCATAGACCACCACACTGGCCCAGTGCGGGTTGGCAGACTTCACACATCTATCGAGAACTAGTCAAGTTCCCTCAGACGTGCAGGTTTCCTCACGATGTTTTCCTTCACCGTTTCATAGCAAGTGATAATCTCGGATGAAAATGAGATTCGCACATAAACCCAGAGGTGCGAGCCGGGGTTTGAACTTGCACACTTTGATTGCAAGGCGTGCGTCCGACCACTCGGCTACCACTGCTTTAATTGAAAGTTCATAATCTCATTAATTTCGTACAAAGAAATAACATATTTATAAATAAGAATGCAGGTGGTGTTGGTGCGAAAGCATAATAATCAAGAATTCACTTTTAATAATTCTACAGATTGATATAATTTTCCGTTGTTCAACCGAGTAGGTACATTTCCTTTGTTGTGACAACCGCGTATTTAATTGAAGGGTTGTTGTAACCCATTCCTAACAATTAAACCACTATAAATCTACTTTATGTAATTACAAAGAATTTTAAACTTGTCCGTTTATTAAAACAATAAGCACGTATTACCATTATACCGGGCACTTTCTTCGAAAAATCTGGGCTATAGTCCACCACGCTGACCCAGTGCGGGTTGGTGAACTTCACACGCCTTTCTATAAACGTGCAGGTTTCCTTACGATGTTTTCCTTTACCGTTTCATAGCAAGTGGTACTCTCGGATGATAATGAGATTTGCATATAAACCCAGAGGTGCGAACCGGGGTTTGAGCTTGAACACTTTGATTGCAAGGCGTGCGTTCGACCACCCGGCTAACACTGCTCCACTGCTCATAAATAACGAAAAGAAGTCTTATCCTACCTATAAATATGTTCTAAAAATAAAGTCAGACTAATTGTAGTTCTATTCCACTGGTAAAGGTTGCTTTTTTCCTCAACGTCCCCGAGGGTATATGGAATAATAGCGAGTAAATGTTGAAGACTCATGACTGAGTCAATATGTCGCTGGCAAACTAAGAAACAGGGTTCAATGTTCCTTGACCGGGCACTGATGGTTAAAATTTCAATACGGCACGCTCGGTACAAATTGTATGTTTATTATTTACCAACCATTTAGAAAAGCAAATATAACTGAGTGGGAATTATCGATAGAGTTGTACTATTTCCACTTTGGAATAAATTTACACAGTTAAGCCGGCTGCTGTTTAACGGGAATTCAGACCTTCACTGTTCCTATAGCAGTGGTAGCCGAGTGGTCGAACGCACGCCTTGCAAATCAAAGTGTGCAGGTTCAAACCCCGGCTCGCACATTTGGGATTTATGTGCGAATCTCATTTTCATCCGAGATTATCACATGCTATGAAACGGTGAAGGAAAACATCGTGAGGAAACCTGCACGTCTGAGGGAACTTGTCGAGTTCTCGATAGATGTGTGAAGTCTGCCAACCCGCACTGGGCCAGCGTGATGGTATATGGCCTGAATCCCCCTCGCATTGAGGGGAGGCCCGTGCCCAGGAGTGGGACGTTAAAAGGGCTGTAGTAGCTAGACCTTCACAGGTCCGAAACTGAAGAGAATTTTCAACATACTTACGTATAAAATAATAGTTGTAACAATCAAGTAAAATATCTTATTAGGTACTTGAAAAGATATGATGTAGGTAGGTGAGCACGATCTTATCTTTAAAATATAAGTATGAAATATTTAAATGTTTCTAGTTTAAAAAATAGATGTCTAAAAAGGTGTATATAGGTATAATTAAGTTGCTTACAAAAAAAATTTTTACGCTATTACTATCTACTACTATTAATCTGTGGGCAACAGGACTGATGACACTTAAACATTGATGTATCTAGTTGTAATAGTATCATAATTAATAGCAGAGTGTAATTGTTTGTTGTTCCAAATAAAAGAAAAAAAAAGAGAAAAAAATATGTTTTTTTATGGAATAACATATAGAATAAGTTCACCTACGATTAGCGGTTATTTCAGCCAATGTCAAGTAATTATTAGCAAGGACAAATTCAATAAACACAGATCTATACATACATACATACATACCTACATACATTCCGATCTTGGCCTCGTCTCCATTCGAAAACACTTCAAAATAGCGTCCGAACGCTATTTTAAAAAAGCCGCGTCGCACTCAAACTCTCTAATTGTCGCCGCCGGCAATTATGAGCCAAACCCCGCGCACACAACAGCACAACGCCGCCGTCCGCGGCATGTGTTGATAGATCCTCCTGACACGATCACCGCCCTCCTCGACCCGGGCGTCGAGAGGGCCCCCAACACACCTACACCAGCCTCAAACAGACACCGACCTCGCCGGCGAGGTCGAGGAACCCCCTCTTCTGCTCGTAGGTGCATCTTTGCACCTAGGAGCGTAGTCATTACCTCTCCCCTCACGGCAACTGCCCAAGCCGAGGTCGTGCCCCATGTGGCGCCCTTGAGCTAGTTGCCCTCCTCTTCCGCCCTTAAGGCTTTGGCTGGAGTCGCACTCTGCACTCGCTACTCCTCCGGTGAAGCTGTAAAGGCCAACTCACGGCCAACAGCGTAGTCCATTCAAAAAAAAAAAAGAAACATACCTACATGCAAATAAATAAAATTGGAGTGTCTGTTTGTATGATCAAAATAACATTATTTTAACAAATGCATATGTAAGTGTACACGATATGAACATAAAACCATTATTTCCGGATTATCGGCCTAAAGTCCACGCGGGCGGAGTCGCGGGCACAGCTAGTTGTAAATAAAAGTGGCTAATGAAAGTGATAAAGATGGCGGATGAATCATCTTTATGTTTCATAGATAAATGATACTTACTAATACTACTAGTACTACAACCCTTTTGAACGTCCAACTGCTGGGCACAGGCCTACCCTCAATGCGAGGCAAACTCGGACCATAGTCCACCACGCTGACACAATGTGGGTTGGCAGACTTCACACATCTATCGAAAACTAGTCAGACTCAGACGTGCAGGTTTCCTCACGATGTTTTCCTTCACCGTTTCTTAGCAAGTGATAATCCCGGATGAAAATGAGATTCGCACATGAAAACCCAGAGCTGCGAGCCGAGGTTTGAACTTGCGCACTTTGATTGCAAAGCGTGCGTTCGACCACTCGGCTACCACTGCCATACAGTTCCCATAGCTTTGTATACGATGAGTATGTGTTGTCTGATGATATATATTTAGCATTTCAATTAGGATGCTAGTATAGAAGGGCGGGTCTATCACAGAATATGACCATCCAACGTTTTAACTGACATCTTCCTCTCCTGCGAGTCTGTTAAATAATTAATACGCAGCCCTTTGGCGCTCCTGTGTAATGGCGTGACTAAATAAGGTAGGGTCGCCCTCCCCTCCCTCCCGACACCCCCACCCCTCCCTCCCCAACCCTGAAAACTTTTAATACTGAACGTTTGTTCAGGGCAATTTTGAGTGGTGTGGGTCAAAGTTTATCAATGTACCGATGATCGATATTTTTTCATCCTTTTTTATGAAATGAGTAGAACTACCACAAGGACATATTTTATTTATTAAAACTACAAATAAATATAATAGGTAAATAGGTAAAAAAATAAAAAATAAGTGTCTTTCTTTCGATACAACGGCTTTTTACTAAATGCATAATATGATAGTATATAGGTACACATAACAAGAACACAATTTTAAAATTTGTTGTGTTCTCTTAGTCTCCGTAACGTCTGAACCGATTTTGACAGGACTTTCACTGCTAGATAGCTGATGTTATAACGAGTAATTGAAGCTACTCTTTAGGGTTCCGTACCCGAAGGGTAAAACGGGAACCCTATTACTAAGACTTTGCTGTCCGTCCGTCCGTCTGTCACCAGGCTGTATCTCATGAACCGTGATAGTTAGAGAGTAGAAATTTTCACAGACGATGTATTTCTGTTGTCGCTATAACAACAAATACTAAAACACAGAATAAAATAAATATTTAAGGGAGCTCCCATACAACAATGATTTTCTTGAAGTTTTTATAGATAATTGTACGGAACCCTTCGTGTGCGAGTCCGACTCGGACTTGGCCGGTTTTTATTATTCTAAGTCCCATGCTGATGGATTCGCTGGCAACAGCTAGTTTGTAAAAATAACTAATAGAATAGAATTTACATCAGAAATGCACTTTATTTTGCATTGAATCTACTGTATTATACCTACTGCTCTGACTGCGCAGATACTTGAAGTTCTTACCTAGATAGTTCTCAAAGCTCTCTCTAAGAGCAGTTTCTAGACAAAGTTCTAAACCAAACTTGAATATTGTATACCACTGCAATTGTTTCACTAAAGTTATAATCACCGTTAGGTAAACGTTTAACAGGTTATCGGCACTCTTTGTAAGCGCCATAAATTCTTTTTAAACATTAATAAAATCGGTTTACGTCTTCCACCATACCCTGACACCTGAGTATTTTCACACAAACATCCTAAAAGGCTCACAAAACTCTCATTCTACAATTACAGAAACGTAATCGTGCCGGAGAATTTAATCTGACATCGTAGAATGGGCCTTAAAATTTGTCAGACGACGACGCGCCAGAAAGAGATGGAGGTACTTTACATATTTGAATAAGGAAGGTGTGAGCAAGACGACTATAAGATTATTATAATGTTAAAAGTGCTCAATGAGGGTGGCGGTGCTTAGAAGCAATTTAAAGATATTGTATTTAATGTTTGGAGCGGAGTTTTACGGAGGGAGTGCAAAGGGATTTTGTGAATTGATAATTGGGGTGCACTCTGTTGCTGCCCGTTTTTTTTTACATTTCCCGGGTGACAAGTGGCTGGTGTCACTTAAGCGATGTAGAGATGGAAAGAGAAGGGTTATCGCTTTCACACTTGTCTACTGTTCGTATAAACCATAGAGTATCTAAAGCCACCCATAACGACTACACTCTTCGTATATCTGCGGCAATTTTTCCGCCATTGTTATCTCATGTACCTGTAGTATACGACAAGTATATGGGATAACAACAATGGCGGAGTCAAATAAAACAGATATAAAAGTTACCAATAGTTTCGGATAGGTGTAGAGTCTATAGGTACATGTTACAATAATGTTTTTTTTTTGTTTTTTTTATTAGGTACCTAGAAAACACTTGAAGTAGCTAGAACAATTACATATATGACTGATTGATAAATCAAGAAATAAAGTCAAATAATTTATAAATACATCATCATCACGCCTGTATTCCCCGAAGGGGTAGGCAGAGGGGCACTGCAGTGCTCACACTTTGGTATGAAATTTGGTACAGAGATATTCTAGAGCCTGAGAAAGGACATAGAATTTTTAATCCGAAACAAAAATTTCATGATTACTTTTGGTCGCGATAACCGACAACCACGCGGGTGAAGCCGCGCGCACCATCTAGTTAAATATACTTCTTTAAAAATCTAATATCCGTAACTGTAACTATCCGACACCACTATAATATTATTCCTATATCCGTATCCGGTTTTATATACACAACATCCCTATTCTGTACACAACAAACCAACGAATATAAACATGTAGGTCAACAGTGATACAGACAGGTGGATGTAACTGTTGTTAACATACGTAACGTTTGCTGATGTAACATTAAAGGGAATCTAACGTATCCGGGTACCGCGTATATAACCACCGGTCCGGGTACTGCCACACACCGGGCCGGCGGCAAATGCCGCGCGTCGAACTCTGCGTCAACATGAAGATAAAATTTATTATCTTTTTACGAAACTTTAATGGAAAATGATGAGCAATGGCTACACTTGCAATTAGCGGGTATTTATGCCCATGTCAAATAATTAATAGCAAGGACGAATTCAATAAATACACTTTATAAATAAAAACCTGAGACGCATGAAGGGTTCCGTTATATGTTTAAAAATATTTTTAACAAAAAACAAAAACCGACTTCAAAAACCTAGGTGCACTAAAAAGCTACAAATAACCTTACAATTCATTACATTTGGAGTAGGTGCCAATCAACGTCGGACAAGGCAAATACACACATGAATTGGCACCGACTCCAAATGTAATGAATTGTAAGGTTATTTGTAGCTTTTTAGTGCACCTAGGTTTTTGAAGTCGGTTTTTGTTTTTTGTTAAAAATATTTTTTTTTCACGATTTTTAGTGTCAATAATCGTTGAAAATTTGCAAATATTATCACCTTATAACAGCCCTAAAAAACTAAAAATTTACAGCCAAAAAATAAAACACCCCCCTCGCCCCCCCTTTCCACCCCTTTGGGGGTGGGTTTCGATCTTTGTTAACAATCCGTATTAAACAAAAAAAGATTTTTCGAAATCGGTTCACTAACGCCGGAGATATGCTGTAGTCCGGATTGGACCCCCATTTCACCCCCTACATATTTTTTCTTTCAAAATTCCTGAAAGACGTGTTTTTTTTATTTTGTATGTTAAATACATATACAAAGTTTCAAGTCGTTCAAAAAATATTTTTGAAATTATGCGACCTTCAACCCCCCATTTCACCCCCAAGGGGTTAGATTTCTGATAATATTTTTGAAATGGGACCAACCTTGAAGAATTTCCTAGCAAACCTCAAAAAAAATTTCGATATCGGTCGACAGACGCCGGAGATATGCGGTAACATACATAAAAAAAAAAAAAAAAACATAAAAAAAAAAAACATACGGGTCGAATTGAGAACCTCCTCCTTTTTGAAGTCGGTTAAAAATGGGTGATGAACGTAATAAATATGGCGGATTACCACAACATAACGATTGAATTTATGTTTTAAGAGCCACGCGTGAAAATTCCCTCGCGCTGACTATGTGATTACGTTGAGAAAATTACATTTTCTTACAGTTACAACAGTTAATTTTGGTATTGGTAAAAGATTTTTCGCGCGCGTGTAGCCGCACCAGTGTGCGCGGGGCTTAATGCAGCCGGGTAATCAACGGCCGGGCTATAACAATAACGGTTAACGACTATCATTATCCGGGCTACGGTGCAGGCGGTACTTACAACAAGTAGCCGGATAAAGCCAGTTGTTCATTGTGCCGAGGATATTTTAGAACCAACTGTTGCGGATTTTCGTATGAAAAGTATGTATGTATGTATCTATCGAGGGGTGAAAGGCTATTTAACTTAAGCGACATATTTAAACCGTCTTTAAAAAGGAGGAGGTTTCTCAATTCGACCGTATATTTTTTTTGTAACTAACTTTACTAGAGATCATACTCATTTCACGCAGAAAAATCAATATCGCCGATAAGTGCCGCCCATAAATTATAAATGTAATTTAATAAATACGGCAAAAAATCACGTTTGTTGTATAGGAGCCCCCTTAAATATTTATTTTATTCTGTATTTTAGTATTTGTTGTTATAGCGGCAACAGAAATACATCATCTGTGAAAATTTCAACTCTCTAGCTATCACGGTTCATGAGATACAGCCTGGTCACAGACGGACGGACGGACGGACGGATGGACAGCGAAGTCTCAGTAATAGGGTTCCCGTTTTACCCTTTGGGTACGGAACCCTAAAAAATGTGCCAAAAAAAAAATTGTCCCAAGACGCTGGCTGCATTCAATTGCTGAATAGCCAATCTTTGATTGAGAAAATAACTACCTATAATTTAAGGACCTATTACACAAAATTAACTATAGGTACCCATTAGGCGAGCCATATTCTTTAAAAGTAGAAGGTAAAAAAATCACGGGAGATGTTTTAACGAAACCAACTGATAGAACGACCAACAGACAGACATTTATTTTTTTGTTTATTTTTTCTAAGTGCCATAAATACTTCTTCTTCTTATTTTGTTTTTTACGAAATGAATGAAATGATGATATTTAATGGAATAAGATAAGAATTGGCTCCACCTGCGCTTAGCGTGTATTTAAGCCAGTATCAAGTAATTAATAGCAGGGGCAAATTCAATAAATACAATAAATAAAATGGATGATGACAGTGATAAAGATGGCGGATTAATCCAAAACAGTATTATTTATAATAAAAAACAAACTCCCATAAATACTTTTATACACATTTAATAAAACGCTGTTATCATTACAAAATGACAGTTCAATGTTTTTTTCAATGTATAAATTATGTAAGGTTTATTGCATAGAAAAAATACAATCACAGACTCGCACAAAATAGAATAATCACAACACGTGTGCACAAGAATAGATATTAAATGTCATGGCCGTTCCTTATGCCACATTAATAACGTATATTTTTTGCATTGCCGGGCTTTATAGATCAATATTTGTAAGGCATCAAAGTCACGGCCGCATAGAAAACAATCGCACCGTTTCACGGTCAGCCTTCAAGGCTTACAGTGACATCTGCCGGTACCCATCAACTACAACTAACTAACTGTAGGTAATTGTCGTGCAGAAGTTAAATGTTCTATTCATTTAACAGGCGAGGCAGTGGTAGCCTCGTCGGCAGAACGCCCGCCTTGAACGTAAGGGGTGCAAGTTCAAATCCCAGGCCCGCTCCTCTGGGTTGATTTTCATGTGCGAATGCCATTTTCAATAATGATTACCACTTGCTGAATGGTAAAGGAAAACATCGTGGGGAAACCTGCACGTCTATAGAAAGGCGTGTGAAGTTCACCAACCCGCACTAATCAACAAACTATCAAAAATACATCGGCGAGTGGAGGTGCACTGTAGTGCGCCTCTGCCTACCCCTTGGGGCAATATATGCGTGATGATGTTTATATGTATTCTATTTACAATCTAAAAAAAAAAAACAAATTTAATTGCCTCTACAAGTGACAAGAAGGCTGGCTACTTTCGGGTTCAACGAATCAGTCCAGGCTTCTCACGAGGCAGAGCAGCCAGCCGTCTTGCCACCATCCCACATGGACAAACCTATTTTAATTAGTTAATATTTTGTTTTTAAATATTTCAAATAGTTTCTCGTATTACATAATGGTGATATTGATGTAAATAATACTCGATCAAGTAAAAATTTGATCCAATATAAAATGTGTAATTAAAAATAAACAACACCATAGGTTAACCTAACATAACTTAGCTTTCAAATGGATTTAGCAAGGTGTTATTTTGATATTAGGTACAACCAGACACATAGATTTGTTTTATATAGTGAGAAATAATTATAGAATAATGAATGTCGGTAATAATCAAACTGGGACCTTCATTCTTTTTTAAAGAAAAAAAAAACCGTAATCCCTTGCTGCACCATCCGTAAAAGCCTTCGTGCGATTGGCCGCTCCGTCAGTGGCCCACCTCCCCGCCCCGTCACAAAATAATGCGCCACATTAGCGGCAGCCTTTAGCTGTTAACATTACGGTTAATTGTTATTGCCATCGGAACGAGGGCCGTAACTGGTACCACCACCCTATGTACTGGTTCTACTTAAGTATCTCTACGGACAACGAAGTGGATCTTTACCCTATTATTACTGCTAGGTTAGGTAAGAAGGGCTTTCTTTGAAGGTATTTTTAAGCGAGCAATCGCTTGAACTATACGTGCGCGCGCTGCTCTAGGGTGCTCGACCCTAATTGGATGTAGTTAAAAACTGACTGTACATGAAAACTGACTTAGCAGCCAACGTGTTAAGCATCCAAATCAATGAAATCCAAAAAAAATACAATATGAAGTTAGCATACCAAATGGTTCCTAAAGGAGGCCTTTTCAATCAACAAGATCCCATCGAAAACTTGTATTTTTACGACCTACATCCCACGCGTAATACATTATTCAACTTCAAGCTGCCATATCTCAAAACTGACTTGATGTGAATTGGATCCTTTTTGTTTGCGTCTAATTGAGTAGTGTAAACAATTAATGTATCATAATGTTTTTATTGTATATTTGACTAGTGGAGCCTGCGACTTCCAGATAAAATTTAGGAACCCTAATTACCCGAAAAAAGTGGGTTTATTTATTTTTACCGCTGAACGCTCATTCTTTTCTGAAATAAAATTAGCTTAAGCTACTCCTTGTAACATCAGCTATGGGCCAGTGCAAGTCCCATCAAGTAAATATATCTCTACTACTTTGGGCTTATACTACAGAAATCTTTATGGATTTTATCACAGAGTTCCTATATGTATTGGCAAAAATCCCCAGTGTAACGTTTTATCAATACAAACGAAGATTTCTCTTTTCAGAGCCGAATATTGGAGGATGCGTCCCTCATGTGCAACTCCTGGTCACCGAGACACAACGTGAGTTTAAATTACTTGATATTACCTACATATAGCCGTACCTACCACCACCTCTCAAAGCATTGTTGTTTCCGTACTAACCATAGAGTCAAAGTCAGAGACAAACTCAAAGTCAAAGTCAAATCATTTATTTTGTATAAGCCTATGGCGGCACTTACAAATTGTCAAGTTTAATTTTTTTTCTTATATACTACCACCGGATCGAAACGCGACCTCAACTGAGAAGATCCGGCAAGAAACTCAGTGGGCTGATCATTTTTTTAAATACACAGGTACATATAGCTCCAGTGTGTTGCCTTTAGAACTGCTTTTAATAATAAAGATAAGTAAGGCAACACACGCTACACTTTGACATGACGGGCAATATTTCGATTTTTGTTTTGAACCTGAGCTGAGTAACTAGAGAACCCATATCGACCCCACGTGTAGGCCAAAAAGCACTTACAAATAGTCAGATTCTACCACCGGTTCGGAATGCTGCTTCCACTGAGAAGAACTCAATGGTTACTCTTTTCAAAATGATAATTGCGAGTAATACATTCTCAGGAGCAGCAATGCCATGAGAGCAGATAGCACCTTTGCCACAATACTAGAGAAGAATTATACTCACGGCAGTCTAATATTAAATACAAATATAGTCTTTACGCTTAGGAAGCTAGTACAGTAAGGTGCGTCTACTCCCATTTACAATGAAGGGATTATTAGGATTAGGGATTATTATTATTATATAGTTTGACAGATGTAGTACTGATGTAACTGTCAAAAAGAAAAAGTAATATTTAAAACATTGCTGCGAGACAGGTAGTGGTAAGGTGCATATTATAAAAATTAGATCTCTCGTATACACTATATATTCACATTTTGAGTACTACGTTGCACCGCGAATGCGCTTGCGCACATCTTTGGCCAAAGATCTATTAGATTTAATTATTTTGCTATGCGATATTTTTTAATCCCTTTTTACCCAACTTAGAAATGATCAAAGGTGAAAGGAAAACGTAGAAAATAAGGTTCTTTACTCCATAGTAAAGAACCTTACTCTCTATGTGTTCGCCATTTTTTTGAAGTCATCTTAAAGGTACGAATAGCTTTGTTATGCCACTACAAAGGTTTTGTAACGCTTTTGCCCGTCACCATGTTGTACTTATTGAATTATCGTTGAGTTAAGTAGGTAGATACATATATCAGTCTTTTTAACTGCATGTACTAGTCTACTTAACAATCCATCATATTGAGGGGTAAAAGTCTATTTGACTTAAACGACACTTTAGGGCGATATTGACTTATATGGGTGAATTTCAACAAGTGATTTTATTTGTCATTTCGGTGGGATTTTTTATAACAATACTTTCTACATATATTTAGTAAGAAACAAGACTTTAACTTTATTTGAAACATATGCGTGAGTGGACATCAAATAACATCATAACTCACTGAAATATTTAGGGTTGAATTTTTGGGAGTCCACTGAAATGAAAAGTGTGCACCGAAATGGTAAAAATAACCACCGATATACATATTTGGACTCTCCGGTAGAGTGAAAAAATGTCGCTTAATACCATTCACCCCTCGATATGTATATCTTAGCAACGAATAACTACTTGTGTAACGAAAATAACCGATGTATCATTCCTCGCCTATACTCTACATTTCCAGATCATGAACTTGCAATTTTATTCAAGTCGCTTCTGTTGTCTGATTCAAATTATCTAGGTACCTTCTTTCGAAGATGCAACCTTCAGGGCCGCCTGAAGCATATTCGGCACCGGGGAGCCGAAAGTCAGCCTACCTTTAACTTTATATATATAATTCTACTGTACGTGTGTATGTCACTGAACTCCTCCTAAACGGATGGACCGATTTGTTTTTTTTTTGCGTTTGGGTAGCGCTCTGGATGGTTTAGATTCACAATTGGACCCGATAGGTGGCGCTGCTTTCGTATGTCACTAATTCTAAGGCGTTACGAAGTTCGCCCGGTCAGCTAGTTTTATGAATATTTTGTAATATTTCTCAGTACATATTATATAATAATTATGCATCGAACACAATTTTCCTGGCTTTTGAGTTATCAAAGCCAAAGTCTCAGCTTGCGCCCCTTAGGACTCTGCGACCAGGCGCACCGCACCCCTTGAACCCCCGGGTAAAGATGGCCCTGATTATCTATACTTCTATACTAATACTAACTACAGCCCTTTTTTTAAAGTCCCACTGCTGGGCACGGGCCTCCCCACAATGCGAGGGGGATTCAGGCCATAGTCCACCACGCTGGCCCAGTGCGGGTTGGCAGACTTCACACATCTATCGAGAACTAGTCAAGTTCCCTCAGATGTGCAGGTGCCCTCACAATGTTTTCCTTCACCGTTTCATAGCAAGTGATAATCTCGGATGAAAATGAGATTCGCACATAAACCCAGAGGTGCGAGCCGGGGTTTGAACTTGAACACTTTGATTGCAAGGCGTGCGTTCGACCACTCGGCTACCACTGCTACCACTAATAATAATAATATTATAAAGAGAAAAGAAATGTTTTTTTTGTATGTAACGAATTAACTTGAAAACTACTGGACCGATTAAAAAAAATCTTTTACCGTTAGAAAGCTACATTATCACTGAGTAACATAGGCTATATAAAAACCCGCGTGAAGCCGGGACGGACCGCTAGTACTTATTAATTTAGAGCACACGTGTGTACAGTTATTATTTCAAAAATAAGTCACGTCGACATTTCACGGTGGCGTGTGATTTTAATTAGATTCGCGGCGAGTCGTGATATGCCACGCCTGAAGGTCGTTAATGATATCGACAAAGCTTATCCGCACGAAACCTCACTTTCGATCGTAACTCTAATTACATTCTAAATTAATCAACAAACCATAGATAGAATACGAGAAATGCGATTTTATGTTTTGTTTATTCCCCGAAAGGGTAGGCAGAGGTGCACTGCAGTGCACCCACTCTTCGCCGATGTATTTTGGTTCCAATGTACTCAAGCCTCCAATACGAGGGAGATTTTTGGGCCATAGTCCACCACCCTGGCCCAGTGCGGGTTGGTGATCTTCCCACGCCTTTCCATAGGAAAATGATATTCGCACATGAAAATGATCTCAGAGGTGCGGGCAATTTTATGAGACTTAAAATTTACAACAATACTAAAAAACTTATCCGAATTACCTATAGCATATTTTGCTAAACATACTTAGTTAACTCTTTGGTATATTTCTATAAAGTACTACGTAGGTAAACATTATCATAAAATATTATTTATGATAATTCGTGATTTACAATACAATTTGTACATCAAAACAGCACTCCCCTTGATGTAGAGTCCCTCCTTTCCTCCCCCACTCCGGTGGCTCCCTCCATAATCGCAAGTACTAAATGCACATCGCATAATCCCAGTCACTAAGAGGGGTACAACCGACGATAAAAGTGTTTGAACATAAAATAAACTAACAAGTTTAAAATCTACTGAGCGCTATAATAAATCTAATTTATTTGGAAAACTAATATAGACTAAGACATGAGCTTTTTAAAAACGAGCACTATGTTTACTTTGTATAATGATATTTTCACTATTATCATTATTGGTGAAGGTTTTACCGATTACATAATGCTATATTTTGTCAATGTCAACAAATGAGGTTGTCATGACAACTCCGTAGTCAATATTGCGTTGGTTCACCTCCCCTCGAGGCGACGGGAAATTAAACTTATAAACTAAGCTATAACTCATCGTGTTGACAAACTTCACGCGTTTTCTAAGAAATTAATTAACTTTTCTCTTAGCTTTTAATCGTTAAACAAATTACATACTGACAATTTTATCGTCGTATATAGGAGACCATTTGTTGGATATTGAATACTATAATCCAACCAATATTTTTTGACATGGATAGATAGGCGCTAGTTAGCGCGGAAAGTAAAGTTACAAGTTTTTATGAATAACCAAAATTACAGTTTGCATCACAATATTATTGGAACGATTGCTCTGTCGATCCTATTCTTGATAAAAGGTAAACTCGCAAATAGAGAAGCTATATTTCAAAGGTTAGTATACCTATTTTAAATATCAATGTAAAGCAAAGTGACTTAAGCGCCATGTTGGACGATATTGAGTTATATATGTAAAGAAAAAAAGAAAGAAAGAAAGATGTCTGGTGGTATCATATGTCGTTGGAATCAGTGAATTTTCCCCCGTCTTTTGAGCTGGGTTTCGTGCAAAGTTACCAAAATGGCGCTTAAGTAAATTCGCCTTTTACCCGTCGATTTATACATTGTTAAATTGAATAAATTCCCGACACTCGTGAACCCAACTGTACCCAACGGTGGACTAATCATCCGAATCTCTCTTCTGCTCCCACTGACATTTGATACCGCCGTGTGACGTCACAGCCGACGCGGGGATCAAATATGTCGCCATTTAACCCTAAAAGTGGAACTGATGAGTAATATTAGTAATGGATTAGTGATGCGCCGTGGGACTTGGGGCCTTTGATGATCTTTTACATTTTAGCGTTAGTTGGATTACGGTTTTACGACCGATGTTCGGCTAAAAAGTGATCCTTCTTCTTCTTTATATTATACTAGCGGTCCGTTCCGGCTTCGCACGGGTTTATAATATAGCCTATGTTACTCAGTGATAATGTAGCTTTCTAACGGCAAAAGAATTTTTGAAATCGGTTCAGTAGCTTTTAAGTTACATACAAAAATACAAATATTTCCTCTTTATAAATAAATTTTAATGGAATAAAATGTGCGGCTGTACCTGCGATTGGTGGTATATAAACCAATGTCGAGTAATTAATAGCAAAGACAAATTTAATGAATACAAATTAGAATTAAAGTGGGTGGTGATGAATGTGATAAAGATGGCGGATGATATTGATTATCGATATTGTTTTTATATTTTATCAAGTATCCCGCCTTAACACAGGACCATTCAATAAACTGTTCGTTTTTTAAATAAAATTATGTATATTCGTAAATAAGAGTAAAACCAAATCGGTTCAACCTCCATACAGCCGCCTCTTTAACAGTATTTTTTTTTTAAACGTACTGGTCGAATTGAGAACCTCCTCTGTTTGGAAGTCGGTTAAAAAATAGTTAGACGTTTGAATTGTCAAAAAATTCAAATCAATATTGCTTTATGAAGTGTTGTTTAGGAGACAATACTCTCTGAGATACCCCTACAAACATTCATAAAAACAAACTCTCCTCTTTTCATCCGATTTTATTCATCACACATTTTTATTTCTAACGTGTTTTTATTTAATTTGCTCCTGCTATTAATTACTTGACACTGACTGAAATACCCGCTAACCCGCAGGTGGAGCCATTCCGAACGAAGAACTTACCTTCTTTACTTCAGTAATATTTAATTTCTAAACTACTAATAAAAAATAACAAATATAATCCTATAATATAAATTTATTGTTCGATCAAAACAATAATCCCACTCAAACTGTATTATCATCGAACAACAAAAAAACTAATCCCCATTCACAAGTGTCATATATTTAATCGAATAATAGGACAGTTTCAGATTGTCAAACAATTTGTATGAGAGCAATAATAGTCAGTGTTACGGGGGCCGGGGGCCCGGGGGCCCGTGGGCCCGGGGGCCGGACCCCACAATCGAATCAGGGGGCTCGTCCGGGGCCCGTCGGTGATGCCAACTTTATGTGTAATTGATTAACTTATAGTTAGCGATTCACGATCTGTATTGGATAAATATTATTCGATTTTGATGATGTGAACGAAAGTGATAAGTGTAATAAAAATATCGGTGGCAGATGAGACTGCAATCTTCATCAGGGGCAGCCGAACACCGTGGCAATAAACACAACAGACCCGATTGGTAAAAGGTATAAATGATTCCAAGCAGCATTATTATTACATGTTTGACAAGTTTACCGTCGTAAAAAAAAATATTCTGTATTCCACGGAAGAGTAGGCAGAGGTGCAATGCAGTGCACTCACACTTCTTCGATGTATTTTAGTCCCAATATAAAAGGGGGCGAGCCTATTACCATTACACCAAATTCAAATTCCCACTTAATACGAGAAAAAATTGGGCCATAGTCCACCACCCCGCCGACCCAGTGCGGGTTGATGAACTTCACACGCCTATAAATAGTCGTGCAGGTTTCCTCGCGATGGTTAGGTACCTTCACTGTTCAGCAAGTGGTTATCATTATTGAAAAATGACATTCACACATGAAAATTATCTCAGAGATGCGGGCCAGGGATTTGAACTCGCATCCCTTACGTTCAATGCGTACTACCAACGAGACTACAACTGCTGTTACCTTAATTTATGATATAATATTGTGTATTTATTATATTTGTTGTTGCTATTAACTACTTGACATTGGCTGTGTACCCGCCAATCGCAGGTACAGCCCTTCCTCCACTTATTACAATCAAAGTTAATCATTTCATTCATTTCGCGAAAAAAGAAGTGTACTGAATCGGAATTTCAGTTGCATTTAATAGATATTTGGTTATTAACTTAATGGGTAACTTATTTAATTGTAACCCGTTGGAAATAAAAATATATCAAACGTAATCACCATGCACCAATTATACCGTTGACATGTAACCCTCCGGCTGCCGGTGGATTCAACCCTGATGCGACAAATTATAATGTATCCCAAAAGGTCTGTGTAAACATCGGCCGAGTCCTCGACTGTTTAGGTTCGTCTCAGGTGAAGGAGCCGCTTTCATAGCCACCATAGAATAATAGAAGATGTAAAGCAGCAGAGTAAAGCGACTCTAAGAGTCGTGGTACTCGCATACATGGCCCTCTGTGAGATAATGTAGTATTTGTAGCATTTTGATGGAACACAATTTAATTTTACGTTCTTTTAAGTACTTTTATGGAGGGTAGAAGTAAAGGAGGAACATCTCTTATGGGAAAAAAAATAGAAAAAGTGTACGTTGATATGCATGAAATAATATTTCAAAAACCTTCTACAATGGCGCTGGTGCATTATCGGCATGGCTATATATACCCATGCGAATAATGCATTTGCCCATGCATGATAATGCATTTCGACGGACACTTTTTCAATACACAGATGACACTCCTTTACTTCTACCCTCCAACCCTCCATAAGTATTTTATAGTTGTCGTATGACGTTTTAAAAAGTGTATGTTGCGCAGTGATATTTTAAAACACTGCGATACGATCGTTACGTTATTTTTTGATAAAATTATGTCTTCTTTTTTTACGAAATGATTTTTTTTTTAAGTAACAAGAAATTTGTCGTGCGTTTTTTGACGCAATCGGGGCCTAACCACCACCAAAGTATTGTTCTTTCAATGGTTACTATCAATGTTTTACAGATTTTGTTCTGAATTAAGTGTAAGAGGGCTGTTGGGCGCAACGCCTGGTGCATTCCACGTGAGTCTGAATGGGGCGTGCACTTGGTTAACGATCAGGGCGAGGGGTTCTATGTAACGCGATGCTAATGTTTCGGAGGGCACTCGAACAAACTTGCGTTCTCACGCTCGATTGCCTCGCATTGTCTTTTTATAGAAGATTGACAGTCATTTACACTTACACTTTGCGAGGGTAGTGTTGCCCTCAGATTTTTTGACGACCCCAAAAAGCATGATTAAACCGTCAAAACGCGCGCGTCAAATTGTTTGACTATACCATGGAAATATAACGGAGATGGCATATCGATCCCGCGCTACGCTAACTTTTTTCTGGTTTTTCTGATTCCGCCATTGTTGTTTTTAGGTGCATGAGATAACAACAATGGCGGAATAATTACCGCAGAGCTATACGAAGGGTAGAGTCGTTATTATAAAAACGGCAAAAAAAAAACATGTTTGTTGTATGGGAGCCCCCCTTAAATATTTATTTTTATCTGTATTTTAGAATTTGTTGTTATAGCGGCAACAGAAATACATCATCTGTGAAAATTTCCACTCTCTAGCTATCACGGTTCATGAGATACAGCCTGGTGATAGACGGACGGACGGACGGACGGACGGATGGACGGACGGACAGTGAAGTCTCAGTAATAGGGTTCCCGTTTTACCCTTTGGGTAAGGAACCCTAAAAAAGGAACACGAATCAATTTGTGATTCCACTAAAAATTCAAACGCAGAACGGATCCAAGATAGGGGGGGGAGGCGGAAAATAAAACGTGCCGGCCACCGGCAAACCGAAGAGATACTGCCGCTTTTAAAGTGGACCAGGGGTCCATAAACTGCCTGTTTGGAAGTCCAACCGCGATCTAAACTACCCTGTACGGGTATCGAGCCAAATAGTTCGGTTGCGTTCACAGTTTTACAAATTGTGATCCATCCACCATCTTTGAAAAGAAGTAGATACTATAATTTTTGCACTGTCGTATTACATTTCTGAATACGACGTTAGTATGTATCGCAGATTAAGAACGCCTCCTAATTGTTTGGAAAGTGTAACTCCATACACACTGAGGCGTCAAAACGTGCGTATTTTTTTAGGGTTCCGTACCCAAAGGGTAAAACGGGAACCCTATTACTAAGACTTCCCTGTCTGTCACCGGGCTGTATCTCTTGAACCGTGATAATTAGACAGTTGATTTTTTTACAGATGATGTATTTCTGTTGCCGCTAACAACACATACTAAAAAACAGAATAAATAACAACAAACGCGATTTTTTTGCCGTTTTTATAGATAATGGTACGGAATCCTTCGTGCGCGAGTACGACTCGCACTTGGCCGGTTTTTATTTATTAATAACAGATACGTACTCTGTGTTACGTTCATAAGCGTTACATTATTATAGTACCAAAACAAACTGTATTAAATCATAGAATAAGCACATATTACAACGAAATGTCATCGCCGACGCATCACGCAAGCGAATTTAGTCGCGTGTCCGAGAGTGGCTTTACATAGAGTACTTTTTTTACATAAATATTAAAGTAAATTTGCTCGCTCCAGTGAGTGCAGGTCATCAAGAATTACGTATTTGTGCCGTTTTCTGTGGACACCAAAGTTCTATCTTTTTCAACAGCCCTCTTACTTGTACTGCAGCAATGTTCTAATATTACGTACTTTCAGTTTTTAACCTACTTCAAAAAGGAGGAGGTTCTCAATTCGAACCGTATGTTTTTTTTTTTTTTTTTTATGTATGTTACCGCATATCTCCGGCGTCTGTCGACCGATTTCGAATTTTTTTTTTAAGTTTGCTAGGGAATTCTTCAAGGTTGGTCCCATTTCCAAAATATTATCAGAAATTTAACCCCTTGGGGGTGAAATGGGGGGTTGAAGGTCACATAATTTCAAAAATATTTTTTGTACTACTTGAAGCTTTGTATATATATTTAACATACAAAATAAAAAAACACGTCTTTCAGGAATTTTGAAAGAAAAAATATGTAGGGGGTGAAATGGGGGTCCAATCCGGAATACAGCATATCTCCGGCGTTAGTGAACCGATTTCGAAATATCTTTTTTTGTTTAATACGGATTGTTAACAAAGATCGAAACCCACCCCCAAAGGGGTGGAAAGGGGGGGTGAGGGGGGGTGATTCTTTTGGCTGTAAATTTTTACTTTTTTAGGGCTGTTATAAGGTGATAATATTTGCAAATTTTCAACGATTATTGACACTAAAAATCGTGAAAAAAAATTATTTTTAACAAAAAACAAAAACCGACTTCAAAAACCTAGGTGCACTAAAAAGCTACAAATTACCTTACAATTCATTACATTTGGAGTCGGTGCCAATTCATGTGTGTATTTGCCTTGTCCGACGTTGATTGGCACCTACTCCAAATGTAATGAATTGTAAGGTTATTTGTAGCTTTTTAGTGCACCTAGGTTTTTGAAGTCGGTTTTTGTTTATTGTTAAAAATAATTTTTTGGCTGTTAATATTGAAATAACAATACTTTAAGGTGGTGGTAAGGCCAGATTACATGATGGCTGCCACAACTTACCTATTTAAAGTACCCTCTAATGTATGTTTATTTTGTATTTGCATTGAAACTATTTGTATTCATAACGATATGTCCCTTTGGACTATGTAGTGCGTTCACGGATAATAACCGTTGTTTTGCAGACAAGCGGACTGGCAATTTGGATAATTTCAGTCAAAGCATTCACCGTATTCCTCGAATCAATTAGACTGCAATTCCCTTTTACTTTCCAATAAGTACAGTTTAACTTCGCGTTGGTATCTGTTTTATTTAACCCTTTGTTGCAATTTAGCAAAACCTGACAAAGAAGTAAAGTTAAGCCCCAGGCGACCACGTTGTCAACAGTACCTACTAAAACGAACTGTATTTACTCGTAGAAAAGGGTTATTTTACAACGAAATTTAAACGTTAACGAGAGCTGATTTTGGCTCGCAAGAAATTGAATCATAATGTACAATTAACATAGAGTTGAATTTAGTATAAAGCAAAAAAAAATACTTTTTTACGCAACTGAAGTGGCCCCAAGTGCTATCGCTGTAGACTTGCTATGAATTCATCTTTAAAGGCATAAAAACGACATATTTTATTACATTGACATTAGACAATGACACTTTGAAGCCTTAGACTAGTCATATTCTAGCTACTATCGATAAAAGATGTAGTATTCACGAAGTATTCATAGTAACTTCACAACGATTGTGTTAAATAGTAGATTTAAGGTCCATAGTCACAACCAGTTTTCATATTATTAGGGGGAAAACGCATAAAATGTAGGATAGCAGAAATATTTTGTGATAGTAATGTTTACTACAGTATACTCCCAGCATCTCCAGCTTTCTACAGTATTCTCCCAACGTCTAAAGCCCTCTACAGTATTCTCCCAGCATCTCAAGCTCTCTACAGTATTCTCCCAGCATCTCCAGCTCTCTACAGTATTGTCCCAGCATCCCAAGCTCTCTACAGTATCTCCAAGCATATACCGAGCCGACGGGCGTTCGTCTCAGCATCAACTGGTAGACAGTGGCGTCTTCTGCTTGTTTCGGCGTCCTAATGTCAGTGAAAGCGGACATAACTTATTTAGGAGGCTGTAAATTAAAAAAAATAAATAGCAACTCAATTGTGAAGGCACCGTAACATAGCCGGTTAGAGAGCAAGTGTGGGGTCAGAGTCACTCATAAATAATTTAGAGTAATCCGAGAAAAACCCCTGTCCACGGTCGGGGCCCCTCCTGACTATTTTATGTAGCCACATATTGCCTCCCGAATTAGTGCTGCCCCGAACTTAACATACTTTGCTGGCGGCCCATGTTAGTTTACACGGCCCGCCATCTTGTTATGAAATTAATTTGCTGCCATGTGACGTGAGCGAAGATATTCAGACAAATAATGCGGTTATTTATCGATTTTTTTTGACATATTCTCTAAAATAGCGCTATTATGAACTACAATCTATTATTATAATATAGGTAACTAAAAAATACCTACTTTAAGAGGTGGTGGTTAGGCCCCTGTAATCCAACAGCTCCATACAACATGTTCTATCATCGCACATCTTTATTGAGTAGCCGGCTTAACCGTGTGAATAGATCCTTTTTTTAACGTTGGAAAATCCTTTGAAAACCCTGTCACCTCGAGAAGTGTGAATAGATCCTAAGGAACCTGCATGTATTAAGTGGAGTATTATAAAGCCCCAGGCACAAAGGACTGTCAAATTATTTGCCAATACCAAAACGAACTCTGTTTCAATATGCTTAAAGATTGAATTCTGTGGTACTCGACCACGCTGCAAATACATACATACCGTTGAAGAATTACCTTGTTCTATGTGTCAATACAGTTGGTTTTATGCCCCAGTGTCTATTTTCTGTATCGTCTCCTAACAGTTCTACTTCTTTTCCCAGGGTGAACTATTCGGCGGGTTGAACGATGGTCTTCTCAGCCGGGCGGAGGCCCTGGCCGCAGTCGACATTGGCAAGCACCAGTCCGGCCCACAGCCGGGGCCCCCGTTATCACAGCTGAAGCACGACATGGTCTACCACCACGGGGTCGGGGGACCCACGCCCCATAATGCCAGGCCACATCAGGTAAATACTGTGACACGTTCCCTGCGTACCAGAAATCTAAAATAATACTTTGACGTTTGCGTATTAGTATCGGGTAAACGATTGAATGTTCTTTAATTTCTTTTTCATCGCTGATTTCTATAATGATATTACATATCTCGAGGTCAACGGTAAATTCTCATTTTCTGTTTTGTGAATATTGGTAGCCGCCCCTCTTAAATGTGGTTGACACTGATTAATAGGATCATGGATGATCCAAAGGCCAGAACATGATACTCGTGACAAATGTTCAAAGGTATATAACTCGGAAACCATGATAGTTAGTTATGATCTGTCTTCACTGAGCATCTACGTAGGATCTACCGTGTAATGTACCCAAAGTATTATTTCGGACTTCTAACACACGCCCGCCGACGCACCTGATAAAAGTGATTTGTTCCCCGCAGCTACCGTGTCAACTATATATTCTAGAGCCATTCACGTTTGTCAGAAATTTTCCATGTCTGTCAAAGTTGTCAAACCAAACCAAACCAGAAGATTACCTGACAATGTCTAGCAGTTTCGGAATACATTTTCGTGAGACTTTAGCTGACGGAAAGATATCCGTCAAAATTGGTCGGTTACCTCGTCCCCTAGGCACTCTGACCTTATATGCAGTGTACCCTTGGTTTATAAAGGGTAAGGAAAAGCAGTCGCCCATCATAACATATCGCAATAAAACGGCAACCCTCCCACGCACTCAACAAAATCCATATGAATCATACAAATTGAGTTTACCATCGATAAAACTAAGGCGGGGCCGTAAACTCGTTTGCAAATACCGTCTCTCTGCACCATGGACCCTCCCATAAAACACCATGCTTCATGATTTGAAATACGGATATGATTAGTGAAGATTTCATGTTGATTTCTTGGCACCGGCATTCAGTCTTCTTGTACCAAAAAAATGAATTTCTTTTGCAATAACTGTCCTATTGTTATTCTTTTTCTTAGGAATCCTTGTAGCGTTAAGCCTTTTCGCAAACAGGGGCGTCGTCATTCGCGCTTCAAATGTCTTTGCCAATACTAAAATGAACTGTATGGACGCTTGGATAAAGTTCATTGTTAAACGAAATGACACAGACACCGCGAGCGAATTTTGTCGGGTGGGGACGTTGCTGTCACCACACAAATTCAATCTTTATGAGTATTGTCACGGAGTTCATTTTGTTATTGGCAAGAAGTTTGACGCGCGAGTTTAGACGCCGCTATAGCTTTATAAAGTGAAGCCATTGACATACTATAACGTCAATGTTAATAGTTAATAGACTTGAGGGTTTGTAATCCGAAAGCTTCGTGACCGCTTCACCTCGGTGTTTGTTAAACTCGTAATTAAAACGCAGCCAGCTTTACCGTGTGAATCATGCCTGCCTTACCTCGTCCTGGCATTCGATGCATGCTGTCTGGCTGATAGGTGACTCAGAATCGGATTATTATTTATTCATGTAGCTAAACCATTACAGTACAAAACCACTTGTTCGTAAAGCCACACTGACGCGTCAATGTTCACGCGTCAATTGTTTGCCGATACCAAAACGTACCTAGTGTCAATATGCACAAAGATTGAATTTCCCTTGTAGAAGCCACGCCCCCCACGCCACAAAATTCGCTCGCGCTGTCAGTCTCATTTATTGAAAAATTAACTTTTACTGTGAGTTAATACAGTTTGTTTTGACATGGCAAAGAATTGAAGCGCAAGTGTCGACGCCACTGTGTGCAGAAGGTATTAATGCTACAAGTATAACCTATGAAAAAGAATACCTAAACTTTTTTACCGCTTTCATAAAATGCTTTTGTTTCGATGGAACGTTTATAATTTTATTTATCTAAGCTCGATTACCTTCTATCTACTGAACTACAAAGGAAAGTGAATTAATCAAATTTAGATGCCGAGAGCTAAAAGTAAGACACAAATAAAAAGGCACTTTATATCATACGTAACAGGGTTATGCGCCTCTTTTTAAAGAGAACACAACAGCACTAACAACAGCAACACTGTGAACCTGTAAACTGTGTAGACCATTGACTCGAAAAGAAGAAGAATACTGCGATCCTTAGAGGAAATAAAATAGAGATGGTACCTCTGTTACACGGTAAGGCTATTTTTTTTCTAAGGATAGCAGACAGCAGTAGAAAAAGGAGTAGACAAAAGTTTTAACTTTTCCTACGGTCAGATTTATCGAGCAAATGACGTCACATTGAGCTTTATCTACGGGCCTTAGTATGAGCACATTAGTCATCTTATGCTAAGGTTATAGATAAAATTGGTTGACACGACAGGTTTTAAGTTGTCGATAGATATATTGTCGGTAGAGTGTCATGCTAACCGTGCTGACTATCGAATACTCGCGTCAAACGAATCTTGTTCCATTAAAAGCATAGGTACTACAATAAACTTATAGGTACAGTAGTAAAAGCCCAGTAGATACCAGAAAGATTAAGCAAAGGGGAAGGTCTGTAAAAGGCATGTCCATTTTATATAAAATCAACGCTACAGTCGATATAACGTCCGGTGACTACAAAAATCTCATGAAGTACAAAAAATAGGAAAGATGTTTTTTACTCTGACCTTGAAATATGAACAATTTTCCCAGGAAAACGTCATCATAATCATAAGTGCATTACTTTACATAATTCCAAGAAGCAAAAATCACGTAAAAAACCAGCCAAGTGCGAGTCGGACTCGCGCACGAAGGGTTCCGTACCATTATCTATAAAAACAGCAAAAAAAACACGTTTGTTGTATGGGAGCCCCCTTAAATATTTATTTTATTCTGTTTTTTAGTATCTTTTGTTATAGCGGCAACAGAAATACATCATCTGTGAAAATTTCAACTCTCTAACTATCACGGTTCATGAGATACAGCCTGGTGACAGACGGATGGACGGGCGGACGGACGGACGGACGGACAGCGAAGTCTTAGTAATAGGGTTCCGATTTTACTGTATTGCTGTTTCAATACTAAACGTCAATTTTTGACAGATTTTCTACAGAGGTAACTGTCAAAAACTGAAAGTGATATTCGCTTTTTTTTAAGATATGGCTTCCATCGTATTTAGTCGATAATTTTGGCAACAACAGAGTATGTAGTAATAGCAGTGGTAGCCGAGTGGTCGAACGCACGCTTCAATCAAAGTGTGCAGGTTCAAACCCCGGCTCGCACCTCTGGGTTTCATGTGCGAATCTCATTTTCATCCGAGATTATCACTTGCTATGAAACGGTGAAGGAAAACATCGTGAGGAAACCTGCACGTCTGAGGGAACTTGTCTAGTTCTCGATAGATGTGTGAAGTCTGCCAACCCGCACTGGGCCAGCGTGGTGGACTATGGCCTGAATCTCTCTCGCATTGAGGGGAGGCCCGTGCCCAGCAGTGGGACGTTAAAAAGGGCTAGTAGTAGTAAACATAATGATCCAATACAGGTGGTGATAAGATGGCTGACTAGTGTTTTTCGCATCAAATTAAATCTAAATAAGTGTTACGAAGAAACACCTGCTCAATCTCTTCTAACTGTCATGTTTAGCAAATGTCTTCACATCGGGTGTAATCCCTAGCACCCATTTTATTTTATAATGTGTATTAATTGAATTTGCTCATGCTATTAATTACTTGATACTGGCTGAAATACCTGTTAAACGCAGATGGAGCCATTCCTCATCAAGTCCAAATAAATTTCATAATCTACATCTCTTTCTACTAGACTTAGCTCGATGTGACTTGCTTGGCAAGTCTAACAGTTGTGATACATACAACGTAAGTCTGCGCAGTCATGCTACACCTGCTGGGTGCGAAGAACGCCTGCAGCACACTGATGCGTCAATTTTGCAATGCATCAAAATTCGCTCGCGCTCTCAGTGTCATTTCGTTGTGGAATAGACTTTTTCCATGATCTTTAACACAGTCATCATCCGTTTTTATTTATAATGTGTATTTATTGAATTTGTCCTTGCTATTAATTACTCGACATTGACATAAATACCGCTAATCGCAGGTGCTTCATGTTATTCCATTAAAATATCATAATTTCACTCATTTCGTAAAAAAAGAAGAAGACTTTTTCCACGAGGGATTGAGATTGGATTCAGGGATGTTAGCTATTTGTCCCGTTTTCCTCCTCCTTCCTACCTTTAAATCTTAGACAGCACTCAGTTTGTATAGTTCATTAATGGTGTTTTGACAATTTATAGCCTCATTGACTTTGTATGGTATAATTGTTATTTAAGAAAAACTCAAAAATGAAAATCCTTAGAGGAAAAAGGCAACCATGGAGTTTCTTGCCCATTCTTCTCCATAGGAAATGCATCCCGAATGGGTGATAGAGATGCGAGATATAGAGTTCCTAAGTGCCCGTATTGGTTTACATGAATTCTGATTCATGTCAATACATTTCGTTTTTGTCACCGAGCTAGTATATACTAAGGAGCCCTAAGGAGTCCGAACTGCGGTAAATTTCCGCCATATTAGAATTTGATTTTTTATATTGTTTGACACTTACGTACTTACTTGATCTTAATTCTAAGATGGCGGATCTCATATAAACCATTATTGCCAACCTTCAAAAAAATCGGCGCAGAGTTAACGTTACGAAGAGTTAAGTTCTTATGTCAACTCTATCTACTCAGCGGTTTTGGTATTGGTGAGAATTTTGGCGAGCGATCGTTGACGCCTCAGTGCGGGGGTCCTCTGGTAAATCGGCGAACGTTGAATAATAACAAATGCTACAAACGCGATCTATCGCGTGCGAGGGACGGGCCCCCAGGGCCCGCGGCGGAACACGTAAGAAATATGTGCCCGACGCAATAAAAATGAGCCAATATTATGCACTATACGCCGTAATGGCGTATTACGTTTGTTCGTATCGTATCTGCGGGGTAGGGTGGCAGTTGTCTTGCTATTTCCGCGGTTATATTATCCTGTTTCAGAAGTCCGAAATAATACTTTGACATTTGCATCACTATTAAACAAGTGTAGTTGTAGCACGTGCGCCAAGACTAGACTTGTGTCACGGAATATGTTTATTTATCTCTGTCTCTCGTATAAAATGAGACAGTGAGCGAGCGAGCGAATTTGTGAGAGACGTCTAATCTTAACATGCGCGCTAACTCTACTGAATGGTATAAAAAATTTATGGAAAATCTTTTTCCAACAAAATGTTTTTCCAACTTTATTTTTGACGTCAATTTCTATAATTCGTAATATCTCGAGTCCTATGTAAAATTTACATGTTTCATTATGTGAATATGTATTGGTGTAGTTTACACTGCTGAACAGGGTTATGTATGTCCCCAAAGGACAGAACACGATACATGTGACAAATATTTATAGGTCTACAACTCAGAAACTGTGATAGTAAGGTACCGTATATGTTCCCAAAGTATTGTTTCGGACTTCTGAATCACCCTGTCTACAAATAAATAAAATAGAAGTGTTTGTTTGTAAGGTCAAAATATTTTTTTTTTAATAAATGCACGCTAAATCATATATATGCTACCTATAGCGATAAACAATTTTTTGTTTTTCTATCTGTCAACAGACGTTTGTTTGAGGTGAACTCCCAAACAGCTTCACCGATTTTGATGGGACTTTTATTCTTAGATAGCTGATATTACAAGAAGTAACTTTGGTTTCACTACTTTGGATTTTAAAATAAAATTGAGTCCCGCGGTATAAAAAAAAAATTGTTTCAGGTAATTAGAGTTCCTAAAGTCAACGTGGTCACAGGTAGTTTTCAAATAAAAGGCAAATTACATCGCTCGCGCCCGTGTGTACCGGCCTTAACACCGAACCTCATAAATTATTTATTACTACATTCTTATAAATGATAAATAGTTTTCGTCATGTGATGTGACAGGAGACACCTGGACTCACAGGGGTGTCAAGACGCCCGCGTCACTATTCTTTGCCAATACCACAACGCACTCTATGTCTATATACATAAAGATTAAATTGCTGTGGTAAAAGCCACGCGACCACAGACACAGAATTAGTTTTCGTATTGACAAACATTTAGACGCGCGCTTCTGGAGGCGCGAGAACTTTAACAATATGAATAAACTTTATTAGACCGAAAATGACGTTAAAAAAGTAATATCAAACAGATCGAAACTCCCCCTAACAACTATATTTACAGATTAGAGACATGTACGGGACCCGAAACTACACCGTTTGGGGTCCGTGGGGTAATAAACTAGACATTACGCGGGCACAGTGAGCAACCCAGCCCGCTCCCCCGCCCCCCCTGTGTGTATATTGCCGACTTCTCAACGTCCCCCAAGACGCAACACCTTACCTTTAGCAACTCGGTACAATTTCTAGGGTTCCGTACCACAAAACGAAAAAACTAATCCTTATAGGATCACTTCGTTGTCCACCAGAGCCCCAAGTCCCTTAACACACTGCTGCGAGACAGTTCGCCTCGCAGCAGTGTGTTAAGGCCATACTTAACCCTCTGTTTACGTCGAAACAAACGTTATTTAAACAATACAAAAAACTGTATACACCGAAGGGGTAGGACCGCTGGGGACACTATTCCTGCGCAATTGTCACTGCGGCCTCTTGGGAGCGCGACTCGACGGCGGTGCGCCCGTTCTACTCCACTTTATACATTCAAAGTGTGCGCTACCATCCAAAATAGGTACCACAAAAAACAGCAAGCAAGCAAAAGACACAGATAAAAATGTCATCTAAGTATTTTTTTAACACTATTTAATATGAGGGTACCCAGTTATTAACTATGACATCAGGACGTCTAACACCTCAGTCCCCCCGTGACCATGGTTGCTGTAAAGCAGCCGAAACGTCGGGAAAATAAAAAAGTAAATAAACGCGATACAATCCGTAAAATTGTTTTATTTCAATGTATTCGCGTAAATATAAGAAAACAATACTATTTAACTCAAGTCTCTGCGGGCCCAATTTTAGAAAACTTTCAGCTAGTGCTTTTGAGGTTTAAATCAGCTCAGACGTACGCACCAGCGTAAAGTCAACTTTTCGGCCTCAAGACGCTTTGAAGGTGTTAAAAAGGCGCTTAGTTGAAGTGGGAATGGGCTTTCCACATTAACCGCATGTCAAACCAACATTGGGCTACAGTTATTACAGATTGGGTACTGAGTGGCAAGCGGCAGTGGTAGCCGAGTGGTCAAACGCACGCCTTGCAAATCAAAGTGTGCAGGTTCAAACCCCGGCTCGCACCTCTGGGATTCATGTGCGAATCTCATTTACATCCGAGATTACCACTTGCTATGAAACGGTGAAGCAAAACATCGTGAGGAAACCTGCACGTTTGAGGGAACTTGACTAGTTCTCGATGTGTGAAGTCTGCCAACTCGCACTGGGCCAGCGTGGTGGACTATGGCCTGAATCCCCTCGCATTCAGGGGAGGCCCGTGCCCAGCAGTGGGACGTTAAAAGGGCTGTAGTTAGGGTACTGTGTATAGCCAAACTACATCGCGGGAGGCCAAGACGAGTTAGATTCGCACAGAGACTGGCCCATACTAGGAAGGGACCGAGAGGAGGGGAGCAAGGGAGGGGAGGCCTTTGTAAAAAACATATTTTAGCAAGTGAATTATAATAATTTCCAAGCTGTGTTGAGCAATGTAATTAGCTCACTACTTTATAAAAAATCCAATCACTTACAAAACTGTTTTACAATACCGATGTAAATAGCTCATAGTTTTCCGCATATTGAGCGGTTATGACTATTAATTGTTGAACCAGCTCACAAACATTTTACGTCACTCAGTACCCAAATAGTTAAATAATCCGCGACGGAGCCGTCAAAACAAAATTCAGTACTAGGTTATCATAATACATCCACATATCCCACAATATGTCACTGAAATCCAAACCTTATGCACTCCCAATAAGATATCAATGTCCGGGATTCTGCAATATTTAGCAAATTGGACTTTAAATCAGTGGAATAGAGGTGATCGTGATATTGGTGAGGGACAGGAAGACCATCAAATTGCACTACACTTGCGTATAATAACCCGACATGGATGAGAAGGGAGGGAGTCATGTGGCCTCTAGGATAGCGGGATTTAAGGCCTCGAGCGGATGACACGTAGGCAAGCAAAGCTTAAAATGGGACAGTTTATTAAAATCTAGGTCCTAGGTTTATTTATGGGAATGGCGCGCTGTTCCATGAAAATGGTATCGTAATTATTTGTTTTTTTTCTCCGTTATCCTCCTCACATTGAGGGGAGGCCCGTGCCCAGCAGTGGGTCGTTAAAAGGGCTGTAGTAGTAGTAGTAGTAAATTAACGTTATGTTTTGTGAGTGTTAGTAAACGCGCCTTGGAGTTGTAGTTTACTCTGATAAATAGGATTACGGATGTACCCTAAGGCCACGACACGATACCTGTGGCAAATATACAAAGGTCTGTTACTCAAAGACTATGATAATAAGGTATAGTCTGCCTTAATAACTACCGAGTATGTACTCAAAATATTCCACTCAAAAAATACCTACAGCTTTTGTGCGGTGATATCTGCATGCTTTGCTGAGTGGACGCTCGTGAGAGGCTCTTAATAACTTTCTGATGCATTCATTCAATCATTCTAGCCGTTATCCCATTTTTAGAAAGCATCAATCCGTTTTAACATTTTTATTGTGAAAAGTGCAAATGTAAATTAATTGCAGTTTCTCTAAATCGAATGAAAATTTACACGTTTATACAACGTGTTATTTGCTTAATATTTGGATACAATTAAATTCAACAAATAACGGCTTTATGTAATTAATTTCAACCTACTTATTTGTAATTCATTTCGAATTCTCATTCATAGAAAATTCATTCCGAATGGATGGTAGTTAATTTTTAGTTTATTTACGATTCATAAGTTCCACCTCTAAAAAAATATTGTAACAATAATAACTGTAAAGTATCTTGATCTGTCTCACGAGGTTGTCGACATGTGGGACATTGATGCGGCAATCATTGTACCGATAGTCGTTTCCGCCCATGGCTTATTAGCCAAGAGCCTCGACAAACACCTAAAGAGGCTCGCGTTAGGCAGCTGGATCAAGGGACAGATTCAGAAGGCAGTACTTCTGGAGACGGCGCGCATTGTGAGGAAGTTCCTCTCTCTGGAGCCCTAACCACTGGTATATAGGACCCTGTTCCAGATGCCGGTGGGGAACTGTTTTTTATATTTTTAAATGTATTTTTTATATATATAGTTAAAAATGTAATTTATAAGAAAGATAAGAAATAAAGGAGATAACTGTAAAATTTTAATAGATTGTGGTACTGAGTTAACGGCTTGGAGGTAGTATAGTAATAAGGTGCCGGCATTTCGAGCTCGCGCTGCGGCAAATAATCCGCCATATTAGTTTTTACTAGCGACATTTGATCTTAAGACTAAGATGGCGGATCTCAGATAAACCATTGACAACCAATCCAACAAGAGTGGAGTCGTTAGGCCTTCTCTATCTAGGTACTCTGAGGCGAACGGTCAAAACAATACTTGAAGACAGGTGATGTTAAGGGGGCTGTATTGGTACATGAATAAAACATTCTGATTTTATTGTGAAACATTTTGTTACATTACTCGCACATTTAGTGGCCCCCGCCTCCGTCCCCGTACAAATTCGGCCACTTGTTCAAATCATAACGAGCCATACAAATCACTATTAAAGGAACATAATTTATTTAATATTCACTTGCAGTTATTACAAGCTCTAGGGATGGGAATAGAGCATTAAAGTCGGTATGTCGATATTATGGTAAATAAATCGATCGATTAGACTTTTTTTTAAAGATTACTTGGAACCGTTTATGTCGGCATTTAAAAACAAAAGTTTTAATTTATCTGTAGCTCGACTGGTGATAGAAAAAAAATAGGAAATTTAAAAAAAATGTTTTTTGCCGGATCTTCGCAGTCGAGATCGCATTCCGATCCGGTAGAAGCACTATATGATAATTACTTATGGGAAATAATATATCCTGACTGACTGTAAGTGCCTACGAATGCCAAAACTATTTTATTTAACTTTGCGTATGGCATCTTTGTGTCAGTCTTTTAATTAAGAATTTGAAGTGAAGTGACATTTTAACTTTACAGGAGAGCATACTTGTTCGACGCAGAAAAAAATCTCTGATTCCAAATATGTACATAAGTCAATATCGCTCAAAAGTGTCGCTTAAGTCAAAGAGCCAAATAGGTAAGGCTTAAGTCAAATAGGGGTGAAAACCCATATTATTCCATTTAATTACATCATTTCTATTTAAAGAATCAAGTCACGCAGATCAAGTCTTTTTTAATTAATCATTATTTATGTTTTCTCCTTTTTTTAGTTATTCATATTGTACCATTTATTCAATAAAAGCTTGGAAGAATTTTCTGTTTCGTAAAGCTGAATTTGGTACTTATTGACTCTTATTATTTTCATATTTTTGTGTAAATGCAGAGTTGTGTGTAGCAATGTATAATTCCGAGCGGCGGCGCCAGGTCTTGGTGGCATAAATTTTAAATATCATACACCGTCCTGTGGCATAAATTGTGGCTTCGATCGATTTTGGGTCGTTGGTCCAAAGTGGTCTTTGAACGACCCTATTTGCCATCAGACCGTAAATCCCGTCGCACACTGCGCCGCGTCATTTTGTTTACCAATACCAAAACAAAGACTGCGTCAATATACATCTTCTTTTTTTACGAAATGAGTTAACTAATTAAATTTAAATAGAATAATATAAGTTATAGCATATATATAGCGGTAATTAATAGCAAGGACAAAATCAATAAATAACATGGGTGATAAACGTGATAAAGATGGCGAATGACTTCGTCAATATCATACCTAGAGTTCCCATAACGACTCCACTCTTGGTATAGTTCTGCGGCGATTTTTCTGCCATTGTTGTTATCTCGTGTACCAGCAACGGAAAACAACAACGGCGGGGCCAGATATACCAGATAAATTTAACGCAGTGCGGGCTCTAAATGCCATCTCCGTTATAATATCTCCATGGTCAATACCTACATAATTATTGAATTTTGATGGTAAAGAAAACGCCGCCACGCGTGAAAATTCGCTTACGCTGTCTTACGTCTATGAGTTCTCTTCATGTCGTTCGCAAGGAGGCACGTAACAGTGTACCTAGATCATTTTATCAAACCCTTTACCACCAACTCACCTCACCACCGACTTGCAGCTATGTTTTTAATTAATTTCAATTAAATCCTTGCTGTAACTAGTTATATCGAGTGGTGAAATGCTATTTGACATTTATAAGCGACACTTTTGGGCAAAACTTTTTAACTCAGTACAAAATCTATTACCTAGAAATTGTCAGTATTGGAATAAGAGTTCCTGTTCCTTCCTCTGTTCCTTTAAGAGTTCCTGTTAAGGTCCCAGATAGGTATTTCGCGTGCAATATTGAAAACAGGTTTATACAGGAAATAAGAATGCTTCGATCATGATACATCATTAACACCTCGCCGCCGTCCTCAACTTCTGAAACGGGGTCAAACTTACTCACGGCGCGCCTAGGAAATAAACTTAAAGACGCTTTCCACGAATGCTTAGTAAATCATGGAATAAGTAACTATTATAGGTGTTATGATGCGTTTACTTTTATGAAACTAATGAAATGATTAAATTTAATGGAATAACAAGAGAACGCAATTTCGATTAGCGTTCATTCTGTCATTAATCTGTCAAGTGATTAATAACATTCAATGAATACAGACTATAAATGGGTGATGAAAGTGATAGAGATGGCGGATGACTGATGATGGCGGATCCTATCCCAGTAATCCTTATTATAAATGTGAAAGTTGGTGAGGATGGATGGATGTTTGTTATTCTTTCACGCTAAAACCAGTGAACGGATTATGATGAAACTTTAAAGTATTATTGTTTGTACCTACATCAGAACAATGCCACTTTTCGTTGTAAGCTAACTCCTCCTAAACGGCTGGACCGATTTGAATGATTTTTTTGTATGCGTTTGGGTGGCACCCTGGATGGTTTAGATTCACAATTGGACCCGGTAGGTGGCGCTGCTTTCATATGACACTCATTCTAAGGCGGTACGAAGTTCGCCCGATCAGCTAGTAGGCTATAATTTAATATATATATATAGCTATTGAAGTCTGTGCCGGTATACATTATAACAGATTTTATGGAATTATTGGTGTAATAACAGCTCCACTTCAAACCTCCATCAAATTAACAAATTCGATAAAATAATACCCTGGTGCAACACTAGCAAATGACATACGTATGAAGGGTAGCATCCCCCGTCACGCGCCCTATCAAACCATGGGGCATTCACGGGTATGCAATTTGTTGGAACATATGCACCTGTGTGATATGCGGTTATTAAAGGTGCTTAATTAGGTGTCTGAGCCCTATTTTAACAAGTGTCGGTTGCGATAGTCGCACCCGAGCATATTTTATACGAGTTATTGCTGAACTGCCTTCAATAAAAACAAAACCGGCCAAGTGCGAGCTGGTCTCGCGCACCGAGGCTTCCGTACCTAAACTGTAAAAGCACCGAGCATTACTCTAACGAAAAGATAAACTGGATAGAGAGACAAACTTAACTTTGCACTTGATGTACTGACTGGTGTGCCCATACAAAGTAACTACAAAATAAATTTGTAATCGCAAAAACAACATACATATTCTAAAAAATAAATCGTATTTTTTCCATTATTTGTGCTACAAGACCTTCCTTTTTGCCAAATTTCATGATTCTCAGTGATGTTTTTTTTTAGTCTACGCTAATTTTCTTTCGCAACTCTTTCTTTCTTTACTCTGGATTCAATATAAGCGTAAATCAAGGCAATTTAGGTTTTGCCCGGGACTTGTGGACTACCCAGCCTACTTGTTAGAATGCAAGAGACACTAGTTCAAAACCCAGGCCCGCACCTCTGAGATTTTTATGTGCGAATGTCATTTCCAATAATTATTACCACTTCGTGAACGGCAAACCTCTACAGTTCGCCTATAGGAAGGCGTGTGAAGTTGACCAACCCGCACTAACTTCGACTTAACAAACAGACACTTTAAATTTTATTTCTTTACGGTATTTTAGTATAATATTGCACGTGAAAGGTCGTAAATAAAAACTAGAGGTACTGAAAAGCTCCGAGGTAGTGGTGTACACGTCGCCTCTCGTGTCCACTGTCCCGTAATTGTGATGTACTGGTCCCGAGGGCAGCACGTGTGCGGGGCCGCGGCCCGTAATAGATAGTCCACATGTCCAAATTCACCGTTTGTTTGAACATACTCAGTAACGTACACATTTTTCGATCATAAATTAAAATAATCTTTATATATAGAATAGAATAGAAACTTTTTTATTCCAGTAACTAGGACTCATACATGGGTTAGTAACTTAAGTAGACTTAAGACTAACGTTAGTATTACCTATTCTAAATAACCCCTAGGGGTCCATTCCGTGTGCGAAAGCACAGCAGCGACTGACAATTACACAGTCTAACCTACTGGCTATCATATTTAGAACGCTGTTGGAGCTAGTCCGCACCCTGCGCACCAAGGAAGCACACCGTTATCGCATCGTTGCGTAAAAACAGTATACATGAGCATCGGCAAACATCCCAGATGCGCTACAGCAACGAGGTAGCATATAAAACACAAAAAATATTTCTACCTATGTCCGTTATAGACTTTGAAACCATCCGATGTGCCCCAAACTGGTTTCATTAGAAATGCAATAATGTGAAGATGGTTTGAGACCACAAAATAATGCATTAGGCACATTCGGTCCATTCTTTTTTTCACTTTGAAAATGTTATCGTAGTAGCACACGCCGAGTATCCGCTAGGCAGGTGTATGTGACTTGGTCTAGTGCACTCACTGCACCGGTGGTGGTTGGATTCCCATCAGTAGCAAATCGCCTTTTCAGGAGCTAAATTATGCCGTTTGTTTCTCAGACAAGTCATATCCTGGAAGAATGTCCATGCTTTAATTGTTGTATGCAGATCTCTACAAATCGACTCTAACTACGATTGTGTATAGATGCCGCTCTAACATTTACCTACTTCCTATTGAACTATATTCATGAAAACTACGAAAATCGTTACGGACAGTCAAAGGCTAAAATATTCTAATCGATAAGTAGTCCGAATAATGTCAGTGGTCGCCCAAATCAAGGTTAAATGTGGATAGAGTTAATTATGGTACTTTAATATCGCTAAATGTTGTATTTTACTTCGTTATTTCGATTCCTGGATGGTCGGAACTATAGACCATCAATCAAGAGATTGCACGTGGGTTTAATTATCAACTTGATACATTAAACGAAACGGTTACATCGCAAGTAGTTCGAGTTGATCTCAAATGCACTCGACGTGACAAGGTCTCCATACGCCGCCCTCCCGAACAGTCACCAAACATTCATTTTCATGACAATGCCGGTCAACAACTTGAGCATATTGGTTGAACACTCGCGGCCGTCACAACACGGGCCCCCAGCGCCCCCACCGCCCCCACCGCCCCCCGCACACCCCGGCGCCCCTATCGCCCCACAGCACAAAACACAAGTGTTTGCACTCATAAAGAATGGCTGCAAATCTGCACATTGATTGTTTATGTTTCCATATCCAGCGCTATTGTGGCACCCTCGCTCCACTCACAATAAAACGCACAATTTAACGTCAATGGGCAAGTTAATAAGCGAGAGGATATAATGATGATGGGGCCTTTGATAATCCTCTTAATAACTCGACATATCCCACTGCTGGGGCTATATATTGATCTCTACTTATAAATTTAAATAATAAGGCTTAGTTTTCAGGGGATGACGACAAAAATGTCTTAAACTAGGTACTTATGTCTCACTATCTACCCTTTACAGATGGGACATCATGGCATGGAAGGGCTGGACATGCTTGACCCCCTGACGGCATCGTCCATGACCACCCTCGCGCCCATGGGTGAAGCCGCGCCTCCACACCACCAGCTCCACGGCTACGGCGCCATGAACCACGTCATGAACCATCACCACCACGGCGGGGGTCTGGGGCACGCCCCGCCCGCACACCTAGGACACCCCGCCGCCGCCCTACATCCAGACACAGACACGGACCCCAGAGAACTCGAAGCCTTCGCCGAGAGGTTCAAACAAAGGAGGATCAAACTCGGAGTCACTCAGGCCGACGTTGGTAAAGCACTCGCGAATTTGAAACTACCCGGAGTGGGGGCGCTGTCACAGAGCACCATCTGCCGCTTCGAGAGCCTCACGTTGAGTCACAATAACATGATAGCGCTCAAGCCGATCTTGCAAGCGTGGCTCGAGGAGGCCGAAGCCCAGGCTAAGAACAAAAGGAGGGACCCAGACGCGCCCAGCGTGTTGCCCGCCGGCGAGAAAAAACGCAAGCGGACGTCGATCGCTGCGCCCGAGAAGAGGAGTCTAGAAGCGTACTTCGCAGTGCAGCCGAGGCCCTCCGGCGAGAAGATCACGGCGATCGCGGAGAAGCTGGACCTGAAGAAAAATGTGGTCAGAGTGTGGTTCTGCAACCAACGACAAAAACAGAAGCGTATGAAGTTCGCCGCGCAACACTGACCGGCGGGAGGCGGCGCGGCTCTGCTGTACCCCGGCGCGGGGTACGGGTACTGAGTCTCGGCCGCTGCCCTCGGGCCCCGGCCCACGCAGGCCACGCCCGCCCAACTCTTGAGCAATAACAGATCTCATTCCGATCTCAGTCTTCACTCCCCGAGTCGACGCAACTTAGAAGTTAGTGTAGATACTACAGTTTTTAGTTTAACACACGTTCTATGGATCTCTTATACATTATTTGAGACACAGGGTATATAATAATTGGTTATATACATATCATAACAGTGATTAGAGTCGCTTTATACGTGATTATGTTCGTGCGCGCCGTCTTTAACTTATTTTATTTCGGAGCATCGAGTAATTATATGTCATGAATAAAAGAGAAATGATGAAATTCAGGATTTTTAAGAGAATGTGCCTTGCAAATAATCAATATTCTGTGTTTTAATGTTAGTACCTTCATGACTGCGGCGACGGCGTACTTGCCACAGCGCGAGTCGTGTCGCTTCATAATTCACGGATCGCGTGGTATCTTTAAACGTGTACAGATTAGGTCGGTAACATGCGAAAGGGAACCATATATTTTTAATAATTATTAATCATCTTATGAAACGTTTCTCAACTTTTTACAGCTCAATGATTATCTCGAATGATGCGTGTTACTTGAATCTAACCTGTACACTGTCTAATGTCTAAATATTATTGGTAAATTCGTTAGGCGTTATGTTCCAATTATATTGTACAAAATAATTATAAGATTTAATTTACTTTTTAATTTGTACATAATGTAGTACCCCTATGTCGTAATGTAGTAGATACTATGATTTGTTTCATTAAGGTTTGATATATTTATTTGGACTATTATAAAATAACACGAATGGCACAATTTCTAGTCATAACAAGTTATTTTATTAGTGACATTTAGCCAAAATAGAATTAAAATTCATTTGTAAATATCACATTTCAATCGAACTAGGAATTAGATTAAATGCATAATTATAGTTACCAAAAGGAATTAGTACAATGCATATGGATTCGTGCAGTTTTTAATGTTTTATCAAAAAATATAGTAAATTTATACTAAATTGTCACAAATGTTGCCAAATATTTTATTTGCATTCAATTTTTAAATACCATTGAGGCCAAACATTTAGTATTTTTTTATGTCCGTCTTGACTTCTCGAGTTACTTTCGCATCAGTTGCATGAATCCAAGTAATGTGGTGATGATAAAACACACCACAGCTTCAGTAATAGAAAACAGAGAAAAAATCCATAAAAAGTTTGCGAATTATAAATAATATTTTTAAAAGATATTTTGTAAATATAGATTTAAAAAAGAATTAAGTAGGTAATAAAACGTGCAATCTAGACTTCGGTAATTATAAAAAAAACTGCTAGGAATTTATGGATTTACTTACCTACTACCTACAAAAGAAAATGTTTACCTAGACGTGATTATGTTAAGACCAATTTAGTCGTTGCTTAAATTTAAAACGTAGTTTTATTTTTTATTCACTATTATTTTGTTTTTAAGATTTAAAGGATTTAGACATTTTACGATACCAAAGATTTTATTAAATATTTTATAGACTGTATGATTTAATTGTAACATTCCATATTTTGAAAACATTGGGTATATTATGTTATAATTTATTTATAATAAAATACAAATTATTTTTTGTCACAGATTATTTCTCATGCCGTCGTAAATGTCTATAAAATTGATTTTTATTAAACGGCTTCTGACACCACACATGAATAATTGTTTATGAAACGAAAGAAATTAAATTCAAATTAAATTAAACCTAATTATTAAAAAAAACGGTTATAAATGCTATAAAAGAAGTATTCTTTTTTGTACCTGTTGTGTGTGGCTCAAGTTGGCAACGTAATAATATAAAACAGTTTGAGTATGTACTTATTTTATTTGTAAATATATAAAGTGAATGGTACTAAAGCCACAAAGTAAATATTATTACAATTAGTTCTCAAAACTAAGTCAGTCATAATTTTAAGTACCTAGTCATTAGAAAAAAGTTTCTCTTGCAATGATTAATTCTTAATTAAACTATTATTACTAATAATAATAAAAAGGAGACAATCTTATTTCGAAAACGAATAAACAATACATTGAAAATAGAAACATTAGTAAAAAAAAATGTTGTTTCATTATTGTATGATACCATCATATTTGATTTTCCAGAGAAATAAAGATCTCATTAATAGTAATTACTGGTAAGTACACACAAAACTGATGACTGACTGAACTGAATGAGCAGGTCAATGATATTCTAGTATATTTACTAGAATATCAGTGGAGCAGACTGATAACGAAAACCGGCCAAGTGCGAGTCAGACTCACGCAAGAAGGGTTCTGTACCATTATCTATAAAAACGGGCAAAAAAAACACGTTTGTTGTCCCCCTTAAATATTTATTTTATTCTGTTTATTAGTATTTGTTGTTTAGCGGCAATAGAAATACATAATCACGGTTCATGAGATACAGCCTGGTGACAGACGGACGGACGGACGGACAGCGAAGTCTTAGTAAAAGGGTAAAACGGGAGTTTTACACTTTGGGTACGGAACCCTAAAAACAAAATGACTAAAAACAAAAATCCTTATAGGATCACTTTGTTGTCCGTCTGTCTGTGTGTCAAGACCCTTTTTCTCAGAAACGCGTGAAAGTATCAAGTTGAAATTCATAACAGAGATTTATGTCTGCGGTGCCTTGTTTCCCTAAAAAAATCATACTTCTAGGTTAACGCAATCAAGAGATACGGCTTTTTATGTTGCATTTTCAGTACATATGCACGGGAATCAAAAACCTAAAGGATACTTCCCGTTGACCTAGAATCATTGGATTTGGCAAGGAACAAGGTCTTATAGCACAAGTAAAGGAAAAAATCCGAAAACTGTAAATTTATTGTAAGTGTCGCCGCCTGCACCGCACTTCACGTCGATGGTGGGGACAACTCGCGGCAACGTCAAAGCAATACAGCCATATTAACTTTCGTCCGTACCACACGTTCATCGTTACAACTTCGTATATATTTTAATTACACGCCTAATCATCAAAGCTGATCATCTACTCATTTTAACGCCTCCAATCCACCTCACAAACAGTAAGTAAATGTTTTTTTCGCGATTACAAACTTATTTTATTGTTACTTTGTATGTGGACACCAGTATACCAACGACAAAGTTAAGTTTATCTCTCTATTTTTTATCTTTTCTTTAGAGTAATGCTCGATGCTTTCACAGCTTAAGTACGGAAGCGTCGGTGCGTGAGTCCAGCTCACACTTTCCCAGTTTTTTTTTATTCATGTAAACCATAGATTATCTAGAGTACCCATTACGACTCCCTCTTCGTATAGCTCTGCGGTGATTTATACCAATATACCGGATCCGTTCACCGGATCCGGTATATTGGACCGGATCCGGTACACGTGAAAATGATGCCGGATCCGGTTTCCGGATTGCAATCCCTAATCCGAAAGGTAGGCGTTAGTAGGCTTATCTACCTATGCAACGTGTTGTGAACAAAGAAGATCCGGGTATCATTCTCAAATGCAAGCTTGAAACTGGAAAAAATATTTCTAAATAAAATGTCTGAAGATAAGTAAGTACTTAAAGATAGGTACTGTTTTAGAAATCTGAAATAATATTTTCACAATACCAGGTAGGTACATATTTATAGGTAAGCAACAGACAGACCTTTTCATACTAATTTCATATTTCCAAACGTACATTGGGTGCGTTCAAAGTATATTTGTTACCTACTTATCTATACTAATATTATAAAGAGGAAAAAATATATTTTTGTATGATAAAAACTACTGGACCGAATTTAAAAAATATTTTGCCGTTAGAATGCTACATTATCACTGAGTAACATGGGCTATATATATTTATACGAAAAGGTTTAAAAGAAAATGTCTACCCGTACGATGCCGGGACGGGCCGCTAGTAGTTAATAGAAGCATTTTTCTTTAATTTAGTCTGTCTGTTCCGGGTGGTATCCGAAACAGCCGAACCGATTGGAAGGACTTTCAATGGTAGATAGATTATGTTTTATGTTGTAACTAAGGCAACTTTTTCCCTCAATCCCACGCGAACGAGATCGCAGGAACGGCTATTACTTCATTCATATATGAGTATCTATAGTGTAAGCATTTTGTATAATTTCTGTTTTAAAAATAATAGAAGGTGCATCAGAGCAACACTCGTGGTCTCTTTATAAACTTATTGGCAACAATACGTTCTGGTTTAAAAAAAAATACGTGAATAGGTTTTAGATAATCCTTTTATTTAAGAATAGTACTTGTTTAAATTGCCAACTGATACTCAGCAGTACCCCTACTAGCAGAGTTTATTATAATAGATACCAACAGAATGGTAAATGTTAATATCTAATTTTGGAAAGTTCAAACCTCTGAGATAATTTTCATGTGCGAATGTATTTTTCAACAATGATGGTAATCACTTGCTGATCGGTAAAGGAAAATATCGTGAGGAAACCTGCACGTCTGTGGGAAAGCGTGTGAAGTTCACCAACCAGCACTGGGCCAGCGTGGTGCACTATGGCCCAAATCTCCCTCGTATTGAGGGGGCATGTGCCCGGTATAATGGCAATAGGCTCGCCCCCTATTACATTTGGACCAAAATACGGCACTTTGGACGGCAAAGTGTGGGCGCAATGCAGTGCACCTCTGCCTTCCTCTTCGGGGAATACAGGTGTGATGATGTATTTTATTATATTAATACCTCGAGTCTGTTAGTTTTCTGAATATTAGTGGCCACATCTCGTAAATATAAATAAATAAGGTTGTCGAAATGTGGGACATTGATGCGGCAATCATTGTCCAATAATCGTTTTCATGGCTTACTAGCCAAGAGCCTCGACAAACACCTAAAGAGGCTCGCGTTAGGCAGCTGGACCAAGGGAGAGGTTCAGGGGCGGTACTTCTGGAGACGGCGCGCATTGTGAGGAAGTTCCTCTCTCTGGAGCCCAACCATTGGTAACTAGGACCCTGTTCCAGATACGGTTGGGGAACTGTTTTTTTATATTTTTAATTTTTTTTTTTTAGCATATAGCAGTGGTAGCCGAGTGGTCGAACGCACGCCTTGCAATCAAAGTGTGCAGGTTCAAACCCCGGCTCGCACCTCTGGGTTTATGTGCGAATCTCATTTTCATCCGAGATTATCACTTGCTATAAAACGGTGAAGGAAAACATCATGAGGAAACCTGCACGACTGAGGGAACTTGACTAGTTCTCGATAGATGTGTGAAGTCTGCCAACCCGCACCGGGCCACCGTGGTGGACTATGGCCTGAATCCTCCTCGCATTGAGGGGAGGCCCGCGCCCAGCAGTGGGACGTTAAAAGGGCTGTAGTTAGTATTTTTTTTTATATATTTATACTAGCTATCCCGGCGAACTTCGTACCGCCTTAGAATTACACACGAAAGCAGCGCCACCTACCGGGTCCAATTGTGAATTTAAACCATCCAGGGTCCACCAAACGTATTTAAAAAAATCATTCATATTGTTCCAGCCGTTTAGAAGGAGTTCAGTGACATACACACGTACAGTAAATCGAATTATATATATTTAAAATTGTATTAATAAGATAAATGGAAAATAAATGAAACATTATTCATCTCGATTTCATTCATTTCGTAAAAGTAGAAGATATTTTCGCATTAATATCTTGCATAGGCGATACAGGAGGGGTGCAGGCGAGCCCGCGTGCGTGTCATAGTCCAACCTGAGGGCACTAACTAGATAGATAGTATAATTTAATTCGGTACCGTTGGACGATAAAATGTATAGCCGAAGATGCTCTCACGGACGCTAACCGACATAGAACGTATCTGGTGCGTTTGACGACGTATTAACTATTTTGTTATTGTTCACGTATTGTATTGACTAACATGTGTAGCGTGTCTTATTAATTTTTTAACCAACTTCCAAAAATGAGGAGGTTCTATTTTTGTCTGTATGTACAATACAGACATTTTATAAGTTACGTCTTTCAAGGACACTGGTGCTATGTTCTCGTCTTCTTTTTTACGAAATAAATTAAATTATATAATTTAATTAAATAAGATAAGAAATGGTAGCACCTGCGATTAGCAGATATGTATATCGATTAATTAATAGCACGTACAAGTTCAATAAACACAAATAAATTAAAATGGTGATGACAGTGGATAAACCTCTGCTATTCTTTACTCTTGTATGAAAAAGATAATTTGACCACAGACCTAATATTCACTCGCTACTAAATCTATGGTTTTTTTACGATTTAACGAATACGTTAAAAAGTTAATCCCGCTGCGTTTCTTGGAAGAAATTCTGTTCACAGTCGAGGTCATGGTCCAATCCAGTTGTAGCCAGTATATAGGAAAAAACTGTTCGGTGGATATTTTATTGCAAGTAAAGCTGAAGAGCCATTAATGTACACATTAGTTAGTTAAGTTAGGTCAATTTGTTATTCTATACATTACCTGAGAAATCTACTCAATAACTAATTTCTGTAATTTAGCTCATAGTGGAACTATATACTTAGATAAGTACATAAAACATAGACATTACGCAGAGCCTATCATACAAAATACCGTTTACAAGGTTGAATTTTTTTTTTAAATTCACTGTCATCTTGAATCGCGTCGCGTGACGTTCTATGCCAGTTGTCCGGCTAGCTCCCAAGAGGCGGGTGACGTATGGCGCTGCGCGGCACTAACTCACCAGTGTGCCCCCACCTTTACGCCGCGCGTTGTGCAACGGCCTTTATTTAAAACTGAGCGCACCTCCGAGATGAAGCTGGGAAGAATAGAACAGTTGGTACCTATTATTATTTTTGTTTATAGCTTATAATAACGAGTAGTTATATCACTTTAAAAAAACCGGTTAAGTGCGATTCGGACTCACGCACCAAGGGTTCCATACAAACTCGGTAAGTATGTCAATAGTTCATCCATCAGGAGAATCGAGTCTACATTTTTTTTTGCATAAATTAATAAATGTTTTCGTATGGTGATATAAATACAAATATACGGTGTTTGGTTTTTATTTGTGCTACAGGCCAAATTGTATGATTCTAAGTCAACGGGAAGTACCGTTCGATTTCCATAAGGATTAAAATATGCAGCGTAAACGTCCATATCTTTTGATTGCGTTGACTTAGACGTCTGATTTTATACATTGCAGACCCGGAGTATTTGAAATAAATTTCCACTACCTCTACACTTTCCTAAAAAAGTAAAAATGTATTGGCATATAAACAGACGGACAACAAAGCGATCGGATCCTATAAGGTATATTGTATGCCTACTATGGCGGGACATAGCGAAATTTATCTGATGTAACACCTTACAAATACCTATGTATTCCACAATAAATGATTGATTGATTGATTGATAAGGACTCCTTTTTTAGGTTTCCGTACCCAAAGGGTAAAACGGGAATCCTATTACCTGCTAAGACTTCGCTGTCCGTCCGTCCGTCTGGCACCAGGCTGTATCTCATGAACCGTGATAGTTAGAGAGCTTGACGGGGCTCCCATACAACAAAAGTGAGTTTGCCATTTTTATAGATAATGGTACGGAACCCTTCGTGCGCGAGTCCAACTCGCACTTGGCTGGTTATTTCCTTTTTGAGTACGGAACCCTAAAGACGTCGAATAAAATACGTTCCTTATTCCATGTTTGCAATGGTACAACACTAAATAGGAATGCATGTGAAGAACAAACAAAATGTAATCCAGAAAACTAATCAATTGCACGGTTCACATTAAAATTCAATTGGATGTGTGCCCGAGGCGTTTAACATGGTTACCATTCGCCACCTTGTTTGTAGAGTCTTAATTCCATCGTGTTTAATCAACTACGGGTGCCCACGGCGCGGGTATTGGGAAAGTGATTCTGGAATACTGTAACACAAATTAGTTTGCTACGGCATTTTTAACTTTATTATTTGGTCAGCAATTACTTCATTAAACGAAATTATATTTGGGCGTGACTATTATACCAATACAAATATTAAATTCATTCAGTCATCACTTCAGGTGTTGGTGGCAAGTTTCACAACACCTTTCAGCTAGCCTCGTATAAGCGCACGATGGCGATGTATCAAACATTCCGATTCAATATTCACGATACAAACTCAATATCCGTTATGTCCTCAGTTGATAGGCCCACGCCGGGCCTGGCGAGACCACAAAGGCGGACTCAGTCCAAACAAGCGTGATCCAATTAGAACGCTGTACAAACATCTACATAGATTAGTCAAATATTGTTTGTTACAATACTGATACATTGAATATAAGGGGCGAAATCGGCGGGGGAGCAATCCCTCCAGGCGGCAGCAAACACGAGGCATTGTTCCAAAAGCAGTAGTCGGCTGTGTTTCATGAGTGACAGGTTCGAATCTCAAACATACACTTCACAGAAAAACACATCATCTTCTTTCATCAGCCGTTTAAATTCGAATGTACCTTTAATGTAATTATTTATGCCCCTTATCATTTTTGTCCTTGATAAGAAATACCAGTTTGATTCTTTATAACAAAAAGTAATTCTCGTCTACTGGAAGTATTATTTCCAACAGTATTGACAAAATCTTTGGCTGGGGTTTTATGGTGTTGCAATAACTTTGTGAATGAGTCTGTAGTTACGAGTTTGAGGGTAGTTTACAGTATGTCCACATATCGATGGTGCAGCGCGAAGTAAATCAAACCACAGTGCCTGCCAGCCCCTTTAATATTTATAGCGCAATAAAGTGGTAACAGACTCACCGTAAGAGAGACTTGGTGCCTACCCGCTTACACAGTTACCCACTTTAAATCATGGCATGAGTGAAGCCCGGGACAGACTGGAGCGTTAAAAGACGCATGACCAATTTTTCTGCCATACCAAAAAGACCTGTATAAATCTCGTCGACCCATACCAAAACACATTGTGTGTAATACTCGACGACGCGAGTGAAATTTGGCGCGTGTTCGCGTGGATTTACCACTTAAATTCAATCTTTAAGTTTATTATTATAGGGTGCATTTTCGAGAAGTTAATTCGCTCGCTCTTGTCTGCCCGATTTCTATGGCCTGCGGCGCACAGGTGCCTTTGCAAGATTTGAAGCCAGGATTTAAAACAAAATCACAAGGTTTCAATATCAGAGACGCCCGAAAAAAATAGACATAAATATATTGTATTATTTTATTCTGAAGTTCGATGACCTGTTTGTTTTGGTTATTTTGAACATTAATTTATTTACATTCATATAAACATTTTTTAACTTGTAATAGTTAAACATTATAAAGTACTTAGAAGTTACTTATAACCCTAAATCGAATAGGTTCACATAAACTGGGAGTATGCGGTAGCCTTCACCTTTTTATAAGAGTCGATTTAAAAATGTTATAATCAATGTGATAATATTATTTCTACAACCGAATTAAAGCACGAAAAATTAATGGGAGATTAAACAGCGCCAAAAATATTGCCAACCCCCTCACATACACACTGTATTGTACAGCCATAAAAAGGACGGCTTTACGTTTATCTAGTAGTTCAAATATACAGTTTTAGACAATGTCATTACAGAGGATTTGTAGATGGGTTGAGATAACATTTTTAAAATTTTATTTTATCATACCTATTTGGGGCGCTTACGGCTAATTTTACAAAATGAGATTAAAAGTAATTAATTACACGCCAATTCCAAGATTCCGCGAATGGAATTAAAACAATGAAACTTCAAACGAATGCACTTAGGGGTAGTCAAAACAATAGCGATGAATGTATGGATAAGGTTTTATGCTTCTTGTACTACTATAATACATGCATTAGTAAAAAGTACATAACTAACAGAGACTTGAATCTTATTTAATCTTTTCTTTTTGATGAAAGAAATGATGATATTTAATGGAATAAGATGAGGCATAGCTCCACCTGCGTTTAGCGGGTATTTCAGCCAGTGTCAAGTAATTAATAGCAAGGGCAAATTCAATAAATACACATTATAAATAAAAATGCATGATGACCGTGATAAAGATGACGGATGACTCCCGAATCTTATTTATTTGTATAAAAGAATAGAAGATGAATAGACAATACAGATGAATAGAGCCCGGAAATATATCCCCTGAATGAATATATCCCCAAAAAGTCTGTTAGAAGCTACGGTATCACTATCAAATCAATCCAAAGAGCTAAGCGGTGTAGTGGCACGGAACCAGGATACACTGCGCCATAAATAAATCAATTCTCAACCGCTTGGGGCGCCGCTACGCCCAGGGAACCCTAAATTCAAGCACAACGTCACTAAATCACAGTTATTGTTGAATGCGGTGGTCAGTGGGATTCAGAATGATATCGAATGTAGGATGTGTTAACTATTGTTTGATGACGACTTGGTCCAGGGGTTAGAGTGTAGGCTGCTCGATTCACTAAACCGGATGGTTACGGATTCGATTCCCGCAAATTTCGAAAATTAATGCGAAATGCGGTCTCGCAAGGTTGCCATCATCTCTAATGGACATAAGTCTGGAAAAATACGACCAATTTTACGTTTTTTTTTTACATAATATCGGCTATTTGACTTAAGCGACACTTTTGGGCGATATTGACTTTTATACAGGGTGTATCAGAAGTCCGAAATAATAATTTGGGTACATATACGGTAGCTCGTATGTGGATGCTTAGTGAAGACAGGTTATACCTAACTATTATAGTTTCTGAGGTATAGACCTTTTAATATTTGTCACAGGTCTCGTATTCTGGCCTTTGGGTACATCCATAATCCTATTCAGCATTGTTAACTGCACTTATGCGGGGTGACTACCAATATTCACAAAACAGAACATGCCAATTTTACATAAGACTCGAGATATTACGAGTGATAGAAATTGACGACGAAAAAAAGTTGGAAAAACATGGTCGAATTTCGATACAATTTTTATACCATTCAGTTGTATACCCGATACTGACGCAAAGGTCAAAGTGTTATTTCGGACTTCTGAAACACCCAGTACCTATACATATTTGGAATCAGCGTATTGATCTGCATCGAAAGAGTATGCTCTCCTGTAAAGTTTTAAAAATGTCGCTAAGTCAAATAGCTTTTCATCCCTCGATATGTCGAATTAGAGATGAACTCGATCATGCGAGAATTGGGTCTCTAGTCTGGGTGTAACTGGGATCGCCCCCAGTCCATTGTGTGGTACCCATAGTACAAGCTTTGCTTAGTTTGGGATCATACGATGAGTACCTATGTGTTATCTAATTTATTAACTACATACGTTAGGTACTTTTTTATGGGACCAAGCCCGTGATACATTCCCACCACTGTTACTCCTGTAAGCCAGGATCGACAGCGGTGTCCATTGAACACGCCGAGGTTTGACCCGCGGCGAGTCCCGGGGAAAAGCTAAATTGTCTTGGAACCCGCACGAATTTAATCGAAAACGGTGTAGGAGGAGTTGGAAGAAAAAAGGAATCCTTCCATAGCAAAGCGGGAGACAAAAATAACTGTATTGGCAATGTTAGGTACTTTGTGAAGTTAGTAATTTATTACATAAGGCAGGTATAAAAAGGGATTCGCGGTGCATGCCAAAGCGATCCCGTGGCGCCCCGATATAAGCGGAAGATGGTACACCGTCGGTTTTTAGTGGGTATACGGCCTTCTGCCGGGACTCCAACATAACCCTGCTACTTTCCCCGAGGTGGCAAGGTATCCATAAAGGATTTTCCGACATTGAAAAAAAGATATGTAAAAGGATTCAACATCCCATCCCTAGCTGAACTTACTGCAAGACAATGCGATCACACGGCTTGGTGAAACAATAGTAGTGCAGCTCGCTAACTCATAAGTAACAGAGACGAAACTGAACTTTCTCCTACAGTTTTATTTCGGACATTTTACATTAATTATAAAAATATATTTAGCTACTAGTATGTTGTTATACATGGTGTATTAGAAGTAAGGCCACCTAACGGCCAACAGCGTAGTCCTTAAAAAAAAAAGAGAAATAATATTTGAGGTACGTATACAATAGATACTTAATATACCTAACTATCACAGTTTCTGAGTTACAGACCTTGAATATTTGTCACAAGTATCATATTGTTGCCTTAGAACACGCCCATAACTCTATTAAACAGAGGAGTAGACTGCATCTAAAAGCTACTAATATTGTGCGAGTAGATTTGAGACTCGAGATATTACAAGTTTATGAAATAGGCGGGAAAAAGACATACAAGTATGTTACAATTAATGGTGTTGTTGCAACCCTACAAAATTTAGCCTCAGTAACGATAAAATTGCCTGTATTCGCTATTTTCGCGTTTCAATGGTCATGAGCGTTTACGTTTCACCCAGGATAGGTATGACAGAGCAATCGTCCTAATATTATTTTAATGACAACTGACATTTTGGTTATCCATCAAAACTTCTAACTAATACTATCGGTTCATCACCTGTCACTCGTCTGTATCAAAAATACTTGGTTACAAGGCCTTATGTAGACAGAAAATTTAAAATAGGTAATAAGATAAACTATTAGTGATACTTAATTCGTCAGCCATCTAGTTTTCAATAAAAACATTACACATTTGCATTTTCGCCTCTATTATAAACAAGTGTATTTCAACTTGCACGGTGCAACTCGCCCCTGCATGAGTTTTACAGTCTGCCGCTGTACTAGGGATGTTATGATATCGATAGTGATAACAGTAAGTTTACTATATGATACTCCACAACATTCCAGGGGAACTACCACCACCTCTTCAAGTATTTTTGGTTCAATAGTAAATGACAATTTTTGTAAAATTTTGTAGACAGATAAATCTTTATTGTTCCACCTCTTAGATATATGATAAAAAAAATAAGTGCAACAATTAATCAGAATCAGAATATTTTTAATTTATATAAACCAATACAGGCACTTATGAATCGTCAACAAATAATAAAAATAGTATCTCTACCACCCATTCGGAATTCATTTCTTAGAAGAATGGGCAAGAAACTCCATGGTTGCTTTTTTCCAATATTTTTTTCCTTTTTTACATTTTTTTCCAAAATTTTTCGTTTTTGAGTTTTTCTTAACAAACAATTACACGATATAAAGTTAATGAGGCTATGCTATGCTAATGGACGGTCTTATGACTAAAAGTGATCTCTACCAAAAACTTTTGGATGAAGTGGAACTGTACTGAGGTAATAGTCGAAAACTGAAAGTAAAATTAATAACATAGCTGCAAGACAGGTAGTGGTTAGGGGCTGATGATAATAAAGCTGTAATAGACCCGACAAAATGCGGGAGAATTATTTGCATATACCAAAATTAGCAGTACAGGTTTGGAAGCACACGGTGAGTCTGTATATGTTTACTGGCAATATCTGGCGGTCTGTGTCACTGAGTAACATAGGCTATTTATTTATCCCAAAATGCTAAAAACATGTCCACCCATGCGAAGCCGAGACGGGCCGCTAATAAATAATATAAAACAATTGGTCCTCCCATTTTCAAATAGATAGTTAAGTAAGTAATATATTAAGGAAAAAATTATACCTAAGTTCAACTTTATCGATATGTACACCCCACCACTAACCCGTTGAAAGTTTGATCAGCACCCCTCATTAAAGTTTTTTTTCTTGTGAATACTTTAGTGGGTTTGCCAGTGATTTTCTTGGATGAGTGGCTCTACGCTAACATATATACTACCATCATACCACCAGTACATATGGAGGTGTGTGTATGTTTGTATTGTACAAAATATAACATTTTAATTTATACAACCCCTGTAGTTGAAGCATGAGCGCCAAGACTACACTTATGTCACAGAATATTTGGATTATATCTCTTTCTCTCGTATGAAATAAGACAGAGAGGAACCGAGCCAATCCGTGACAGAGGTCTCGTGCTGTCACCACTGATACAACTAAATAAAAATTGATGTGTCTCATTGTAATGGCAAAATAACACCTTTTTACTGAATACATATCAAATTACACCTACCTACGATACTTATAACGAAAATTACGCTAAATACAAAAAAAACGTCAATCTCTCTGTCCGTCTGCCTGCGTGTTTGTTTGTTCCGGATAATCCCCGAATGGCTGGACCGCTTTTAAGGGGACTTTTACTCGTAGCTATCTTAAAATACTTTTTTTTATAATTAGAGTAGAGTACCTAAATAATATCTACCCATAGTCTGCGAGTCATCTCCACGACGGCGGGACCTATTTTGACGAGACTTTCACTGCCCGCTAGCTATTTTCATCCTTCTATGTAGCCTTTTATTAGGATTCCTAAGTTCCACGCAGATGGAGACGGGCTCAGCTACTTATTTAGAATATTAGAAGCGTATTCTATTTACCTACTTACAAAAACAAAACCAAAATAGCTGTAATTAAAAAGTTCACGACAACTCTAAACTTCAATTAAGTCTCGCGGAGTGAAAATGGATGCCCCACCAGACAGGGAATTTTATTTCACAAAACTCTCTCTTGAAATTTCTAATTTCTTCATTTTACGATATTAAGTAACTAAGTTGGAATCCCCGCCCTCCCGTAGGACGTGACTGGCTAATTATTTTTTTTCGTCAACATAAAAAAACCTCCAAATTATCAACGTCGTCGTTGGCGCGATAATTGAGAAATTTACGCGCCATTTCATTACTTGGGGCGCTTTTTAAGCACGTTTTTTTAGTAATTACTTTTTTGAGGAGAAAACTTTTTCGTAAGTATTTTAAAATTGTGCCACTTGAGTTTGTAAAGTACTTATTGGTATTGCAATTAAAAATTAACTTAAAATTCAAAGTCTGCAATTAAAAAGGATGATTGTAAGCTAGCTTGCCAAATTATTATGATTTTTATAACCATGCAGGATAACTATTAACACATGGATTTAGGTTCTGTGGAGCCTCTTTACACTATGGGTCTGCCGAGAATCGAGGTTTGTTAAAAATTGGTGCGATTTTTGTAATTTTATAACAGTTAAGCTCCAGGGTCCGTCCGAAACTCGTGTTCATAATCTGTTCCACGCTTTCACCCAAATTCAGCTACCACTTAATTCGTTCGGGGAATTAGTTTCCTACGAACGTAATTAAGGAAACTTTTAGGATTAACCGCCTTGTTTTTCCACTAGTCGCGACCAGTATACAAAGAACCCCCTCTATGCTGGAGATCTCTTTAACAATGGGAGGTATTTGGGTGATGAGAGATCAGTTTGTTATGGTAGTTGTGTTAACATTTTTCAGCCACTTATTTAGTTCAGTTGTTGTGTTTCGGTAACTCCTCGCCCCAGGACGGTGAGATATTCGGTAATTTGGTAGTTGTAAATTTGTTTAGTTGGCGCGATGCCCGGCGGAGTGTCGACGGCGTTATCAACACACCCTGTTCTTTTTTTTTACCTGTTTCTGCACAAACCTTTTGCCAACACTAATTGAACTCTGTGTCAATATACATAAATATTGAATTTCTGTGGTGAAAGCCACGCAGCAAGCGTCAAAATTCGCTCGCGTTGTCAGTGTTATTTCTTTTAAGAATGAACTTTTTGGTATGTGTCAATACAGTTTGTTTTGGTATGGCAATTTTTTACGAGTGGGCGTCGACGCTCCAGTATGCGGAAGGCTTCATAGCCTCCTCCGGTGAAGCTGTAAAGGCCAACTCACGGCCAAAAAAAAGTCTTCATAGTTTTAACCTTCTTAATGTGATGAAGAGGGTGGATGAATCCTCATTGCACATTGATGACTGTGTTTGTTCTATAATTGCTGTAACTTCGATATCACAGAAGTTTAGTTGGGGTACCTTCATGCGTAGGTACATAAATATTATTTCAATCATCTCGCAATGTAACTGGCGTGCCCTGCAGGGCTGGGCTCGGGGGCGATATATAAGCGTATGTAAACGAGGGCATGGCGTTGCTTGCGGAGGCGGCGAAAAAAAAAACAAAAGAAAATTCAACGGAATGGCCGACATAAATTGTACTACTCCGGGGAGTTGAAGCGTTTGCATACCTGCTGAGTAGAGCGGCCACGCGACCTTATAGTGTTGTGGGATATGTTTAACATGACATTACATACCTTTCTTCCAACTTCTCCTACACCTTTTTTCGATTAAATTCTTGCAGGTTCCAACTGTTCCAAGGCAATTTAGCTTTTTCACAGCTAATCGCCTAGGGTCAAACCTCGGTAGATATCTTCAATGGATACCGCTGTCGATTCTGGCTTACAGGAGTACCAGTGGTTGGAACGTATGGCGGGATTAAGTCCATTAAAAAATACCCAACTTTGTTATTCTTCTAATTTTTACGAAATGAATTAAATGATGAAATGTAATGGAGAACTGGATGGGGGCTCTACCTTCTATTATAGGGTATTGCAGCCAGTGTCAATGAATTTGTAGTAAGAACAAACTCAATAAATACAAATAAAAAGAAGAATGGGTGGTGAATATGACAAATATGGCGGATGAGTCCCCAGTTGTTATTACACACAAGCAACAACTAAACTAGTTTTGGAAACGTTAAATTGACTCATTGTCGGCGCCGATATATATAATCTGACATAAGTACGTGGACATGAAAGTCACTCAAATATTCGTCTTTAAAATTGGACGTTTGGGATTAACAAATTGGTATGAAAAGCTCGAAATAAGTCGTAGCTCCAATCCTTAAACAAATCTATCCCGTCTGTCAAATAATCACTCCAAACTAAAACTGTCCGCATTTGTCCATCACCCAATAGGTACACGGTCACCCGAACGCACCCACTCACACACATGCCTGTCAGGTATCCCACGCTCGCACGCACACTAACGCCAACCGTTTAGGGCCGCGCTACACTATCTCTCCCAGGTATGAACACCCCCCACCCCTCGGGTCGAATCCCCCCTCGCCTCCCGTGCGGGCATGATTTCCCGCGTGGTACCAACCCTAGATGAATCCGGCACTTAAGGTTTTATCATGTATTTACTTACATCTGTTTGTTAGTCTGTTTCTTGCTTTGAAGACGTATTGTTTGTTAAAGAAATTAAAATATTATTATGTTGTCGCGATCTAACAGGCCCACTAAGACAAGTAGATAAGACAGTAGAATGTAACTTCGCATAATCATTTTGTTTTTATATTAATTTCACTCATTTCGTAAAAGAAGAAGAGAACCTAGGTATTTACATATTATACCGGTAGGACGGTAGGCTTAGCATGACCGTGTAGACATAAGTTTTATCTCTTTCAACTGTCAAATTTGTCGGGAAAATGACGTCACTTCGAGCTTTTTGTACTGCACATGTCTCGGTGTGACGTCATTTTCTTGACGAATCTGACAGTTGAAAGAGATAAAACTTATGTCTACGCTGTCATGCTACAGGGCCATTACAAAAAGCTCGAAGTGACGTCATTTTCTCGAATCTGACAGTTGAAATAGATAAAACTTACGTCTACACGGTCACGCCTTAGCACCCTTAGGTGCAGGTGTCAAAACGAGCCAGTTAAGATCCCGACGACCGTATATACATACATAAGCCTATTAGTGATCTGTGATAAAAAAAATTATAGCCAGTTAAGGATTGCCTTTTGTTACGACTTGAACATATTGGGCCGAGTGTGGTCATTTAACTTTTTTCAAAAATATTCTCCGATTAACTGTGGCAAAAGCTACACGACAGACGACACGATTGAAGTTGCTCACATCATTGATAATATTTCGTTGCAACATGTGCTTCTTGTATGAGTTTTTAGCGGAAAAGGGAAGTGTATCCAGCTTGGCGGGGTCCACTACCTCCCAAAGGTTAATTTCGAGCTTGTTTATCTATATAAATATAATTCTACTGTACGTGTGTATGTCACTGAACTCCTCCTAAACGGCTGGACCGATTTTTGGAACGTAGTTTCATATGGCGCGTTGCGAAAGGGGGCTAGACGGAAAAAAATAGACTAAAAGTGTCAACCGACACTTTTGTAAATGTGTGTGTGAGAGTAAAAGTTTTAACGACACTTTTGGAAAGTGTGTGTGTGATTTCGATTTCGGTTCCGATTCCGATTCCGATTTAGATGTGTGTGTGTGTATATGTACATTTTTTTTGCTCATTTACTTATTTCAAAAGGAACTTCGTTCCATCCGGGTGTCCCTTGACACCTCTCAAGTTTTTTTTTGTATGCTTTTGGGTGGCGCCCTGGTTGGTTTAGATTTACAATTGGACCCGGTAGGTGTCACTGTTTTCGTATGTCACTAATTTTAAACGCGCCATCTATTAGCATATTGTAGAAGTTCTGTTCGTGGCAAGATTCCAGTTATTGCAGTCCGATTTGGTATAAGCAATAATAATTGTCGCACGACTAGCACTTCATCTTCTTCTTTTATTACGAAATGAATAATAATATGATTTCATGAAATGCTTTAAAGCTGATGATTTCGAACACTCGGAATCGAATTCGGAAACGGAATCGAAAACTTCGAGTTGTCGATTCCGTTTCCGACGGCATGACAAAACGCGATTTTGAATAGCGGACGGAAGGGCCACGTCGGAAAGATTGTGTGCGTTTACAAAGAACGTTTAAAAATGGTAGGAATGGTAGAAATAAAATTCGATTACAAAACAGTTATTAATACGAATTTTTTGGGCCAAAAAGGCTTATATAAACACACTTATCATAATTATAAAAATAGAAATTGATAACTTATTTAAATTATCGATTTAAAACTTACTCTCCTTTATTATTTTTGATTATAACGAACCTCGAAAATTTTAACTGATACGTCAAAGTGAAAGTGAAGGGTAACATCACGCCTTTGAAACCACGAAGTTTCAGAGCTACGTCATAGATGGCGCATGGCGCTGTATTTCGGAAAATAAAAACACAACCACGAAGTGAATAATGCAGCGCGATTGTTTGCTGGCGCTGCACAGCAGCTGCCCTATGTTGTCTCCTATAAGATAATATTCCATCTTATTGAAGGTTGAAGGGAATAATTTTCACAATAATGTAAAGGGCCATAAAACAACGTTAATGGGTTTATTTTAAACACTATAATACTGACTTACCTTAAATATTATGCAAGTATTTAGATAACACTTAAATTTGGTGTTTTATTTATGTTTTTGTTCAATTTCGGAAGCTTTCCGCGAGGAAAAAGGTGTCGGAAACTTTCCGTCGATTCGGATGGGTTTATCCGACGAGAAATGTCAAAAATCGTCGGGTACGGAAATCAAAATAGCGATGGCTGGAATCCGTGACGGAAAGATCCGATTCCGTTTCCGAATTCGATTCCGAGTGTTTTAAAATCACCCTGCAGAACAAGCAATTGGGATCCATAGAAGTACCGCTATAAAGCAAAACCATCGCTGTATGACGAACACTTCTAGACGTCAATATTATTAGCTGAAAGGCGTTCTCGGAGAATCTAATGGAGCAGGCTACAAACATGAGATATCAAGCACACGTAATTACAAAAAATCTTATGTGGCCTCCTTGTGAGGTTGTTTGCTTTACAGAAGAACGAATTTTATTCAACATTCCTGCCTAAGGTTCAATCTATGGAGTGTTTATGTACTCCATAGTTCCTGCTAAGATGTGCTAAATTTATTTTCTCTGTGGTAAATGTCATTTCTCGGCGTGACCACGTTTACTAATTTCTACATTTCTAGTAGTTTTAGGAACATCAAATATATTAGATATTTGGTAGATAGGAATGTTTAAAAAAAATATGATGTTTGTTTAGTTCTTCACAGCGAGTGAAATTTTCACTATTCCCAAATTATTGGATACAATTTTGATTTATACATTTTTAATATGGTACTTATAAAGAAGAGTAGTAAGCAATTATTAGTTTTACATATATTTTATATGTTTATCCTTATATTTCCAGTCCCAACACAACTATTGCTATTGCTATTGGAGTAATTCAAGTTTTTTCCAATTACTCTTAGTAGTTTTTCGCCGTGGGTTTGGTAGTTTTGCAAAAATTTATGTGGTCGCGTGGTAGTTTCTTCACATCTTTCCTTCGGAGTCTACGTGATCTGTGGTCTATTCTTACCTTCCTATTTGTTCCATTGATTTATTTTCTCAACAAAAACGTAATCCATTATATATTACTATACTCTTTGACGTAATCAGTGCTTATTTGCAAACACATTTTAAGTAATTAAGAGGCATTTATGCCGTAAAAGTGTACAAAATGAATCTCAAACAGATAGCTCTGGTTTTCGTGGGCACATGCGTCGTTCTTGTAACAGTAAGTATGATTGCAAAAACTTCGATCATTATAATTACTAGACGTTTCTTCAGCTTCAAAATTAATGACGATTTCTTTATTGATATCATATAATTATGTGTTCATTTCTACAGAATACAATTGAATAGACAGTATTTGTAAGTACCTACCTACTTTAAAATGCATCAAAATTTTCATTGCTGTAAAATAATCACGAGGTAATTAAGCAAAACTTTCAGTAGACATTGTAGACATGTAGGTACTTAGTGTTTATTTATTGCAAAAAATATTTCTCTGTACTGAATCCAATGAGTGAGACATTGACAACAAGTTCATCCTTGCAACACATTGTCATCGACAGTGCAAAAATTTTGCACTAAGTTTGTATCATTATTACCACAGTAATTCAATCTTTATATAAAGGTACAGAGTTTGATAAGATATAGGCCATAAATTAAGTAGCACATGGCTTGAAGTCACAGTGTGTCCAGGGCTTTGATGTAAAGACTGACAGATTTGACCTGTAGTATTTTTGCACAGATTATACTTACGGCAGTTCGTTGGGAAAGGAAAAATTGTATTTATTTATGGGACCAAGCTCAGCACACATTTCCACCACTGTTACTCCTGTAAGTTAGGATTTACAACAGTATCCATAGAGATGGAGCTTCGACCCTCGTCAACTCCGGTAGGAAGGCTTAGCATGACTGCTTAGACATAGGTTTTGTCTCTTTCAACTGTCAGATTTGTTGAGAAAATGATGTCCCATTGAGCTTTTTGTACTGGACACGGCTTGGTTTGATGTCATTTTCTCAACAAATGACAGTTGAAAGAGATAAAACGTTTGTCTACACAGTAATTCTAAGCCCTCTGGGGAAAAGGTAAATTGTCTTGAAACCCACACAAATCAAATTATAAAAAATCGTAGGAGGAAATAAAAAATCTTCAATTCCCTCCATTGTAAAACGGGAAACATACATAATGTTGGCTATTGTTTGGGTCCATGATAGTTGTGTTGTGTTTATAGAGCACCACACCACCGGGGCCCCTGTACGAAGACAACCGCTGCAAATGTGTTTGTCCAAGTTTGGCAGCCGTGCTTAACGACACAGACAGCGCTGATCGCAGCCCCATCATGAAAGCGGCTAATGTTCAACCAAATAAATGGTAAGTGCTTTACAATGTGATAACATGGGGTGCACTAGCCCATAAATTATAAGTTCCCTAATTTATTGTATACCAATATGTGATGTTAGAATTATTTTATTATAATTTTTGAGTTAAGTTTTTCTTAAGATTCGGCACCACACAGCTGTTAAAATCTGAAGAAAAATACAGCACAAATTACTAGCATACTACTTAATTTACCTGTATATTACATCTTGCATTATTTTAATTTTTTCCCATTATTTTTCCAACCCTCACTTATACAAACAATAACACAAAAACACATTTATACAAACAGCATTCAATTGACTATTTGAGTTTTTTAAGTTATCTCCCTGGGACATTAAGGGAGGGGAAGGGGGGATTGTAATGTAACTACTATTCATGTCATTTTACAGTAAAATTAATCCAAGAAGCATGGTACCCTAGTTGGTAGAATGCCCTCCTTGAACATAAGGGATGCAAATTAAAATCCTGGGCTCACACTTCTGAGAATTTCATGTGCGAAAGGGAAACTTCGTGATATAACCTGCACGCCTATAGAAAGGCATGTGAATTTCACCAACCAGCACTGGGCTAGCATGGTGGACTATGGCCCACATCCCTCTCATATTGAATGGGATTGTGCCCAGTATAATGGCAATAGGCTCACCCCCATTACATTGTAGACCGAAATACATTGGCGTAGTGTGTGTCTACCCCTTCGGGAATACAGTCGTGATGATATATTTTTGTATAAGTTATCTAATAGTAACTTTCATTCTGTTAGCAACTGTGAGAATGTGGTGTTGCCGCGCGTGGGTGACCTCAAAGGACGCGAGCACGAGTTCTGCCCTCGGTGCGAGTGCAAGTATGAGAACAGGAACACCACTATTATCAAGGTATTAATCTCCATTTTGACCAAAAACTAGTCCGTCCGCCATCTTTTTCGCCTTCATCACTTCACCTTCATTTTATTTATATCTAGCTGTGCCCATAGAATCCCTTAATTGTTTCTCTAAAACAAAACAAGTGCGAGTCGAAGACACTCGCGCACCGTGGAGTCCGTACCTAAACTATGAGAGCACGGAATAGAGCTCTAACAAGAAGATAAACAGTAGACTTAGCATGACTGTGGAGACATAGATTTTGACTCTTTCAACTGTCAGATTTGTCGAGACAATGACGTCAGTTCGAACTTTTTGTACTGGACATGGCTCGATGTGACGTCATTTTCTCGAAAATTCTGACAGTATAAATCGATAAAACCTATGTCTACACGGTCATGCTAAGCCTACTAGATAGAGAGTCAAACTTAACTTGGTGTACTGTTTTCCCAATACAAACTAACTACAAAATAAGTTTGTAATCACGAAAAAACATTTTTTATTGCGTTGTAACTATAGATTTACTGTTTTCTGTTTTTTGCCTTTACCTTTGCTATAAGACCTTGCTTCTTGCCAAATTTCATGATTCTAGGTCAATCAACCAACCGAAGTATAGCTAGCGGTTGTTCACGCAGATGTCGATTACACCTACGTTGTTTATGTTCTTTAATGCTTACGGTCTTGTCATGTATTATTTCTTCTTTTTCTTGTATTTTATTATATTTTTGTATGCGCTTACGTCTTCATGTCTTATGTCGTATTTATGTAATGGCGACTGGAACTCTAGTGTTGTCACACTGTCCCAACTAGTGATGTTCTTAGTTAGCGGTAAAAGTGGGTTCACAATAGAATCTTGGTCCGGGCCCGCCGTTGTGTACAAACTTGGAGCTATTGAGACAAAGTTTCCATCCCTGAAAATCTGTATAACTCACAACTTGTATTATTTATTTCGAATAGAGTACCCATTGCTTTTTAATTCCTATTCTCAGAGGAAACATTCCAAAATTATGGTAAGACTAGCTTCTACCTGCGACTTCGTCCGCGCAGACTTGGTTTATTCAATATCATTATAAATTATAGCCTCTATGTTATTCTGGTGTATAAACAATAATACTGTAAAGTTTCAACGAAAGCCGTTTAGTAGTTGTTGCGTGAAAGAGTAACAAACATCCATCTATCCTCACAAACTTTCACAATATAACTGATTATATTTTTGAGCAGGCTACTGATGCTTATTAGATATAATCACGTTTTCAGGTCGTCGTGATCATTGTCATCTGGGTGATCATGCTTTTGGTGGTCTACATGGGCTTCCTGATCTGTCTGGACCCCCTCATCAACAAGAGAGCCAAGGCATCCTACCAGGAACACACCAATGAGGATGTAAGTCTTAACATTAACATTATCCATAGATTAAGACTTGTTGGGTCTTTATTAATAATATGAACTTGATACCTGGCTGGTATCAAGCTTCAGATTCAGCACCTTCGCTTGTCCGGCTCCACAGGAACTCATTTGAGCGATGTTAGCTATTTGACCCGTTTTCCTCCTCCTTCCTACCTTTAAATCTTGCACAGCACAGTTTGTATAGTTAATTAATTGTAGTTTGAGAATGTATAGCCTCATTAACTTTATATTGTATAATTGTTAATAAGGAAAAACACAAATATGTAAATCCTTATTGGAAAAAAGCAACCATGGAGTTTCTTGCCCATTCTTCTCCGAAATGCATTCCGAACGGGTGGTAGAGATACTTATATTATTTATTGACGATTCATAAGTGCTTGTATTGGGTTACTTACATGAAAAAAAGAATACTGACCTCCACGCGTTCCAGTGAAAAAGGGTCTTGACACACAGACAGATGGACAACAAAGTGATCCTATAAAGGTTCCTTTTTTCCTTTTTAGATACGAGACCCTAAAAACAGTTAGATATAACAAAACAAATATTGACCTCGATTGTAATGTCACAATCCATTTACAGTGGCTTTGCAGAACACTTGTGTGCACTGAAACATGTCATTGTAGGTGGGTTAGTGAGTACATTATTTATGAGTCCGTTAATTGTGTAACAGGACGAGAGCTCCGTGGGCGCCGCTGGGCCTTCCCAACAGATGGGCGCTCGTGGCAACGTATTGAACCGCGTGACGCATCAGCAAGACAAGTGGAAGCGGCAGGTCAGGGAGCAACGCAGGAACATCTACGACCGGCACACCATGCTCAACTAAAACGAACCACGAGGTAAAGCACCATCGCCGCGTTGCGAGTAGCACGACATTTATCCTGCTGTCTGATGACTAAACCCTTTAAGTGACACTTTACATTATTTGAGCTTGTCTTCGTTTTTTTAATAAGACATAATGGAATATTGTAAGGAATAGCTCCACCTGCGATTAGCGGGTATTTATGCCAATGGCGAATAATTAATAGCACATATTTAATAAAAATCTTGTATCAATGGTAACCAGAATATGATTAGTCAAGGGGCATTAAGGTGACCATATCTATAGCTACACTGCTCATATTTTAGCTATCATTGATAAAAAGATGTTGTTTTCATGTCTTAAAAAGTGGAGTCAAGTCTGCTTATGACTGGAGACACTGGTCGCTTGAACAAGCTTAGGCGTGGTCAGTTAAGTTGCTTGTCCGTTCTGCTTCTTTTAAATGTACCTAATCCATATTTTTAAAGGTTAACATTTTGAATTGAAATATGTATTTTAAAAAAAGTATGGCCCGGCTCTTAGAGTCTGTTTAACTGTGTGTACCGCTTGCGACATCCTAATTACGGCACTGACGTTATTCCAGAACTATGTACAGGTCGTATAACAGAATCCAGCGCGTATACCAACCACACCAATATGCCGACAAGAGTCACGCGACTAAATGCCGTCGTGTTATCGGAGTCATGTCATTGAAATGTGTGCTTTTTGAGAGAGTTAATAAAACTCTTATTGGCAAAAGTTAGTCGCACTCCAAAGTTTCGTGCCAGTTCCTGTTATACGACTTGTACTGATATTCTACCTATCACCACGCATGGCTACTTGTAACACTATTAAACTCGTTAAACTTTATCATATCGAGGGATGAAAAGCTATTACACTTAAGCTCCACTTTTGGACGATATTGACTTATATGCATATTGGGAATCAGCGATTTTTTCCGCGTCGAATGAGTATGTTCTCCTCATCATCATTTGCCTTACCTTTTCCCATTATTTGGGGTCGGCGCAGTATGTCTTTTTCATCCATTCATCTCACTTTTCCGTCATACTGACATCTTTATTTATTGCACAATTGTACATGAGTAAAAAATGTACAAAGGTAAGCTTAATGCCTCATGCATTTTCTACCAGCCAACCTTAGAGTAATGTAGAGAGAGGAAAAACAAACAAACTAAGTGGGTGCAAGAAATTAAAGACGAAAATGCAAAGATCGAGGAGTCGAGAAAAAAAAATAGAAAAAAATAATAATATAATATATGATGGTAAAATTATATATCACCCTTACACTCACTCCGATCTCATTCACATCACCCTCTATACAGTCCATGCATCTTTTCTTTGGTCTTCCTCTCGCTCTATATCCGTCCACATTTATACTCATCACTCTTTTAGTCACATGATTCTCATCTCTAGAAACATTTGTGTGGTAGTACATAATATAGAAATATGTTGTTGATCACTGCGAGCGTACTAAAATTGCAAGCCAATACCATCGAAATACTTGTGAATCCTAATCAGATTCCGTCAGTATATTTCCACTGGAATTTTTCATTGATTCTTCAATTGTTAAACACCAAATAAATGCGCTGTTATTATAATTATGTATCAAACACCAATATAAATATTCTAAAGTAGATGATAGCCAAAAAAATATAATATATATTCACATTATTAATTAATCTTATAAAATAAATTGTTATTGTTCGCGAACGGGAACTTGAATGCCGTTGCCTTTGTAAGATACCATTATTTAAAAACAAAACGACTACTACAGCCCTTTTAACGTCTGGGCACGGGCCTCCCCTCAATGCGAGAGGTATTCGGGCCATAGTCAAAAAAGAAAAGATACGGGTCGAATAGAGAACCTCCTGATTTTTTTTAAGTCGGTGAAAAATTCTCAATACTCGATATCGCATGCTTAATGGAATACTGACCAAACTCAAAAATAATGTTGATGAAAAATGGTCGTTAGAACGACCCTTTAAGATTTATAGTCGAAATCCTAAAATTTCAAAATGTGTCTCTACACTTTTAAACGTGCGTTATGTTTCGTAGGATCTAATGTGATTTGTGATCATTGATGTAATGATACGAAGACATGGACATAGTTGCTAAGACGCTAGTAAATAATATGGTTTTTCGTCGAAAAGAAGGCTAACAGTGTAACATTTTCCGGGGACGATTATGAGTAGAAGATGTCCGGTACTTTTACATCAGTGGTGAAATGATGAGTGCAGTAATTCCCCAAGCACACCGCGGGCTTCAAAACTCTCGCGGCAAAATGTGTACCAATACCAAAAGGAACTGTGTTTCAATACACATAAGGATTGAATTTCTGTGGTAAACGAGACGCGATCGCGCGACTAAATTCGTACGCGCTGTGAATGTAATTTTGTTGAAGAATGTACTTTTTCTCTCATTCAGTACAGTTCGTTTTCGTATTGGCAAACGAGAGTTTTAACGCCCTTGTGTGCGTAGGGTTTAAAAGTTACTTTCGTCTGCTTGGAATGTGTCTGTATCAATACTTCGATGATCAATGTGTAGATACAAAGAGCAACACAATTAATGTTCCCCTATATATAATAAAATAGTGAGTTAATTGTTCTAAAAAGTAACATTATGTACAACAAATAATAAGCAATAAAGGAAAACGTATATATATATATTATTTATATTTAAATGTAAATGCGGGGTGAGTTTGGGTGAGCTGGCACTTGAACGTAGCAACTACAAAAGTTCATAAAAATATAATACTTGCAATTGGACGTAGTCTAACAAAGAGGATTCAATCAAAATCGAGGCTGTTTTGAGATAGCCATAGCTTCAAGTTTGATAATGTATTACATGTAGGATGGTATGGTAAAAATGCTATTTGCATTTATTTTTCAATGACATCTTTTTTTTTATTGAAAAGACCTCATTTAGGAAGCGTTTGGTATACTAAAGTCAATTTTGTGGATTGGATCCTTTTTGCTTAACTACATCCAATTACAAGTCGTTGATATCTATCAGCGGAAACCAATTGTATTGTGTTTGTAAAATCTACGGAATTTCCTTGCTAAGGACAAAATTACCTGTCTTCTCAACATTCATGTGAGTTTACCAGGGATAGGTATGACAGAGCAATCGTCTCAATATAAAGGGTGTGATCCAATTACGAGTAAAACCGTCGGCTCGCCAACGAACTCGCGAGCCAAAGGTCTAATTCGCCAATGCAGCACTTAAAAGTATGCGGACTTAAAAACCGGACGACATGCTCGCTGGCTCTTTGTGCATGCTTGAAATTCGTTCGAAATTCGAAAACTCCGTCTGGGAGCACGCCATTATTTCGCCAACGATGGGATTAGACTGTTTGGTACGCAAATAGACCAACGCGAGCCAACTGTTTAGACTGTTGGCTCGTTGGCTCGCAAATAGATCACCCCCTTTATTTTGATGACAACTGCGATTTTGGTTAACCATAGAAACTTCTAACTTATACTGCTGGTTCGCTAATTGTTGCATAATATCTCTGTCATAAAAAAATATAGATATCCGCTCTCAGAGAAAAATCGAGAAAGTAATAAAATTATAATGAAATTTATACATTTGTCGAGTAAATTATTAATAACTTGAGGTATATTTACCTCAAAAAAATAGGTTGTAGGATCCGTGTGATCATTTCGTGAATCGGATTATTATTGTCCGTACTATTTTAAGTATAATCACGTATCAAATGATCCAAGCAGAATAAAACGCATTTACACCGTCTTACGTTTAAGCCGTTGGTCAAAGAATTTCGATATAACCATAGAAGTAGAGCTACATAGTGACAAGTATCACTGTATGAAGTACACATTTCAAGACGTCATTGTTGGCTGAAATACGATGACCACAGAGTATCTATTTATAGTACCTATAATATTTTTTGGTACAATTAAAAGGCTGCAAAAGCTACACTTTTACAGACGGCCGTGTACGCTTTGAGAGCACTAAGACTGGTTTACACGAAAAACATAATATAGCATAGAGTATATTATTATTTAATTATTGACAAATTAAATCGGGTGCAATTATGAAAAATACATACCTAGATTAATATGATTGCTATTTACAAGTACACATAAACGAAAAGTAATATTAATGATGGTTGTGATGAGGATAAGAGACTTGATTGTCTATGATTTACAAAATACCAACTCACCCTTGCTCGCCTTGAACAAAAGCGCTTTTCAGCAATAAAGAGTAGTCTTTTGATTAACTGAGGAGTAGCCAGGCATAGATGTTGCCTTAAATACAAATTGTAGCCTGCTATGTGAACAAACCATTATGACATGTGACACATCAATACCGCGAAGACGTTAGTTTTATCTCTGCTCTGTTAGTTGTGGAGCAAGTGACGTCACATCTAGCTATGTCTACTGGAAAAGTTCCATGTGACATCATTTGCTCGACAAGTCTGACATTGGAAGAGATTATACATATATTTGATCGGTCACATGCTGAGAATGCTTAAAAGCTCTACTAATGCTATTGTATGTATGTATTTACTGTTAAAACAATGCCAATAAAAAAATATATGTTGAAGCAATGACATGTGTAATGGAGAATTGACAAGTTTCCGCGCTTGTAACAGCCTGTGTGCTGTGCAGCTGGACATCGGCAGCGTGTTGGAATACATAAGTAGGTTTTTAAACGAAATTCTATCGAGGAATACAAAAAGAAATGCCCGCAGAGGGAAGGGATCACTTGAAGGGGGTACAGGCAATGTCACATTTTTTTTATATAATCACATTTTGTGTATGGTATTTTGCACAAGTTGCAGTTTTGTTTATGGACAAACTATAGAATTGTTATATTAGTTAAACTTTCAAATTGTTTTTTCTCAAAATTTATTAATTGTTATTTTCCTGTACCCTTCACTTGTAACCAGCCGTCTCGGACGTGCAAGCGAATCTACGACAGAATTATGTATTTCCAATAAACAACAGTATACCTTAGTATATACCGACGCTTGAAAGGCAATCCTTAGCGACAAGAAATCGTCAAAATTAGTTTTTTATATACCAAACGCTTTTTTTTAAATGTCCATCTCTTTTGTATAGCATGAAATAAAAGGCTTTTTTATTTTTATTTATTTATTTATATACCAAAGGACGCGGCGACGTGAAAAATCTGGCCGTTCGAATGGTGTATACAACTCAATTAACGTTTTTTTGTCGCTTAGTATGGATTGCCTATTAAGTAATCGATATGTAGTAAACTTAACAAATAAATAAAATTGTGTGGTGTCTGTTCCTAATGTCAAAGTAACAGCTATTTACTAATATAAGAGTCTATAATGAAGGCATATTTTTTGTCTGCCTTATTGGAGGTAAACTCCCAAACGGCTAGACCGGTTTTGACGGGGCATTCACTGGTAGTCAGCTGATGTTACAAGGAGTAAGTTATACTACTTCTATTGTAGAAAAATATAGTCAGGAAGAAAATAAAACCGAGTAAGGGTTTGTACATTCCGCAAGTCCAAGGTCGCTGGCTCAGCTAATTAATAATGTAAATACATCATCATCACGCCTGTATTCCCCGAAGGGGTAGGCAGAGGTGCACTGTACACTTCGTCGATGTATTTTTGGTCCCAATGTAATTGGGGGCGAGCCTATTGCCATTATACTGGGCACATTCCCCCTCAATACGAGGAATATTTGGGCCATAGTCCACCACGCTGGCCCAGTGCGGGTTGGTGAACTTCACACGCCTTTCTATAGACGTGCAGGTTTCCTCATGATGTTTACTTCACCGTTCAGCAAGTGGTAATCGTTGTTGAAAATGACATTCGCACATGAAAATTATCTCAGAGGTGCGGGCCTGGGATTTGAACTTGCACCCCTTACGTTGAAGGCGGGCGTTCTTGCCCGCGAGGCTACCACTGCAATTTATGTACTAATGTAATTTACGAAAAAAATAATTTAATCGATGCACGAGTCTTTGTACATTTTGTATCATTATGCATAGTATACTCAATCTGAGCAGTGAGACTATTGTAGCTAACTAACGAGTACAACATTATCTATACAAATAAATAAAATTGGAGTGTCTGTTTGTAATATCAAAATAACACTTTTTTACCAAATTCGTATGAAAGTATAAACGATACCTATAACGAAAACGCAATTTTAATTTTTTTTTGTCTGTCTGTCTGTCTGTTTGTTTGAGGTAAACTTCTAAACGGCTGAACCGATTTCAATGGGACTTTCACTGACAGATAGCTGACGTTCCAAGGCGTAACTTAGGCTACTTTAATTTTAGAAAAAGCATTAGGGTTCCGCGGGAAAAACATAATACCCATATTTCCGGGTAATCTCCCTAAAGTCCACGCGGGCGAAGTCGCGGGCACAGCTAGTCTATAAATAAAAACAAAAATATACTTATTTGCCTGTTATGTGAATATTGTGAACAGAAATTATATTTTCAAATATTATTTTAGTATTTAAGTAAAATAAAAGGTAGCTAATGTAAATTAAATAAAACAATTGTATTAGTATGTTATTCAACATTGATTTTATTATGTCATGTATACATAGAAATAAAGTTGTTTAAAGAGTGATTTGTCTATTATTAAACAAAGTACCTTTTAGGTATTCCTTTGTGTTATAAGTACATAATGTGATTCAACAAAATATAATTACTTAATAAAACTAAAAAACAAAATATGCGTCGAATTGAGAACCACTTCCGTTTTTTTCGCCGGTTAAAAATCAGTCGTCTAACTATTATTTACACAATTTGTAGAAACTAATAAATATATCTGAGTAAAAGATATTTCTATAAATACGGAGGACATATTGTTTGCGCATTCGGCGCAGATATAACGCATAATATATAATAACATGTAAATGGTCCTCGCATTGAGGGGGTATATGTCTGATATAATGGTAATAGACCCCACCCGCGCTCCAAATGTAATAGGGGCCAAAAATATATCAGCAAATTGCGGGTGTATCGCAGAGCACCACTGCGCACACCCGTGGGAATGTGGGCATGAACATTTATAATACATAGGTATATTTTAACTTAAAATATAATTCATTAGGTTACATGTGCACATAGAGGTAAGTGTCACAATTCTGGTAGATTCCCAATTGACTATACCCCCATCACAATTTAAACATATGTAACTTTGTCTATGCGTAAAAAAACGAAATAAATTTATGAATATAATAATACGATGAGGCATGTTTCTGCCTGCAATTCGTAGATAAGTATTTTGCCTGTGCCAAGTTATATAAATAGAAATAACAAATTCAACAATGTAAATATAAATTAGTGAAATTAAAATTTTAGGTACATTGGCACAGAGTTTGTTTTGGCATTGGAGAAAAATTTGGACGCGCGGCAGTATACGTCTGCCGCCCCTATACGGCTTAATACTGCCAGACAATAATGTCAGCATTGTTATAATATTACTAAGATAACATATATATATATATATTTATTTTTAGCCTATTATGTACATATATTATACAACATTCAACATTAAAATCACATTCATTCATGTATTTTTCTTTCTAAATAATGAGTTTAGACTTCAATTTTCCGAGAAACACCGCAAATTGAGCAAAAAAATTTTGACTATCTTCATGAAATAACGACTTAACTAAATTTGGCACAACATAAAAAAGTATTCTATTTTTTTTTTTTTATGAGAAAGGGAGACAAACGAGCAGACGTTTCACCTGATGGTAAGTGATCAACGCCGCCCATGGACACCAGCAACACCAGGGACATCGCAAGTGCGTTGCCGGGTTATATATAACTCGGGGATTAATTCGTAAACCCATATAATGTAGCACCTATATCGAATTTGGTTCCCACAGGACAGGCTTAGCCTAAAGTGCAAAACGAGAAACATTATGGTAATTTTCTTTGGATTTACTAATTTATTGTTGTGTAGGATCCATCATTGCATACTTTGGCCACTTGAGAACAGGTTATGAAAAAATATATATCTTGAATGCTTTCAGGGATTTTATAATTAAATACTGCAGACAGTTTCGATGTGCCTGAACCTTGATTTGACCGAAACTTGTTCTTAAACCTCCTCCGGTAAAGCTGTAAAGGGCCACCTCACGGCCAACAGTGTAAGTCCTTCAAAAAAAAAACTTGTTCTTAAAATCTTTACAGCTTATAAACGGTGCAATATATCGAGGGGTGAATAGCAATTTGACTTAAGCGACATTATTGGGCGATATTGACTTATACAGGGTGTCCCACGGATATGCCACATGGAAAAAAAAAAAATGCGACTTTGTATTCGTAAGGGACTCAGTAAGGGAGCATTTGATTTTGTATTAAAATGTTAAAATTCATGGTCTTACTTTTATTTCTGACACTAAGTTATTTAGCAAAAAATAATCCTTATGATAAAGCCTTTCAATCGGTATGATAAAGCTACAGGCTGATTATTTTTCTCGTGTAGCGGGTTCGATTCCCGGTTCAACCATGTAATTATTTAAATATCTTTGAATGCAGTTTAAAATGTTTCTTAAATTCAAATAATGTCTTCTTTCAGTAAAATATTCCATCTACAATATTCAAGGTACTTTCCCTAAAATCCTAAATTCCCTAAAATCCTTATTTGTAAAAAGCAACTATGGACTTTCTTGCCCATTCTTCTCCATAGGAAATGCATTCCGAATGGGTGGTAGAGATACTACTATTATTATTTATTGACGATTCATAAGTGCCTGTATTGGTTTATATGAATAAAAAATATTCTGATTCTGATTCTTCATGTAGCATATCCGTGGGACACCCTGTATACATATCATACATGGAATCAGCGAATTTTTCTGCGTCAAATAAGTATGCTCTCCTGTAAAGCGCTGGGGGAAGCTATATGCCCCTCCAGCATGTGCTGAGTCACTACCTTTTCGGCACAGCTCACACTGAGCTTTTTTTTTGTATCTATTTTTCAGTTTTGTATTCTCTGTGTTCTTTGTGTCTGTGCTGAATAAATGTTTTCTTTCTTTCTTTCTTTCTAAAGTTAAAAAAAAAAACAAAAAAAATGTCGCTTAACTGAAATAGCCTTTCACCTCTCGATGTATATTTTTTAATATACTACAGCCCTTTTAACGTCCCACTGCTGGGCACGGGCCTCCCCTCAATGCGAGGGGGATTCAGGCCATAGTCCACCACGCTGGCCCAGTGCGGGTTGGCAGACTTCACACGTCTATCGAGAACTAGACAAGTTCCCTCAGACGTGCAGGTTTCATCACGATGTTTTCCTTCACCGTTTCATAGCAAGTGATAATCTCAGATGAAAATGAGATTCGCACATAAATCCCAGAGGTGCGAGCCGGGGTTTGAACCTGCACACTTTGATTTGCAAGGCGTGCGTTCGACCACACGGCTACCACTGCTACATATATTTTATTTTTTAATAATAAAGTATTTATTTATTGTTAATATTTTGTACAAAATGTGTACTATCTGGACTTAAGGTTACTTCGAAACGCGATCAATATTTGAGAATGTATCTAAACAAATTAATAAAAATAAAGGGTCTGTTTGTAATATCTAAATAACAGCTTATTCCTAAATGCAACATTTTTTTGTCTGTCCGTTTGTTTGAGGTAAAGTCCCAAACGGCTGGACCGATTTTGACGGCACTTTCAGAAGGAGTAACTTGGGCTTACTTTTATTTGAGAAAAAATATCAGGGTTCCACGGATAAAAAAATTAAGCCACTTTTTACCCGTGTAATTAGGGTTCCTTCCGCGCGTACACGTCGCGGGCTCAGCTTGTACATATTATATACCCAGACGGGGTATCAAATGCAAAACCTATTGCCAACTTCAGCAAAGGACTATCTATCTTCTAACAAATAAACTTAAAAACTACAGACCCTATTACAAACATTATTGTGCCGTTACAAAGCTACATTATCACTGAGTAACAAAGACTATATTTGTTTATACAAAATGTTTAAAAAAAAATGTCGACCCGTGCGACGCCGGGACGGGCCGCTAGTCTTTCGTAAAGAAAGAAAATACAACAGTCTATGTAACATTTAACACTGAACAATTTTTTTTATAAAATTGGCAAGTTGTTCGCTTTATGGAGATCATGTTGATTAAATAATATTCGTTTAATCATCGTCGCGGCCCTGGATTAACAGCTCTTGGGCCTGTAACAAAGCAAAGTAGACATTACTGGTTTGGTCATGTCTCCTGTGGTGTCAGCACGCATATCAACGGATTGGCTCGGTCGCTCTCTGTCTAATTGCATACGAGTGAAAGAGACAGTATCAAGATATTTCGTGACATACATCTAATCTTGGCGCTTATGCTACAAGTGCAGGGCCCCAAGTCCGAACGGTATCGTCGTGGAGTTGCTATTACTTATTTTTTAGCTGACTACGGTAAAGCCAAAAGGACCTTGCAAGGCCACATTGACAAAATCTTCCAGCACCCTTAGCGTGAACTTTTATCTCTTTCAACTGTCAGATTTGTCAAGAAAATGACGTCACATTGAGTACTGGACATGGCTTGGTGTGACGTCATTTTCTTGAGGAATCTGACAGTTGAAAGAGATAAAACGTATGTCTACGCGGTCATGTTACAGGGTAAGTCCGTAGCACCCTCAACCGACTGAAGTGCATGAAAAGATGTATGAATGTGGATGAAGCGAAAGAGGTATGTCAGGATTGTAGCATTTGGCAACAGGTAGTCTCTGCCTACCCTAGTGGGATACAGACGTGAGTGTATGTATAACGACAGCTCGGTTCAGTGGTTTGAGCGTAGGCCGCTCTGCTCACTGAACCAGATGGTTTCGGGTTCGGTGCCCGTCAGCGGTAAATTTCAGAAAAGGCCTTTACGGAATTTGCCTTGGTCTGGGTATAACTGGGATCGCCTCCACTCCATCGTATGGTACGGCCAGAGGCGTTGGCAGACTTCACACATCTATCGAGAACTAGTCAAGTACCTTCAGACGTGCAGGTTTTCCATCACCGTTTCTTAGCAAGTGATAATCTCGGATGAAAATGAGATTCGCACATGAAACTCAGAGGTGCGAGCCGGGGTTTGAACCTGCACACTTTGATTGCAAAGCGTGCGTTCGACAACTCGGCTACCACTACTTCATGTGCTCCATGTTGTCTAGCGATATTTATTGTCTTAGGCTATTGAACGGTGTCGCGGTGCATGCTAAAGCGATCCCGCGGCGCCCCGATACAAGCGGAGGATGGTACACCGTCGGTTTTTAGTGGGTATACGGCCTTCTGCCGGGACTCCTACATAACCCTGCAGAGTTATGTGGGAGTCCCGTTAACTAGGGGCTTACCCTGCCACCACGGGGGATCTAGCAAGTTCCCCCGTGGTGGCAGGGTATCCATAAAGGATTATCCGTCGTTAAAAATAAAAAAGCTGTTGAACCGTTCTAAATATGGGCAACAAAATCCTCCACAAAATCACGATTTTTAATGAAATTCAACGTACCTCTTCAGTTCCCCTTTCACGGTACGACTTCACCCTCCTCCTGTTCATCAGTGGGTCCAGACAGATCAGAAAACCCATGTAGACTGACAGCAGCAGTAACACCCATAGGAGCATCACCACGACGATCTGGTGGTGAAAGATACAATGCATATATTTATGCAGACAGGACATACACACATACACGTTTTATCTATATATACAGGGTGTATCAGAAGTCCGAAATAATACTTTGGGTACATATACGGTAGCTCATATGTGGATGCTTAGTGAAGATAGATTATACCTAACAATCATAGTTTCTGAGTTATAAACCTTTGAATATTTGTCATGGGTATCGTGTTCTGGCCTTTGGGTACATCCATAACCCTATTCAGCAGTGTAAACTGCACTCATGAGGGCCGACTGCAAATATTCACAAAACAGAACATGCAAATTTTACTTAGGTCTAGAGATATTACGAGTTATAGAAATTGCTACGAAAAAAAAGTTGGAAAAACATGGTCAAATTTCGATAAAAATTTTATACCATTCAGTTATATACCCGATACAGTTGCAAACGTCAAAGTATTATTTCGGTCTTCTGAAACACCCTGTATAAAACGTTTAGTTTTCCGACTATTAAGAAGCTATTTATGTGAGTACACTTAATTTTAAGATACAAGCAAATATGCACAAAATTATGTCTTTAGAAATTGTGAAGGCATAGAGATTAGAGATTTGTCTCTACGTATCTTGATATCTATAAATGTTAGAAAAATGAAACCAAGATTGGCATACAGAGAAAATCTAAGCGAAACATTTTCAAGTAGTAATTATTACTCAAATTAGCCAAAATGTCACTTTACGGCCATTCAGACGGTAGAAATGTTGTGCAAACATTTCGTGGGAGCATTACTTTGAACATAGTTTATTTTTGTATCAAAAGCCATAAATAAATGAAATCCCAACCGGGCAGGGCATACGCAATTAATGTGAAATATGGAAGCTCTACAAACGTAAACTTTCTACTCGTCGATAGTACCTTGTTCGGAACTTTTACAAGCTAAGTATATTTAGAACGTCCTTGTAAATGGAAAACAAACGATTTCTCAATTTTTTAACAAAATTACTCCAAGTACCACCGCCAACTTGTTATCCAATAAAAACACCGGCCAAGTGCGAGTCGGTCTTGCGCACGAAGGGTTCCGTACCATTACCTATAAAAACGAGCAAAAAAATCACGTTTATTGTATGGGAGCCCCCTTAAATATTTATTTTATTCTGTTTTTTAGTATTTGTTGTTATAGCGGCAACAAAAATACATTATCTATGAAAATTTCAACTGTCTAGCTATCACCGTTCGTGAGATACAGCCTGGTGACGGACGGACAGCGAGATCTTAGTAATAGGGTTCCCGTTTTACCATTTGGGTACGGAACCCTAAAAAAGTTCGGATTGTCGGTAAACAGTAACGCGCGCGCACGCTACTATCGAAACACCAAACCCGACAGCCTGGTCAAATCTCTCTGATCCATAGCACAGTTTGGACAGTCGGTCCTCCACCGACGCACCGACGCGGCTCGCCTCCTGGTTGAGAGTTCGATATTGTTAATATCGTCAGTAGTCATGTAGTGCGTGATACACGTATCATGAAGAGAAAAAAAATAATTAAATGAACTATCACCGATCCGTAGGTAAGTTAGGTATACAATAATAAGTATGAGGTACTACTGGCTTGATCGATTGACAGTGCATTCGATTTTTTTATATTATAAAGTCTGTGACCCAACTTAAGTGTAATCTTAAGATAATTTTGTACCAGATAGACTGAAGCTGGATTCCTACACATGCATAACGTTATGGCTAAGACCAAAGGTTAATTTTATGAGGAGCTAGTTTATACTAACGAATTAAGTCTCTGGGAACTAGTAACGAGTCCAATCAAATCATTTATTTCGCATGATTCTACTGGAGCACTAATATTTTAAGCTAGTGTCGTTTCTCGTACAAGAAAATTGGACATTTGGTCTTTTTAGGGTTCTGTACCTCAAAAAACTTTTATAGGATCACTGTATTAAAATCAATCAAAGAAACACAGCTTCTTTTCATAAGTCCGAAAGTTATATATCAGGCGAACGTAAGTGAAAGGGGCGCCCGAGAAGAATATTCTAGAAATTTAGAACCAGATTAACGTTCTCTTCCAGAAAGATGAAGTCCGTTACACCCTCAACCTACGTAAGTGCATAAAAAGATGTATGAATGTGGAAGAAGCGAAACAGGTACGTCAGTATCGTACCAGGTGGTGAACGGTCGTCTCTGCCTGCCACCATGGGATACAGAGTGAGTATATGTAAATACTATAGTAATATAATATTAGTATAATAATAATATATATATAAAGCTGAATATTTACTTTTTAGGGCTCCGTACCCAAAGGGTAAAACGGGAACCCTATTACTAAGACTTCGCTGTCTGTCCGTCCATCCGTCCGTCCGTCTGTCACCAGGCTGTATCTCATGAACCGTGATAGTTGAAATTTTCACAGATAATGTATTTCTGTGACCGTTATAACAACAGATACTAAAAAACAGAATAAAATAAGTATTTAAGGGGGCTCCAACAAACGTGATTTTTTTGCTCGTTTTTAGTTTTTAGGGTTCAAAATTTTTATAAAGTGTTTTTTTTTTTCATCTTTTTCAAATTCTAAATTGACCATTGATACAGTGTATAAATAATCTTTGTTAAATTTCTAGATTACTTACTTTGGTTAGAGCCCCATATTGATTTAAAATAATTAATCAGTTATATAAGTAAATATTATAGCTACTTTATTTGTTATCTAGGTACTTAAAAATACAAAACCAATACATAAATCTCATAAAATGTATGAAAAATTTAACCGAAATTATTTGAAACTTACCTCGGTTTTAGTTACAGATAAATTTAATTTTGGATTCAGAGCTCCATAATATCCCTGATAGTGACTTACCAATATAACGGTGGTGTTGCGCGTCTCATATTTGCATTCACATCGCGGGCAGAAGTCTTTCGCGCGTCCCTTAAGCTCGTCGCCGACCAAAGGTAGGATCACTCCTTCACAGTTGCTGTAACAAACGAGTAACAAAAGATTTTGACTTTAAGATGGTGGGACAAATAATGAGGCGAGTGACTTTTTTGAAAGTACACTCTATATCATTATACGTAAAGTTTGAACTCCAGAAATGGCGTTTTCGGTAATACAAATTATTTGGCACTCAAGATTGGCTTGTAATTCAACTGTAAATAGTTTATAGATACAGTGCCGGATTAAAATAACTTGATGCCCTAAGCAATCTTCCTCTGTGGGCCCCCTATCCTGAAGTGAACTACAAATAATTAATTGAAAACACCGGCCAAGTGCGAGTCGGACTCGCACACGAAGGGTTCCGTACCATTATCTATAAAAACGAGCATAAAAATCACGTTTGTTGTATGGAAGCCCCCTTAAATATTTATTTTATTCTGTTTTTTAGTATTTATTGTTATAGCGGCAATAGAAATACATAATCTGTGAAAATTTCAACTATCACCGTTCATGAGATACAGCCTGGTGACAGACGGACGGATGGACGGACGGACGGACAGCGAAGTCTTAGTAATAGGGTTCCCGTTTTACCCTTTGGGTACGGAACCCTATAAGAAGTGAATACGTATCGTAGATAGAATATGAATGTGATGTTCCTTCTGCCCTGAGAGATCGGCACGACATGATTCCACATGTTGTCCTAAGATTTTGAAATTGCTTTAACTTTTGTGTGCCCGTTTTTAGAGTTCCGTACCTAAAAAGTAAAAACGGAACCCTTATAGGATTTGTTGTCCGTCTGTCAAGACATTTTTTCTCAGAAACGCGTGAAAATATCAAGTTGAAATTTACAGGGGTCGAAACTAGAGATGAAACGGATATCCGGTAACTATCCGGTGTCCGGATAGTAATTCAGTATCCAGCCGGATACCGGATAGTAATTCAGTATCCGACCGGATACCGGATAGTAAAATTTTAAAAAATCACATTATTTTACACAAGGCAAATCATACCACAAAAGGTGGACACCGTTTATTTTTATAATCGCACGACAAAAATGATTGTTTTTACAAGCTTTGTATTAACTTGCAATGTATGTATGTCCGGGTGGAATCTTGCAACTGAATTTTAAATCAGTTACCTTTAACCGATTGAGCTGAAATTTAGTATACACCCTTATTATGGATGACAATGCATGCTTAGCTATGTGAAGTCATTCTTATTCCAATATGGCGGATCATCTAAGATGGCGGAATAGTTAATTTTTCTCCACTACCACAGTATGGGTATCAAATGAAAGGGCTTGCTGAGCTGATTCTGCTGATTGTGTGTCCATATATCTCACAATAAGGCTTCGCGACGCTCACTACAAAGCGGTCGGGACGTTCACCATAAGGCGTCGCGATGCTCACCATAAGGCGTCGCGTCGCTTACGATAAGGCGTCGCAATTTTCACTTTAAAGCGTCGGGACTTTCACCATAAGGCGGCGCACAGTGGGCCCAAACTGAAAATTGGTGGACATAGGCAACAAAGTTCCAATATCGATGCGGTTTTTTTTTATATGACGTGTTAAGATATTCCTGACAACTTTTATTCAGATAAAATTTCTTCTTAAGTTGATAGTTTGTCTTGAAAAAAATAAATTAGATTTTTTTGTATGGAGCGAATCACGTTTAATTTTTTTTCTTCAATTGTACTAATATGTTGGGTTTGAGGCGTGAGTATATGATAGCTAGGGTCATTCTCTATCCACGAAAAAATAAATCAGCGCCGGCCATCCGCGGCAGCGCGAGTAATCATTCGGTAAAAAAAAAAGTTTTGTATGAATTTTTTTCCCATTTAAAATAAATTCAAAGTATATTTTTTGTCTCATTTGGCTGTTTTGACCTTCTTTTCAGTTAAATATATAGTTTTAATAGCGCATAGGTACTTATAACTAGTAATTCTGGTAGAGATTTAGTTATTATTGCATGTTATCGGTAGCACCTTCATTGTGATAGATGACTCATTTATTTGTGCGCTGCGCTAAGCGCATAACTAATGAGTCATTGCAAAAATTCTCGTCTCTGATTGGCTGACTAATTCACTCACTGTTATCCACTACTTGAGTAATTAATTAACATTAACAATTTAAATTAAAATTAACACTTACTATAAATATAAAGACATTAATTCATTCCATCTAGTTTCGCTCTTGTCGCTTATTTGTGAACACAGTGAAATACTTTTATTTTTATATATGAACTATGGCTCGATTGTGTACCAACTTAGATATTTTTGTGAAATTAAGAAGTGGCGGTGATCTGAAAATCATACGTTTCTATATGAAAGTATCAAGGAGTTCTCTCGACTATTTTGTGTAAATCTAAATAAAAAGTGGATAGTCAAGTTCAAGTTCCAACCACTTGCGATTACTTACACGATTCATTAAAGTTTTTTGATTTCTATATGACTCAATCCACTTTTTATTTAGATTTACACAAAAATGTCGGCCGAACACCTTGATACGGTTCTTGTCTTTTCCAAAAACTTCGGTAGTCAAGTCAGAAATGATACTTTCATATAGAAACGTATGATTTTTCAGATCACCGCCACTTCTTAATTTCACAATAATATCTAGGTTGGTACGAAATCCAGCCATAGTTCAAATATAAAAATAAAAAAAAGTATTTCACTGTGTTCACAAATAAGTGATAAGAGCGAAACTAGATGGACTCTTTTTTTTTTTTTTTTGAATGGACTACGCTGTTGGCCGTGAGTTGGCCCTTACAGCTTCACCGGAGGAGAGATGGACTCAATGAATGTCTTTATATTTATAGTAAGTGTTAATTACTCAAGTAGTGGACATAACAGTGAGTGAATTAGTCAGCCAATCAGAGACGAGCATTTTGCAATGACTCATTAGTTACGCGCTTAGCGCAGCGCACAAATAAATGAGTCATCTATCACAATGAAGGTGCTACCGATAACATGAAATAATAACTAAATCTCTACCAGAATTACTAGTTATAAGTACCTATGCGCTATTAAAACTATATATTTAACTGAAAAGAAGGTCAAAACAGCCAAATGAGACAAAAAATATACTTTGAATTTATTTTAAATGGAAAAAAAAATCATACAAAACTTTTTTTTTACCGAATGATTACTCGCGCTGCCGCGGATGGCCGGCGCTGATTTATTTTTTCGTGGATAGAGAATGACCCTAGCTATCATATACTCACGCCACAAACCCAACATACTTGTATAAATGAAGAAAAAAAATTAAACGTGATTCGCTCCATACAAAAAAATCTAATTTATTTTTTTCAAGACAAACTATCAACTTTAGAAGAATTTTTATCTGAATAAAAGTTGTCAGGAATATCTTAATACGTCATATAAAAAAAAATCGCATCGATATTGGAACTTTGTTGCCTATGTCCACCAATTTTCAGTTTGGGCCCACTGTGCGGCGCGACCTTCATTGTTAAGCTTATATATTGCAGTGATGGACGAAATACTGAGTATTACGAAATACTCAGTATTTCGTCCATCACTGCTAGATAGATAGATAACTCTTTATTGTTCCACCTCGCAATGAAATACAAACTATACATTTAGGATAAAAAATGTAAACACTTTTTATCCTAAATGTATAGTTTATTATTATTTCTCTCCATCTAAAGCTTGCCCATTGTTACACAACAATGGGCCGGCTTTAGATGGAGAGAAATTAAAGTTTTAGTAAGGATAAGGTGTACTAAACAAATAACATAGACTAATATATTATATGATAACATAGATTAAAACAATATATACTAAATTAGCTATGAACAACTATATAATTGTGTAATAACAGATAACCAAATAACCATTCATAACTAGTGAGTATGTGCAGAAATTATTTATCAGCAAAAAAAAAAAATTGAACAGATAACAGCGAGGGAACTGGCACGGCTCAGCAAAGCAGAAATTGCAAATGTCTATACAATATTCTTACCATTGATGTGGTGGAACATTCCCGAGGTATATTTTTCGATTTACAACGGAGCTGTTTAACACGGCAGTCAGACTCGGACAGACGCATCGGCACCTTCGATTCTCATACATCTGTCCCTGAAAAATTAAATTAGCTATAAATCTAATGAAAGCCGTATTAGTCTTGTTGGTGGAATACACACTTGTAGGCTTAGCATGACCTTGTAGATATAAATTTAACGCTTTCAACTGTCAGATTTGTTGAGAAAATGACGTCACTTCCAAGCTTTTTGTACTGGACATGACTCAGTGTGACGTAATTTTCTTGACAAATCTGACAGTTGATAGAGATAAAACTTATATTAACTCTACGCAGTCATTGTAAGCCTACTGGAATTCAACGGGTGCAAGTTCTAATTCTATGATATTTCATTTGCAAATTTAATTTTAAAGCGCTAATGCTTATCACTTGCTTGAACGGTGAAAGCTAATGTCATGAGGAAACTTGGATGTCTATAAAAATGTGTGTGAATATTATTTTCTTATATTTACGCGAATACTATACATTGAAATAAAACTATTTTACGGATTTCATCGCGTGCATTTACTATTTTATTTTCCCGACGTTTCGGCTGCTTTACAGCAACCATGGTCACGGGGGGACTGAGGTGTTAGACGTCCTGATGTCGTAGTTAATAACTGGGTACCCTCATATTTAGTTGTTGTTTGCGGTCCGCGGATCAGGACGTCTAACACCTCAGTCCCCCCGTGCCCATGGTTGCTGTAAAGCAGCCGAAACGTCGGGAAAATAAAATAGTAAATACACGCGATAAAATCCGTAAAATAGTTTTATTTCAATGTGAGTGAAGTTAACTCATTCTGGGCCAATGTGGTGGACTATAGACTAAATGTCCTTCGGATTCAGGGGAAAGTGACCATTATAATAGCAATAGACTCACACTCTCTTACATGAACATCAGCAAAGTGTGCAGATTACATAAAACAAAGTTTTTCCCTGTTAGCCAAATCAAAAATCCTCCTGTCTTCAGCATAAGTGCCTTTTACAGTCTCAAAGAGTAATAATAATTATTATTAAGAATGGAAAACTATCAAGAGATTGTTTAGGAGGTAAATTAGCTGTCCCCTGCAGGTAAAATGCTTGAGTAGCAATTACGCCAAGACCATACTGAATGCCTAATATAAAATGTACTTCATAGTTATTTAGATATAGTGATGTGTCAGTCCGTTACCAAAGCTGGGCATTAACTCGTTAATCGTTAATTAACGAAGTTAATTTGCTCATTTCTACGTATTGTGAAATGTAAAATTAATGAAAAGTGTATATGTTTGCTGCCGCTGTTACGCAAAACACTTTTTTGGTTGTTTTGTGTGTGTATAACATATCTGTTTACTAGAATATCATTGATCTCAACGATATAAAGATGCAATTTTACAAATATTAGCGGATTAACATTAACTTGCATTAATTCTTCCGAAATGGAACACTTTAACGATTAACAATGCTAACTTTTTTGGAGCGAATTAACGAAGTAAACTATTTGATTAACGGTGCCCAGCTATGACAGTTACAATTATGATAACTTACTAATACAATACAATATTATAAATGTGAAAGTTTGTGAGGATGGATGTTTGTTCCTCTTTCATGCAAAAACTACTGAACATATATTGATGAAACTTTACAGTACCTATTATTGTTTATACATGAGAATAACATATAGGCCATAATTTATAACTATATTTCATAACCAAAGACTACGCGGACGAAGTCGCGGCTAGAAGCTAAATCTGGATATATTTAAAATCAGTTTTATAAAAATTGAGATATTATTGTTACCATAAACAACATGTAGAGTATAATATATTTTTAAAAAGAGAAGCAACTTCATAACTTGGCCTTTTGAAGTGTTCATTCTCCACTGTAAAATGTGGCGCCATTCGACCTATCTTTTATGTTATTGCTTCGCATACGGTAGTCAATTTGGAGCTTAGTGGCTACCTATATACTAGTAAAGTACACGAGTAGGTAGTTAATATTACTTACGCATGCACCTGTGATAATTAACACGACGCTAAAGTATTTTAGGAGACCCATGATTATTCTGCACTGCACGACACTTTACGGGCGCATTGTATGGATTTTGCTATTCTACCGATCCATTTGAGTACGCAGCAGCAGTAGATTCTATCTAGATAGATAAATCTGAATCTAGATGTACATAAATATCAACATGTAAGTTTACAAAAGAAAGGATTGTGATTTAGGCTTGTTGAAAATATATCGATTTATCGATATTATTTTTTCTGTGTCGATATTTTTGAGCGATATTTAATATTTCGATGTATCGATATAAAATTCCAAGTATCGAAAAGGTATCAAAATCGATATTTTTTTCAAACCAATAAACATAATTTTTAGATGATTGAAGTAGATTACGCCAAATAAATAAATTTTTAGAGCACGAATATTTTCTGTCAAATCATACCGATTTATCGATACTTATATCCTCGATATATCGACGTCGATATTGATATATTTGTAAATATCGATATATTTATATTTTTTTCACTTCCGACATCCCTATTGTGATTGATAATCTTTGGAGGAAATGAATTCTAGGGATGTAAAAACAATCGATTTTTAATAAATTGATAATATACATGAGTTATGGTAAGTTATCGATTTTGGAGTATATTTAAGTAAAATTATTTAAAATAAAAACCGATTTGAAAACAACAAATATGCCCACAGAAGCGAAAAATAAATTAATATAATTATTATAAGCCCCACTCATCTATTTGAAGTAGGTGCCAGCCAAATCTAATAGGTTGTAGATAGAAAATATAAAAATCAATAGAATAATATGAGGAATGAAATATACATCACTAAAAAATTCGCCAAGTTTTGACAGAGCATCTGCCGTTGTCACCTTGATGGTTGTCACTCAGACCTCAGATAAACTCAGACGTTGATAGAAATTTAAAAGTGAAGTGAAGTCATCAAAATATCATAATTTAACTCATTTCGTAAAAAAGAAGAAAAAGACTAGAATTCACTCGCCATCTTTATCACTGTCATCATCCATTTTTATTTATGAATAAATAAATAAATACATCATCATACCTGTATTCCCCGAAGGGGTAGGCAGAGGTTCACTGTAGTGCGCCCACACTACGCCGATGTATTTTTGGTCCCAAAGTAATAGCCTATTGCCATTATACCGGGCACATTCCCCCTCAATACGAGGGAGATTTGGGCCATAGTCCACCACGCTGGCCCAGTGCAGGTTGGTGAACTTCACACGCCTTTCTATAGACGTGCAGGTTTCCTCACGATGTTTTCCTTCACCGTTCAGCAAGTGGTAATCATTGTTGAAAATAACATTCGCACATGAAAATTATCTCAGAGGTGCGGGATTTGAACTTGCACCCCTTACGTTCAAAGCGGGCGTTCTTGCCCGCTACCACTGCTATTTTTATTTATAATGTGTTTTTATTGAATTTGTCCTTGCTTTAATTACTCGACATTGCCATAAATACCGCATATCGCAAGTGCAGGCATTCCTCATATTAAAATATCATCATTTCACTCAGTTCGTAAAAAAAGAAGAAGACTATTTTTTTTTTTGAGCAGAGCAACTGTTGATGCCCGGATGCCGTGATGCGAAAACTTCGAGCTGCTCCGTGGCTCCTCGGTTCTCTCCGCCGCTTAGTCTCCGCCCACCGGCTGACTCCGCTCACTCACCGCTACGACGTTTCTCTCTCTCTACTCTAAATAACATAATGTTTCACATCTGCCAGGCGTCCCGCGATGGCTACAATGTACGTTTTGTTACACGCATACGCCATCTCTAACAACTTCATTGCCTATTTTATTTATAATGTGTATTTTTATAGAATTTATCAATGCTTTTATACAGGTATTTGACATGGTCAGAATACCTGATACTTTTAGGCAGTGTACCTTACTATAGTATGGTGATATTTTCCACTAATTTGAAGATATAACGTTGGTACATAAATAATATTGTTTTATTGAAGTTTATGTAACTTGACAGCAGTTTCAAAAGTTTTACAAAACATGAAACTTTATTTTGTTTGAAATTATTTGTGATTTTAGTTTCAAGCTAGTGGTATATATTATTTAAGTAATCATTCGTTACCTATTATGATATAGGTAAGCACATTAGGAATTTCTAGAAGTTATGTTAGTCACATTATTTTTATAGGGTAATCCCATTAAAGTGATCAATGCTTAGCTAAAGTAGATATGTGGCTTATTAGCCTCAAGTTATTAAAACTTTTTATTAAAACAAAGTCATTTGTACAGTAAATATCTTGTTTTCATATTAAAAATAAACTAATCCCTTATTCCATAATAATTCCTGTTCAAATAAAAACCGGCCAAGTGCGAGTTGGACTCGCGCACAAAGGGTTCCGTACCGTTAAAAACGGCAATAAAATCACGTTTGTTGTATGGGGGCTTCCCCTTAAATATTTATTTTAATCTGTATTATAGTATTTGTTGTTATAGCGGCAACAGAAATACATCATCTGTGAAAATTTCAACTCTCTAGCTATCACGGTTCATGAGATACAGCCTGGTGACAGACGGACGGACGGACGGACGAACAGCAAAGTCTCAGTAATAGGGTTCCCGTTTTACCCTTTGGGTACGGAACCCTAAAAACCATTAATAGTTATATGGCTTTATTCAGCAGAACTAAGATAAATGACATATGTCACTACATTCTCCCGAGCAGACAAAATAAAATCCCGGTAGCGGTCCGGGAGCATTCGCTCTCAGGCAGACCTTTGCATGACCTGAGACTGCAGCTGAAGAAGACACCGTGTCTACGTATTCGTCACTTATCTCGTCTGCGGAATTTTCTACATCAGCGCGTTCTTCTACATCAGTAGATCCTTTTCTGCATTCGTACCCCTACTTCTTCATCGGCATGTTTCTAGTGTCTCCTCCTCTCTTTCATGCATTTGCAGAGCTATTTCATCATCCTGTCTTTGTCCAAGTGGTGCCAAATGCCGGTTAGAGATGGTAGATTCTCGGCCATCTGTAAGACGAATGTGAGAATAGTCAGGATTTACATGCAGGGGAGTAACCTCTTTTACCACTGGTTGATATTTATTAGCGCGACTAAAGTTGCGCACAAGCACTTGCTGCGATTCCTTCAACCATGTGGGTATAGAAACTTCGTTTGAAGAACGCCTTGTATGCGGAAACATTCGTTCGTGCGGCGTACAATGACTAGCTGTGCACAGTAATGATCTTATCGAATGTAAGGCTTGCGGGAGGACTTTTTCCCAGTTCTCTATAGCTAGCTTGCAAGAACGTAAAGCCAACTGTATTGTCTTCCAGAGAGTACCGTTAAAACGCTCTACTTGTCCATTCCCTCTTGGATTATACGGTGTGGTTCTACTAAAAGCAATTCCACGGCAATTCAAGAAATTCTTTACTTCGGCAGATACGAAAGAAGCTCCTCGATCAGAATGGCGGTAAGAAGGCATCCCGAATATCATGAATATCTCATTTAAACATTTAATTACCGTTGCCGAGCTCATATCAGAGCACGGGAACGCAAATAGGAAACGGGAGTATTCATCAATCACGGTCAAGATGTACTTATTATTCGTATTAGAAGGTACTGGACCTTCAATACTCAATCTTTCCATAGGTCAGGTAGCCTTTATTAAAACTGGTTCAGGTGAGTTGGGTTTATAAAACTTCGGCTTCAGTTCTGAACAGATTTTGCATGATCTAATCATATTTCGGATTTCTTCTGTAGAATAAATTAGGTTTTTAGATTTTACTCAATGAGCCATTCGCGCTACACCTGGGTGACACAATGCTTCATGTAATGATATTAGTCTTTCCGTTCGCATTGACACCGAAGTACATACCCGTGAGAGCGTATCAGCAACATCATTTTGCTTTCCAGGACGGTACACAATGTCATATTTAAATGGTGCTAATTCCAAATTGGTTTTTTTTTTGTTCTTGATTTTACTCGTAAGTTTATTAATGTAAATGAAAGAAACAGATCTTTGATCAGTAATGAGCTGAAATGGTTTGCCAATGAGAAAATGGCGCCTTCTGCCAATGAGAAAATGATACCACCATTGCGTACGCTTCTTTTTCAATAGCTGAATGATTTCGTTCGCTATGACTCAACATTCTCGAGAAAAATGCAACCGGTCTACCAGCTTGAGACATAGCGGCTACGATTGAATGGTCGGATGCATCAGTTTCTAGTTCTACTATGAACTGTGCATTACTATCAATAGCATGAATAGCTGATTTTGCGATGTCAGATTTTAGTTCTTCAAATGTCTTAATTAATTCTTTGTTCAATGGAAATGATATGGGGTTAGTTAGACCATGGATTCTCTCCGACACATTCCTATTACCCTTCATAACGATGATAAATCACTTGGTGATGGAATACTTAATAATGACTGTAAACGATAGGCATCTGGCCTAATACTGATATATGGTCCTTTATATATATTTTGGGATACAATAGTATCCCAAAATATTAATAGTCTTGATGGAACTTACTCTTTTCTTTGTTCAGCGTATGGCCGTATTTTCGTGGTGCTGCCAAAAAAATGGTTAATTCTCGTTATGCTCAATATTTGTTTTTCCACACACGGTGAATATCATCTAAGTAAGCGTCTATCTAAGTAAGGTCCCTTTTAGATTTTCTTGCCGGATGAGCCAATCTATGGTTCGTTGAAAACTAGAGACACCATTAGTTACACCAAATGGAATGCGCTGAAAATGGTAAAGATTTCCCAACGTTTCGAAAGCAGTAAAATGGCGTTCTTTCGGCAGAATAGTGACTTGATGATATGCGTTTTGCAAATCTATAGCGCTGAATATACGGTATTTTGATATTTGTGACACCAACTCTTTCATATTTGGAAGTAGGTATGCATCTAAATGTGTATATCTGTTTATCGTTTGAGAATAATCGATAACAAGTCGCTTCATAAGATTATTATTCTTTGTATTAAGAACCTGAGCTCTCCACGGTGAAGTACTTTCTTCAATGACTAGCGGCCCGTCCCGGCTTCGCACGGGTGGAGATCCTAGAGCTACATAAAATTGCCCATGAGAAAAGCACAATTTCCTTACGCACACCCCTTCCCCGTTGCGTGGAGCTACCGGCATCATCGGGGTGTATTTTTTTTTTCTTTATATTGACATTTTTAATTTCGTAATATCTTTTGAATGGAATGTCCGATTTCAATAATTCAAAAAATAATCGACAGGTATTGTAACAGTCTTGAATACGAAGTTAGGATTTGGATAAGAATTTATACAAAGGTATGTTATCCATGGTCTGATTTTGATCGGCATTTCTATCAACTTTTAAAATGTAAAAAAGTAGTTATAGTGACATAACAACAATAGTTCGACATATGGTCTCGCGATTTTTTTTGTAGATATTGATATGTTCTATAATATTGTAGAACATTTTTTTGTTCTATCATCAATACTTTCCGCAGCGTATGCGATGAAAGACATTTTACGGGTTGGTTTTAGTAAAGATTTCTAAGGATCTCTAATTTTTTCTAGTAACGAATATAGCCTATGTTACTCAGTGATAATGTAGCTTTCTAACGGTAAAATAATTTTTGAATATTTTCTAAGATAACTAATCAAATTAAATGGTTTCAGTATTAAAGTATTGTACAAATAATGAAGACAAATAAACTGGCAAAAACTTATCTCATCGAGATGAGTAATATCAATCTAGTCATATTATTGTCTTTGATCTAGTCTATGTTTGACAAGAAGTATTGTTGTCTTTGGTTTTACGGCTGCTGACCATAGAGGTGCTGCTGACCGATCATTGTCGATCATGTTATTGGGAAGACACAAGATTAATGTGTTATTTTTGTGATGACTGTTCGAGTTATATGTAAGGTAATTATAGAAAAATACGCCTTTGATGAGGTTGCGGCACATCCCTATATTAATTAACTATCTGGCTTGTTGGCGGCTCGAGGTTTTTGGGGATTGCTTAGGTGGCAATTTTCAGATGTCATTATCCTAGTGCGGGGTTAATTTTTTCGTTGCACAGTGTTCTCTATATTATTTTAAATTTAGCTTGTGCAGGGGATAGTTAGAGCTCAGTTAACGTATTACAGTATTTGTCATTCTAATGAAATAAATTACTCAGATGATAATCGTCATGGTTTGTAGGTATCATTTTTCATTAGCCCAGTGTAAATTTGACTGTTCTTGGCTATAAAAATAGCTTTTTAAATTATTCTTTTAGGCAGTGTACCTTACTATAGTATGGTGATATTTTCCACTTATTTGAAGATATAACGTTGGTAGATATCATAAGATTGGTACATAAATAATATTGTTATATTGAAGTTTATGAAACTTCACAGCAGTTTCAAAAGTTTTACAAAACATGAAACTTTATTTTGTTTGAAATTATTTGTGAGTTTAGTTTCAAGTTTGTGGTATATATTATTTATGTAATCATTTGTTACCTATTATGATATAGGTAAGTACATAAGGAATTTCTAGAAGTTATGTTAGTCACATTATTTTTATAGGGTAATCCCATTAAAGTGATCAATGCTTAGCTAAAGTAGGTATGTGGCTTATTATCCTCGAGTTATACTTACTTATTCTATCTTTATTTTATTAAAACAAAGTCATTTGTACAGTAAAAATCTTGTTTTCATATTAAAAATAAACTAATCCCTAATCCCTTAAAAGACTGTTATGATGTTGCAAATGTGTTTTTCATAAATAAATAAATTAAATTTATAATTTCTTCACTATACTATCTAAAAGATACAAATTTTTTTTTTGTTAACTGGGAAAAGGGACCAACCATGCTTTCAAGAATTTGGGTGTAGCATCCGGACGCAGATGAAGTCTAGCTTTGGGACCTGTATATTGTCGTAGTCCATCTCTGAATAAATCTGGAAATTCTTTCATAAATGACTCCACATCATCGCTTGACCAGCATAATCCAGAAATATCAACACCCAAGTGCTGAAACCAATTTCTACCCAATAAACTGGGTCCATGTCCCGACACCACTACTAGCTCACATTGTGCTTCTTTATTGCCGAGAACAACAAACATTGGCCAAACCTTTTACTTTCAAAGATTCACGAGTCCAAGTAACCAGTTTTATATTAGTCGAATTAAATGGGGAAGTGATAGCCACAACTTCTTGAATGTTCCCTCAGAAATGATTGTTCTTGAAGCTCCAGAATCCACCTGCATAGGTAGTTTAGCACCGTCAATGATAACATCCACCGTGATGGGAGGCTGATAGCCACCCGAACACATATAAACACCCAACATGCCTTCTGAGGATTCTGTATCCTTCTGAACACTACAGCCTTCCTCTTCCTCCAATGCATACACCTTCCTCGGCTTTTTGTCACAAACTGATCTCATGCAATAATAACATAATGCTTTACTAAATTGACATTGTTCGCCTGGTTTATGTAGGCGCCCACAGTGTGTACAATCATTCGATTTAATTCTACTTATCTCCATAGGTTCCATGGTATTGGACAGAGTTTGCTGTCGCTTCAAATCTGTAAAATTACACTTAGCACCGAGTAGACTAATAGCAGCCACAAAGTCCCGCACGCTTTCAGTCTGTAATTGTTGGTGTTTATGAAATTTTCCACTTTGCAATATTTTGTTTATTACCGGTTCATAAAACTGATCCAAAACTATTATGATTTCCTTTAATTTCACATTTGTTGGCCGATTTAGCAATAAAAGTGACGCTATTAAAGCAAAGGTATCCTTGGCGCACTGAAATAATAATAAAGAACGTGCTTTTTCACTGGTAATGTCATCAAAACCGGCCGCGTCCAGGGCACACAATAGCTGTTCTTTGTAATCGCACCATTTGTCCGTTTTTGGATTGAATTGTCCGGGAAACACGATATTCGCCACATTAGCCGCCATTTCAGCACAATTACACAAGTTTCTAATAGGTACAAATACACTAATTTTCGACAGTCGCCAATAAAAGATACGACATTGTGGAGTTCAAAGCAAAACGGATTTATTATTTAACTACCCACACATACATTTATAAAAATATAATAATGAGAGAACTTGAGGGTAACGTCAAACATAACACTATCTATCTAAACACAGCCCTATATCTTGAAAATTAATTGACATAGACAATTGATAGTTACTTTGATTATATAATTTTACTTGCAAACATTTTTCAATTGAAACTATAATAACATTGTTGAATAACAATACATTATGGCAACTGTTTTGACAAAAGGTGATTGAAACTCGTTTGCAATTGAACTATGTAATCACCGTTCTGCATTGCACAAATATAACTAACTCTATAAACACGTATGCAATTCATTAATATCAAGAGATAAAATATTAATTATGACTACACATTCTCATCATTTCATACCAAACTAAGCGAAGCCTGTATTGTACCATTCAATCGACTGAGGCAACTCCAGTTACACGCAGACCAGGGTATATTACAAAAAGGCCAATTCCGAAATTTGCCGTTGATGGGAATCTAACCCACAACTCATTCACAACGAACCCACAAACCCACATATTCGGTGGAGTGAGCCGAGCGATCTATGCCCAGACAATTCCACCAAGCCACTGTCAAATATAATATTAAACATAGCTTCATGGTTATATAAAAAAAAACTGTATAGCACACATTTAGGATAGTCTATAGTCTGGAATTAAAAAATGCTTGTAGGTACTATGAGTACTATACAATACACTGAGGTAAGTCTACAACTATGACAAAGCAAATTCCGTAATTTGACTCTAAGGGTAATTAAAACGACTAAGTGCAGTAAACAAATTGACTACTAGTCTAAGCCATCGTCGAATAAATATGATATAATGTATGGTAAGTTGGTATTTGCTATATAAAACATAAAATAAAATCCTGGTCATGATTGAAAAAAAAATACTAAGGTAATCTGTGATGGGCCATTACTATCATGCATCCTGTCCCCATAGGCGCATCAAAATAAGCTTGGACCATTTTTTAGGGTTCCGTACCCAAAGGGTAAAACGGAAACCCTATTGCTGAGACTTCGCTCTCCGTCCGTCCGTCTATCACCAGGCTGTATCTCATGAACCGTGATAGTTAGAGAGTTGAAATTTTCACAGATGATGTATTAATGTTGCCGCTATAACAACAATTACTAAAAATCTGAATAAAATAAATATTTTAGGGGGGCTCCCATACAACAAACGTGATTTTTTTGCCGTTTTTATAGATAATGGTACGGTACCCTTCGTGCGCGAGTCCGACTCGCACTTTGACGGTTTTTTGCCAATATCAAAACAAGCTGTATTGACTCATAGATAAAGGACATATTACTATGTAATGTCATTCATGATGATAGCGAAGTTTGACGCGTGAACACCAAGTAGGCAGTGCCGTAAATAGCCTTTTCTGCGCCCTTATTAAGGATAAGGATAAGGCCATTTCCGAAATTTATCTCTGACGGGAATAGAACTGTTGAGATGTGAAGTTCCCTTATCGCACTGACTCAGCGTGATGGACAGCCCAAACCCCTATTTCTATTGACATAGTCTCATTTATAGTGGAGGGCTTCTTGCCCCTAGTACCTACATTAGAATAAAAAATACATGGGTGCGCTGCAGTGCACCTCTTCTCCCTTCGAGGAATAATGATGTAATGTTATAATACGTGAGTACAGGTAAGTAGTACCTACGTGTATCCAATAGATCAGTGGTGTTAGCACGCCTGTCAAGGCAAGACCTCCATCACGGATTGGTTCGGCCGCTCTCTGTCTTATTTCATACAAGAGAAAGAGATATAATCAACATATTCTGAGATATAAGTCTAGTCTTGGCTTACATACTACAACTACAGCAGCAATCAGTTGAATATTAGTTGCCACGAGGTATTTGGTCATTTCGTTACTGTCATAAAGCAATATAGAGATTCATGACGTATAGGATATAGGGATCTTCACCTCTGGCCACAAATGGCGTAATCTTTAAGTATCTAATTAAGGATAAGTCGAGAACCAATTCGGTACTGCCAATTACGGAGTACTAAGTGTATTTCATCCTACATTCATACCAAGAAAACGAATAGGCTAGGCTCATACGTTGGGGGCTTATATGCAATAATACAATTTTAGATCCGCTATATTTATAAATATGAACGAAATCGCGAATCAGAAACGTAAAGATAAAAGGTACGCGCGGCTATAGGCGTGACTATAAAATGAGCTCTATGTCACAGTCAATACGCTTATGAGTTATATGGCTTACGTAGAAAGACATTTCTAGAAAAAGACGGCGTTTTATACTCGGAAGACGTATAGGTAGTTTGAATTAAATAAGTGTACCTACATTTAACGTGAACATTTGTTTCGCAGAATGCCAATACAGGCGCCTCAATGGACGGACTATTTGAACTGTCCAGTGTGCTGCCACGAGTTTGGGATGTCCCCACGCAGCCCAATCAGCCTGGGTTGCGGCCACACCTTGTGTAAACACTGCTTAAATCACCTTCACAGACGACAATGTCCGTTCGATCAGGTGAGACAAGATTATTATTAAGATATTATTCATACAAAAATACATTAAAAAAACACAGTTCCCCACCGGCAACTGGAACAGGGCCCTAGTTACTAGTAGTCAAGCCTCCAGAGATAAGAACTTCCTCACTATAGGTGCCGTCCTTAGAAGTACCTATTGCCTTCCTAATCTGTCCCAGCGCTATGATTGCCGCGTCAATGTCCCACATGTCGACAACCTCGTGAGCCATCTAGGTACTTGCTTTCTTTGTCTTTCTCTGCCTTCAGAAGATTCTAGGCAATAAGTCTTCAAAGATCTCCCCTCCCATTCCTACGCCCTCCATTTTATAAGCTAGGATGGGCCACTATTTTTGTGATGACTCCAGTTAGGCCATCACCTCTGGAAATTTTTGCCCAGTGTTCTACAGACATGCGGCAGATGTGTCCAGTTCTATTTTAGCTGATTAGTCTTTGAGTCTTGTTCTACTATGAACGTAGGTATAACAAGGTCAAGGGCAAAGTGAGTCATGACTTTCTACGAATTTGGGGGCCATATAAGAAAACCATTGTAAATTTGCATTTTATTTGCATATACATAGGTGCCATGTTTGTCTGACAATTTGACATGGGGCCAGAGTACAGTACCTATTATGTGTGTACGTATATAATATGGTTGCCATAGCATTTGCGACCTTACGTTACACACACAGAGTCTATAGATATTTAACGGCATGCTAAACTAGGTTTCTGTCCAGTTGCTGTATCGATTCGTAATACTTTAATGTAATTTTTATCCGCACTCAATGAGACCGAGCCTAATCCCGTCGATATAGTTACGCAAATAGCTACTTTTTAAAATTAAAACTACTACTACAGCCCTTTTAATGTCCCACTTCTGGGCACGGGCCTCCCCTCAATGCGAGGGAGATTCAGGCCATAGACCACCAAGCTGGCCCAGTGCGGGTTGGCAGACTTCACACATCTATCGAGAACTAGACAAGTTCCCTCAGATGTGCAGGTTTCCTTACGATGTTTTCCTTCACTGTTTCATAGCAAGTGATAATCTCGGATAAAAATTAGATTGGCAATAAATCCCAGAGGTGCGAGCCGGGGTTTGAACCTGCACACTTTGATTTACAAGGCCTGCGTTCGACCACTCGGCTACCACTGCACCTTTAAAACAATCCTAAGTTATTACGAGATGCAATGTACGCAAACCATTATTGCCACAAATACAAAGCCTTGGGCCCGTAGACGCGTCAGACTTCGCGCAACCAATCAATTTCTCATACCAAAACGAACTGTATTAACTCATAGAATAAGATCATTCTCCAACGACATGTCATCGGTGCGAGCTGATGTTGTTTTACGACGGGGCGTCCGATTGTCCTTTGATAGACATTAATCTCTATTCGACATTATGTCGAAACAAAACGTCAAATTGGTCGTATTTTTGGGGTCCGTACCTAAAAAGGACAAATCGGGACCCTTATAGGACCACTTTGTCGTCCGTCTATCTGTCTGTCTGTCAACACCCTTTTTCTCATAAACGTGTGGAGGTATCAAGTTGAAATTAATAACGAAGACTCTAGTCTGCGGTCCCTTCGTGCCCTAAAAAAATCAAACTACTAAGTTAATGCAATCAAAAGATACGGCAGTTTATGTTGCATTTTCAGTACATTTGCACGGAAATCAAATACCTATAGGGTACTTCCCGTTCACCTAGAATATTGAAATTCGGCAAAAAACAAAGTCTTATAGCACAAGTAAAGGAATAAATCCGAAAACTGTAAATTTATTGTTAGAAACAGTTTTTTTGCGATTACAAACTTATTTTGTAGTTAATTTATATGGGGACACCAGTATACCAACTGCAAAGTTAAGTTTGGCTCTCTGTCCAGTTTATCTTTTCGTTAGAGCAATGTTCGGTGCTTTCATAGTGTAGGTACGGAAGCCTCGGTGCGCGAGTCCAGCTCCAATAGAAAGAAAATCGGGCCCCTGGAATTAAATCCTTATGCACATTGACCCAAAGTTCCTTTTGGTATTCGTAAAAATGTGGTTTATTTTTGCTACCTATCACCCAAAATTCGGATACTTACCGCAAGAAGCAAGAATAATGACGCCAATTACTAACTGTGTGTTAAAACATGTCTTTCTGATAAAATGATTAAGCCTTCGCTCACTGGAGTGCTAAAACATTCACCAATACCAAAGCGAACTCTGTCTCATATAAATAAATATCATTTATTGAAACATGAACATTATCTATGAGACAATACAGTTCATTTTGGTATTGGCGAAACAATTCGACGCGCACATCTTAACTAGTGATGTGCCGGATCGTTAAAAATGTATATCCGTGAATACGGATCCGGATACGGATATTTGGTGTCAAGACCCGCGGTCACAGATACGGATCTTAACAATTTTATTAAAAAATCCTATAGTAAATATTTAATAAGCTTATCACAAAGATTTGTCATTGATCTCACTATAAATAAAGTTGATTTAGTACCTTTCAGTTATGAAATATTGGTATGGTAACTCACTACGATAAATGTTTGCAATATAAAGGTGCCAAATATTTGAATTTAAGAAATAAAAATCTATCTGAATGGAGATTAAGTTTTACATTGCTGCCTAATCAACTTTAAGTATATAGAATTTCATCAGTGTCTTGAAATTTAATAAAGAGTAAGTAACGGACACGGATCTTTCTTTTCCCTCGGATATCCCCGGATTCGGATACAGATATCCGGCACATCACTAAACTTAACGCCCCCAATGTTCCCTCAAATATATAAAATCCATCCACCAACCATTTGCAATAGCTTTACAGGGTATAAAGAAATGAGGTTTGGTAATGTCATTGGAAATGGATCCCGTAGCTCGATGTTGTAGATTAGCGTTCATTGTCACAGACTGCTATCCATGTAGACCAAGAGGAGCTGGTGGTGAACACGGCGCTGCTCCACCTGGCCGGGTACCCGCCCCCCGCGCAGATATACCACCCCCCCTCGATCCAGGCGCTGCCCGAACACGACCGGCTGGCGTACGACTGCATAGTGAAATCACTGGAACATCTCGCGGCCTACCTCAAATTCTGTGGAAATGGTACGTTATTGGAATCTTGCAACAACTTTGTCATTTTTGGGTTAGAAATAAAATTCAATACCCGAGACGCAGTAATTAAATGAATGAGTCTTCCTCGAGAAGGGCGTCGATAGATTTATTAATTAAATTAACATGCAAGACTTATAGCTAGGTCGTTTAAACAGAAAATTAGTATAGTATACTAGTACTAATAAAAATTCTTCACTTGTAGCGAAAGAATAGAAATTTAAATAAGTCTTTTTTTTTAATTTTTATGTAAAATAGCAAATTATACAAATAAATAAAATTGAAGAGTGTAATATCACAATAACATCGTTTTACGAAATCCATATGTAAGTATTTATGTAACCTATAACGAAAACGCAATTAATTACATTTATTTTCCGTCTGTATTTCTGTCTGTTTGTTTGAGGTAAACTCGCAAACGGCTTGGCCAATTTTGACGGGACCTTCACTGGTAGATATCTGATGATACAAAAAATAATTTAAGCTACTTTTGTTGTAGATTTCTTTTTAAGGGTTTGCGGAATAAAACACCCATTTGTTCCGGATAATTAGGGTTCCTAAATGAAAGTAAAAGAATTTTCGGTTTCAATTATCTATGTTCAATTTTTAACCGACTACCAAAAGACGGAGGTTCTCAATTCGACCGTATTATATATTTTTTTTGTATTGGCCGATTCCAGCAACGAGTGGTATGACCGGTCGGCTGTCGAGGCCGATGCAGCGGAAATTGGTGATGCTGCTTCAGTGTGCCATCACTGACGAGGAGGGGCGGGGGCGGGCCGCGCGGGCTGTTCGCAGCCTGGGCGAGCGGACCGTCACAGAACTCATACTGCAGCATCAGGTCAGAACCTTATCCATAGTCCTTCCCTTCTATACCCCCGAGGATAGAAGGGAGATGGATAAGGCATTTTCCAACGATAAAAACCGGCCAAGTGTGGGTCGGACTCGCGCACGAAAGGTTCCGTACCATTATCTATTAAAAATCACGTTTGTTGTATGGGAGCCCCCTTAAATATTTATTTTATTTTGTTTTTTAGTATTTGTTGTTATAAAGGCAACCGAAATACATCATCTGTAAAAATTTCAATTCTCGAACCATCACGGTTCATGAGATACAACCTGGTGACAGACGGACGGACGAACGGACAGCGAAGTCTCAGTAAGGTTCCCGTTTTACCCTTTGGGTATGGAACCCTAAAAAAAGGACCTTGTCCATATGACCTGCACAAGCAGGGGCGTCAAGACGCGAGTCTTTTCAAGGCGCGTCAATTCTTTTGTCATAGCGAATCAAACTTTATTGACACATAGAAAAAGTTTGTTCTACAATGAAGTGACACTCGTCCCAGCGGGCAATTCGCGCAATATCGAAATCATCTCTGATTCGACATATCGTCGCTGAAGTTCTAACACCGCGGATGTCAAAATACGCAACTTTTCAGGAGAGCAAAATAACCGTTTTACTTTCTTTACCACACTGATACACGCGGTGTTTTTCTCTTTTGAATAAAGCCTCACCATCGGTCTAAACTCTCGTGTTTGACGTTTCCTCAAACGATGCGTCTTGCGATTCCCCATCGAATGATATACGAATCGTATTTTGGTCAAACAATGACTTCCGCAATATGTCGAAAAAATAACGGCAAATCTGACTATAATAAAGTGCCTCTGCGTAGAGAGAGAGTACATAAATGTGAAAACACAATAAAAAAAAAAAAAATAGAGACAAACCTCCCGTCACAGTGGCGCGTCAAATCAAAGTCAAATCAATTATTTTGTACTAGCTGTGTCCGCTACTTCGCCCGCGTGGACTTTAGGGAGATTACCCGGAAATATGGGTATTATGTTTTTCCCGCGGAACCCTAATGCTTTTTCTAAAATTAAAGTAGCCTAAGTTACGCCTTGGAACGTCAGCCATCTGTCAGTGAAAGTCCCATTGAAATCGGTTCAGCCGTTTAGAAGTTTACCTCAAACAAACAGACAGACAGACAGACAAAAAAAATTAAAATTGCGTTTTCGTTATAGGTATCGTATATACTATCATACGCATTTGGTAAAAAAGTGTTATTTTGATATTACAAACAGACACTCCAATTTTATTTATTTGTATGTATAGATAGGCCTATGGGGCATTAACAAATTGTCAAGTTTACTTTTTTTTTCTTATATTCTACTATACTACCACCGGATCGAAACGCGACCTCAACTGGGAAGATCTGGCAAGAAACTCAGTGGGCTGATATATTTTTTTTAAATTGCCAAAAACTTATTACAAATACACAGGTAGGTATGTACATATAGCTCAATATTTTCCAATACTAAAAATAACTCTGTGTCAGTATGCATAAAGTTTGAATTTCTGTGTCCCCACGCGTCAAAACTCGCTCGCGCTGTCAGTGTCATTTAGTTGAAGAATTAACTTTTTAGGGTTCCGTACCCAAAGGGTAATACGGGAACCCTATTACTGAGACTTCGCTGTCCGTCCGTCCGTCCGTCCGTCTGTCACCAGGCTGTATCTCATGAACCGTGATAGTTAGAGAGTTGAAATTTTCACAGATGATGTATTTATGTTGCCGCTATAACAACAAATACTAAAAAACAGAATAAAATAAATATTTAAGGGGGCACCCATATAACAAACGTGATTTTTTTGCCAGTTTTATAGATAATGGTACGGAACCCTTCGTGCGCGAGTCCGACTCGCACTTGGCCGGTTTTTTTCCATTTATTCCATTAAATATCATAAATTCATTTATTTCGTAAATAAAGAAAGATATAACTTTTTCTATGGGATTCATCCGCCATCTTTATCACTGTCATCATCCATTTTTAATTATAATGTGTATTTATCGAATTTTAACTTGCTATCAATTACTCGACATTGCCATAAATACCGCTAATCGCTCACCTCAAAAAAATATCATGCTTTCACTCATTTCGTAAAAAAAAGAAGAAGAATAACTTTATCTATGACTCAATACAGTTTGTTTTGGTATGGAAAAAGATTATGCGTATTCAAAAATATGGTTTATAATTTATTTATTTTTTCTTACTAACAAGGAATATGTATTTGGTTATGTTCAGAATCCACAACAACTTAGTGCGAATCTATGGGCTGCGGTGCGAGCCCGAGGTTGTCAGTTCCTAGGCCCGGCGATGCAAGAGGAGGTCCTGAAATTAGTCCTACTAGCGTTAGAAGACGGCTCCGCACTATCCAGAAAGGTAACACGATGTACCTCTTAGAGCACAGTTAGTTAAATACATCGAGGGGTGGGTGGCTGTATGACTTAAGCGACACTTTTGGGCAGTGGCGTAGCGTGAGTCACTGTCGCCCGGGGCGGAGTCATAATTTACCGCCCTTTTGACTTTTTTTTTTAATGGACTACGCTGTTGGCCGTGAGGGTGGCCTTTACAGCTTTACCGGAGTAGTGGCGAGCGCAGAGTGCACTCCAACCAAGGCTAATTTCTTGAAAAATTAATTATCTGACTGACCGCTGATTTTGCCGCCCCCTAAAAAGTGCCGAATGAGTATGCTCTCCTGGAAAGTTAACAAAATGTCGCTTAGGTCAAATAGCCTTTCACCTCTCGACATGAAGGAAAGGACATGTCATCACGAATGTATTTCTCGAAGGGGTAGATAGAGGTGCACCAACACTTCGCCGATGTAGGGGGAATGTGCCCGGTATGATGGCAATAGGCTCGCCACCTCGACGTTCGGGCCAAAAATACATCGCAAAGTGTGGGTGCACATCAATGTACCTTAATATTAAAATTGTTCAATGGTATTTGATAAGACATTAGAATTTTATTACAATTAAATTAATATATTTTTCGGGAGTGTGAGGAACAGTGTGTAAATTTCCTCATCTGCCATTGAAAAGGGAAGATCCTCCGACCAGACGGTTGTTGTCGGGTTCTTGTATATATGGTCAATCGCTCGGATAACTTTAACATCGCGATGTAGGATACGTCAGTTTTGAGTTAATATATGGCGAGATAGATGTCGCTACATATTCATAGGGTTAATTTTGTGTCTTACACTAGATACTGACCACTAATTTATTTTCTACTTCTTTTTTTATCAGATTGTGTCGTCCCACTGCTGTTGGCTTAGCACGGCCGTGTAGACATAAATTTTATCTCACAACTGTTAGATTTGTCGAGAAAATGAGGTCACACTGAGCCATGTCCAGTACAAAAAGCTCAAAGTGACGTAATTTTTTCGACAATTCTGACAGTTGAAAGAGATAAAACTTATCTACACGGCCATGCTAAGCCTCCCTTTCCTTCCTCCACTAAGTTATATATTTTGTTTCTATAAATTGTGTTTTTGTTTTTACTTTTCAGGTGTTAGTAATGTTCGTCGTCCAAAGACTGGAGCCGCACTTCCCGCAGGCGTCCAAAACTAGCATAGGCCATGTCGTCCAACTGCTATACCGGGCTTCATGTTTTAAAGTAAGTATTTGCATCTTTAAGCACACACACACACACACACTGTTAAACTCCCACGCCAAATGTTTTGCCATTGCAAAACAAACTGTATTGACCATGGGGATATTATAACGGAGATGACATTTTGAGCCACCGCTGCGGTAAATTGTTCTGGTTTATCTGACTCCACCATTGTTGTTTTCCCATATAGTTGCCGTATACTACAGGTACATGAGATAACAACAATGGCGGAAAAATCGCCGCAGAGCTATACGAAGAGTGGAGTTGTTATGGTACTCTAGATATTCTATGGTATTGGGAAGTAATTTTTGAGGTTTATTTAAATATCCTAGATGTTATTATGATCAGTTCAAAAATATATTGAGCAGTAATTTAATTTAATGGCGGTTGATTAATTATTGCGAGAGTGAAACATGGACAGTAATAAAAAACCAATTAGTCGGTTATCTATACAAATAAATAAAATTGGAGTGTCTGTTTGTAATATCAAAATAACACTTTTTTACCAAATGCGTATGAAAGTATATACGATACTTATAACGAAAACGAAATTTTAAAATTTTTTGTCTGTCTGTCTGTCTGTTTGTTTGAGGTAAACTTCTAAACGGCTGAACCGATTTCAATGGGACTTTCACTGACAGATAGCTGACGTTCCAAGGCGTAACTTAGGCTACTTTAATTTTAGAAAAAGCATTAGGGTTCCGCGGGAAAAACATAATACCCATATTTCCGGGTAATCTCCCTAAAGTCCACGCGGGCGAAGTCGCGGGCACAGCTAGTTTTATCATACAATGTCAATTCTAAAAATAATTGAGCAGTCCAATAACTGAATGAGCGGTAAAAATGATGGAATGAGCGGTTCGATAAATATTTAATTACTCTCTTAATTATATATTCACTGATCCGTTTCATTATTTTTTATTACCCATAGGTTAGGTTAGGTTAGGTCTTACTCGCAACTCCCTGGGAAGTGTAGTATCGGCTATGCTTTCCGGGGATGAGGCGTGGGGGGCCGTGGCTTCCTTCTGCGAGACAGTTATGTCCCAGAAGGAGTCATGCGAGCGGGATCGCGAGAGAGCCGATCCCGCTCGCCGGCGAAGGCGCCGAGTTGCGCCTCGTCGAGGCCCCCCGGCCCTGATGCCCGGGGCCCAAAACAACGGGCTACCCTTGGGGTCGTGAGCGTCTGGGGTGTGGGCCCCGGACGCTCTCAAGTAGACGACGACCCTGAGGAGGACGGTGGCGAGGGGTGGCTCTCGCCGCCGTATGCACTGCGAGGGTGCAGGGGGGAGCGAACATCTGCTCCCCACGAGACGAGCTCCTGGGCACCTAAGCACTTGCGTTCCATTAGGAGATTCCGGAGTCTCTCTAACGTGTCGAAGACGGCCACCGGAGAGGTTTTAGTGGATAAGAATCCCACATATCCCAGTCTTCTCCACACAGAAGACTGGGAATCTTTCTGAAGATTTCCTCCCGGTCAACAAAAAAAAAAGGTCTTACTCGCAAATAGATCCCTTAAAAATAATACATCATCACACCTGTCTTTCCCGAAGGAATAGGCAGAGGCGCATTGCGGTGCACCCACACTGCGTCCACGTATTTTCTTCTTAATGTAATAGGAGCGAGTCTCTTTTTACAATACTGAGTATATTCTCCTTCAATACGACGAAAATTTGGGCTACCACGCTTGGTTGGTTGTCTTGATAAAATAAAAAACCCGGCCTAGTTCGAGTCGGACTCACGCACGAAGAGTTCCGTACCATTATCTATAAAGACGGCAAATTGTTGTATGGGAGCCCCCTTAAATTTTTATTTTTTTCTGTTTGTTAGTATTTGTTGCTATAGCGACAACAGAAATACATCATCAGTGAAAATTTTAACTTTCACGGTTTACGAGATACAGCCTGGTGACAGACGAACGGACACCGGAGTCTTAGTAGTAGGGTCCCGTTTTACCCTTTTACGGAACCCTAAAAAGGGTTTTTTAATTTCTGAACTCTGTGTCTCTTTGTTAATTGGGTGAATTATCAACTATTGCGTGTTCATAAATGTGTACACAATTGAAACAAAAAAAATCATAAATCATTTCATAATAGCCACGCACAAAATTGAACGTCATCAAGAAAATCTCCCTGTTGTTGTAATATCTATGTAATGTCTATGGTTGATAGGTTTCAAAACGCGAATGCGACTCGTCGCTGATGCAGCTTAAGGAGGAGTTCCGCACGTACGAGTCGCTCCGGCGCGAGCACGACGCGCAGATCGTGCAGATCGCCACCGAGGCGGGGCTGCGCATTGCGCCGGACCAGTGGAGCGCGCTACTCTACGGTGACACCGCGCACAAGAGCCACATGCAGAGTATCATAGGTACACGCACACACTCACTCACACCTCACACAAAAACTCACTCACCATCATACAGTTGTTCACACACTCTCACTACTCATACATACACTTAAACTCACTCACACATTCACACTCATACATACACTCTCACTCATACCTCACCCTCATACGTACACTTAAACTCACTAACACACTCATACATACACTAGCACTTATACCAATACCGGAGGTATAATATCCTAAGTCCATTTTTATCTAAATTTGTCTTATGATGTCATTGGAACAATCTCTTATCAATCTACTTATTAAGTCTAAGTCATAAGTCTTATGCACACACCACTCACACTCTTACTCACTCATTCATACACTATAGCTCTCACACACACGCACACATATATCTATTTAAAGGCAAACAATGCTGTCCATTGTGCCAGTTTAAAAAAAAACTACGATTAAACAAAATTTGAAAAAACTAAAAATGTCCAACTCATACAATACGGCTATACCAAGGACGGCAAGTTTCTGTACAGCAGAATCGACACCAACGTTGTATTAATTCGTTTCACATTTTAAAAATATATACATACTTTTTTGCTGTTGATTAGTGCTTAAATATTTATAACATACTTAAAGTTATTGCATTAATTTTAAAGCAATGGTAGGCTCGTCTTCGGTAGAACGCACGCCTTGAGGTTAAGGGATAAGAACGTTCAAATCTCGGGCCCGCACCTCTTAGATGATTTTCATCTGCTAATGTCATTTTCAATAATGACTACCACTTGCTGAACGGTGAAGGAAAACATCGTGAGAAAACCTGCACGTCTTTAGAAAGACGCGTAAAGTTCACCAATCCGCACTGGGCCAGCGTGGTGGACTATGGTCCAAATCTCCCTCATATTGAGGGAGAATGTGCTCAGTATAATGGCAATGGACTCGCTCCCTATTACATTGCGACCAAAATACATCGGCGAAGTGTGGGGCGCACTACAGTGCACCTCTGCCTACCTCTTTGGTGAATACAGGCGTGATGTTGTATTTATTTATTTATATTTAAATTTATTTTATCGCAATTTCATGCTACTGTTCGTCCATGGTTAACAGGCCGTTTAAGTGAGTAGACCCAATTATGAGTTATAAACAAATAACTCGGAAATTCACGACCACGAAACTTATGAAAATGTACTATGCGATTCAAATGAGAATAGGATCGACTTTGCGCCATATTGTGACGTCATAGCTGTCAATTCTAACCAGTTAGGTAGGGTGAGCGAAAGAAGATATTTTTTAAATAAAATGTATTTGCAAAGGTTGTGCGAAAAATGCACTCAGTCGCACGACGAAGCTCACTAACAATGACAAAATGGCGACTGGCGTCCTTATTTTCTTTTCTTTAATAATTTTAGGATGGATTCTGGGCCTTTGCGCCAAAAATGATAATAAAAAAGGTTATGGTATGGTTTTAAAAAACTAATTATGACAAAATACTTGAAATTATATTAAGACTATTTACTACTAAGTTAACCTTTTTATTAAAATTTGATGTAAGAATATTATTAATTATATGCGTCAACCCTTGTACGAGTTGTGCGTGTGGCTAAAGGCACGCACCTCGAAAAAGGAGCATGTATAAAATGCCAGCCAGTGGTGTTAGCACGCATGTCAAGACAAGATCTTTGTCACAGATTTGTTCGTTCGCTCTCTGTCTAATTTCATACGAGAGAAAGAGACAACATCAAGATATACCGTGACATACGTCTAGTCTTGGCGCACATGCTATAACTACTGAAATGGCTCTCAAAGTTAAAACAATAAGACTCACTCTGGTCGATAAAGAGATTGTTTCGCTTATATGTAGTAAACATAACTGAAATTATCCAAAATGTCACTCAACGGCCTTTAAGTCATCGGACAGCATTACGTCTCACGTACAATAGCTTTTTCCTTTCACTCATAGCCACTCAAATAATTAAAAAAAAAAACGATTCAACTTGTCAGTGACTGAGTAATGGCGATGAGAAAGCAAATCATTCCACCTGAGATCGTGAATTACATAAACGCATTGTGTTAAGCTGTGCGTCTACTTCGGTTATTTGGGGTTTATTTCTGTCGCAGGTACAATAAATGCATCTTGTCTTATTCGTTCATCTTGGTATATATTTTATTAACATAGGTAAAGCAGGCTTTATCATATCGCATCTACAATGGTAAAGCAGGATGCTTGGTTAGAAGATTTATAATAGCGACACCTATCGACACGATTGGGAACCACCTGGTGTTCACGCAGATGTCGATTACACCTACGTTATTTATGTTCTTTTATGCTTACGGTCTTGTAATGTATTATTTCTTCTTTTTCTTGTATTTAAATATATTTTTTATGCGTTTACGTCTTCATGTCTTATATCGTATTTATGTAATGGCGGCCGGACTATCTATTTTTTTTTTTTTCGTGTCCGGGCGCTTTAATGGCCCGGCCCGCGAGCTAACTCCTCCAACATGGAGGTCGGAGACCTTAATTAGCGTGGGATCTCTAGTGTTGTTATACTGTCCCGACTAGTGATGTTCTTAGTTAGACGGCGTTAACACCTGGTAATAATCGATACTCGTATTGTAGTTCTAGGCTAGGTCCCGTCGCGTCGATAAGTACCGCTATTAGCCCTACAGATGGCGCTGTCGTATACACATTGAGTATTTACACCGGACTTGCCTTTAAATGCCTTTCCCATTGCCAAATATCTAGTTGAAAATGGGCTTTAAATTTGTTTGTAGTAGTACAAGATTCGTTTGAGCGCGCTTACGCTGACATTAAGCACATTGGGGCGTCAAAAGTCGTGCGTTATAATATTTGCCAATACCAAAACAAACTCTGTGTAAATATACATAAGGTTGGATTTCTGTAGAGAATGCTACGAATTTGGAGATGTCCATACATAAAAAACCGGCCAAGTGCGAGTCGGACTCGCGCACGAAGGATTCCGTACCATTATCTATGAAAACGAGCAAAAAATCACGTTTGCTGTATGGGAGCCCCCAAAAATATTTATTTTATTCTGTTTTTTTAGAATTTCTGGTTATAGCGGCAACAGAAATACATCATCTAGGAAAATTTCAACTGTCTTAACTATCACGTTTCATGAGATACAGCCTGGTGACAGACGGACGGACGGATGGACGGACAGCGAAGTCTTAGTAATTGTGGTTCCTGTTTTACCCTTTGGGTACGGAACCCTAAAAACTTAACAATTTATACTTAATTAGTGCAAAAAGAGGAACACGCGAGTCGTTGCTTTTATTTTCCATCAGGCGCTTCAACAGAGGTGGATCAGGTGGAACATTAAAGAGTTATCTATCTATCTAGACAAACTGCAGTCGCCCCAGTCGTTCGCGCAGTCGGTCCAGGAGCTGTTCATCGCGTTGCAACGGACTGGTGACCCCGCGCAACTGATCGTCATGAGCCTGCATCTCGACAGGCTCACCAACATTGATGCTAGCCTTGGTAAGCTACCACCAATCTATATACTAATATTATTAAGAGTGTGCGGGACCGGGATTTAAACTTGCACCCCTTACGTTCAAGGCGGGCGTTCTGGCCTACAAGGCTACCACTGCTACCAGGGCTAATAGTATACGAGACAAAAGTGCTGCCTGGTCTCATGGCGTTGCTGCTCCTGAGAATGTATTACTCATAATCCTTACTATTTATCATTTTAAAAAGAGTAACCATTGAGTCTCTTACCGGCTCTTCTCAGTGGTAGCAGCATTCCGAACCGGTGGTAGAATCTGACTATTTGTTTGTTTACGTTTCAAATACGTTTGTCAGATGCAAAGAGTCCGTCCTGGCAGCAGTTGGCCGAGCTGGTGACGTCGCTCAAGGAGGTGGTCGCCGCGCTCATTCACTACCTGCAGCAGCAGTCCACCCGGGACTCGAACCACAATCACAAACACATCACACTCGACCGATGTATGGAGCCTAATAGTGAGTCTCAACAATAAACAGGGTGTTTCAGAAGTCCGAAATAATACTTGGACGTTTGCATATAAGTATCGGGTATACAACTGAATGGTATAAAAATTTTTTTCGTCGTCAATTTCTATAACTTGCGATATCTCGAGTCCTATGTCAAATTTGCACGTTCTGTTTTGTGAATATAGGTAGCCATCCCTCAAGAGTGTAGTTTACACTGCTGGCTAGGGTTATGGATGTACCCAAAGGTCAGAACACAATACCTGTGACAAATATTCAAAGGTCTATAACTCAGAAACTATAATGGTTAGGTATAATCTGTCTTTACTAAGCATCTACATATGGGCTACCGTATATGTACCCAAAATATTATTTCGGACTTCTGATGCACAATGTATAGCGGACACCTGTAGGTTTAGCATGACCGTGTACAAATAAGTTTTATCTCTTTCAACTGTCAGATTTGTCGAGAAAATGACATCACTTCGAGCTTTTTGTACTGGACATGGCTCGGTGTGACGTGTACTGGTGTAAAATGATATATTTAGTGATACAACATTATCGCCTTCTGCTGCCGATATACATTTCACATTTATAATATCAGTAGATTTTTATTTTTTACAAAATATCTAAAGTGATGATATTTAATGGATTAACATTAGGAATGGCTCCACCTGCGATTAGCGGGTATTTTAGCCAGTGTCAAGTAATTAATAGCAAGTGCAAATTGGGCCCTGCCGGAGATATGCGGTAACATACATTAAAAAAACCGGGTTCCGTGCCATTATCTATTAAAACGGCAAAAAAGTCACGGTGGTTGTATGGGAGCCCCTTTAAATATTTATTTTATTCTGTTTTTTAGTATTTGTTGTTATAGCGGCAACCGAAATACATCATCTGTGAAAATTTCAACTCTAACTATCAAGGTTCATGAGATACAGCCTGGTTACAGACGGAAGGACGGACGGACGGACGGACGGACGGACAGACGGACGGACAGCGAAGTCCAAGCAATAGGGTTCCCGTTTTACCCTTTGGGTACGGAACCCTAATAACATACGCGTCGAATTGAGAACCTCCTCCGTTTTGAAGTCGGTTAAAAATAGGCGATGAATGTGATAAAGATGACAGATGAAAGTGTTTGTTGTCAGGTCAAACGGCCCCGCAGACGGCCGCGACCACGCCCACTCACGCCAAGTACAAGGTGGCGATGTGCAGGGACTCCGCCACCAGGGCGTACTGCCCGAGAGGCAGCAACTGCAGCTTTGCGCACACCGACGAAGACATGGACAGGTCAGTATCAATTGAACATTATCAATACAGAGTGTATCAAAAGTCTGAAATAAAATTTTGTGTGCATATATATTTTTGGATTCTATTCCTCGTTTTTTTATACAACATTTTTCAATATTGAACTCATTTAAATGTTTTTTTTTTAATATATGTATTTTTTTATTTTAGTTTTTATTTATTTTAGCATACTTTATTCTATAGATCTTTTCAATGTAAAAGTAACTAGTTTGTCCTATATAAATAAATAAATATACCTACTGTGCAGACATAGGTTTTATCTTTTTTCAACTGTCAGATTTGTCGAGGAAATGACGTCACTTCGAGCTTTTTGTACTGTGCATGGCTCGGTGTTACGTCATTATCTCTACAAATCTGACAGTTGAAAGAGATAAAACTTATGTCTACGCGGTCATGCTAAGCCTACAGAGCCACAAGTCCTCTAACACTATCGTTCTGGAGTTGGCATGACTTAATTTTTAGGGTTCCGTACCCAAAGGGTAAAACGGGAACCCTATTACTAAGACTTCGCTGTCCGTCCGTCCGTCCGTCCATGCGTCGGTAGTTATTTACTTTTTTACACGAATGGCAACGCTCACATGTCTATGCTCGAAAACGAAACGCATTTTCGGGGATAAAATTATAATTATAACATTATAATATTTAAAAAAAAACATTTTTAATTGAAAAATGTTTGCGTAAGCATTGTGGGGGGGGGGGGTAAGAGCTTTTCTTACTTTTGCTGACAAGTGGGATGGGGGAGGGGGGGGGGTAAATAATAATTGTAATAAATCTGCTTACGTAATATTTGAACGGCCCTTAAGGCAGAATTCCAGAACTTTTAATTCGTTGCTAGGCTATACTACAGAAGCGATATCACCGAGGGTAGGTTTCGACGCGGCAATTGTTAGGACATCGTTTTTATCAATTTTCAACCTCGAAGACATGAATTTTTGAAGTGTTAAAGTGATATTCACGTAAGTTGCCATTCACTAGCATACCCCATGGATAAATCTTTGTGGTTCAGTCTATGCATATTTTATTGTTGGTAAAGAGTAATCGTGGTGTTTTTTAGGGTTCCGTACCCAAAGGGTAAAACGGGAACCTTATTACTAAGACTTCGCTGTCCGTCCGTCCGTCCATCCGTCCGTCCGTTCGTCCGTCCGTCCGTCCGTCCGTCCGTCCGTCCATCCGTCTGTCCGTCCGTCCGTCCGTTTGTCACCAAGCTGTATCTCATGAACCGTGATAGCTAGAGAGTTGAAATTTTCACACATGATGTATTTCTGTTGCCGCTATAACAACAAAGGCTAATAATAAGAATAAAATAAATATTGAAGGGGGCTCTCATACAACAAAAGTGTTTTTTTTTGCCGTTTTTATAATGGGACCCTTCGTGCGCGAGTCAGACTCGCACTTGGCCGGTTTTGCCCATTCTTCTCAATATGAAATGCATTCTGAATGGGTGGCCCTACCACCCTTTATCATTTTGATTATTTATGATTCATAAATACCTGTATCGGTATATATGAATAAAAACATTCTGATTCATATACTTAAAATATTGTGTGTGGGGTTAAAAGAAAATTGTTTTATTGGTCCACCTCAGTGCATTTTTTATGGTCTTGTTATGGTCTGGTCTGGTTTTGTATGGTCAGTGGTGTAATCCAATTTTACCACAACATAAGTAATACATCAGCACGCCTGTATTACCCGAAAGGGTAGGCAAAGGTGCACTGTTCGCCCACACTTAGCCGATGTATTTTGGTCCCAATCTAATAGGCGGCGGGCCTATTGCCATTATACCGGGCACATTCTCCATCAATACGAGGGAGATTTTTGGGCTATAGTCCACCACCCTGGCCCAGTACGGGTTGGTGAACTTCACACGCCTTTCTATAGACGTGCAGATTTTCTCACGATGCTTTCCTTCACCGTTTCATAGCAAGTGGTAATCTCGGATGGAAATGATGTTCGCACATAAACCCAGAGGTGCGAGTCGGGGTTTGGTCTGCACACTTTGATTGCAATACGTGCGTTCGACTACTCTACTTAATATGAAATATATTATTTGAATAAGATAAATAATTGGACCTAAACCGCCTCAAAAAGACACCGATCTCGCCGGCGAGGTCGAGGAACCCCCTCTTCCGCTCGTAGGTGCATCTTTGCACCTAGGAGCGCAGTCACTACCTCTCCCCTCAGGGTAACTGCCCAAGCCGAGGTCGTGCCCTCTGTGGCGCCCTTGATCTAGTTGCCACCCCTTTCCGCCCTTAAGGCCTTGGTTGGAGTGCACTCTGCGCTCGCCACTCCTCCGGTAAAGCTGTAAAGGCCACCTCACGGCCAACAGTGTAAGTCCTTTCAAAAAAAAAAGGACCTAAACTCTTTAAAAAAGTTGGATATTTCGTAAGTAACAATCTTATACTAATCGCTTGTTAAAATTATTGTGTAGTAGGTATAGCTATGTCCAGCAGTGGTCGTCTCTGGCTGATAGGTAGATAGATAGGTAATCTAGGCTTCGGATGGCCGACTATGATCGTTAAGAACTTTGGAATGCTCCGCGAATCGTTTGTATATGTTCTATTTATTGCGAATATGTGTTTGTTGACGTGTATGCAATATAATTATATGTAGCACACACCTTACATTATATTCTGTAAATAAAACCCTGTGCGAATGCTATATTTTTTAATATCTATACTATAATATAATATTAAAAAGCTAAAGAGTTTGTTTGTTTGTTTGTTTGGTTGAACGTGCTAATCTCAGAAACTACTGGTCCGAATTGAATAATTATTTTTGTGTTAAATAGTTCATTTATCGGGGAAGGTTATAAGCTATATATCATCACGCTACGACCAATAGGAGCGGAGCAGCAACGAATAATGTGGCAAAAACGGGAATTTTCCCGAACATGAATCGGGTATTATAATAGACTTATAATCATACGGTCTTATTCATAAAAAGTTATGGAACACTTATAGTGTTCTATAAGCTCGCTATAGAAATATAGGCAAAAAATCGTATTCATAACAGCATTTTAACGCTAAACAGTTCTATAAACCTATCATAAAGTTATAGGAGCCTGGACCCTACTTTAACAGTATTTTATGATACAAGATGGCCGAACTCACAACAGCTGATATCTATCTCTCTAGGAACTGACATTTATTTGACAATGTTACAAAATTGAAGTAGGTCAGTCATTGAAAATTTGTAGTTTGTTTAGAATTTATCAATATTGCTGATTTTATTTGTAAAATAATGCAAGCGTTACGCCTTTTAACATTCTTTTGAGATTCCAAAATTATGTTAAAAAATTCGAATCAAACAAATAATGATTTGTTGTATTTGACCACTTGAAAAGTTGAAACAACTGGACGTTCTGTAGACAACAACATATGGTAATATTGTCTATGATAAGACGTTTTTGGACAAACGATACGTATTATCTGTGGTCGATTCGGTATTCTTGTCAAACTTGTTGGCGAACTTCATAATAATGGCAACATTTTTGCTTATAGACGATTATTAGTTATAGAAGGTTTAAAGAACTGTTATGAATAGACAAATTTATCGAACGTTTCATAAGCCTATCGAGCGTTTTAACTAATGAACGTTATAAACGTTCCATAAGCTTTTTTTATGAATAAGACGGATAGACTTTATAACATCACTCTACGCCAAAGTAACTATTAGCGCGGGTGAAACCGCGGGCACAGCTAGTTTATTATATTGTATTGTGTTACATAAGTTATTTATTAAATAAATTGAAATTGAATTGAATTGAAATGACTATGCCAATTAGCGAGTGTATTAGCAAATAAGTGTCTTATGATATGTATAGTTATTAAGGGTTACAACAATTTCGTACCAAAACAATAGTTTTGTCAATGGTTCCAAATAAACAGGAGGCCGGGCACCCAATTCTCCCAAAATCTTCATCATCTCTGATTCGACATATGTCTAATTACAGATAATGTCGATCATTAGAAAATTGCTCCATGATCAACGCACGACATCACAGGATGTAGAAGCATTGAGTGTGGAGTAGATTTTAATATATTGTCTTAGGTCCTATAACTGCAAGCATAAACATTTCGTATCACCAGAAATTAATGACAATAAATGACTGTCTAACCACTTATTTATACAGGGTGTTTCAGAAGTCCGAAATAATACTTTGACGTTTGCATCGGTATCGGGTATACAACTGAATGGTATAAAACTTTTGATCGACATTCGATGTTTTTCCAACTTTTTTTTCGTCGGCAATTTCTATAACTCGTAATATCTCGAGTCGTATGTAAAATTTTCATGTTCTGTTTTGTGAATATTGGTAGTCGCCCCTCATATGTGTAGTTTACACTGCTGAATAGGGTTATGGATGTACCCTAAAGCCAGAACACGATACGTGTGACAAATATTCAAAGGTGTATAAATCACAAACTATGATAGTTTAATATAAGCTGTCTTCACTAAGCATCCACGTATGAGATACCGTATATGTACCCAAAGTATTATTTCGGACTTCTGATTCACCCTGTATTTGTAAGACATAGATAGATAGATAGATAGATAGATAGGTAACTTTTTATTGTTCCACACCACAATAATTAACAGAATATAGTAGTAGGTATTCGCCGGTTTGAGCTCACGCCAAAAAAAAAAAAAAAAAAAGCTCATTCGTAGGGCATCGTCGCCTAAAAAAAAAAAAAAAAAAAAAAGTTTGGTATCGTTTTGGGGGTTTTCAGACATGCCCGATCGATCTGTGCAATCCCCGTTTTGATATCTCTTACGGTTCCCGAGATAGGTTTCAGGATCAGCGCTCATTAGATAACGTAATTACATCACGCTCGGCGCTAATGAGGGTTTGTCATTGTTGTTAATGAGGGTCTCTTGTACCTAACAATGCATCTGTTTGAAATGATAAATCTTGGTTATTTTATAAATCTTTATTAATCAAAAAAAGCATTTAAACATATCATGAAGTAATATATCATTGTACAGTGTATTAGTATCGAATATTCGTATAAAATCAGACATTTTATTACCATTGAATTTATAGTACAGATACAACAAACAATATTCACCGCATACGGATGTTAAATCATTTTGTAACCTATCGCTATTAAATTGCCACTGTCGGGAATTCCTCTTTAAAAATGATCTGTGGTAACCTGTTGGCGGTCGACCATAAGAATCAAAATATTGCCCAACCCCGCTATCATCAATGTGTATTGCTATCCAATGAGATCCAGGCTTTGTATCAGGGTCTAAATTGCTTATTATGTATGTTGGAGTATGACTGTATATTGGCAATCGGTTGGCAGCATACACATTAAATTGTAAGCTTGGATGAATTTTGCACAAATGTTTCTGGATATCTATTGTGTTCATAATGGTCACTGAATCGTCCGCCGCATCGCTAACTGTTAACTATCCAACTTATCAGATGCAAGTGTATAATTTAAGGTATTGACTTGGTATTTCAAGTCTGCTGAGGTCATGGAATAAATACAACGATATGCTGAAAATTATGGGTTTATTCAATTAAAAAGCTTAAAACTATTACAATGAATACTTAAAACAACTACAATAAAATACTAACGTAACCATAACAATGAAAACTTAACACTATTATAATAAAATACTAACCTAACCTAACATACACTTAACGTGATAGTCAACGAAATTGATGTTTTAGCTACTATAGTCTACTGTAACATTACGGTTTTTGTCAATTTCAATAACATTATCGAACTCAGCATAAACAATACAGTTGATGGTTTGCGAAAGTGCTGATTCAAAACGAACTTCCAATCTCACGCTTCCATGTTTTATAAGATTCCAATGGCCTGATGAGCTAGCTGATAGATCGGGTGTTAAGTCAAAAGCTAATAGACAATAACCTTGTGCATATTGTTCCCTAGATATGCCATTACCTTCGTTAAGGAAATGTATACCCGTTCCAGAGAATAATGTGTGATAAGCTGAAGTGTAAATATTATTCTCGAATGATGGTTGTAAAGCTTTGGAAGGTATTTGTTGTCCATCAATATATAAAGAAAATGTATTAAAATTGTGATTTTCAAAATTAAATGGATTTTTTGTGAGTTTGCCATTAAAGGCTGCGTTATTAACAAATCCTATTATGCATCTTTTAGGTACTTGTCCTAGAAAAATGTTATCTAGTGTTTTTCCCTGAACTCCCGATGGAATTGTCAAAACTTTAACTTCAGCACGCGTAATAGGATATTTAGCTGTAGTAGAGGCTAAGACTTTTTGATGTGCAAGTAAAACTGTTGGATTGATTCGTGCTCTACGGACAATAAGCGTTGCATCAGTAATACACACTTTCAATTTTAAATCATCTGAAGAAGCCATTAAGTTGAATGTTTCTCTGGAACGAACTAATTTAACAGACATCTCAACACCATTAATTAAAAACTTTTCTTGGTTGAATATATCACCATGCAGATGCCCAATCATTTCAATTTCTTTACTTTCGGCTGTTAATTCATGTCTTTTAGTGAACCCTTCATTTTTCTCATCGGTTGAGTCCATTTTCCCAGCTGTATCTTCATACCAAAGACTGCATGTTAGATGAGATTCTTTTGATGCAGGAGCATAATTCAACAATGTTTCCATGTAAGCACGATAGGCGTATGTATTATTTGGTGGAGACACAAGTTTTTGATTCAAATAAACATCGAGCTGACTAAATAATGAATGTAACCAATTGTTTATTGGTGCTGCTGTCGTTGTAGCTATCAGTTTTGTTGAGTCTTGGTTTAGTATCTTTGCTTTAATATGAATCAAAGTATGAGACAAATCTATGTAGTCATCACCGGTTCCTGGTACTTGAAATTCGATGGGGCCATCATCGGCGAGAGATGAAATAGGTTTGTAATGTATCCACATTCCATTTTCTATACTTGTTTGTGTAGATGGTAAAGCAAATAAATCTAGCTCAGACTTAATGCACTCACAAGAATGATTGTGTAAAAAAGACATTTTATTATTATTTAAGAAAATATATCTTTGATATTATTATGTGTCAACTTTGTTTTTTTGTTAGCACCTTTCACTTTAGCACGTAGCGGTGGAATGAATGAAGCCAGACGTTTTTTCTTAGTTATATATCCTGATCCAGACATATTAATTCGATCAATTTTCTCATCGGCTTTTCTTTTTAAGTTTGATCCAGCCTCTTTCAATCGAGTTTTAATAGAATCTTCCATAGGACGTGCACTAACCATATCCGATAAAAGTCCCACGCCTGCATTTAAAACCTCTTTACCGATCGCTCGAGCTCCACTAGAGAGCAATGGTAAAACTGATCTGAATAAGCCTCCTAGAAAGCTACCGATTCCATGACCGCGTTGATATGGTGCTCCTCTATAAATTACTCCAATACCTGATCCAGCTTGATGTGAATAGTAATGTTCGTAGGGACAACTTGTATTATTACGTTGTAGGTGCATTATAATTTTTTAAAATGTAGTTTAATAGCCACAGTTCCGAACTGGAATGGTATTTTATGTCCTGTGCTTGATCTTATATCTATTTCAATGGTATCAAACTCTCTACGCATGACAGACAAGTAGTGAGGTGGTGAGAAAACATGCATTTTATTAGCACCGTAAATATATTTTGAAGGGTCTAAAGGTATTATTCTGAGAAGAGGCGTCATTACATCTCCAACGATCTGAGGCTCGATTATATCACAATAAACAAATAACTGAGATGGCAACCCTAAATGTAAATTCGCTGGACACTTTCCAAGCCTCTTAGAAACAATGTTTTTATTAGGTTCAAATCCTAGTTGAAGAGACAAATTCGGCGATAACATTATTGATTTTATTGACTCATCATTTACAGTAACAAATACAAACTTTGATATCTCATCATAGCGAAACTTCACTTTCTCCTTCAAACTGTTTAGTACCACCATAATTTGTTCAATATTATCATAGTTTGTGGCTGGTATATGAGATTTGTAGTATGCTAGGGAGTTGCCAGGAGTGCCGGTATTATCGGGTATTTTCATCCATTTCCTAATGTAAACAACGTTTTCATGTTCTTGAACAGTAAACATCGTACATGGATACTGGAATTCAACCACACCAACCGACCACGATCCTTCCAATATGATTGGTTTAGGTAATTTTGTTGAAAAAAGAGTTGTTGAGTTTTCTGGAAAGTATTCCATAGAACTATTACTAAGTAAGGTTAAATAAAAACTTTCTTTCATTGTAACGTTTCTAAACTAGAAGCCAAAATCCAAGAGTTAAATTTATCTGGATAACCTTTCCACTTCACTAACAGTTGCTTTCTGTTGCCAGAGTAGCGAGTGCTAATTATTTTATCTATTTTATACTTGGAAGTGGGGCTATAATCTATTTTTTGCAATTCTCTTTCATAAAAAGTACCTACTATCGCTTCATTTAGTAAATCTTTCAGTGTATATACTATCCAGGGTGACCTATCTATTATTGAAGATACCATAAAAATTTCGTCACTCCAATTGGATTCATAACCTTTTTGAAATATATGTTTAAATTTTGTAATTCTTACATGATCACCAACATGAAATTTTGGTGGTGGTGTAATATCGGAAGCTTGTTTTGTACTACCCTTTTCATATAAATTATTCCAAACAGTCATTATATTGTTTGAATTTACATCACAAGGACTCATTTTAATACTGGAATGGTAACCATGATTATATGCATATAACAAGTCTTGTAAAATATCTATATACCTATATGTATTTTTATGAGTAAAATAACGCCACATTTTCATCTTGAGTGTTCTTTGAAATCTTTCCACAATGCTTGCTTTAATATCAGGATTATTTGTTGTATAATAGTTTATATTTTTACTCCTAAAATACTTTTGTACATCTTTTGAAACAAATTCAGTTCCTTTATCCGATTGTATATGTGTTGGAGTGGTACCGGCCTCATTAAATATGTGTTCAAAACATTTTTTAATAGTTTCAGAATTTTTATTTTTCATGGACATAGCATAAGCATATTTAGTAAATACATCAATAACACAAAGAATGTAATTATAACCATCATTATATTTAGAATAAGTTCTCATATCACTTAAATCAGCCTGCCAAAGTTCATTTAGATTAGATAAAATGTATTTATTCCGAGGGAATCGTCTGTGCACTGGCTTATGAAGTGTGTAAGTTTCTTGAGCTTGCAACCATTTCTTGATGTCACCTCTAGTCATTTTACCTTTCATAGCTGTTACTAGTTTGGTGATACTACCATATCCGGCAGGATGTGATGCATCATAATATATTTTATTGATTTCTAGTAAGGAGTCCATTTTTCCCAATCAATCTTTTTCTTTAGTTTTCTTTGATACTTTTGATCAGCACTTGTTGGTGTAGCATAGATTTCCTCATCCACAGAGTGTTGTGGATGATCATTCGATTGGAGTTTATTTATGTATTCACTTCTGTCTCACAAAAAATCCATTTAATTTTGAAAATCACAATTTTAATACATTTTCTTTATATATTGATGGACAACAAATACCTTCCAAAGCTTTACAACCATCATTCGAGAATAATATTTACACTTCAGCTTATCACACATTATTCTCTGGAACGGGTATACATTTCCTTAACGAAGGTAATGGCATATCTAGGGAACAATATGCACAAGGTTATTGTCTATTAGCTTTTGACTTAACACCCGATCTATCAGCTAGCTCATCAGGCCATTGGAATCTTATAAAACATGGAAGCGTGAGATTGGAAGTTCGTTTTGAATCAGCACTTTCGCAAACCATCAACTGTATTGTTTATGCTGAGTTCGATAATGTTATTGAAATTGACAAAAACCGTAATGTTACAGTAGACTATAGTAGCTAAAACATCAATTTCGTTGACTATCACGTTAAGTGTATGTTAGGTTAGGTTAGTATTTTATTATAATAGTGTTAAGTTTTCATTGTTATGGTTACGTTAGTATTTTATTGTAGTTGTTTTAAGTATTCATTGTAATAGTTTTAAGCTTTTTAATTGAATAAACCCATAATTTTCAGCATATCGTTGTATTTATTCCATGACCTCAGCAGACTTGAAATACCAAGTCAATACCTTAAATTATACACTTGCATCTGATAAGTTGGATAGTTAACAGTTAGCGATGCGGCGGACGATTCAGTGACCATTATGAACACAATAGATATCCAGAAACATTTGTGCAAAATTCATCCAAGCTTACAATTTAATGTGTATGCTGCCAACCGATTGCCAATATACAGTCATACTCCAACATACATAATAAGCAATTTAGACCCTGATACAAAGCCTGGATCTCATTGGATAGCAATACACATTGATGATAGCGGGGTTGGGCAATATTTTGATTCTTATGGTCGACCGCCAACAGGTTACCACAGATCATTTTTAAAGAGGAATTCCCGACAGTGGCAATTTAATAGCGATAGGTTACAAAATGATTTAACATCCGTATGCGGTGAATATTGTTTGTTGTATCTGTACTATAAATTCAATGGTAATAAAATGTCTGATTTTATACGAATATTCGATACTAATACACTGTACAATGATATATTACTTCATGATATGTTTAAATGCTTTTTTTGATTAATAAAGATTTATAAAATAACCAAGATTTATCATTTCAAACAGATGCATTGTTAGGTACAAGAGACCCTCATTAACAACAATGACAAACCCTCATTAGCGCCGAGCGTGATGTAATTACGTTATCTAATGAGCGCTGATCCTGAAACCTATCTCGGGAACCGTAAGAGATATCAAAACGGGGATTGCACAGATCGATCGGGCATGTCTGAAAACCCCCAAAACGATACCAAACTTTTTTTTTTTTTTTTTTTTTTAGGCGACGATGCCCTACGAATGAGCTTTTTTTTTTTTTTTTTTTGGCGTGAGCTCAAACCGGCGAATACCTACTACTGAATATTACACAATTTATACTAGTTCAGTTCTGGTTTTTTGTGGGCCCAATAATTGCCGTGAAATACATAAATTGTGTCATCAGCGTCAGCGTAACAAAGAATATTTGCAGAACTATTAACGGTTTTGTGTGTATCATTCATGTATTTGGCAAAAAGCGTGCGACTCAAAACACTACGTTGTGATACTCCGAAATCAATCGGCAGCTCGTTACTCTAGAAATCACCTTTTTTTGGGACTAAGCCGGTCACACATTCCTACCACTGTTACTCCTGTAAGTCAGGATCGACAGCGGTGTCCATTGAACACACCGAGGTTTGACCCTCGGCTAGTCCCGGGGAAAAGCTAAGTTGTCTTGGAACCGGCACGAATTTAATCTAAAAAGGTGTAGGAAGAGTTGGAAGAAAAACCTTAGCCAATTTCGCATGTTGGTAAAGTAATTTCTAAACCATTTTAATCCTCTTATGCCTATAATGAATCCACACCGTGTCGAGATCTAAACGAATTTATCACTGTCCCAGTTGGCTCAGCATGTACGCGTAGACATAAATTTTATCTCTTCCATTTGTTAGACTTGTCGAATAAATGATGTCACATAGAGCTTTTACTACTAGACAAAGCTCGATTGAAGTGACGTAATTTTATTGACAAATCTGACAGGTGGAAGAGATGAAATGTACGTCTAAGCGATCATTATGGGCTTGTAGTAAGCTTAGCATGACCGTGTAGACATCAGTTTTATCTCTTGCAACTGTCAGATTTGTCGTGAAAATTACGTCACACCGAGCCATGTCACAATCAGCTCAAAGTGACGTTATTTCTCGACAAACCTGACAGTTGCAGAAATAAAACTTATGTCTATACTTTTTAAAAGATATGGCCTCCGTCGTATTTAGTGGATGATTTTGCCAACAACAGAGTATGTAAAAGCAGTTGGTCGGTCGGTGAGATTCTATGGTGAGACTTTACAAGATAATAATGAGAAAACTACAAAACTACTACTACTAAATGTATTTTTATATATTTATTTAAAAATGTAATTTATAAGAAATAAAGAAAACTACATTTTGTAATAAGAATGTACAGTTGAGTAAACAACAAAACTTCCATATTAAACTGGACGGTAAATGGACCTGTTATAGTAAAAAAAAATTATAAAACGCAACAAGAGGTAACAGTAAATATGAATGAACAGGTAATAAATATATGACTTTGATTTATTGACCCATCTTGACGTATGGGAACTGTCCAAAAGAACAAAGTTATATCAGCGGACCGATTATGTACCTCCAATTTCTATTGATTCTCGTTTAAAGTTTCTCATTTTATCTGGGTCAAGCATGGTATTATACTCGTCCGTGCGGATGTGTCTACGGCTGTCATCGCTATTAGATTGGAACAAGATTTATCCAAACTTAAAAAAATGATTACTTTGTTTTTTGTGCCCTTAACATATTTTATTTTAATATTAATCACACTCTTGTTAACATTAAGTGTTATTTACCACTGTCTCCAAATTATCATGCGCCGACTCTGGAAACCTGCACGTCTGAGGGAACTTGGCTAGTTCTCGATAGATGTGTGAAGTCTGCCAACCCGCACTGGGCCAGCGTGGTGGACTATGGCCTGAATCCCCCTCGCATTGAGGGGAGTCCCGTGCCAGCAGTGGGACGTTAAAAGGGCTGTAGTAGTAGGTTAAGTTTGCAATTTTAACACTTCTTTCCGGGCCAAGTCATAGCTCCGAGGCGTTAGTATAAAATATTTTAGCTTTCAATAGGTTCGCACCACCAAATTGTGGAATGAACTTCCTGCAGCGGTGTTCCCGGACCGATGCGACAAAGGTATCTTCAAGAAACGAGCATACTCATTCCTTAAAGGCCGGCAACGCACTTGCGATGCCCCTGGTGTTGCAGGTGTCCATGGGCGGCGTTGATCACTTACCATCAGGTGAAACGTCTGCTCGTTTGTCTCCCTATCTCATAAAAAAAAAAAAAAAACTAAAAATATATGAGATCAATCCCAAAGGGCTGACATTAGGAGCTGGGAGTGAAAAATATTTTTTCCAAAAACATTATTTTTATAGGTTTGACTTTGCATTTCTTCACTGATTCCAATACGTTATTTGCACTAAATCGTAAAATCTATGGTTTAAGACATTTATTTCTCCAAAGCAGAATACAATAATTCACTTAGAATGAGAAACACTGGTTGCATTAAACGTTCATTGGAACGAGTATCGGAACGGTATGTTTTAATTAACATAGGTACTTACAATATTAACTTATCAATCAATTAGTAAAATAAAATAAGCTATGCTAAAAGAGATTGAAATTCGATGGTTTTTTTTTTTTTCTTTATGTAAGTAATCTGCAAAATTTATTATTATTGGTATTAAAGTTTATGTAAATATTCCGTGTGAGATACTTACACTAATATACAGGATGTATCAGAAGTCCGAAATAATACTTTGGGTACATATACGGAAGCAAATATGTGGATGCTTAGTGTACACAGTTTATACCTAACTATCATAGTTTCTGAGTTATAAACCTTTGAATATTTGTCATAGGTATCGTGTTCTGGCCTTTGGGTAAATCCATAACCCTATTCAGCATTGTAAACTACACTAAGGAGGCGCGACTACCAATATTCACAGAACAGGACATGCAAATTTTACATAGGACCCGATATATTACGAGTTATAGAAATTGACCACGAAAAAAAAGTTAGAAAAACATGTTCGAATTTCGATCAAATTTTTATACCATTTAGTTGTATACCCGATACTGAAGCAAACGTCAAAGTATTATTTCGGACTTCTGAAACACGCTGTATTTAAAAAAATGTCATAATATGAAATCTTGAAAATCAAATTTTTCAAATTAATAAACAGCTTTTAAAAAGTAAGTTGTACTAAAATCAGAAATAACTCCATAATTTATTTCATTTGGTCACGTCATTGAAGAATATCGGTGAAAGACAACGGTCATTGAAAAACATATACAGCAATTTGTTCAAACATTGAATGTTTGTATCGTCTTAAATTTATTTAAATGCACAATTTTTAAAGCATGGTGGTATTGAATCATTGGTATATACGTAATATTATCCACTAATAAATGGACTAGAGCATGCTGTTCTTACGTAAAACAAAGTCTTATCCAATGATATAAGAAAGTACAGTTACCTAAATATGCCAAAAATAGGTAACAAAAAAAAGTTAAAAAAAATAATTTTTTTTTTACAAAATGAGCGAAATTATGATATTTAATGGAATAATATGAGGAATGGCATCACCTGCGACTAGCGCGGGTATTTCGCCAATGTCAAGTAATTAATAGCAAGGACAAATTCAATAAATACATGTAATAAATAAAAATGAATGATGACAGTGATAAAGATGGCGGATGAATATAAAAAAAAGTCATTTAGTCTGATATGTCTTGACATAAACAATCTGAGACAAGTAGACGTCAAAGTCACACACAAAATCGGACGTGTGAAACGGTCAAATGTTAGCAAAAGTACCCTTTTTGGTATGCACACATGCTATTAGCAGTGGTAGCCGGTCGAACGCACGCCTTGCAAATCAAAGTGTGCAGGTTCAAACCCCGGCTCGCACCTCTGGGTTTATGTGCGAATCTCATTTTCATCCGAGATTAGCACTTGCTATGAAACGGTGAAGGAAAACATCGCGAGGAAACCTGCACGTCTATAGAAAGGCGTGTGAAGTTCACCAACCCGCACTGGGCCAGCGTGGTGGACTATAGCCCAAAAATCTCCCTCGTATTGAGGGAGAATGTGCCCGGTAAAATGGCAACAGGCTCGCCCCCTATTACATTGGGACCAAAAATACATCGGCGAAGTGTGGGCGCACTACAGTGCACCTCTGCCTACCCCTTCGGGGAATACAGGCGTGATGATGTAATTATTAGCGGTCGTAGTATATTCCGTGACTACGGCAAACAAAGACAACCAACGCTTTAAATTTCACGCGCCCCGGCCGAATTGCGTTCGCCGTAAATACCGTAAATACCGTAAATATTAGATAAATGAATACCACATGATGCTAAATTCGCTGGGCATCCCTATGGAAATATTTTGACGTATTCGTTGTAACTACAGCACTGCCTCCTCCGGTAAAGCTGTAAAGGCCACCTCACGGCCAACAGCGTAGTCCTTTCAAAAAAGAACTACAGCACTGTCTGAACTAGGGCTGCCAACTTAAAAAAAAAAAAAGTATAAAATGCTTTGGATAATAAAAAAATTAAGTACCTATTAATAAGAAAAAAAAGATTACCTATTGTTCAATTTTTATGTTTTTATTGCCTTAAAAACTTATTTTTGTGTGCTTTTAACGCATGCCAACATTTTTTTGCTATCTTTAAATGTTTCAAAGCTTGTTTGACAATCAAATTCACCACCACACACCACATTACATCTGAGTGTGTGTGTGTTTAGTAATTATAAATAGTTTCCATCATCCGTTTTCACTTATGTGTACCGTTAAATAGTTAAGTACCCATAATGAGTGTTTTGTTTTACGCATCACAGTAATGGTTGGAAATAAATTATTTTCACATACTTTATTGGTATGCAAAAGTATAAAGTATAATTACCAATAATAAAGTAGGATACGTTATTATAAACTATGGTTGACAACCCTAGTCTGAGCGGACCCGGTGCCCGTGAAGTTTGGTGGGGAAAATAAGTTATCACATCAATCAATTCCCGACAGTCGCGTGCAGTGGACGTTACACCGTTGACACCTGTAGGGAAAATCATGTGAGTACTTACCTACTTATCGGCTACTTATCGTAATATAGCGTAATTCTATTTTTTTACGTCTTTATTTAATACCTACATATTTGATTGTTTCGATTATGCGTGGAGGATGCATTACGCATTTTTTTTATAGTTTTGCGTGTCAGTCGATAATAACAATAATTTTGTGATGTTTAGTGATGACTTTAAACATTAATAAATTTGAAATTTTAGACTCAAGTTCTGTTTAGTGAGCCGTATTAGGGATTTAATACAATAATAACACTGGAAGTAACACCGATACCCATGTTCGCTGCGCGCTCGCTCAAGACGTTTTACGTTTACCCCCGACTTTTGTAATTTTTACTGTATTGTGCATGCTCCCAAGCATTATTTTATTATTATTATCATCGTATTTTATTTTATTTATACGTTTATATTTGAAAGCTAAATGTACACTATACTAAAGAGCACATTATTTATTATTATAAATTTATTTATATTATATAATTTATTTTATATTATTATATATTTATTTATTATTATAAAAAAAAAAAAAAATAATCCTTTCAGGGTACATCAATAGTGCTATGTTAATTTTAATTATAGTCTTTGTCATGTCAAAAGTTTGTAATAGGTTTATACTAACCTGACGGACCTTTTTACTTTATGTTTATTTCACCTAGATTAAAGCACTGGGTTGTAATTATTTTTATTTGTTTACTCAATAAAGAATTTTACAATCAAACAAATACGTGGACGTTATCGAAAGCCACCACCATTGTTCAACATTTTCACATTTTGATACAGTTCCAATATTTAAGATCAATCGTGGCCCTCCATAGATGCATAGATGGATCACGTATTATCTTATCTTATCTTTTTTTTTTTGGAGATACATAATTTATTGAACAACTATTTACAAAATATTTACAATGCAAAACAAAATAAGTTAAAACTAATAAGAAAATATATATTTATAAAATATGTAAAAAATTATCTTTATAAATTATATTTATTATTAAAATCAGCTCTAAAGGCAACACACTGGAGCTATATGTACCCGTGTATTTGTAATAAGTTTTGGTGATTTAAAAAAAAAAAAATTGCCCACTGAATTTCTTGAAATGCAAGTAAACTAGACAATTTGTAAGTAGCCTTTACAGAATAAATTATTTGACTTTACCTGCCCCGTTACCACGACCTGTCTTGCAGCAATCATTTTAATAAAATTTTCTTTCTTTTTATTACATTTATTTATTTATTTATTTGTTAGACCATTGACCCGAAAAGAAGAAGAAAAAGAATATTACTTTCATTTTTTCGACAGTTTAATTCAATACAATATCTGTCAAAAAAAATTAAGTATAATACCTGAAGCGGTGCAAAGTCCCCTGATTTTGATAATTACCGGCACTAACAGTTTAATTGTACTGCCCACATATTTTATGAGAAATAAGTATTATTTGTATTCCGCTTTACGGGAATCGTTCCATTTTAAAGGATGAAAAGTAATTTACATTCTGTCCGTGCACGGCGCCTCATTCAACAGGTGGTCAATGAAATTTGGTACTGGACTAGAATACTTTGATAATAGGTTTCGGTAAGATAAAACTAGATACCTACTATAATTATTTATTGACGTATTTCAAAGCGTAATATGTGGGTGGGATGTGGGGAAAGTACTTTTTTTGTACCCAGCCACCCCGTCTCGTCGGTGAAATTTTATTTTCAAACGGGATTTTCATCTGACATTTATTTTTGTTTGCGTTTTGTTTTTATACTAGTCAGTCGTTCCGTTTGTGAGATTTTAATATTGCAACGTTTTCCGCAAAAAATCAAGCGGGCGTATGTTAGAATAAACAGAACTATGCACCAAAGCCAAAAGCTAAAGCCTTTGGAACTAGCTTGTTAGTCTTTGGCTATATTACCCATTCGGAGAAATGCAAGCTTGGATTTTTATATAAATGGTAGTTCGGATACGTGCGTACAAAGTATAATTGTAACCGAGGGTATGAAAATCATCCAGTGTAGGTAGATACATAATGAGCATGTATGGATAGTTACATATGTCACAAAAAAGGCTAAAGAGGTTACACAATGAACTTTAAAATGGGGATATGCGTTACTAAACCTTTTTGTTCAATATAAACTGACAATCGTAAACTAATTTAAACTTTGTCCTAATGATACAAGAAGTGTTTTCGATTGTGAAAGACAACTGTCGTTTGGGGAATTTTGTTCTCATCAAGTACCTACAAATTTTATTCTCTTTGATAATTTTGAAGTCTGTTCGTCCTTATATTTTTGATGCCGACAGTAGGTAAATAAAACATGAAAAGAGAATTATCAGTGGTGGGTTGCTCATTAGGGGAAGATTGGCGGGGTAAGTCCTACGCCTCCCTATATTTTACTAGTAAGAATCCTCTTCAAAGCCTTTTTCCACTAAAATAAATTAATTGCCTCTAAATACATAATCCCCTTCCAAGAAAAGTGTCGTAATGAGATAGCTATATATACCTGTTTAGGTCGCGCACTTTTGATCAATAGATTTGCATATTTTTATGAAACATTTTCCTTCATAGAATTACTTATAATAAGTAAGTCATGCAGTTTTTTTCTTCCAACTCCTTTTTTTCTTCCAACTCCTCCTACACCTTTTTCGATTAAATTCGTGCGGGTTCCAAGACAATTTAGCTTTTACCCGGGACTCACCGAGGGTCAAACCTCGGTGTTTTCAATGGACGCTGTCGATCCTGGCTTACAGGAGTAACAGTGGTGGGAATGTGTGGCGGGCTTAGTTCCATAACAAAAAAAAGTAAGTCAAGCAAGACTAGTTAGTACAAAGGTTGATCTCGCAACAAGCTTTTAGATCATTTAATAAATTGTGTAATACATGTACTAAATTCATGTGTGATATGTGTCTAGTCCGACGTAGATTGGCACCTAGCTGGCATGTGGATGGTCAGTAATTTACGGGCCTTTGAATGTTTGTTACAAAATTTTATACGAACTACGTGGTCCCCACGTCACTAGAATTAGGAAATAATCGGAAAATTAATATCATATTAAAAAAAAACACTTAATTTTTTACATATACCTATCAATTAAGTATGCGAAACTCGTGCGTATTTTAAAGTGAAATACATTATATCGGATATTAGAAACACCCTGTACCTATTTATATTGATAGATGTGTGACGCGAATAGTCTTCATAATGTATGTTTTTACAGGTACCGAGTTCATCATATAAACGGGAACTTTGTGGTGGTGCCGGTGGCACACGTTGCCCCGATGATGCAGGCGCCCAGACATCCGGGCATGCCGATCCCCCAGCCTCCCGGCTTCCCGCCGTTCATCCCCCAACCAGCCATGGACAACCAAGGCTATCGTATGTATCACTTGGTACAGAACCATAATACCAATTTTGCCAATACCAAAACGAACTCTGTGTCAATATGCATAAAAATTAAATTTCTGTCGTAAAAGCTTAGCTCCCACGCGTCGAAATTCACTCGCACTGTCAGTGTCATCGCGTGGTAGAATGAACTTTGTGTATGTGTCAATACAGTCCGTTTTGCTATTGGAAAATAATTTGACAGTGTGCAGAACTCCCGGACAACCAAACAAACTCGACAAACGATTTTCGTTAGGTTTTCTTAGTTTTTACGTAATGATGAAATTTAATAGCTCCGTCCCCCGTTTGCGGATATTTCTCCCAGGGTCGAGTAATCAATAGCAAGAGAAAATTCAATAAATACACATTATAAACATAATACAAAAGTAGCAGTGGTAGCCTCGCGGGCAAGAACGCCCGCCTTGAACGTAAGGGGTGCAAGTTCAAATCCCAGGCCCGCACCTCTGAGATAATTTTCATGTGCGAATGTCATTTTCAACAATGATTACCACTTGCTGAACGGTGAAGGAAAACATCGTGAGGAAACCTGCACGTCTATAGAAAGGCGTGTGAAGTTCACCAACCCGCACTGGGCCAGCGTGGTGGACTATGGCCCAAATCTCCCTCGTATGGAGGGGGAATGTGCCCGGTATAATGGCAATAGGCTCGCCCCCTATTACATTGGGACCAAAATACATCGGCGAAGTGTGGGCGCACAACAGTGCACCTCTGCCTACCCCTTCGGGGAATACAGGCGTGATGATGTATATAAACGATGTTATGATGATAATGGATGATGAACGTGATGCAGATAGCGGATGACCGACCCCCTTCGTCTTCCGTAACGGTTTTCATCAGTTGCGTCTGCAGTCTGCACCTACTTGTTTTGACAAATCAACTTGCCATTTTTAGGGTTCCGTACCTAAAAAGGAAAAAACTGAACTCTTATAGGATCACTATGTTGTCCGTCTGTCTGTCTGTCAAGACCTTTTTTCTCAGAAACGCGTAAAGGTATAATGTTTAAAGATATTTATTCTCATAAAGACAAATCGCCGCTTACGTGAGAACAGATTTTACTTATAAGTAGTAGTTACAGTTGTCGTTCGAATTTCGCTTTGCCCCGACAGCACTTTCAGTATTTTCAGTGCATATTCAAGAGTATTTGTCAACGACGTGTTGTGCCAGTTTTGATTTGAAAGTGCTAAGTGAACTTACATTTTTTATAGTTGACGGTGTTTGGTTATAAAGCTGTGCTCCTTCAAAAGTAAGCGTTTTGTAGGGTTCCGTACCCAAAGGGTAAAACGGGAACCCTATTACTGAGACTTCGCTGTCCGTCCGTCCGTCCGTCTGTCACCAGGCTGTATCTCATGAACCGTGATAGTTGGAGAGTTGAAGTTTTCACAGATGATGTATTTCTGTTGCCGCTATAACAACAAATACTAAAAAACAGAATAAAATAATTATTTAAGGGGGCTCCCATATAACAAACGTGTTTTTTTGCCGTTTTTTATAGAGAATGGTACGGAACCCTTCGTGCGCGTGTCTGACTCGCACTTGGCCGGTTTTTTTTCCGTAGTTTGACCTTATCGTGTGTAAAATTAGACAAAACTAAACAATAAAACTAAACTAAAAACTTGACAATTTGTAAGTGCCCCCATAGGCCTATACAAAATAAATGATTTGACTTTGATTTGATTAACTAACTTGCTCGACGCGTGGTGGGTCGACTAGCTATTTGCTTTGATTTCGTAAATGATAGGTTAGTATGGAGTGAGCCGTGTAATATTTTTCTGATGAGAATGCATGTATTGTAAACATATAATTGTTTTATGTTCATCAACTTAGTTTCTGTGTATATTTTGGAAGTCGGAGTTAAGAAATGGTATTGGAAGATTACTTTGATGATTTTGTTTTGAATTATATATATATATAATAAGCAGTGGTAGCCGAGTGGTCGAACGCACGCTTTGCAATCAAAGTGCGCAGGTTCTATCCCCGGCTCGCACCTCTGGGTTCCATGTGCGAATCTCCTTTTCATCTGAGATTATCACTTGCTAAGAAACGGTGACGGAAAACATCGTGAGGAAACCTGTGTGCCCGGTATAATGGCAATAGGCTCGCCCCCTATTACATTGGGACCAAAATACATCGGCGAAGTGTGGGCGCACTGCAGTGCACCTCTGCCTACCCCTTCGGGGAATACAGGCGTGATGATGATGATGATGATGTTTTGAATTATTTGAATCAAATTTATTTGTTCAAACATGAGTGTGCATACAAACAAGTGAGTAAGTAGTAAACAGATGTTCTCGTCATGTTTGCCACATATATGGCGTACAAATATTAGGTATTTTAAAAAAAAATAGTTAATTAAAAATATTAAAAGGAACAAAAAAATTAAATTATAATAAAATTAAAATTATAAAACATTCAAACAACAGAAAAACAATATTTGTTAGGTAATTAAGTATTATAACAATAATAATTATTTATTTATAATATATCAATTAAAAAGTCTGCAACATTGTAGTATGCCTTATCAGATAGGACGGCTTTGAGTTTTCTTTTAAATGCTTCATTACTAAGCTCTTTCCAATTCTTAGGCAACTTATGAAGATACTTATGTAGATCAGCTAGTTTGGTTTTCGCGGCGCTGCCCCAGATTTATCTATACAAATAAATAAAATTGGAGTGTCTGTTTGTAATATCAAAATAACACTTTTTTACCAAATGCGTATGAAAGTATATACTACTACTACTACTACTACAGCCCTTTTTTTTAACGTCCCACTGCTGGGCACGGGCCTCCCCTCAATGCGAGGGGGATTCGGGCCATAGTCCACCACGCTGGCCCGGTGCGGGTTGGCAGACTTCACACATCTATCGAGAACTAGTCAAGCTCCCTCAGACGTGCAGGTTTCCTCACGATGTTTTCCTTCACCGTTTCTTAGCAAGTGATAATCTCGGATGAAAATGAAATTCGCACATGGAACCCAGAGGTGCGAGCCGGGGTTTGAACCTGCGCACTTTGATTGCAAAGCGTGCGTTCGACCACTCGGCTACCACTGCCTTCCACTCGGCTACCACTGCCTTTAACGAAAACGCAATTTTAAAATGTTTTGTCTGTCTGTCTGTCTGTTTGTTTGAGGTAAACTTCTAAACGGCTGAACCGATTTCAATGGGACTTTCACTGACAGATAGCTGACGTTCCAAGGCGTAACTTAGGCTACTTTAATTTTATAAAAAGCATTAGGGTTCCGCGGGAAAAACATAATACCCATATTTCCGGGTAATCTCCCTAAAGTCCACGCGGGCGAAGTCGCGGGCACAGCTAGTATTAAGTATAATAGGTGAGGCTTTACTAGTGAGTTATAAATGACATAGCTAATCTGGCGAGGGATGCACCTGACGATGTGGCTAAGTGAACCAATAAGCGATGAGAGCTTGCCTATGGTGTAATCAATCTGTGCATTCCATGTCAGATCACTATCCATTCTGAGGCCAAGGTATTTTTCGCAATTCTTTGCTTGCAGCACCACATTGAGACCACATCAAGTTGAAATTTATAACAGAGACTTATCTCTGCAGTCCCTTGGTTCCCTAAAAAAAAACTTCAAGGTTAACGCAATCAAAAGATACGGCGGTTTATGTTGCATTTTCAGTACATTTGCACGGGACTCAAAAACCTATAGGGTACCTACTTCCCGTTGACCTAGAATCATGAAATTTGGAAAGCAAGGTCTTATAGCACAAATAAAAGGAAAAAGCCGAAAACTGTAAATTTTATTCGTAGAAAATGTTTTTTTGCGAATACAAACTTATTTTGTAGTTACTTTGTATTGGGGCACCAGTATACCAACTACAAAATTAAGTTTGTCTCTACCCAATTTATATTTTCAATAGAGTAATGCTTGGTGCTTTCACAGTATAGGTACGGAAGTTTCGGTGCGCGAGTCCAGCTCGCACAGCTCGGTTTTGTTTTTCTGTTGAAAATGGTACATAAAGTTTGAGTTTTTGCTGTAGAAGCCACGCGACCACGACTCTTAAATTTGCTTGCTTCATCGATCACGTTTCGTGGAAAAAGGTTCTTTTCCTCTAAGTTAATATTTTGAAATAATTTCTTATGAACTATCGATTTTATTTCTTAAAGGCGATAAAACCACTCCCAAGCTGCTGAAGATTTCCAAGAACACTAGTACCTACCGTTGTTAAGTTAATAGTATTAGCGACGTGCCCGGGAATTTAGGTTTAATTATCCGTCAAAGACGACTTTCGTTTTGAATTGCGTATTTAATCAATTTGATAACATAAAAAATATTGCTGTCTTCATGAAGCCCCAGGCAGACGGCGTCAGACGCTATAATATGTTTGACAATACCAAAACGAACTGTATTAACACGTGCATAAAGTTAATTCTTCAACGTCCTTGATCGCGCGGGCGAATTTGGCAGCGTGATCGCGTGGCTTTTACCACAGAAATTCAATCTTTATGCGTATTGATACAGAGCCCGTTTTTTTGGTCCCAATGTAACAGGAGGCAAATGTAAATGTAATTGAATTTCTGTAGTAAAAACCACGCGACATATAATTTGAGAATAGAATAGTGATTAAGGTTTGTTATAGTATTGGCAAACTTTTCGACGCGCGGGTTGACGGTCCAGTATGCTCGGAGCTGAATTGACCTTTACTATATCGTGCTACGTGATATAATATTATAGCATATCGTACCTATATAGCTATGGCCACCATACATTGTTATGGCCACGTTCACACTGTACTGTACTATATATTATGGGCTTTGTATGGTGCGCGATATTGTTGTGCTATATATTATAGCGTAGTCTGAAAGCCGCTTGAATTCCACGCAATTTTGATTGAATAAAATTACAGAAGTATATCAAACGCAAACCGTTCTAATACCTTATGAGTATGTATTAATAAGAATGCGGAGAATGTGAGTTGAACCAATATTTACGTACAACTACCGGCTAATCACTTTAGTTTTCAACTTAAAAATATTCTTGTGTTATATTTTGCTTCGTTAATACTTAACGAATCAAATAATTAAGTAGTATTTTGTTAATCTTTTTTGTTTAAATTCTTGTATACCTCGCCATCACACCAGGCATAGTGGCAGGTGGCGAGAGCTCTCAAATCAGACACTGTAGTCCAGATGCCCCCCCTTACGCGCCCCTCAGGCTCCCCCCCGCGTTCGACGATGACGAGAAGGCCGAGCTTCTCGCTTCCGCTCTCGAAGAGCAATGCTCGACTAGCTCCCAACCCGTAGACCCCGCTCACGTAGAGCTAGTAGATAGGGAAGTAGAGCGCAGGTCCTCCCTACCCCCATCCGAACCTCTCCGCCCAACCACCGAGACAGAGGTCAAGGATCTGATTAAGGGGCTTAACCCCAAAAAGGCCGCTGGCTCCGACGGCATTACCAACCGAGTTCTTAAACTCTTACCCGCCCAACTCATTTGCTTGCTTGTGACCGTCTTTGGTTGTCGTTGGCATTCACAAGCCAGGCAAGCCCTCTACTGTCCCGTCTAGTTACCGCCCCATCAGTCTCCTTAAAGCCATTGCCAAACTCTACGAGCGCTTGCTCTATGTAAGACTCAGAGAGTTTGTCACTTCCCATGGTATTCTCATAGATGAGCAATTTGGCTTTAGAGCCCAACACTCTTGCGTCCATCAGGTGCACCGCCTCACGGAGCATATTCTCAAGGGGTTTCATAGACCGCGTCCCCACAGCACGGGAGCCCTCTTCTTCGATGTGGCGAAAGCGTTTGACAGGGTCTGGCACAACGGCTTGATCTACAAGCTGTACCTCTTGGGTGTGCCGGACAGTCTCGTGCTCATCCTGCGAGACTTTCTGTCAAACCGCACCTTTCGCTACCGCGTTGAAGGGGCGCTCTCGGCCCCTCATCCCATTAGGGCAGGAGTCCCTCAAGGCTCCGTTCTCTCCCCCCTTCTCTATAGCCTGTTCACGAACGATATCCCTCGTTCGGACAGAGTTCAGCTCGCCCTATACGCGGATGACACCGCTCTCTATTTCTCGCATAGAAATAGGGGCATTATCACCCGCACCCTCCAACGCGCAGTAGATTCTTTGGGCGAATGGTTTCGGAAATGGCGCATTGAGGTGAACCCGGAAAAGAGCGCCGCTGTGCTCTTAACCAGGGGAACCCCACGGCGTCCCCGAGCTCCCTGGTTCAGTCTGGGGACCATCTCTCTGTTCGACCAAAGCATCCCTTGGGCAAACCGCGTCAAATATCTAGGTGTCACTCTTGACAAGTCCCTAACTTTCGGTCCCCACATTAGAACGGTGAGCAACCGAGCAGCTTTTGTGCTCGGTCGCCTTCACTATTTGATCTGCAAGCGGAGTAAAATGTCCCTTAGAAATAAGGTGACACTTTACAAAACATGCATCCTCCCCATTATGTCATATGCCAGTGTGGTTTTCGCTCACGCGGCGAAGACACACATCAACCGCCTGCAAGTAGTGCAGTCCCGGTTTCTCCGTAGGGCCGTAGGTGCCCCGTGGTACATACGGAACTTAGATCTTCATTCCGACCTTGGCCTCTTTTCAATTCGAAAACACTTAAAAATAGCGTCCGAACGCTATTTTAAAAAAGCCGCGTCGCATTTAAATCCTCTAATCGTCGCCGCCGGCAATTACGAGCCAGACCCCGCGCACACAACATCAACTCGTCGCCGCCGTCCGCGCCACGTGTTGATTGATCCTCCCGACACGATCACCGCCCTCCTCGACCCGGGCGTTGAGAGGGCCACCAACACACCTACACCAGCCTCAAACAGACACCGATCTCGCCGGCGAGGTCGAGGAACCCCCTCTTCCGCTCGTAGGTGCATCTTTGCACCTAGGAGCGCAGTCACTACCTCTCCCCTCACGGTAACTGCCCAAGCCGAGGTCGTGCCCTCTGTGGCGCCCTTGAGCTAGTTGCCACCCCTTTCCACCCTTCTTGCCTTGGTTGGAGTGCACTCTGCGCTCGCCACTCCTCCGGTAAAGCTGTAAAGGCCACCTCACGGCCACCAGTGTAAGTCCTTCAAAAAAAAAAAAAAACTTCATTTAAGATCTGTAACCGTCTCATTTAAATATTATGTAGTTACATTATGTAACTAATTAACGGATAATCTATATATATAAAAATCAATGCCACTTTTCGTTGTAAGCTACCTCCTCCTAAACGGCTGGACCGATTTGAATATTTTTTTTTGTATGCGTTTGGGTGGCACCCTGAATGGTTTAGATTCACAATTAGACCCGATAGGTGGCGCTGCTTTCGTATGTCACTCATTCTAAGGCGGTACGAAGTTCGCCCGGTCAGCTAGTTTCTCATATAAGTGTATGTAAAATATTTTGGGAAATAAAGTTATCTTACCCTTAAGAGTCCTTAGTTAAGAGTTGGTTTATATCAAGCGGGTGCAGGCGTAGATAGTGACTACGTTGAATATAGACCGAAAGCGGTATATTTTTAACGGCGATAATGAGCGAACTGTTAGTATAAGATGGATAACCGAAATGTCAGTTGTCTCATATGTATGTTGGGACGCTGAAATAAAGAAGACAGGAGATTTTGCAGGTGCAGGTTCCCTCACGATGTTTTTTTTTAATCCGCGCCTTTTCGGCCCGGCCCGCGTGCTCACCTCTGATATGGGGGTCAGAGTCCTTAAAATTAGCGTAAGCTTAATGTGTGTGCAATGATTACTTTCCAGTACTTTTATTTAAAAAAAAAGTCAAAAATATATAATACACAAATGATTAAAAGTCGTAAAATACACAATAAATAGTAAACTTGCCTAAAATTAAAATGTAAATAACAGTAAAAGAGCAAAAGGTTATGGACAAGGATATACATAGAATAAAAACATGATAAAAATAAAATAACATCACCTCACCATGTTTCCCTTGGCCGTTCAGCAAGTGGTACCTAATCATTAATGAAAATGACATTCGCACATACATTTTTTCTCATACTTGCGGGCCCGGGATTTGAACTTGCACCCCTTACTTTCTAGCGATGAGGTTACGACTGCTTTATAAACAATAATTAAAATAAAAACTATTATTTTCAGCTCTAACACCAATGGTGCCATTGTCGGCGCTCAACATTGATATTCCGGAAAATCATGCCATTAATAATGGACACCCGGCCAAGTAAGTTGTCATCACTTTTATTTTATTTTATTTAAATAATGATTAATTCCCAGATATTGATATCTTCGCTTATTCATCAGCAGTATATAAAAAAAAAATTGCCAATAAGCAAACTGTAAACTTATCTTCGGCAATGTACAGCTTAACCTGAACTGTAACTTTTAACTTATTTAACTTGTAACATTGTAATCTACTGACTTACTCACACATACGCACACTCACACCCTCGCCTCACAAACAAAACACAAGACATCATCCTTACATCTCTCCACAGTCGCTGATCCATTCTTGATGGCAGCCGGACGCCACATAATCAATTATTATGTAGGACTGGGCGGGATTGTCACACACACATCGTACAACACACTGATACATACACTTCATTTAGTACTAGAATAGCAGCAAAATAATAATACATCATTAAAATACATCGTCACGCCTAGGGACATCATCATTCCCCGAAGGGGTAGGCAGAGGTGCACTGTAGTGCGCCCACACTTCGCCGATGTATTTTGGTCCCAATGTAATAGGGGGCGAGCCTATTGCCATTATACCGGGCACATTCCCCCTCAATACGAGGGAGATTTGGGCCATAGTCTACCACGCTGGCCCAGTGCGGGTTGGTGAACTTCACACGCCTTTCTATAGACGTGCAAGTTTCCTCACTATGTTTTCCTTTACCGTTGTCATCATGCATGTCGTCATAATTGTATATGTGGGCAATGGTGTAGGGTATATTATATGTAATAGTATGATATATCCTACAATAACATGTATTTAATTTATACCTGTTTGTTGTCCTGAATAAATAAAATAAAAACTTACAGGTAATGATCTTCGTCCGTTTAGCGTCGGCAATTGTTTTTTAAGATATCTTATTTTTTACGTAATTAATGAAATTATGAAATGGAATTAGATGAGTGGCTTCTGCGGTTAACTGGTATTTCAGTGTCAAGTAATAACCAGCAAGAGCAAATTCAATAACATACACATTACAAATAAAAATGGGTGATGAACGTGAAAAAGATGGCGGAGACCACCAATAAATAAACAAACTTTCCTTTTCTTCCAACAAATAAAAACAATGTTTTTATTTTTTAGCGTAGTAGCACACACCGGGTGTCTGCTAGTATTTTATATATCCATTCAACAGTCGGTAGACGTCGATTACCCCTCCCTCCCTCCTAGTCTGGACATAACTTCCCACGCGCACTGAGGCGTCTGAAGTCGCGCGGCAATATATTTTCCAATACCAAAACGAAATCAGTGTTTCCAGATTGTTTCGCGCTGTAAATGTGATTTCGTTAAAGATTTGTTTTTATTATTTATGGGACTGATCCCGGCACACATTCCCACCAGTAAGCCAGGATCGAAAGCGGTATCCAATGAAGACACCGAGGTTTGATCCTCGGTGAGACCGGGGAAAAAGCTAAACTGACTTTTGTCTATAGGTCAATACAGTACGTTCTTGTGTACATCATCATCACGCCTGTATTCCCCGAATGCACTTCAGCGTATCCCACGCAGAGGTGCACTGTAGTGCGCCCACACTGCGCCGATGTATTTTAGTCCCAATGTAATAAGGGGCTAGCCTATTGCCATTATACAAGGCACATTCCCGTTCAATACGAGGGAGATTTGGGCTACACTAGCCCAGTGCCGGCCTGGGATTTGAACTTGCACCCCTTACGTTCAAGGCGGGCGTTCTTGCCCGCGAGGCTACCACAGATTTTTTCTACGTTCTTGTATAGATACAAAATTCGACACGCGTGTCTTCACGCCCCTGTGTGGGGGGGTGGGGGGGGTCTTACAACTGTACCGCCGTATCTAAGTAACCCCTATTCTGTCCGCGGGCTCTACTTTTCCGCTTTGCCCTTCACCCGCTCACTTGTTGCTTGTTGACGTTGCCAAAATACAACTTCGTTTATTATTTCCCATAAACTCCCAAGTCGCACTTGAATGAAAACTTTCACTGTGGTTTTCTAATAGTGTTATTTTTTTAAGGTTCCGTATCTAAAACTCAACGCTTATAGGATCGCTTTGTTGTCCGTCTGTCTATTTATTTTGGTATTCAGTTTAGTTTAAATATTGCTTATTGGCATCAATAGCGCTCAAGTGGGTTACATTATAAACGTTATAATAACACTTAGCTCGAGTCAGGCGTCATTTTTAGGGTTCCGTATTACAAAGGGAGAAAGGTTAACCTTATAGAATAGGTCAAGACGCTTTTTCTCAAGGACTCATGGAGGTATTTCAACTTGAAATTAATATAAAATGCTCGGGTCTGCAATCTCTTGTAGTTGTAAGAATATTAAACTTCTAAGTCAACTCAATCAAAAGATACGGCCGTTTATGCCTATGTTCTATGCATATTTTGACAATCGCAAGGGAACCTTAAGGGTACTTCCTGTTGACGTAGTTATGTCTTATAGCACCAGTAAAAGTAACAGTTCGAGACCCGTAAATTTGTAGTTACTACACAAAAAAAATATAAATTTTGTTTAAAAAGATCTTAGAAACTCGATTTGAATTAGAACGTATACGGATCCCGCGGTGCGCGAGTCCGACTCGCATTTATATAAGGGTATTTATTTTAGTAGCTCGTCATATATTTTATCCTTGCGGTAGTTCCTGACCCATCTCAAATTGTATTTGCATCGATCCATTAAAACGGGAACTTGAAATTTCCGCTTGGGAGTTTTGTCCAGGCGGCGCTGGCAACACTGCGCATGTTGTCTGTAATCAATCAATACACCTGCGCGCCGGTCACTGACCTATCTCTCATGAAAGCTAGTAACCTCTCCCGCGGATACTAAACGGCGTATCTAACGCGTATGTACGTCAAGACATTCATTATACCAGACGACTGAGAACAAAACGTCGGCAAAGGGTCGAGTGCTGTTTCAGTGCGTGATTCGTGAAATTGAACGATATTACTTGTATAATACGCGATAAATATACACATATAAACATATAATAAATCAAGAGATGACGTCGACGACGGAGACTGTGGATATTTTGGGGAATATAATTTATACGACAACAACAACGACGTCTATAAAAACACACGGCTCCCGGCTAAATGCGAACACGACTGTGGTCATTCGCACCGAAATGGTTACTTGCACGCCGCAAATTAGTAAAAAGCAACACGGAACCGGAAGTACCATTAAGTAGGTATTTAAAAAAAGTATTTTATTCTTTTTGAACATTTTTTTTGCCCCGTGCACACAAGTGCGTTAAGGGACGCGTTAAAATCGAACTCTGTTTCAATACACATAAAGATTAAATTTTTCTATCACGCGACCAATCTGCTAAATTCGCTCGCGTTTCATCGAAGATATATCGTTGAAATGTGAGCTTTTTTTATTAGTAAATACAGTTTGTTTTCGTAGTGGCAAAAAATAATGCAACACGCGTCTTGATATCCTTGTAGTCTCTTCGGAGCTTAAGATATATGCTTGTCAATTTTAAACCTTATTATCAATCATGTGCTGAGCATTTAACAGTGGCAATAGCCCGGCACCCTTCACACAGGTCTCCTTGCATTGCATATGTTATTTATTCCAGTACCTATACGATGCAGCAACACACGATGCTCATCATGAACAATGAAATGATGATTCCGAATCCTGGTGCTGAGCATCAGTACTACGGTCACTTCAATCCCGGACAGCGGCTGCCCGAGGAGCGCCACCCCGCCATGCAGTACATGCCGGAGATGATGCCGCAGCCGCCGCCGGCCTTCGCCCCGCGAGCCAACAGCGCCCCAAATGCTCCCCACCATGCCATGTACCAGGGCCCGCCCCAGGAGGTTATACCGCAGGACAAAATCTATAAAAGTGAGTACCTTCAAATGCTATTCCGATCATCGTCCCACCTCGCTGTAGACGTAGACCAACTTTGGTAACACAGACAGATTTGACACCGCCATACCTATTACTGGAATCAAGTATAATGCAGCTCACATTGTTAAGTCCAAATAGTGTTTAACAGGATCCGTGGTGCCTCTTTCATTTTTGTGGAAATTCAGCCAATACAGTTCTTTTTGTCTTCCGGTTTGCAATGGAGGGAAGTGGATACGTTTTTCTTCCAACTCCTCCTACACCTTTTTCGATTAAATTCGTGCGGGTTCCGAGACAATTTAGCTTTTTCCCTAGGACTCGCCGAGGGTCAAACCTCGGTGTGTTCAATGGACACCGCTGTCGATCCTGGCTTACAGGAGTAACAGTGGTGGGAATGTGTGACCGGCTTAGTCCCAAAAAAAGACGGTTTTGAAAAAAAAATATCTATAAATATTTCATCTTTCCGTCGTGTGAAGGTTAGCAAATAAAAGATAGGGCAGAGCGTTGTCATATAATTGGAAATTTTGTGTACTAATTATGTGCATCTATGAAATATATATAAATGAATTTGAATATGAAAGAGGGGTTTATTGAAGTAGCGCTAGAAACAACCTACCGTTGCCCATGCCCTCTATAGGGCGGCGGCGTGGGCGGCGCTCAGATAAATCGATAGCTATGGGGGTGGCAATCTATACACGTGACTCTCTACCGTTACTGAGAAACACCTTCTATCATCTATTTTTAGTGTATGTTTTCTAACTGCGCAATTTTAATGAAATACCTACACCAAAGAAATGGGAGAACATTTTGGATGTCTTCATTAACCATTTTTGCAGTCCATACGTACACTCATGGCATAATAATAATATTCTATGAATAAATTCAGGACAAAACAGTACAGTCCGTTGGCTACCTAAACCGAACTTGTCCTGCACAGAAGTTCCCCTTTGCCATACCCCTCCAGTTTTCAATGGCGCTTGACCGCTGCGTTCCCAATGTTTTTTTTATTGTTGCAAATTTGTTGTAGTATCAGTTAAGAGGAACAGGATTCGACGCGACTGTGCGTACGACAGAAAATAATTTCAGTTTATTGATTGCGTTACCAACTCCGTTGCTATTTATCCAAGGTACAGTCGGTGGGACAATAGAAAGAAAGAAAGAAAGAAAAAAACATTTATACAACACAGACACAAAGAACACAGAGGAAACAAAACTTGAAAATAGATACAAAAAAGGAAAAAGAGCTCAGAGCGAACTGTTCCGAAAAGGTATTGGCTCAGCACATGCTGGAGCATGCAATATCTGATGATGCAATATCTGATGGTTGAAATATAGTGTTGTTATTTGTTTGTCAGCTGCCGTGATTCCTGGCAAGCTGCGTCCCGAGTACCGCGGACAGTCCACATTTGGCACGGTGCCGCTCGACCGCCGCACCGACGCCGTCTGGGCTCCAAACCACAACGATGTGAGTGTTAACAATAGCTATACGACAGGATAATATGTTCTATGCGATTCAAATGCGAATAGGAATGTCAATAACCTCTATCTGTCAAATGTCACTTGAAATGTATGGTTTGCGAAAAAAAACTTATTTGCATATCAATAATAATAGTCTTACATCAAATTTAAATAAAAAGGTTAACTTAGTAGTTCAATTGTCTTAATATAATATTTAATTATTTAAGGTCATAATTCGTTTTTTAAAACCATACCATAACCTTTTTTAATTTTCATTTTTGGTGCAAAGGCCCAGAAGCCACGTCAAAATTATTAAAGCAAAGAAAATAAGGACGCCAGTCGCCATTTTGTCGTTGTTAGTGTGCTTCGTCGTGCGACTGAGTGCATTTTTCACTAAATTTTTGCAAAAAGAAAAATATTTGAAAAATATCTTGTTTTGCTCACCCTATCTAACTGGTTAGAATTGACAGCTGTGATGTCACAATATGGCGCAAAATTGATCCTATTCTCATTTGAAACGCATGGTATATATTGACGGTTAACACGCGTATTGAGTCAAGTGCCATTTTGGTAACTTCGCACGAATCCCAGCTCAACAGACGGTGAAACATTTCCATTCCCAAACTAAGTAAAGCTTGTACTATGGTACCGTATAATGGACTGGGGCCGATCCTAGTTACACACCAGGACACATTTAGAAAAGGCCGTTTTCTGAAATTCGTTATATGGCAATAGGCTCGCCCACAATTTCATTTGTACCAAAATGCAGCGGCGAAGTGCACCACTGCCTAGCATTTTTTTTTGACGGGCCATTTCGCCCCGGCCTACGTAATAAAAGTCGTAAAAATGTACAATAAAAAGTAAACAACAATTTACAATGAAATAAAACTATTTTACGGATTTTATCGCGTTTATTTACAATTTTATTTTCCCGACGTTTCGGCTGCTTTACAGCAACCATGGCCACGGGGGGACTGATGACTGAAATATAAGAAAACAATATAACAATTTACAACTTTAAAATAACAATGTAAATACATCATATATATATCATCACGCCTATATTCCCCGAAGGGGTAGGCAGAGGTGCACTGTAGTGCGCCCACACTTCGCCGATGTATTTTGGTCCCAATGTAATTCCAAATAATTAAGGGGCGAGCCTATTGCCATTATACCGAGCACATTCCCCCTCAATACGAGGGAGATTTGGGCCATAGTCCACCACGCTGGCCCAGTGCGGGTTGGTGAACTTCACACGCCTAGACGAGCAGGTTTCCATCATTGTTGAAAATGACATTCGCACATGAAAATTATCTCAGAGGTGCGGACCTGGGATTTGAACTTGCACCCCTTACGTTCAAGGCGGGCGTTCTTGCCCACGAGGCTACCACTGCTTAACAATGTAAACAACAATAAAAAAGCAAAAGGCTAATGGACAAGGATATACACAGCATGAAAACATGATTAAAATAAAACAACAACAACAACGGGTCTGGCAAATGGAGTCATTAATGCGCAGTTGCCTACCCCTTCGGGGGATACAGGCGTGATGATGATGGTGTATATACAATTTACAGCAGATGTTCAACTACTCTGATATGCGGAACGCTCTGCCGGTGGTGGTGGTGGAGCCGATTGCGGGGCCGTCCAGCGCGCCGGACGTGCTGCCCTCCGCCCAGGGTGACCGCAGGGCTGTGGGAGCCAACAGGATCCCGAGGGGGGACCGTCCAGACAGGATGATTGTGTCCCCCGACACGCAGTTCGTCGGCGCCGACGATGTGAGTACTATACATATACTATCAAGAGTACCCATAACGACTCCACTCTTCGCATAGCTCTGCGGCGATTTTCACGCCATTTTTGTTATCTCGCGTACCCGTAGTATACGGCAAGTATATAGTACGAGTTTTTACTTTAGATATCTACTTAATATTCAGACATCACATTAAATAGCGTCCTTCTGTTAGTGAAAAGGGGCATGAGTTATCTGAATTTAATACTAGAATATTAGAACACTTTTCAGCTCCGGATAGACTGGAGCGTCAAGATGCGCGCTACAAAATGTGTGCGTACAGGAAAACGAACTGTATTGACTCGTTGAAAAAGTTCATTCTTCAACGAAATTCAATCTTTATGTATATTTACATAGAATTCATTTTGGTATTGACAACAGTTATGGAGTGCGCGTTGTCCCCTTACCACCACCAGTCTTGCAGCAGTCTTTTTAATATTATTTTCATATTATGACAGATACAGATATATTAGATAAGATACTATTAAAACAACAATATTTTAAGCGGTGGTGGTTAAACCTTGGAGCGGTTAATGTGATACCCTACACAAGCCTGGCAATCATTGAAAAATATAATACAATATTACTACTACACACAATAGCGAAATTACATATCAACCGCGAGTTATAGCAACAGCGATCTATACTAACAATAATAACATAATGTCTTACGTAACCCTTTCAACGTCCCACTGCCGGGCACGGCCTCCCCTCAATCCGAGGGGGATTCAGTCCACCACCCTGCCTCGGCTAAGACGTGCAGGTTTCCTCACGACGTTTTCCTCCACCGTTTCATAGCAAATGATAATTCAAGCCTGCGAGCTTGCGAGGTGCAAGCCGGGGTTTGAATCTGCTTTCTGATTACGTAATTCGATGGCAAACCGATTTTAATCTCTCTCTGTAAAAATGTGTGGAAAAGCCGCTACGTTTTGTGGTTTCAAACGATATTTATTTTCTAGTTATGTTACATAATCGCCTCACTGCTATCCGATCTTTTGCTGGGCGAAGCCTTAAGCTGGAAACAAACTATAGGACGCGGCTGACAGCCGCGACTGAGAAGCGTGCACAGACGAAAACATCCAGCGCGCCATATTTCTGTCAAACGTCCGAACGCTCAAGGTTACGTCCACGACTTACCTCTGATAGTTTGCACACCCCAGTGTCCATACACTATCTAGATACCATATAAGTCGCGGCTGTCAGCCGCGTCTGATAGTTTGTTTTCAGCTTTACTGTTCGATGTGTGATGTGCAAGTTATTTTTTGGTGTAGAAACAGCCGGGCGATCATGTAATTCTATTGCAAATCTGTTTCGGTCATCCTCCATAAGAATATATGTCTCAAATGTTTTTGATTTTAACGCAATACTAACGGCGTGACTAACGGTGCTACTAACAATGTGATTATCTTACATTGTTAGTAATCGTTAAAATAAGACATTTCAATTTATGGCGATTGGTTTCAGAGCGTTTTCAGACTAGCGTTTTGTATGAGGGTATTACCTCGGTTTTCGAAGTGCGTACAGATGCGCCTTTAGCCACACGCACAACTCGTACAAGCGTTGGCGCGCTTACAAGCTCGTGTGTCGCGCGAGCCGCGATGTTTCAATTGTTTCTTGGTCGGAATCCATATTGCTGCTGACACTCGCCACCACCAGTCAGTGCGTACACCACGGACTAAGCCCGCGTACACGCGTTCGGCCTTTTGAAGATTTATACGCGCTACAAGCAATCGCTAGTCTGAAAGAGCTCTGCAATTGAATTCTAATATTGGTATTATTAGCGTGTTCGTCCATTAATTTCAGAGGGAATTGGAAGAAGGTCTTCAGGCATTAGAACGGCAGATCGACACAGAATTTAAGAACGACGATTAATCGTCACAAGCGACTCACAAGCTGCTCACATCTACGAGCACATACGTAAACTTGTACTAACTTAACTGTCTACAAACTCACTCAAAAGAATTCGGGTCGGAATGTGTGAGGTAGGTGTGTTCGCGCATCGTCAAATTCATAAACGGCATTCGGTAGTGATACGAAGAGTTGGCTGAGCCGCCAGTTGGCTCATTATTTGTCACCATACGTATATACCTGGGGTGGAAGTCTGTAAACACCATCGTTGTGGTTTTGCTATGACTTCATATTTTAAGGCACGAAAACAACATGTTTTATCAATGGTAGATAAAATACTACCGATGGAGACATTAGACATTACCCTTGATAAAAGATGTTGTTTTCGTGCCTTAAAATATGAAGTCATAGCAAAACTACGACGATAATGTTTACAGACTTCACCCCCAGATGAATTATGAGACTTAAGTCATTATACACAGCCCGTTTTTTAACTTAAACTAACGAGCCGTGCCCTAAGTTACTTACAGTATAGTTCAACAAGTTAATCTGAACAGTGTAGTTCAACAGTTTTTTGTATACGACACTAACTGTACTTATAAACAGGATAATAAGATTATAGAAAATCAAGAGAACATTTATAGTCAATATTACATGTAAACGTAATTAGTGAAGTCTTAACTATACTTATGACAATCCTATACAAAAAGTCAGCTCGCTATGGACATGGAATTTAATTTTTTATAGTTTTAAGTTTATTTTTTATCGATATCACATTTCAATAAAATGGTTACTTACCCTATCCCGTACTTAATACGCAATAGATAAATAAATGAAATGATAACTGGCCACTATTGCCGATTACTTTTGTTCTAAAAAGTGATATGTAATTAGTTTTTTGTTGTATATTAAAAAAAGAATTGCATTTTTAAGAAATTTAAAAATGCTTGGTAAATAGGTTGAAATTTCTATGAAAGACAATGGGTAATATATCCCCATTTCAAAGTATTTTTTTAGTATAATTAATTAACTATGGTACGTTTAACAACATGATACCTTCTACGGGCCATCGACCTACGTTCTGTGCTACCGATCTATGGAAATAAAACAACTGTTTATTTACAAGTAGTATAATACAACATTTACGTGATACGCGAATACTTCAAGAGTCAAGTGACATTTAATACCGTAATTATTCCTTAGCAGTACAGTACACTTATTCTGTAAGAACGGGAAGTGGATGGCCTGCGAAACTGAGTCACCGTCGAAACACAGCTTACGATATCATTCGTATTGTGCGCCCTCACTTCATTAATCTAAGATCTTATTGATTTATAATAACTAAAAGTCCAGCACCTCTTCGACTATACGACAAATGTTACAATCGATTATCGATTCTTTTTCTTCTTACCGATAAGAAATCTTTTTTATAATAACGGGATCTACCGATTGGAAGCTAAACCAGGCTGATCCCGTGGCTAACACACAACAAAGAGTATCAGGCATTAAAAAAAATGCATGCCAATTACGCCTTCATACAAATCTCACAGCGAATAAGTTTGGGCATATCCACTGAATTTCACCATTTTATTTAGACTCAATTATAATTAATCTATACATCTATACAAATAAATAAAATTGAAGAGTCTGTTTGTAATATCAAAATAGCACCTTTTTACGAATTGCATATGAAAGTATACACGATACGTATAACGAAAATGCAATTTTAAAAATTTTTGTCTGTCTGTCTGTCTGTCTGTTTGTTTGAGGTAAATTTCCAAACGGCTGAACAGATTTCGACGGGACTTTCACTGGAAGATAGCTAATATTCCAAGGCGTAACTTAGGCTACTTTAATTTTAGAAAAAAGCATTAGGATTCCGCGGGAAATACATAATATCCATATTTCCGTGTAATCTCCCTGAAGTCCACGCGGGCGAAGTCGCGGGCACAGCTAGTAGTATAATAAAAATTGGAAGTAGTCAAGCAAATAGCATTCAATCCACAAAATTTACGAAAAAGAGTTAAGTATACTACGGTTTCTAAAGGAGGCATTTTCCATCAACAAAAAAGGAACCATCTTAAATAGCAAATAGCATTTTGACCACGTTGGTTACCATCAAGCTGCCTTATCTCAATGCTGACTTGATGTGAATTGGATCCTTTTTGTTTCACTACGTCCAATTGCAAAGATTTAACGACAGTTTAAACTTTTTAAGCTTTGTGTTTGCGTCACGTTCCATTGTATGTTCTGCTACTCTTAAAATACGTGTAAGTTTGATAATACCTTAAAACTATACTATTAACTACCCCTGGGAGCGGGGCCGTCCGCTCATTTGGGATGCCACTTGTGTGGACACCCTTGCTCCATCACATCTCAGGGAGTCGGTGTCCGCTGCGGGAGCCGCTGCTGAGAAAGCTGATCTTGGCAAGCAGCGTAAATGCACTTCCCTAAACATAAATTACGTATTCACAGGTGACAAGAGGGCTGACTCTTTCCTCGCTCTACGAATAGGACTTGCTATTCAACGAGGAAATGCAGCCAGCGTTCTTGCCACCATCCCACGCGGAGCAAGTCTTTTTTAATAATTATTTATGTTTTCTCCTTTTTTTAGTTATTAATATTGTATCCTAATATAACTTGCATTAATAAATTGATTTAAAATCTCTATAAACTATCTTGGACTAATGAAAGGGGACAACACCGTATCATGGCTTCTTCATAACTTCCACTAAATAATTACCTGAACATTATTGTTTATCTAACTTTGTATAGATGATAGGACATGCTTTATCATCCGACAGCTATCACTAAAGCTTTTTTATTATCTTTCCACTTGCTTGTTCCGAAATTTTCTAAATTATAAATGATATCTTGAGCTAGGAAAAGAAAAAATAATTATGCGTCGAATGGCAGTTAGTTTGACACATATTTTATTGAAAACCATTGCCGTCCCGCATAAGAGGACGGTGATACTGTAGCATAGCAGCTGAATAATTTTATGAATGCGCTTAACTATAGTTATCCGCTCTAAAGCATGTGTAATAAGGTCCTATTTTGATAGACGGTTTATCGGCATTTCCTCGTTATCGTTGCAGTATACCTAGCCAGACGTAATAATGAAGTGTAAAATGATTATATCCATGTTTATATTGTAATGCCGAAACAATTGTGCAGTCGCAAACATTTGAAATAGGACCTTACTTACCTTAAACTAGAGTTTAACTTATATGCTGTCTTATTTAATTAGGGCACGGCCTATTAGAGTTTGAGATTAGGGTACGTGTTGTAATTTATAAATTATGTAAAAGACGGAAGGTTTAATTAAAAAAATAAAAACTGCTGGTATTTTTATTGAATCATAATAACACAACTTCACTAAGAGTATACCACCAGTTTATTTTTTTTATTTTTTCATATTTCACATGTACGTGCCGATCTATCACTACCGTTTTGTTTTGTTTATATACTTACGTTGGAATAAGTTTTTTATATATATATATTTTTTTTTTATACAATTATTACTTACACCGATTGTCGCAAAGAGTCTTGCTTGGAGCTAGTCGAATTTCATCAAATACCTAGATAGCAATCACGCTAAGAACATTCAGTCGTGCCCTCCGCTTACCTATTACATTTAGTTAGCAAATTCCCGTTTTCACTAACGACATATAGCGATGTCAAATTAATGCCTAAGGTCACGCTTAAGCAACAACACCCGTTTCACCAATCGCTTTTCACAATGCGACTCTTATCGATAGTTATTTCGGTATATTTCCGTGTTCCCACACGGATGACTGTTTAAATGTTGAGCTGCCTAAGTTTACGCGTCGTCGCCGAATCGGTGACGTAACTTTACACGCATCGAGGATCCGTAGTCTTTAACGAATAGATGGTGAAACGGATTTGTTTGCGTTAGACAACCGCTGAATACGTAGGCATAACATTAAAGTCTATCTCACCATGGCGCGACGAAACTCGCGCATCAAAATGTTTGCCATACCAAAACGAACTGTATTGACTAACAGAAAAAGGTTATTCTTCAACTTGACGCGTAGGAGCGTGGTCTGTACCACAGAAAGTCAATATTTATGCATGTTGACACAGATTTCGTTTTGGCATTGCTTAAGGCGTAAGTGAAAACGGGTGGAATGCCCCTTTGAGCACCTCGCATTGGCTACACACGGCCTGTACTGAGACGCAACCAATAGAGACTGAACTATATGAGAATAAGTACTGTAAGATGACACTGGTGGGGTTAATTGGGGTCTCGTTCGTACATAACCACCGTGAGAAGGACGGCTATACACTTAGTTGAACGTCTGATGCCGACGATAAGAGAATCAGGTATATTTATTATGCTATCTTATAGTTGTAACCCTCACAAGCGTAGGTGGCTTAGTCCCGACAAAATCGATTGGGCTTGTAGTCAAATTGTCGTGTGCTCGAGAAACTTATCGATTCTATCTTCCGCGATTCGATCCTGTCGGAACTAAGCTGTCGGGCCATGCGCAGACACGCGACGTTAAGATCGTGTCGTATTTTGTTTGTTTCGTAAAGCCATGCACACTTTCGATCATAAACGCCATGTAGCAAAGATAAACAACTGCGATACGGAATGTACACCGTCCATAGAATGTATAAAACGGATCGCCGCCGGGAATGTGTTCTCCGGAGAGATTTTGTATTAACGGTGACAAATGTGGTCGGAAGTGGATACGTGGCCTAACATACTGATGTCCGTTTTCGCTACCACTGGTGAAGCGGAATGTTTACGAGTCGCATTACATTGGACGTTACTTAATTAAGCGTCGATTTGCTTGCGAAAACGGTCATAAGCATCAGTAGATACTTGTATGTTTAGTAGTCTAGATGTAGTGTTACGTTTTTGTTATTTTATTTTTGTAATCGTTATTTTATATTGGCTTTGCTAGTGTGTTACCGCGTACAATTCAGTGGCAATATTACAAATTGTTATTAACTAATTTAAATGTTATTTAAGGTACTAATATATTGTTATATTTTGTACCAGACGTTTTGTAGATTTCGTGGATTTGAAAATAAATGTTTGATAAATATGATAATGAATCCTAGTTGTTACTCTAAAGCAGGGCTGTCCAAACTACATACTTTCGCGGACTTATTAATTTTACAACAAAAGCTGGAGGGCCGCAGAAATAAATATTTAAAGTTTCCAAGTAAAAAAATACAGGGTAATTATTTCTTCATACGTTTATTGGTTCTTCATTATCAAGATAAATATCTTTAATAATAATATCGCGCACGGACTTTTGCATAAATAATGCCCGCGGGCCGTTGTTTGGACAGCCCTGCTCTAAAGAAATAAGTTACTACTTATATTAAGTGTTTCTGTATTTCTTTGAGTTTTAATGCCATATATTTTTTTTTTATTAGTTTCACGTCTATGGATTGTCTGGGATCAGTATAGTACTTTATATAAACGGTTTTATATTCACCTCACCACCTCAAAGCAGTGATAGAATACGTGCAGGAGCAATGACTGCATCGACCGTATGTCTAAAGGCTTCTGTCGCTCGTTACTCTTGCCATAACATAAGGAATATAATATTTTTGTAACAATATTGATTATAGGTAATGATTTTATTTTCTTAGGGCATGCGCGTACGCACGGTGATTTTTCTAGAAGTCGGTGTCTCGTTACGAACTTACGCAATGCACTCGCGGCATCTTTACTCAAAATCCAAACGCTTATGTATCGTAGCTGGCGCGCGTTTTCGTTATAAAGTCGCCTTGTGCAGCTGCCCTTAGTATTCGGGCGCCATGTCACAACAAACTAAGTTTCTATCCATACAAATAGATTTTATTAAATTAGACTTGTAAGGAGAGTCGTTATTAGGGTTCCGTACCCAAAGGGTAAAACGGGAATCCTATTACTGAGACTTCGCTGTCCGTCCGTCCGTCCGTCTGTCACCAGGCTGTATCTCATGAACCATTTCTGTTGCCGCTATAACAACAAATACTAAAAAACAGAATAAAATAAATATTTAAGGGGGCTCCCATACAACAAACGTGATTTTTTTTGCCGTTTTTATAGATTCGTGATTCGGAACCCTTCGTGCGCGAGTCCGACTCGCACTTGGCCGGTTTTTATCATCTTTTTGAAATATCGATACGAAATCCTTTGTGGAGTTGTTCAATACACTGTTTTACGTGGGATTTGGTCGCGCGATCCTCTGAAACATTACGTCAACAGCAAAATCGACCCGTCTCGAAAGCGTAGCATGGAATATAAACTCTATATCCTGGTCAATACAGTACTATTTTCAATTTAAGTGAAAGCAGTTATCCTCGGGAAGTGCTTTGAGTTGGTTTTGGTGGATGTTTCCGTGTGCGGCGACTATTATTCTGGTGGGGCTATACGACGTAACCGACTAGCAAAGCTCGCTTCACTTTACAAACAAATTTGTTCTAGTTTGTACATTACATATTTTGATATCTAAGGCTGGTGATACATATACTCTAGATGGAAGATGAATTAAAAAACAAAATATTATCTAAGGCTGTAATTTAGAAATAGCTGAGAGATGCGACTCGATGTTTTTTTTTTTTGTAATTTATTCCGCTTAGTCCCACGTTTAGCCAATATGATCTAGTGTTATAGTTATACTTGTGTGGGATAGTGCAATGTGTACAAGTGCTGGTCCAGCGTGGGACTAGGCATCGTTTGGCGCGGTTACCAAGACCAGCCCTTACCACCACCCGTGTTGCATCAATGTAATTAACAGTGACTCTATACAAAATCTGTAAAAGAATTACAACTAACTTGCTAATGAAACAACAATAGTTTAAGCGGTGGTGGTAAGCCCCGTGGGGTGTCGAAACCTATGTTTCTGTGATGGGATCGCAGTTTTTTGTTTTCAATCCATAGTCCCAGCTTGATCACTCGGTTTCTCCATCACTGTACATAGGTTTATGACATTCTGTCAGCGTTAATATTACCCCTTCGATATTTGGTTGAAAAGGTTTGATCAGAATATAGGCGTTGTGCGTTACTTATAGTAACCTTTAGTTGTGGCACGAAGAAGATTGCAACATAAGTCTTTATCACCACGCATGCCAACCGGGGGCTCCTATAGTCTGATCGGACCTAGAGACTCAAGTCATAGTGTTTTCTTTACGATTTGTTAATTAGTTACAAGTATAATGAGTTCAATTGTGATGTTGCGTTGAATATTAATGTTGGTCGTGCGGCTCGGAGTTAAGCGGTGGAATGTTAAATGATAACTCATTTGCAACCTTATGTCGGGCGCGTAAGATCTTGACTTGCGTCCGTCCGCCGTATTACAATCTTGTCAAGACATGCCAAGACTACACTTATGTCACGGGATATCTTGATGCTGTCTCTCGTATGAAATTGGATAGAGAGCGAGCGAGCGAATTCGTGACAAAGGTCTTGTCTTGACATGCTGTGTGCTAACCCCACAGGTTGTCAAACATATAGATCAACTTGCATCGCTTAGCGACGATTTTAGTTGTAGATGTTCAGTCGAGTCGCTTGACTGACCCGGAATAGCAAAGAAGGTTAAGCCCTCCCGCACACTGGGGCGTCAAAACGCGAGTGTCGTATTTCTTTGCCAATATCGAAACGCACTTTAAGCACTCGGAGAAAAAGTTCATTTTTCAACGAAATGAAATGTCGTTTGTGTCAATGTCAATGGACAGCGCGAGTGATTTTTTATCTTTATTATAATCTTTATTTTTATAGACACAGAGTTTGTTTTGATATTGGCAGAAATTTGGACGCGCTCTTTTGACGCGTCAGTGTGCCGGCGGTGTAATTCGACTACCATACGATCTCTTTGCATTTAATTATTTGTATGATTTTATAAATATTATTATCGATTGCTTGTAACTAATGTTGTTTGTATAGAGGTGGAAACCATATTTTGGTGTATTTTTTTTTTCCTAGGAAAAGTCATTATTTATAAATAGGGTGGTCTGTTTAAAGACCCAATATCGGCATTGCGCACACAGTGCGGTATCTAGTGAATAATATATATATATTTTTGTGTCTTATCACCTTTTGCCTAGACATATACTTAATAAATACCTTTGATTATGTGATGAGTTTTTTTTATTTCATTTTACTATGTTGGCTGTTATGTTGTTTCATTACACGCGACACTAACACTTCTCTCAACGTATCACTACGTTGTTTAACATAACGATCCGTTAAAAATAACGGATATCGTTTTTATACCAAGTCGAAAAAAAGACCTTATTTTAATTAGGTATAACCTTTAATTAGATATAACTAAGTTCAATTATAAGTGTGGCGATATGCAGTAGTTGCATCTGTTAAAGAATTACTTTCAGTAATGTGCCAAGACTAGACGTATGTCACGTAATATCTTGATGTTGTCTCTTTCTCTCGTATGAAATTAGACAGAGAGCGAGCGAGCGAATCCGTGACAAAGGTCTTGTCTTGGCATGCTTGCTAAGCCCAGAGCATGTCTTTCTTGGTGATTACGTATCGAGAGGTGAAATGCTATTTGACTTAGCGACACTGAGCGATATTGATACATTATATATTATACAAATTTGCAATCAGAGAATTTTTCGGCGTCGAATAAGTATGCTCTCCTGTAAAGTTAACTCTCCCAGTTATTCATATAACTTCGCAGGCATTTACTATACAGCTAGACAATGGTTTTAAATTTGTTTATTGTTATGAATTCGTTAACACGTTTTTATGGAGTGTTGAAAATAATATTTAATGTAACTCCGTCATCAGAACTTATTTGGAGTTGATATAAAAATGTATGACTGTTTGTTGTTTAAATTAATGTATTTTTTATTTAATATAGTTCATCACGCATAGGTAGGTGGGCAGAGGTGCACTGTAGTGCGCCCAAACTTCCCCGGTGTACTTTGGTCCCAATATAATAGGGGGGCGAGCCTATTGCCATTATACAGGTCACATTCCCCCTCAATACGAGGGAGATTTGGGCCATAATCCACCACCCTGGCCCATTGCGGGTTGGTGAACTTCACACGCCTTTCTATAGACGTGCAGGTTTCCTCACGATGTTTTCCTTCACCGTTCAGCAAGTGGTAATCATTGTTGAAAATTACATTCGCACATGAAAATTATCTCAGAGGTGCGGGCCTGGGATTTGAACTTGCACCCCTTACGTTCAAGGCGGGCGCTCTTGCCCACGAGGCTACCACTTATTTAACGTAATATATAACTTCTATTGTTTTATATTCGTCGTGTTGCGAGCCCTGGACACACTGGGGCGTCGAGACGCACAAATTTGTTTTTGCTAATACTAAATTGACCTGTATCGACTCACAGATAAAGATCGGTGTGTAAAGATCAAAGTGTGGTAGCTTTTACAAAAATATAATCTTTATGTGTATTAACACAGAGGTCGTTTTGGTATTGGTAAATTTATAGTGCTCGGGGCTTGGGTCAACCTCAGCTAGTTTTAACTAAGCGACTGCTGTAAGCTAGGATTGTTAAGCGGCTTTCAGACTACGCCATAATATATAGCACAACAATATCGCGCACCATACAAAGCCAATAATATATAGTACAGTACAGTGTGAACGTGTCCATAACAATGTATGGTGCGCGATATTGTTGTGCTATGACTTATGAGCTATATACGATATGCTATTATATTATAGCGTAGTCTGAAACCCGCTTTAAGTTAAGTACATAGTATGTATGTGATGTGATTTTTAACAAAATCGGTACAAGTAATTTGAATTTTTCAAAAATAAATCATGTAACCCTTGCTTTACTGTTGGGATGTATTTTGTATGTGACGGTTGAACGTTTGCGTGTGTTACTTTGTTGCAAAATTGTGTGATATCAACGCCTATGATTTGGACCAATTTTCATTTCAATATTATAAAAATAAAAAAAATAAAAAGCCTATAATCTAGCTATAGACTGCAAGAGTACTCATGCTATAGTGATAGAAGTCGCCTCGTCGGCGCAGGCCTCCCCCAAACATTTCCATTCGTTTCTGTCTCTGGTTAGTTTCCTCCAGGCTCGCCCACATCTTTGTGTGAATATGTCTTCCCAGCGTTTTTGTGGTCTCCCTTTTTTCCTCTTTCCTTCGCGGGGTATTCATTCAGTAGCTTTCTTTGTCCAACTGTCATTTCAATATTACGTAATTTATAATATTCATGTGCCGAGTCGTGAGTTACATTATAAAATGTAGTTGAATGTCCATGCTTATATTCTAGACGCGACGGCAGAAATCAGAACTGTCGTATCTCAAAATATACCATTTTACACCAGAGCCGAAAAACTATTACAAAAATAGAAAACATTAACTAGAAAACATTAAATGCTGTGTCATTATTATTTTTCGTCTTAGGCAGACAAGACATGGACCATTCAATGCGCTTTTTGTTGTGAAACATCTATAGGCGAGGGGTAAACCTGATTTTTGGCGTGGCGAGCACTCCGCCACAACAAAATGAAATCGACCTTATTACTTAAAACATAAAGCATAGTTTTAAATGCGGCCACGCTTCGTACTCATCGGCTCCTCGGTTCTTTCCGCCGCTTAGACTCCGCACACCGGCTGACTCCGCTCACTCGTAGCTACGACGTTTACGTTTTGTTAACCGACTTCATTTACATCTGCCAGGTGTCCCGCGACGGCTCAGTTTTTTTTCTGCTCAATTCTATATCAATAAGGCATTTAGGCCAATTTTCGAGATACGACATTTCCGCTGTCTGCCGTCGATTATTAATTCATGAAGTGTTTACAGAGTGTCACACGCAGACAATGTTTTGGGGTCCATTAACTATGTATATAGGGGGTGATGTAGATGATAATGGACCTCTCTGTTATTAGACCTAGATGTGGGAGGATTTTAGATATTTATTATAATATTGTTTGCTTATTTTTATAAGCGTTTTATAATTGACCAGCATTATAATGTTTATAATGTTTTCATGTAAGCTGACAAGGTTAAGCTAAACTGGTGGGTATATTTCCATTCTTCGCCTCAACATAGAGGTTTTACACAATGGTGACATAGTAAATAACACTTTCAATTTAAAAAAATATGGATGTACAGTTATTCAATGTGTAGAAAAGACAAAATAATAAAAAAAAGATAATAGATAGATACAAATGTGTGTAGCATTTAATTGTGGCCTAAAATGGCTGTAGTTGCAGCATGTGCCATGGCTAGACGTATGTCACGGACTATCTCGATGTTGTCTCTTACTTTCGTATGAAATTAGACGGAGACCGAGCGAGAATCTCCGTGACAAAGGTCTTGTCTTGACATGCGTGCTAACTCCACTGGTCTATATAAGCATTATGTAACTAGATGTTGTCGCCCGCACACGACCTCGTGGCGCGTAATTCCAATACAATCTACTTGCAGCTGTATTTTTATTGTCGATGGTAACTTCATGTGGTAATTTCCCTGCTAGTAAGTGAAGCCAAGAGCGACACAAATGGCTGACATGCCGAAGCGTGCTTCGTGAACCTATGTTATACCCGAATGAGAGCCATTGGTATGTTGGTTTATTAAGTAAAACTCGGTTTATCATCTGCAGGCTTAGCATAACCGCGTAGACATAAGATTTTTCTGTTTCAACTGTCAGATTTGTCGAGAAAATGACGTCACACCGAGCAATGTCCAGTGCAAAAAGCTCGAATTGACGTCATTTTCTCGACAAATTTGACAGTTAAAAGAGATAGAACAAATGGTATTTTTTTTACATTTTCAATAGTGATGACACTCGCAGATGCTGGCCGGGAAGACTGCGATGTAATGTATTTGTGGATTTTATTTTTAAATTTGAAATTAATATCGATTATTTCGTGTCTTAAATGCCACCACGATCATCTAACCACTACCACATTAGTAGATTTTTAATGTTACTATTTTGGTAGATTTTGTTGTAAAAAATCTGTCTGTAATGATTTAAGTAACATTGAATCAATACTGGTAAAGAAGTCGTCAACATTGTCTTCCTACGATGACTGCACTGTGGTCTTGAAATTAAGATGTTTTTAACCTCTTCCCAAATGGCAGCGATCGAGAATTCCAATGAATATAAGCATGACTGGCCATTTGTGTTGTTTTAATTATATATTTTATTGATCATTGTGTAATTTTTTTAATAAAAAATTTCAAAATGAATTTCTGATTATTTTTACTTGGCACCCTTTCGTTGAGTTGTTGTGTGCGTGTGATTTTGTGCAAAGAATAAGAATATTTTATTTCCAAAAAATATTATAAAGAAAATATATAAATATAGATTATATATTAGAATATAGATTTCTATAAAGAATATTCAGTACAAGACAAATGTTCATCAAATCTATAATACTCAAACAACATGCAAAACCCTTTCAAATATTAAATAAACGAAGACATTTTACTGTTTACGAAATTCCTTTCTGCAGAACGAGATTTTTTTCCCCTATCTAGGCCCCTTTTTGTATAACTATATTAAAAAATATTTAACCCTCGCTAAATACAACAAATTTGTCTGTAACAAAATTCTAGATCAATATTTCATGAAAATGAACTATGAATCAACCGAAAAACTAAAGTTGCATAATTGTACCCAAAGGCCAATGATGATCATTTTTTATTTTTTATTGTTTTTGTGTTTTTATTTACTACTTATATTTATTACTAACATTAAATTTACAACCTACTTGAAATACTTCGTTTTGTATTAATTACGTATAGGAAATTTATCTAAGTTACATATACTTACAAATACTTCGTTAGGAAAATTGTCGTAAGTTATTTACATATACTGTGAACTAAGCAAATACTGACCGCGCTACTCTGCCGTCATACAGTTTTACAAGTGGAGGGTAGATATTCAATAATTTGTCACAAGGCCAACTGCACAGTAACTCAAAACTACCTACATAGTCCTAATACTTACATATGTTTGAAATGTTATTTAGTTACAATGTACTTACATCTTTGTAAATTAGGCTAAGTTTTTTAAAGAATAAATAAATAAATCCTTACTTATATTTTAAATGTGAAGGTAACTCTGTGTGTTACTCAATCACGCCTAAACTACTGAACCGATTTAAATGAAATTTGGCACGGAGATATTCTAGAGCCTGAGAGTAAACATAAGCTACTTTTTAACCGACTTCCAAAAACGAGAAGGTTTACTGATTTTGATGTTTCTTTTTTTGTTGGAAAGGGAGTATCCCAAGGGTGGTACCATTTCCAAAATTATATCACAAATCGACCCCCTTGGGGTGAAATGGGGGATTGAATGTCACATAATTTCAAAAATATTTTTTGGACGACTTCAAACTTTGTATATGTATTTTACATACAAAATGAAGAAAAACGTGTTTTAGGAATTCTGAAAAAACATGTAGGGGTGATTTCTGGAATACAGCATATCTCCGGCGATAGTGAACCGATTTCGAAAAACCTTTTTTTGATTAACACGGATTGTTAACAAAAATCGAAACCCACCCCAAAGTGGTGGAAAGGGGGGTGGAGTGGGAGGCAAATTTTATTTTTTGGCTATAAATTTTGTACTTTTTTAAGGCTGTTATGAGGTGATAATACTTGCATATTTTCAGCGATTATTGACAATAACTACTACCAATCGAATTGAGAACCTCCTCCTTTTGGAAGTCGGTTAAAAAGCAATCGAAATACCTACGAAAACAGCAATAATGTAACAAAGTTACAAAAAATTGCTAAAAAATTTCGTTATTATGTGTGCGCCGCGAAAACTATTGATAATACATTAAATATTGTAGTACATGTTTGCAATACTTATAATTACATACACCAAAGTCCACGAGGCGATATACCTAGCTATTAGAGTTGAGTTGTAATAGTTCGATGAATAACAAAAACCGACTTCAAAAACCTAGGTGCACAAAAAAGCTACAAATAACCTTACAATTCATTACATTTGGAGTAGGTGCCAATCAACGTCAGACCAGGCAAATACACACATGAATTGGCACCATCCCTAGAAAACCTCAAAAAAAATCGAAATCGGTCGACAGACGCCGGAGATATGCGGTAACATACATAAGAAAAAAAAAACATACGGGTTGAATTCAGAACCTCCTCCTTTTTGAAGTCGGTTAAAAATGTTGCTTTTCGTATCATGACTACGATTCCTTATCCAATTAATTATATTTATAATTGTAACAGCTTAATCCTCTGTAAATTCATCTTTAATTTTTTCGACTCTGACCTTTCGTTTAGAAGTAACAAGAGGTTTATGCTAAAAATTTCGAAAAACTCGCAGTTCAGCGGCATGGACATAATAACTTATTTGTTTCAGGTAATCTCCCAAACGGATAAACCGATTTTGACGGGACTTTCACTGGCAGATAGCTGATGTTCCAGGGAGTAATTAGGGTACTTCCGGGGTACAGGTAGTAAATAAATAAAATAAATGTTTGTTAGCGAACGGAAGAAAACTCGAGGGCTGTATCTTGGTGCTCTTATGACATACTTATTATTTAAGTAAGTAGAATTGAATTTAAAAAAACTAGAGATGAAACGGATATCTGGTAACTATCCGGTATCCGGCCTTGTTTTCACTATCCGACCGGATACCGGATAGTTATTCAGTATCCAGCCGGATACCGGATAGTAACTCAGTATCCGGCCGGATACAGGATAGTAAAATTTAAAAAATCTTATTTTATACCAGGCAAATCATACCACAATAGGTTATAGACACCGTTCACTTTTAAAATCGCACGTCAATAATATTTGTTTTATTAATTTTAGTACTCAAAATTTACAATTGGCAATTTGTGGTGAATGTATACATTTTCCGGATTTGTTGGTAAGAGGCGACTGCGCTAGGCTTCGTATACCAGACCAGCTTCTGAATATAGCGTTTCGCTGTAAATGCCAGTTGCTGAAATATAAATTTATATTTCAGTTGCGCGTTTTAGGGTTGCGGGTACTGATGCAAATTAACTTACCACTATATGTTTGGGTCGTGATTGCAATCGATTCGAGATGTCTTTAAGAAGCGTCAAGGTAAAGGTCCGGATATCCGGTGCTCCGGCCTGGTAGCTTGCCGGTAACCGGCCAAACCACTATCCGTTTTATCTCTATTAAAAACATTAAAATCTTAGCAAAAAAATACGAATTTGAGAACCTCCTCCTTTTGGAAGTCGCTTAAAAAGATCACATTTAAAAAACGACATTTGAAATTGGAACATATTCATAAAATGTGTATTTTTTTAAACAACACTTGTCTATCCATAGACAATCACGATCGTTTTTTTTCTAAACAAGTTGATTCAACTACCAATTATGAAGCTTCCGCGAACAAAAATATCAATCTACTTAATAACGATGATTCACCGAGGTGAGTCACCCTGCTTACCCCCGAGCGATAACAATGCACCCCAGTCCCCAACTATACAGGGTTAAAATTATAAGGAAAAAATGCTCAAAGTAATTTATGCCTAGTCGAGAAAGTATTAAAGGCCATTTTGGGCTGGTGGTTATTTGACCTATATTAATTTGACCGATTCGATTCTTGATAGATATCCAGGAGCTAGGTATCTTAGTTACGAAATAATTTAACGATTAACAGATTAAACAAATAATACAATATAATTAGTACAACAAGTAACCTACTTACTATGTATCTCAGATTTTTAAGCTATAAAAAACTCATTTAAAAGAATTGGTTGTTATTTAACAAAAGAATAAAATTATTCTAGATCTTGTTTTTAACTCATTTATTTCTCCCCTTTAATTACGTCTTTGGATTCGAGTAATTCACTTTAGAAAAAGCTTTGCAAAAGTCTTAATTGTAATTGCACGTAAAGAAATCCTTTAATGAACTCGCGATATGCAATAGGGGACCACCCTCCCATTAACCGCCCATTTCAATAAGACCCATCCGTGCGCCTGTTTTGCTACTGATCACAGACCTTTTATATTTTGGACCGTGTCATGTCACACTACTAAGCCTGGAATAAAGGACTAAGTTTCGAGAAATGTATTATAAATTAGATCCTATTCGTAAGTCAATACGACTTATATTGCGTTGTCTAATCATTGAGTGTACTTTTCTAAAGTTTTGTGAACATACACCCTTGCATACGCTAGGTATGTTATGGATGGGACTTCGAAAATCATATTTAAGTGCTTTTTTAATAAATTGGTTACTGATTAAAATAATTAAACATCTATAACTAACTACATGCAAAAATGCGGAATCGATGGTAGCCGAATTGTCGAACGTACGCATTGCAATCAAAGTGTGCAGATTCAATCCCTGGCACGCACCTCTGGGTTTCATGTGCGAATCTCATTTTCATCTGAGATTACCACTTGGTCTGAAACGGTGAAGGAAAACATCATGAGAGAACCTGCACGTCTATAGAAAGGCGTGTGAAGTTGACCAAACCGCACTGGGCCAACGTGGTGGACTATAGCCCAAAAATCTCCCACGTATTGAGGGAGAATGTGCCCGGTATAATGGCAATAGGCTCGCCCCCTATTGCATTGGGACCAAAATATATCAGCAAACTGTGAGCGCACCTCTGCTTACCCCTTCGGAGAATAGAGGCGTGATGATGTATAACTAACTATACATTATATTACATTATATTATTTTTTTTATTATTTTGACTGTGCTTTATGCACAATCCGCCACTGTAGGTACTTCTGACGTGGTGATCAGAAACCTTGTTTAGGTTGAAGTTCATTAACATGTATTTTGAGTTAATTTTTAATATTGTTTGATGATTTTTAATTTTATCTAATTTGTTATATTATCTAGGGATGTTTATACGATTTCTGACTTTAAAGAATGGGGTTTTAGGCGAATTTTAATATGTTGGAGTTTTATTCTTATTTATTATTTCGTTATTAAAGCAGTGTTTATTAAAGCAGTGGTAGCCGAGTGGTCGAACGCACGCTTTGCAATCAAAGTGCGCAGGTTCTATCCCCGGCTCGCACCTCTGGGTTCCATGTGCGAATCTCATTTTCATCTGAGATTATCACTTGCTAAGAAACGGTGACGGAAAACATCGTGAGGAAACCTGTGTGCCCGGTATAATGGCAATAGGCTCGCCCCCTATTACATTGGGACCAAAATACATCGGCGAAGTGTGGGCGCACTGCAGTGCACCTCTGCCTACCCCTTCGGGGAATACAGGCGTGATGATGTATTATTTCGTCCTGTTGTCTGTCCATTTTGTTGGCTGTCCATTATATTGCACTGGTGATTATCTGCCATCTTTTTTTGCATTAATTACCGATTTGATTAAATATTAAATTTGTCATTGGCAGAACTAATCGTAAGTGGAGCCATTCCTCATCTTATTCCATAAAAATATCCATATTTCATTAACTTCGTAAACATCGAAGACAGAATTAGGTTCTACTTAGTGAAGATTCATCCGCCATCTTTATCACATTTATCACCATTATTATTTATAATCTGTATTTATTGAATTTGCTCTCGCTTTGAATTACTGGCTGAAATACCCGCTAAATACAGGTGGAGCCATTCCTCATCTTATTCCATTAAATTTCATTTCTTAAAACATAAGGTTTTACTAAAAGAAACGGGTGGTTTGGCTCCCAGTCATATCCATAATATTTATTTGGAAAGCAACACTTCAGTACCTGGCTGTTAAACGCGTAGGTGAAATCTTTATTCCGGGTTAAGTTGTCGATGAGACCAGACGTTTGTTGTGAATTAATTAAACTAAATAGTTATTGCTTAAAAACATAAAGAAATATATATATTTTGTACATTAAAAGAGTAATACAATATTTAAAGGTAAGATTTTTTAAATATCAATAGTGTGTAACTTTTTAGACGTAGGTAACAGCTATGTAAATAACTTTATTTGTTATTTTTATCTTATTAGTTAGATAAATAATATAGAAGTGTGTATTTTTTTACTTATTAACCTACAATTTGAAATTAATTTTAAATTACTTACACATGAATTGCTGGTTTTTATTATATAGTAATTACCATTCTAGATTTAGCTATGTATAATAAAGTAAGTAGGTAATCATTTCCAAATATCTGTCTGTATGTTACTGTGCCAATACATAAAACAGTAAAAATACTTCGGTAAGTAAACGTTTATTTTTAAATAGAATACATTTACGAATTATTTTATTACATATTTATATATATTTTTTATTCAATTTATAAATTTGTAAACTTTATCTCACATTATTAAGTATTATTATATTCCTTGCTTATTCGTTTTATATTAATTGTTATTTGCTTGGAAGTATTGGTAGTTAAGATTCATTCGCCATCTTAATCAAATATTGTTTATTTATTAAATTTAATTTAGTTTAATTACTTGACACTGGCTGAAATACCCGCTAATCGCAGGTGGGCCAATTTCTCATCTTACTACTACTACTACAGCCCTTTTAACGTCCCACTGCTCGGCACGGGCCTCCCTTCAATGTGAGGAGGATTTCAGGCCATAGTCCACCACGCTGGCCCAGTGCGGGTTGACAGACTTCACACATCTATCGAGAACTAGACAAGTTCCCTCAGACGTGCAGGTTTCCTCACGATGTTTTCCTTCACCGTTTCATAGCAAGTGATAATCTCGGATGAAAATGAGATTCGCACATAATTACCAGAGGTGCGGGCCGGGGTTTGAATCTGCACATTTTGATTTATTGTGCGTTCGACCACTCGGCTACCACTGCTCATCATATTACATAAAATTTCATTATTTAATTAAACGTACTATAGCTAAGCTATTGTATATATTTATATGTATGTATACATTATGTAATTATCTATTTCACAGTGATACACAACTGTCTGCCATCATGTCATTATGACAAAATCCTCTCCATCCAAAGGTTGTCTGGAAGAGATCGCAGCTTGCGATAAGACCGCCCAATGTACACATATCTGTTCTTGTTTTTGTCATTAAATGTTGTGTAATTTCCATGTAACTATTGGTGTGCACTAAAGAGTTTTCTATCTATCTATCCATCTAAGCAAACTGCGTACTAAGAGGTACCTATTATTTTATAATCGGAAAATATATTTCATAGTTGATACGATACTTAGTATATTGCCGTCCTTCTTGTAGTTATAATACAGTGTGTATCAGGAGTCCGAAATAATATTTTAGGTACATATGCAGTAGCTTATACGTAGATGCTTAGTAAAGACAGACTATACCTTACTATAATAGTTACTGGGTTATAGGCCTTTGAATATTTACCACAAGTATCGTCTTGTGGTAAATATTCAAAAAATTCCACAAGTATGGCCTTAGGGCACATCCATAGTCCTATTCAACAGTGCAATCTACTTCAACAAGCGGCGGCGATTACTAATATTCAGAGAACACTTGAAAATTTCACTAAGGACAAGATATATTTTAAGCTTTTAAATTTGCGGCGAAAAATAGATTGGAAAATCACGATCGAATCTCGATCAAATTTTTATAACATTCGGTTGTATACCTATACTCATGTTAATGACCAAGTATTATTTCGGATTTTTGAAACACCTATACAGGGTGTATCAGAAGTCCGAAAAATTTACTTGGACGCTAGCATCGCTAGTATCGTGTATACAACTGAATGGTATAAAAATTTGATTGAAATTCGACCATGTTTTTCCAACTTTTTTTTCGTCGTCAATTTCTATAACTCGTAATATCTCGAGTACTATGTAAAATTTGCATGTTCTGTTTTGTGTATAGCCGTAGTAGCCGCCTCTCATTAGTGTAGTTTACACTGCTGAGTAAGGTTTTGGATGTACCCAAAGGCCAGAACACGATTCCTGTGACAAATATTCAAGGGTCTGTAACTCAGAAACTATGAGCTGCCGTATATGTACCCAAAGTATTATTTCGGACTTTTGAAACACCTATATGTTATGAAGAAGACAGCAATATTATGGCCATACCTACTATGACCTACCATATGGCCGGCAGATGGTCACGTCCCGTACATCGGACCCCGCGGTTATTCTACTGATATCCCTCAAAATCGGTAACATAATACTGGGTAGCTCCGACCTATGTAATACTTCTATGGCCCCGACTAATCGTACATTTTGAGCAGGGTAGTTTCTCATTTGAGGTATCTATACATACATACATACATACATACAAATAAATAAAATTGAAGTGTCTGTTTGTAATATCAAAATAGCACCTTTTTACGAATTGTATATGAAAGTATACACGAAACCTATAACGAAAATGCAATTTAAAAAAAATTTGTCTGTCTGTCTGTTTGTTTGAGGTAAACTTCCAAACGGCTGAACAGATTTCGACGGGACTTTCACTGGAAGATAGCTAATATTCCAAGGCGTAACTTAAGCTACTTTAATTTTAGAAAAAAAAGCATTAGGGTTCCGCGGGAAATACATAATATCCATATTTCCGTGTAATCTCCCTGAAATCCACGCGGGCGAAGTCGCGGGCACAGTTAGTTTGTAATAATAATAATACATCATCACGCCTGTACTCCCCGAAGGGGTAGGCAGAGGTGCACTGTAGTGCGCCCACACTTCGCCGATGTATTTTGGTCCCGATGTAATAGGCGGCGAGCCTATTGCCATTATACCGGGCACATTCTCCCTCAATACGAGGGCGATTTTTGGGCTATAGTCCACCATGCTGGCTCAGTGTGGGTTAGTGAACTATCGAAATCGGTCCAGTAGTTTTTAAGTTTATTCGTTACATACAAAATACAAATCTTTCCTCTTTATAATATTAGCATAGAACCAACAGTGGTAGCCGAGTGGTCGAACGCACGCCTTGCAAATCAAAGTGTGCTGGTTCAAACCCCGGCTTTGACCTCTGGGTTTATGTGCGAATATCATTTTCATCCGTGATTACCACATGCTATGAAACGGTGAAGGAAAACATCGTGAGGAAACCTGCACGTCTATAGAAAGGCGTGTGAAGTTCACCAACCCGCACTAGGCCAGCGTGGTGAACTATAGCCCAAAAATTTCCCTCGTATTGAGGGAGAATGTGCCCGGTATAATGGCAATAGGCTCGCCCCCAATTACATTGGGACCAAAAATACATCGGCGAAGTATGGGCGCACTACGGTTCACCTCTGCCTACCCCTTCGGGGAATACAAGCGCGATGATGATGATGACCAGCTTGTTTATATATAATTTTGAAAGAGCAAAGCGAATGACAAAATAAATATTTTATTACTTACTTGCAACTAATTATTATGAAAAGAGTGAGCTTTTCCTAACATTTGACAGTTTCCCATGTCTAATTGTTTGTGTGACATTAACGTCTCCGTACGTCAGACTTTCTATATCAAGACGTATAAGACTGGTAGATACCAATGAGACCAATTTCGGTAGATTTTTTTCTTTTACACAAGTATAATGACTTTGCGGTGTGATAATGCGGTGATAATGACGGGATAATGCTTCAATAAAATCAATTATCTTTAAGTATTTATACTTTAGATTTTAACTTTAGCCTATTTGTTTGTATATAATGGACAGTATAAAATAAATAACCGGCCAAGTGCGAGTGGGACTCGCGCACGAAGGGTTCCGTACCATTATCTATAAAAACGGCAAAAAAATCACGTTTGTTGTATGGGAGCCCTCTTAAATAATTATTTTATTCTGTTTTTTTAGTATTTGTTGTTATAGCGGCAACAGAAATACATCATGTGTGAAAATTTCAACTCGCTAACTATCACGGTTCATGAGATACAGCCTGGTGAAAGACGGACGGACGGACGGACGGACGGACGGACGGACAGCGAAGTCTCAGTAATCCTGTTTCCGTTTTACCCTTTGGGTACGGAACCCTAAAAACGTAAAACCAAATCTTAATTAATTCCTTACCAACCCACTAACAGTCACCCCAATTTTCCATATCAAAAACTCGTACCTATTCATTTGAAAGCGCTAACAAATCGGGGCTTTCACGTATATTACACGAGGTTTACAATACACCGTGAGTCACCCCTTGCGTGTGCGACTGCATTTTAACCCCGCAAGCGTAACTTGACCCCTGCACCCCTTTGCCGCCTTCTCTAATTGGATTAAGACCTAACATGTCTTTGGTGACGAGAGCTCAAAATACAGTGGATTTTTTTTATATCTAGCCAGTGATGTTTGGTACCTAGATTTGAATGGGAAAAGGACCAAGTTTGTGTAGGTAGGTATGATTATTGAAACAAGACGTTAGTCATAGACTTGTAGGCAAATGGACACGCAGACCGGAAAATTACTTCACTTATCTCTGTCCCTTACTACACTGTTTTTGATAATAACATCAGTTCTTCACAGTTAACTCAGTACAAAATCTGTCAAAATATACAGTTATTATTAAAATAACAATATTTTGAGGAGTGGTGGTAAGGCTTTTGCATTTACAAAAAAAAAATGCAATCTTGACAATTTGTAAGTGCTATACAGAATAAATTATTTGACTTTGTCTTTAATACCTAGAGTACCCATAACGACACTATCTACTCTTCGTATGGCTCTGCGACGATTATTCCGCCATTTTTATCTCATGTATCTGTAGTATACGGCAACTATATGGGAAAACAACAATGGCGGAGTCAGATAAACCAGAAAAAATTACCGCAGCGCGGGCTCGAAATGCCATATCCGTTATAATATCTCCATGGTCCTGGGGCTAATACCTACAGGTGTGTTTAATTTGTTTCAGAGGATGTTGCACTACATATCATCCATATTGATAGTCGGCTGCGTGCTTGGCTTAGAATCAGGTTTGTAAATCTATGTTTCAATCGTCATATAATTAGTTAAGTCTATATGTACTTATTTTTATATCTGTTATTGATTTTACATTATTAAATACACTACACATTGCATTATATGGGTAACGAGATAGCGAGGACAGCACTAGTGTCGATCAGAAAAGATGTCTTTTTTAACCGACTTCCAAAAAGGAGGGGGTTCTCAATTCGGCCGGTATGTTTTTTTTTTCTATATTTTTATCGTCACTTTTTATATTGTGACAGTTGAAGCTATTTGTGATGTTATGATTTTTTCATTTAATCTATCTTAGTTATTAATCAATTAATATAAGGTTGTTTATGCTACTGATACTGAGTGTATCATAAGACCGAAATAATATTCTAGGTGCATATACAATAGCTCATATGTGGATCCTTATCGCAGACAGATTATACCTATCATAGTTTCTGAAATAAAATCTTTGAATATTTGTCAGAGGTATCGTGTTCTGGCCTTTGGGTACATCCATAACCCTATTCAGCAGTGTAAACTATGCTTATGAGGGGAAACTACAAATATTCACCAAACGGAACATGCAAATTTTACATACGACTTGAGATATTGCGAGTTATAGAAATTGACGACAAAAAAGATGAAAAGACATGGTTGAATTTCGATAAAAAATTTATAATATTCAGTTGTGTACCCGATACTGATGCAAACGTCAAAGTATTATTTCGGACTTCTGAAACATCCTGTATACTTATACTATGTACATATTTTTATATTACGTAGTTACTTATTTTTTTAACTGTTAACCATTACAGCATCCATTAGATTTTGCGCACTGTCCCACAATTTTTACAATGAAGAACATAAATATCAAAATAACATCTTTTTACCAAATGCATATGAGAGTATATACGATATCTATACATAAAATGCAATTTTTAAAATTTTTGTCTGTCTGTCTGTTTGTTTGGGGTAAACTTCTGAATGGCTGAACCGATTTCGACGGGAATTTCACTGGCAGATAACTAATGTTCCAAGGCGTAACTTATGCTACTTTTATTTTAGAAAAATTTTTCCGGGTCTTAATCAGTCTAAATCTCATTTTTTCCGGCTTAAAAGTCCACGAGGGGGAAGTCGCGGGCACAGCTAGTTATTCAATAAATCTGTAGATCGCAATCATCAATATTTGTCGGTGTTCCAGAGGTGGTGGTGCTCCGCGCGGTTCGAGGTCGCGACGCGAGGCTCCCTTGCGGCCGCGGGAAGGTGTTCCTGGACGGGCCGGACTCTTACGTTCTCTGGCTCAAGAATGACAGAGACTTCTTGTATCGGTTCCCTAATGAGGAGACCGAGAGGAGGTGTGTGACTTTGTCAATGGCATTCCCACGCCCTTACGTTTTTACAAGCTTTATATTAGCTTGCAACGTAGGTATGTCCGGGTGGAATCTTGCAACTGAATTTTAGATCAGTTATCTTTAACCGATTGAGCTGAAGTTTGGTATACACGCTTATTGGATGACAATGCATGCTTAGCTATGAGACGTCATTCTTATTCCAATATGGCGGATCATCCAAGATGGCGGACTAGTTATTTTTTTCTGCACTACCACGGTATGGGTATCAAATGAAAGGGCTTGCTGAGGAGAACACGAAAACTAATACAACATCCCATTAAATCCAAATAACTAAAAGATAAAAAAATAATTATTGGTAATTAATTAAAAACTTGTTTTTAAAAAGGTTTTTACCCTTATGTTTTATTTTTGAATGAAAACAAAATCTACTACTCTGGCGGTAACTAAAAGTAACCGTTAAACGTGAGTTGCCCAGGATAGCCAAGCGAACGGTCGACTCGGTATTATAAACTGACGTTTATTTACCTTATCTCACTTGTCTGACCTTAGGTCTACGGATAATGACCGCATTTTCGGCATTTCGTGCGAGTCTGGTGCCTGCCACGATGATACTTCGTTGTTGCTGAAGCGGGCCGGCGATCGGGACGGGGGACAGTACCGCTGCCGAGTCCACTACCAGGCTTCGCCGTCGGTCGATTATGTTATCGACCTAAGACTAGTCGGTAAGCCGAGCGGTATGACTTGTATAGGCCTACGGGGAACTTACAAATTTCAGGTTACATAAAGAAATAATAATATAAGGCATAAGCGATTCTGGCTTACAGGAGCAACAGTGGTGGGAATGTGTGGCGGGCTTTGTCCCATTAAGAAGCTATTAGCTATAAGATCCGAAAAAAGACTCAGTGGGATTGTAATTTATTTAACCTGCTTTAACATAGCAACGCTCTATTAAGTTCTCTTCTTCTTTACGAAATGATGGTATTTTAGATAAGAAATGGCTGCACCTGCGATTAGCGGTATTTATGGCAATGTCGAGTAATTAATAGCAAGGATAAATTCAATAAATACACATTATAAATATGAATGGATGATGACAGTGATACAGATGGCGGATGACCCTCAATTAAGTTATGTCTCATGTAAGGTGACGCCCATGCGACAAATAGCGCTTTCAGGGGCCCGATTTTCTTTTAATAGACATCAATCTCTATTCGAGATATGTCGAAACAAAACGTCAAATTGGTCGTATATTTTCGTTTTTTTTTCGACATATCTCGAATGAAGATGATGTCTATCAAACGAAAATTGGGCCCCAGTGTCATTTCGTTGTAAAACGAAATTGTTTTATGTGTTATTTTAGTTTTGGTAGTGGCAAAAATTTGGCGCGCCAGGAGTTACGGCTGCAGTGTGCATGTCAATCTGGTAAAAAGATGATCACATATGTTGCAGACTCCCCCGGAATGCCCAGGATATATAGTGAAGACGGTGTCGAGATCAGCAAAGGATACGTGGGACCTCTCAGCGTAGGGTCCGATCTCACACTCCTGTGCGAAGTTGACGACGGTAAGTTGGACCTTGGTACTGTACCTACACCATTTATTATAGTCATGATACGGAAAGAAATATCGCCAGACAACAAATACTCATCGTATGATCCCAAACTAAGCTTAGTAATTATTCAGCCTATTGCAGGATTGTTAAACCCATTCCGAATAACATTTGAGATTTGAATGAGATGGTCACAGATGATGAAATCGTCGGCTGATAGGAAAAACTAACTAAGTACTAAAAATGGGAAGGGTGTATTTTTACACTAAGTACCTTTACACATCAGCAACCATCCCAAGAAAACTCATCATATCCATAGGTGCAATATTTTACAGAATTCAAAGAAGCAACTTAGACTCCGCCCAACGGCTGACTCCGCTTTCTCACCGCTACGACGTTTATGTTTTATGTTTCAAATCTGCCAGGCGTTCCGCGACGGCTCGGTTTTTATATGAGTCAGTTTTGGTATGGGAAACATTTGGACGCGGGTGCTTTGATGTCCCTGTGTGCTTAAGGGTTATAATATATCTTACAGTCCAGCCGGATACCTTGGTGTACTGGCGGCGGAATGGCGTGGTGATCGAGCGCGCGCACTCCGCGCGGCCTGGCGTGCTGCGCGCCGAGGTGCGCGTGCGCAACGCCACACGGGCAGAGCTGGACGCGCACTACGAATGCTTGGCTCAGAACGCCGACGTCACAGAGCCTCTAGCCGCCAGCCTGGTCGTGCGAATGTATTGTGAGTTTACCTTTACATACGTCAAATCTGAACGACGGCTAAGAGTAACTACTGCCCCCTTACCAACACCGTTTTTGACAGTTAACTCGGTACAACATCTGTCAAAAATTGACAGTTACTGTTGAAATAAAAATACGTTAAGAGGTGGTCGTAAAGTTATGAATTAGGAGTAGCCTAAATCTGCTTGCACTTAATTGATTTTATTTAGGTTGTTAGAAGCATACCTATAAAGCATCCCATCAACACAACTAATTAGAATCTACACGTTGTCTTGTGAATTTGTGTTCAATGCAAGTGCACTTTTTCCCTATATTTGAAACTAGCTGTTGTTCCTTACATCAGCGATCTGTCATTGTTAATTCCGTTAAAGTCTGTCTAGCCGTTTCGGAGATCACTCGAAACAAACGGATCCCTTTCTGTCAGATATTACGAAACGCCTAAAATTGATGCCTAAAAACAAAGCAGTTGCTAGTTGTTGTGTATTAATATTTAGGCATCAGGGTAAGGCGTGTCCTTGCGATAGTAAAAACGAACACATTTTTACTTATGGAGTTTTATTTCTATCCTACAAACCGGTCTTGGAACTGTAAGAATTAATTGTGTTAGTTTTAATTAAAACTCGAAAACGCTTTAATATAATATATAGCCGAAAAACTATTTTAATATTTCATAACTCCTTTCTTCCGTCTATATGAAGCTTAATAGCTAGGAAAATTCTTAAGGTGGAAGCGTCGGACCGGTTTACTGCAGTTTTTTACGAGATGGCGCTGTTTTCACGAGATTCTACTTATTTATTTATTTTTATTTTTTACGAGAAATTTGAGCATTTGTGGGATAAAATACTATTAAACGCGAGTAAGACGTATTACACTGCATTCATATATTCAATAATATCAACTTGAAATCAATCTGTACAGTAACTAAATAGCCAGCCGGCGACACTGACCTACACTAAACGAAAATAAAATCTTTCTGACAGCAAACGTTTATGCTATTGGAACGTTGCCAAACCTTTACAATTCGGCACGAATTCGCGACGTTGCATCTTGATACCCGCTTGTCGTAGTTGTTTGTGCGTTGGCCCCTCGGCTCACTGCATTGGGTGGTTGTGGTTCGAATCCCTCCATTTAATTTTATTATTTTTATTTTTCGTAATTTTCCCTGGTCTGGATGTCACTGGGATCGCCAGCTGTCCATGGTATGGTAGCCATAGTCCAAGCTTTTTTTAGTTTGAGACAATACTGTTGGTGTATAAGTCCGGGGATATTTATTCATGTATCTGATATCATGTCAGCTATACATCAATTTATTAGAGACTTAGGATCTTTATAATATCCGGACAAAATCAAACATTGCTTGTTACTTAAATTTTAAGTTTGAATATTATTATTATAATTACGTAAATTACATTTGTAATAAATATTTGGTCACCGCCACCTGTCGGTCATTTCGAGTTGTGAACAACTAGCACGCAGATACACAAATAAAAGTACAAATTCTATGTTAGTACCATCCTAATTAAGTCAGATGGCGCTGACAAATTCATACACACAAGCGTAAAATTCATAAAATTTCAACATCGATTTTAATTATATTAAACTATTTTTAACTGCCTAAAATACGCGAGTATAATAATTCATAAAGAAATGATAAAATTCATTTTCGAGAAGAAAAACTCCGTGTGTATCGTGTTGATAGCGCACGAAATATGTATGGAGAACACGACCGACGCCTTCACCTTAATATTTAGCAATTTCCTAGCTCCTAGTTACTTTAATTTAGGCATCATATTAAGGCATCTTCTATGGTGAAAAACAGACGTTATTCTCCCAATTGCCAGTGCCCCCCCTCAGCGTGGAGATACGTCTGAATAACAACTATGACTTCGAGGCGGGTCAGCCGCGCGTGGTGGACTGCGTGGTGGTTGGCTGCGTGCCGCCCCCCTCCGTCACCTGGCACTTGGGGGCAACCCTACTACGACCTACTGTCCATAAGGTACACAATACACGATTGACAACATCAATAGAAAGCGCCAATATTCTAATGGTAACCAAGAATTCCCAGGTTCGAACCCTGGATATTTAACTATGGATGCGAGCTCACTCCTTTTTTATCGATGGGAAATGCTCATGGACTTGAAGGAGGCGTGCAGGATGTGCTGGACTGGGTAAATATCAAATTAGCCAAAATGACTCCAAACCTTTAGCAAAGGTAAGCCCACTCCTGGCGCATGCATTTAGCTCAGTTAGACAAGCTAACGGAAATACTTAGCTAGGCATCTATTGTGTAGTATGCACGCCTACATAATGTGTCTTATCTTCTTATTCTTAAGAGCTAGACTCTTGGCGGTACATTGTTTTCCAGTCTTCTCCACTTTCTGCTAGCTCTTTTGCCTCCCGGTATGTTCTTACATATTTTTTTCGTTTATTTGGTCAAAATAACTTCTTTTTGGTCTTCCTCATCCTCTGTTGCCTTCTGTCTTTCCCTCTATTGATGTCTTCATCAGTATGTCTTATGCAAGTTTTAATTTCCAGGAGCTCCACGATGGGAATTACACGGTCTCCTCCCTGACCCTGGCGCCGTCACTCCGGGACAGTAAGCACGAGCTGGTCTGCCGCGCGCATAACTCACATCTACCCACGGGAGTTTTCGAGGACAAAGTCCTATTGAATGTTGGCTGTAAGTGTACTTCACTTTGTCCTGATAGATAGGTGCAAGGCTGCTCTACTCTACTCTCATCTCTCTCATCTTCAAAGATAATAATAGTAAAAGTATCGCCCGACAACACATACTCATCGTATGATCCCAATCTAAGCAAAGCTTATCAATAACAATCCAGAAACTACAATGGCGGATGTCAGATAACGGTGAAGCTGTAAAGGCCAACTCACGGCAGTCACGGCCAACAGCGTAGTCCATTCAAAAAAAAAGTCAGATAAAAGTAAAAAAAAATCGATAGGGCTCCTCCTTTTACTCTATGGGTTGTACCCATATGGTTTTTCCAGACCGGCCCATCTGTTTGTCGACCCGCGAGGAGATGGTGGGGGCTGTGGCGCGAGAGGCGGAGACGGTGACTTGCACAGTAGAGGCCTCACCAGAGCCGCTGCAGTTCAGCTGGACCTTCGCGGATTCCAAGACCTTGTACACCAGCGTCACTGTGAGTCCACCATCAAGCAATCCGTTTAGCTTATAGAATAGAATAGAAACTTTTTATCCAAGTAACTAAGACTTATACATCGGTTAGTAGACTTAAGACTAACGTTAGTATTACCTATTCTAAATAACCCCTAGGGGTCCATTCTGTGCGCGATAGAACATCAACGACTTACGATTACACAGTCTAACCTACTGGCTATCATTTAAAACGCTGTTGGAGCTGGTCCGCACCCTGCGCACCAAGGAAGTACACCGTTTTCGCATCGTTGCGTAAAAACAGTCTACACGAGCATCGGCAAACATCCCAGATGCGCTACAGGAACGAGGCAGCCCCACAAGCTTTCTGAATGCGTTGCACGAACAATAAAGAGCTTAAAAGCAGTATAGGTAGTACCCTGATCGGTAGAACGTAAGGGGTGAAATATCAAATCCGCGACGCGGATTGAGATTGATATGAGATTTCATTTGTGAAGTCATTTTCAGTAATGATTCCCATTTGCTGTACGGTGAAGGAAAACATCGTGAGGAAACCTGTACGTGTATAGAAAGGCGTGTGAAGTTCACCAACCCACACTGGGCGCGAAATCTCCTTCTTATTGAGAGGGAATGTGCTTGGTATACTATAGACTCGCCCCTATTTCATTGGGATTTGGGACCAAAATACATCATGTTGGCGCAGTGTAGTGCACCTTTGCCTACCCCTTCGAAGAAAACAGGAGTGATGATGTATATCCTACTAATCCTATACTGTGAAAGTGTGAGTATGGATGGATAGATGTTTTTTACTCTTGCCAACAAAATCTACTGAACAGATTTTAATGAAACTTTACAATATTATTTTTTGTACATCAGAATAACATATATGCTATAATTTAAAACAATCTTTACGCCTGCGCAGACGCAGTTGCGGGTAGAAGCTAGTATTGTAATAACGAGTGAAATATCTATCCATTTAACTGTTGTTTTGTAGAAAGTGCCGGGTCACCACCACCGCTACTCCTCAACCCTGACCTGGCTGTCGCGGGAGGGTGACATAGGGCTGCTGCTGTGTCGAGCTACCAACGCGTTCGGGGAACAGAAGCGACCTTGTTCGTTCACAATCTCGCCGGGCGGGCCTCCAGCCGCCCCCGACTGTGCCGTTCTCAGGTCGTATCCGACCTCCGTAAGGATCCAATGCAAGAAAGGTAAGCTCACACTCGGCGAATCTCCACACATTTAGAATGCGAATCTCGCTCAAAATTGTTACTAATTGATTAACTAACTGATACTTGCATGGAACTTAGTTTATTTTTTATGTAGTCCATGTTACATTTTATAACATCACCTATCTACCATAGAGAGTCCCGTCAAAATTATTTTAGCTGTTTCAGAGAATACTTGAAACAAAAATGAAAAAAAAAAAACCGGCCAAGTGCGAGTCGGACTCGCGCACGAAGGGTTCCCTACCATTATCTATAAAAACAGCAAAAAAACACGTTTGTTGTATGGGAGCCCCCTTAAATATTTATTTTATTCTGTTTTTTATTATTTGTTGTTATAGCGGCAACAGAAATACATCATCTGTGAAAATTTCAACTCTCTAACTATCACGGTTCATGAGATACAGCCTGGTGAAAGACGGACGGACGGACGGACGGACGGACAGCGAAGTCTTAGTAATAGGGTTCCGATTTTACCCTTTGTGTACGGAACCCTAAAAATTGTGTTCTCGTTATAACTGATACAAGTAAAAGTCGGATACATCATTTTTATTTATTAGTATGTTTCACCTCTCGATATGCTTTTTGAGTGTGTGTCTGTAAGGTGTTACTGGTAATAAAGCAATCAATATTATATGTTAAAAGGTTGGGACGGAGGTCGTCCACAAACGGTCCACCTAGAAATAGTTGACGAGGAGGGTACACCCCTCCACAACGTGTCCGACCCCGCCGGTAATTTCCACCTATCGGATGTCGAAGAGGACCGCAACTTGACGGCAGTGGTGTACGCGAAAAACGCGAGGGGCAGAAGCGAGTCTAGAACCATACATCTGCAGACTATGAAACCTTTGATAGCTTCAGGTAAAATGGCCTTCCAGTTAGAAATTATGTAACTTAATTCATCGAAATAGAGTTTAATTTTCAATGAAATTGTTACTATAGTATATAGTATTATATAGTATATATTATATAGTATATAATAAGTATTGTTACGCCAAAATAAATCTACGCCTACTCTGTGCCTTTATTCATAAAGACTAAAATTCTGTGCTACAATCTACGCGGCCAGTATCAAAATTCGTACGCGTCATGGCATTACATTGAAAATTGAACTTTATCAACGACTTAATACAGCGCGTTTTGGTATTAGCAAAAAGTTGATTGGATGTATTTATCACTAATGTTATATCTGGGCTACAATTTCAGCTGTTTCAGAGAACTTTCCAACTCCCTCGTGGACTAGATGGGTTGAAGTAGCGGCGGGAGTCTTAGCTACGGGTGTGGCCATCATCGCCACCGCCCTCTGCATCAGGGCCCTGAAAGCCAGGAGAGACAACTCTGAACTTAACCCAGACCTCGTCCCGAGAACCGATGGTGAGTTTTACGATAATCAAAACACCTAGAAACACTGTGCCTTTCATTGAAGCAGATAGTTTCTAAAGTACTTGGTACTTTAGAAACTATCTCTATCCTACCCGCGACTCCGTCCGTGCAGTCTTCGATTATATTCAATATCGTTATAAATTATAACCTATTTGTTATTCTGTGGTGTCAGCACGCATGTCAAGACAAGACTTCTGTCACGGATTGGCTCGGTCACTCTCTGTGTTATTTCATACGAGGATAGAGATATAATCAACATGTTCTGTGACATGAGTCTAATCTTGGCGCCCATGCTACAACTACTGATGTACCTATAAGCAATAATACTGTAAAATACTGTGTGGAAGTTAGCCGTAAGGTATTTGCCTCAGCAGGATCTTTACGTAGATTACGTAACTTTCTACCAGTTCCCACTAAAATTGCGCTCGCACAATCTCTTCTTCTTCCTATCATGGACTATGCTGATGCCAGTTATCTCGATCTCACAGAGGATCAGTTAAACAAGCTTGAGCGACTCCAAAACTTTTGCATCCGGTTCATAATCGGCTTACGCAAGTATGACCACGTTTCAGTATTTCGTAATAAGCTCAAGTGGCTCCCAATTCGCCTTCGCCGTAATACTCACATTCTGTCTCTTCTCTATACTATTATTTTTCACTCCACTACTCCCTCTTATCTAAAGGAACGATTTGAATTCCTTCATGAATCACATTGCCGATCCTTGAGATCGTCGGAGAATTTGAGCCTAAAAATGCCAGCACACTCATCGGCTTACTACGGTAAGTCGTTTACAGTTCAGGCTGTCAGACTGTGGAACGATCTGCCCCTGCCTATCAGGCGTGCTGAATCTTTACTAGCCTTTAAAACACTGCTAAAGACGCACTACTTAGATTTATAGTTTTAGTTTTATTAGTTATGTATGTCCTACTTTTAAGTTTTTTGAATATGTTGTATATTTTATGTTTCAGTATATGTGAGCATATTATTTTATTTTATACTACGTATTTATTGTTTATATTTATGTATATGTATGGTATATTTATTTATATAATAGATTGGTACACAACTGTCTGCCATCATGTCATTATGACAAAATCCTCTCCATCCAAAGGTTGTCTGGAAGAGATCGCAGCTTGCGATAAGACCGCCCAATGTACACTACTATTTGTTCCTTGTTTTGTCAATATATTTTGTTAATATCCGTGTAACTATTGGTGTACAATAAAGAGTTTTCTATCTATCTATCTATCTATCTAAAGTTTCATCAAAATCCATTCAGTAGTTTTTGCTTGAAAGAGTAACAAACATCCATCCATCCCCACAAACTTTCACATTTATAATAGGTTTCGTTGGATGTCAAAAGTTGTTGGGGATAGATGGATGGATACCTTTTTTATTTATATTTAGAAAATACAATACTATGCGATTCAAATAAGAATAGGAATGTCAATAATCTCTATCTGTCAAATGTCACTTGAAAAGTATGGTTTGCAAAATAACTTATTTGCATATCAATAACAATAGTCTTACATCAACTTTAAATAAAAAGGTTAAATTAGTAAATTGTCTTAACATTAACTTATTTAAAGTCATAATTAGTTTTTTAATACCATACCAATGTTTATTTCATTATTGGCGCAAAGGCCCAGAAGCCATGCCAAAATAATGAAAGAAAAGAAAATAAGGACGCCAGTTGCCATTTTCTCGTTGTTACTGTGCTTCGTCGTGCGACTGAGTGCATTTTTCACTCAACCTTTGCAAATATTTTTTATTTACAAAATATCTTCTTTTGCTCACCCTACCTAACTGGTTAGAAATGACAGCTATGAGTGCTATGACGTCACAATATGGCGCAAAGTCTATCCTATTCTCATTTTAATCGCATAGTACTAATGTATCCGAAAGCACTTAAGTATCTTAATATAAAAGATGAGACAGCAAACAGATTTATTATCGTTGATTTCAGGATCATTCCATCGGGAACCAGATTTCGCCAGAGAAGAAAGAGTCCTCGGTACTACCAACATCACTGTCAATCAGCTAGCGGCATGTCAAAATGTAAGTAACAAGGCACACTGGGGCGTCAAGAACTTTTGCATTTTTAACGCTCCAGTGTGCGCGGAGTTTTAGACCCTGTGCTGTTACCATTTATACAGGGTGTTTCAGAAGTCCGAAATAATACTTTGAGTACATATACAGCAACTCATTTGTGGATGCTTAGTGAAGACAGATTATACCTAACTATCATAGTTTCTGAGTTACAGACCTTTGAATATTTGTAACAGGTATCGTGTTTTGGCCTTTGGGTACATCCATAACCCTACTCAACAGTGTAAACTACACTTATTAGGGGCGGCTACCAATATTCACAAAACAGAGCATGCAAATTTTATTAAGGACTCGAGATATTACGAGTTATATAAATTGACGACGAAAAAAAAATTGGAAAAACATGGTCGAATTTCAATCAAATTTTTATACCATTCAATTGTATACACGATACTGATGCTAGCGTCCAAGTATTATTTCGGACTTCTGATACACCCTGTAAATCCAACCTTAGCAGACGCAAATATCAGGACAGTTCTCTGAACTTGAGTACGTCTATTACAATGCTTTCTAAATATATCTAGGGGTGAATGACCTAAGTGACATTATTTATTTTTACAGAAGAGCACAAGCAGAAAAAATCGCTGATTCCAAATATGTATACATGTGTTTCAGAAGTCCGAAATAATACTTTTAAATGGTATAAAAATTTGATCGAAATTCGACCATATTTTTCCAAAATTTTTTTCGACGTCAATTTCTAGAACTCGTAATATCTCGTGTACTATGTAAAATTTTCATGTTCTGTTTTGTGAATATTGGTAGTCGCCGTGTAGTTTACACTGCTGAATAGAGTTATGGATATACCCAAAGGCCATAACTTGATACCTGTCACAAATATTCAAAGGTCTATAACTCAGAAACTATGATAGTTGGATATAAACTGTAGCTACTGCATTATTATTTTTGGTAAAGTCTTTATAGATTTTCTCTATCTCCCTCCTTGTATAAGGTGAGGTAACTTTAAAGGCACGGGCCAGAGCCAAGTGCCTAAGAAGGTGAAAGATGATGTTTTTGGAATATTTAGGTCATAGACAGAAATTTGCGAACTAACCTACAGGTGTTGAGGATGACTGTTTTTTGTAACAGTGTGTATGCTGATGGATACATGTTGAGTATGTTAAGGCTTGTGTGTAGTGTGTGTGGTATAACTCCCGTAGAAGATAAAATAATTGGTATGGTTTTGATAGAGTGGACTTTCCATTGGGTTTTAATTTCTATTGCTAGGTCTGTGTACTTGGCAATTTTTTCTGTGTGAGTTGATGTAAGATTGTGTATGTTTGGTATTGCGATGTCTATAAGGTATACTATTTTATTATGTTTGTCGTGAAGTATGTCCGGCCTATTGTAATTGTGGCGAACCCAATACCTCGACACTTCCACCAGTCGCTACTAGATGGCGCGACTGTAGACACATCGCAATTCTACGCGTTCAAGAAATTATCCGCAATACAAAGTACTATGAAAATCCTGGCTCGCCGTACTGGTGTGTTCAACGATCTGAACTATATATACAAATTCCCCGACAATATCACCGGGGGCGTAGCGGACCCCGCCAGGCACACCACCCGCCTGGCAAGAAGATCTTGCCTTTAACGCTAAATAATGTACTGTTTTATCTGTGATAATTGTGCGGTCCCAGTATATTTTGTAATCGGAGGATTCTAATACAGCGTGTGGTACGTACTTATAATAAGCAGTTTTTTTGAGTAATAAGTGAGTATTTAAATGCTAAGTTTTGATGGATTACTGCAGCTACCTGGTCATGTCTGTGTTTGTAGTCAGTCTGTGCTATTGTTTTACAGGCTCCTGTTATGTACTGTATGGTCTCCGAGCTAACATGACATCGTCTACATTTATCTGTTGTGAGGTTGGGTCTACGGATTATTATTATTTATAATTATTATTTGCAAGGTATTATTTCGGGCTTGTGATGCACCCTGTATAAGTCAATGTTGCCCAGAAGTGTTGCTTAATCAAATAGCGTTTTTTACCCCTCGATATGATGCCGGCGTGGTCCAGTGGTTTGAGCGTAGGCTGCTTTGCTCACTAAACCAAATGGTGCCGGGTTCGATCTTTTCGTCATTTGTCCTGGTCGGGTGTAACTGGGATCGCCCCAGTCCATTGTACGATACCTATAGGACCTACAAACTTTGCTTAGTTTGGGATCATACGATGAGTATGTGTTGTCTGCGATATTTATTTGTTACTAGCTTCTACCCGCGACTTCGTCCGCTTAGACTTCGATTCTTCATTATCGTTATAAATTATAGCCTATATAAACAATAATACTGTAAAGTTTCATCAAAATCCGTACAGTTTTTTTTGCGTGAAAAAGTCACAAACATCCATTCATCCTCACTAACTTTCCCATTTCTGATATTATTAGGATAGGATTATTGCAGAGTGTATCTATATGTATAAAAATCAATGCCACTTTTCGTTGTAAGCTAACTCCTCCTAAACGGCTGGACCGATTTGAATTTTTTTTTTTTGTATGCGTTTGGGTGGCACCCTGAATGGTTTAGATTCACAATCGGACCCGGTAGGTGGTGTTGCTTGCGTACGTCCGTCATTCTAAGGCGGTACGAAGTTCGCCCGGTCAGCTAGTTTTTTTATAAATGTATGTTTTCAGCAATACTCTTCGTCGCCGCTGCCCGCCTGCCGGGTGCTGGTAGGCTGCGGGCCGCACCAACAGCCACAGGACTCGTGCCCTGCGAGCCAACACTCATACTACGTCTGAACAGAACCTATAATCCTAAGATTAAGTGCCTAATTATCTTGAGGGCTGCTGTCCCAATTAATAATCGATATAAAGTAACATATCTGACATTGTCAGAAGTTACTGAGGATCATGGATATTATACAGGGTGTATCAGAAGTCCGAAATAATACTTTGGGTACGTTTACGTAGCTCATATGTGGATGTTCAGTGAAGACAGATTATACCTAACTATTATAGTTTCCGAGTTATACCTTTGAATATTTGTCACAGGTATCGTGTTCTGTCCTTTAGGTACATCCATAACCCCTTTCAGCAGTGTAAACTACACTTATGAGGGGCAACTACCAATATTAACAAAACAGAACATGCAAATTTTACATAGCACTCGAGATATTGCGATTTATAGTAATTGACGACGGAAAAAAAGTTTAAAAAAAACATTGTCAAATTTATATAAAAAAATTATACCATTCAGTTGTATACCCTATACTGATGCTAGCGTCGAAGTATTATTCCGGACATCTGAAACACCCTGTATATGTATATTATAACGGTGACGGCATTTAGAGCCCGCGCTGCTACGGTAAATTTTTCTGGTGTATCTGACTCCGCCATCTTTGTTTTCCCATATACTTGATGTATACTACAGGTAGGTACATGAGGTAACAAAAATGGCAGAAAAATCGCCGCAGAGCTATACGAAGCGTGGAGTCGTTATGGGTGATGATGATACTTTCGCCATCTCTATGAGATTCATGACCCATTTTTTTTATGTGTATTTATTGAATTTATATTTGCTATTAATTACTTGATACTCTCAGAATATCCGGTAATTGCAGGTGCATTTCATCATTTCGTAAAAATTTATTGTTTTCTCATATTTACGCGAATACTATACATTGAAATAAAACTATTTTACGGATTTTATCGCGTATAAACGTGATACGTGAGGCCATTGAAATTAAAAAAACATCCTAATTTCAATAGGGAAGATGGCTGGGTGCTACCACCAACTTGGGATCCAGTCATTAATATGATTAAATCCAAAACCAAGCGTACCATTGCAAGACCTCAAGACACAGTGAGCATTTTCTGCGTGGATCGGACCGCAAACAACAACTAAATAAGAGGGTACCCAGTTATTAACTATGACATCAGGACGTCTAACACCTCAGTCCCCCCGTGACCATGGTTGCTGTAAAGCAGCCGAAACATCGGGAAAATAAAATAGTAAATAAACGCGATAAAATCCGTAAAATAGTTTTATTTTAAAGAAGATGTTATTGAAACTATATTCTCCTTATTCTTCTTTTAAGAAACCAACAAAAATAAGAAATTGAATGAAATAAGATGAGAAATGCATTGTCTTCAGCCAATGTCAAGTTATTAATAGCATGGACAAATTCAATAAATACATAATAAAAATATATAGGGATATAGCTGACGGATGACTACCAACCCGAGTTCTTCCCATTCATTAAGAATATTAGAAGAAACGACGTTGAAAACTTTGTCACTGAGAGCAGTATTCGACATAATGACAAATGTCACAATATATCGATTATCGTTTTTGCTAGTAGACACTATTATAGATAAATTAAAGTAGACACATAGTCATCCTGTATTCCCCGAAGGGGTAGTCAGAGGTGCAAAGTGCACCCACTTTGCTGATATATTTTTTGGTCCCAATGTAATAGGGGCGAGACAAGCCCATCCTCTAACCATGATTTGATAGATAGTTAACTAATGATTTTAATTATCTACAAATCGAATTGACATTATCTAGTGGTTGGAGTTATGGAGGGTAGAAGTAAAGGAGTGTCACCTGTGTATTGAAAAAGTGTCCGTCGAAATGCATGAAATAATAGTGCAAAAACCTTCCACAATGGTGCTGGTGTCGGTATGGCTATATAGCGACGCACCCGGGAATAAACCGGTACGGAAAAATTGCTTATTCCGAATCTGGCCTAACAGCAAAAAGTCCATAATAGCGCTACCGACTTATTCCAGGTGGGCGTCAATATATACCCGTGTCGGCACCAGCGCCATTGTGGAAGGCTTTGAACTATTATTTCATGCATTGCGACGGACACTTTTTCATTATTTTTCCCAAGGAGATTGTCCTCCTTTACTTCTACCCTCCATAGTTGGAGTGTAGACCGCTTGGCATATTGTTTGTAGGATGAGCGCCAAGATTAGACGTATGTCACAAAATATCTTGATGTTGTCTCTTTCACTCGTATGAAATAAGATGGAGAGCGACCGAGCCAATTTGTGACAGAGGTCTTGTCTTGACATGCGTGCTGACACCATGGGTGTCAAAGTCAAAGTCAAAGTCAAATCATTTATTTTGTATAGGCCTATGGGGGCACTTACAAATTGTCAAGTTTACATTTTTTTCTTATAAACTACTATACTACCACCGGATCGAAACGCGACCTCAACTGAGAAGATCCGGCAAGAAACTCAGTGGGCTGATAATTTTTTTAAATCGCCAAAACTTATTTAAATACACAGGTACATATAGCTCCAGTGTGTTGCCTTTAGAGCTGCGTTTAATAATAAAGATAGAATAATAATACGTTAGTAAGGCAACACACGCTACACTTTGACATGACGGGCAATATTTCGATTTTTGTTTTGAACCTGAGCTGTACAATCCCAAGCTGATTTATCATCTAAATAATCCGAGATTTTGTAATATCCCTTTTGATACAATTTGGATTTGATTGCAATTTTAAATGTGTTAATGGGCAAATCTCTGATTTCTTTTGGAAGTTTATTGAAAAAGCGTATACTTTGCCCCATGAAAGAGTTATTTATTCTGTGGAGACGAGTAACGTGTACGGATAGCATATGCTTATTCCGTGTATTTAAGGAGTAACCGTAAAACCGGACCGAACGTGTAACCGGAATTGCCCTCAGTCCATCGTAAGGCATCCATAGTTTTGCTTAGTCTGGGAGCACACGATGAGTATGTATCATCTGGTGTTGTAAGTAAGTGGACCAAGAGACTTTTAGCTTAGCGAGGCTCACACTTATAAAGTATATTATACATATCATGGGTACTATAATGCTGTATCAATTTCATTAGAATGGAATACAAAATATAATTGCAGGCGGTACTAAACTACGCCGTGCGTCAAATTTTTTGCTTATATTAAAACGAACCCTGTACTAATATTTCTGCGGTAACCCCACGCGTCGAAATCTGCTCGCGCTGTCAATGTAATTTTGTTGGAGAATGAACTTTTTCAATGGATCCATACAGTTCGTTTTGGTATTAGCAAATAATGTGACGTGTAAGCGTTGACGCCCCAGTCTGTGGGGGGCTTTACTATTCTAGTCAATATATATAACTACTTACCAATTATTTAAAAAATGTTAAATCCATGAACGTATAAAAAAAGATCGGACGGAATCTCGCTCAATAAAAAGTGAGGTACCCTTAGCAAAATGGCTCGTTTGTACGATCGATCTCGCACACATTTACATCATAGTAACGCGATACGCAGCACGCATTGGTGTCTCAATGTGCGGGCACATTTACATGAATAGCTACGTTGCTTCACCTTAGACGTGAGTGGTGCGCAGTCCTCCTTTTTTATACATCCATGGTAAGATCATTTTATTAAGCTAAGCTAATCCAATAACTTACCTATTGCTATTATGTCGACTGATTATGTAATGTTCTACAAATAAAATAAATTGTATTATAAATATAACGTTTTTTAGGGTTTCGTACCTAAAAAGTAAAAAATCGGAACCCTTATAGGATCACTTTGTTGTTCGTCTGTCTGTCCGAGGGAGACGTACGGGTTGTGCCGGACTCTTACTGGCTAAAACCACACGTTGACGTTCCTCCGCTTTGTGGAGGAGCCACGGGAACGCTCTCTCACTCGTCCGCGACTCCAGCAGCGGCCATCCACGCGAGCATACTCTGCGTGGATGCCTCCCGTAGAGGAGGCATCCCGTGTAGACGGCGGCGTAGGCCACACTACGCCGCCACCCTCCTCAGGGTTCTAACAGATAACATAGTAGAGGGAATCCATAAATTAGCGTGCCAGTCACCTTTGGCAAACATTCAACCCGAGGGTTCTATAAAGTGCACAGGCGACAACAACCCTGAGTTGTCACCCACACGCCCTCTACTATGGAGTCATGGGGTCATGCTGACACGCGTCTCTTGGTTGGAGTGCACTCTGCGCTCGCCACTACTCCGGTAAAGCTGTAAAGGCCACCCACGGCCAACAGCGTAGTCGATTTAAAAGAAAACACCCGCACAATCCATTAAATTGGTATGATTTCGTTCCTGTATTATAAAATACGATAAATAAATCTCAGGGGGTATGTAACCCCTATATTTATTAATTATGATTTTACAACCTAATCAGAGTGGCTGTTAGAAAGATTTTTAGTACATCAAGGGATCAACATGTCAGACTAGACACGACCTTCAGTAATGAAGATGCCGACTAAGAAGAAGAACTACTACTACAGCCCTTTTAACGTCCCAATGCTGGGCATGGACCTCCCCTCATTGCGAGGGGGATTCGGGTCCAGTCCACCACGCTGGCCCAGTGCGGGTTGGCGAACTTCACACATCTATCGAAAACTAGTCAAGTTTCCTCAGACGTGCAGGTTTCCTCACGATGTTTTCCTTCACCGTTTCATAGCAAGTGATAATCTCGGATGTAAATGAGATTCACTAAAATATTTAAATTATGCAGACTCTAACTAATATTGTAAAAGCTTTGTACCGAACTATCAAGTCCCTTACACTATTCACCTTTTAATATTACATTTTCATTCTTTTCATAACCACCTTCACACTCGTACATCTCCGGTTGCAACTAAGTGGACGCCTATATAACTAGGAAAAGCTAAGTACTTAGGTATACTTATAGCATCCTCAATGTTTATACGAGCCTGGTAACTTGTTCAGGTTAGCCATGCGCGATGTGTCAGCGAATGGAAATTACTGAACCCTTTCGATAACTGAAGTAGTTCAATCGTTTCGTTCAAATATATTTTCATTTTCCTTCAGACTCACTTCACTCACAATTTTTTTTTATTTTAATCAATATTAAGTTCATAATATCATTGCTTATGGACTAGGTATACTTTCTATATTTTTTGTGATAGGAAATTTATTGTGTGTAATATATAAAGTGATAGGAAGGAATATTTATTATAATTCATTGCGTAACAAACAATCATATTCTTATCATTGGTAACAAAGCAATTAGAAGGAGAACCTACGTTCGATACCATAGACACGAATTCAAATTAAGAACGCTCTTCTTTCCGTTACGTCAAAAAGAGTTAGATACCTACCGAACTTTTTGGACAACTAAGCAACTCGCTATGTTTACGACACTCGATTGCAGGCTTAGAGCGAAGTAGAAGGAAGGCTTCGTCGGCGGTTGGAGGGGGGGAAGTAAGTGTTCAGTATCGCGGAGGTCGCCATCTTGCGTGCGCGTGAGTGCCTCGTGTGTACAACCAATGCATTAAGGTCAGTGATACATTTATTTACGTTAATCAGTTTCATATTCATAATTTTGTTTGTTATACGACCCGGTATGATAAATATATTACTTAGTGGCGCGAAATGATACTATTGCAACAAATGGTCGTCTTCTTTACGTATTATACGAGTTCAACTTGAACGCATTCCGTTTTGGAGCGTAAATTGAAGCTTTCTTTATAGAAACTACTGGTTTTGTGCACCGAATTCGCTCGTGGTTTAGTCTAGGGCGATCGAAGTCGATAGAAGATACAGGCAATTTTGGGTTGTACGACTTGTAGGTACCTACACCGGTTAACTAATTCTGTGGATACCTTCCTATTATGATTTTTTTGTTTCGTCAACGTAGGTACGTATTTATTTGTATTATTATTTAAAGTGACCTATTAAGGTGCTCATATTTATTTTATACATTATATTTGTTTACTGTTATAAAGTAAAATTGAAAAGGAATAAAACTAATATTATTATTATTTCATTGTATACTTTTACAAATACTATTTGGAAAATTATTTTATTGATTTAATTAAATTAATTAATTATTAACAAAAACTATTTTATTGATACATTTTCCGCGGTCGGTGAAGGACAAGATTGTATAGTTATATATGTATATCGGTAGGTTTTTTTTTTGTAGAAAAGATGTAACATAATTTTATACTTTTTATATTATATCGAGGGCTATTTGACTCAAGCGACACTTTTGAGCATTATTGACTTTATATACATATTTGTATTTTTGTATGTAACGAATAAACTTAAAAACGCCTGGCCCAATTTCAAAAAATTGTTTGCTTTTAGAAAGCCACATTACGGTTCAAATACTTTTTATTTCTCAAAAGAATAACATTATAATTCATTCACTGACATGAGAAATCAAGGTTTTACAATGTTTATAGGTTTTTAGCGAAAGTATTAATAATGATTAATAGTACAATGCAGGAAACAACGCAAGACGGGAGATGTTAAAAAAGTCAAATAGTAAGAGGGTAGTTTCATACTAAAAGCTACACGAGATAAGATAGTACGTTAATAAAATACACACAGAGTTAGATGAAACAATTACTTGATGTGCCCTATCGAGCGTGGTTGAGAAGAATCCCCTAAAATGTGTTCCTTTACCGTTTTTAGGGTTCCGTACCCAAAGGGTAAAACGGGAACCCTATTACTGAGACTTCGCTGTCCGTCCGTCCGTCCTTCCGTCCGTCCGTCCGTCTGTCACCAGGCTGTATCTCATTAACCGTGATAGCTAGAGACTTGAATTTTTCACAGATGATGTATTTCTGCTGCCGCTATAACAACAAATACTAAAAAACAGAATAAAATAAATATTCAAGGGGGCTCCCATACAATAAACGTGATTTTTTTGCCGTTTTTATAGATAATTGGACGGAACCCTTCGTGCGCGAGTCCGACTCGCACTTGGCCGGTAATTTTCCAGAATATTTGCATCTCTTATATATTTCCACCTCCTCGCGGGTATTAGATCTGTAGTTGTAATAATTAAAATATTCTGATATATTAAACCTTTCTGCTTCTACGATGATTTTGATCCACGTTTCTGTTAGAATAATATCATCTCAATAATATCATACCAGTTCATCAAATTTTCCTAGTTTTACAATGGAGCGAGCGTGTAAGTATAGGCATTTTAGTTTTTTTTTTTCAGAAATGTTTTCGTATTTATCTGCTACCTGATATGATATTTATTCATCTTTTTTTTTATCATCTGGGAGATGTTTGAAGGTTGTTCGTTGCATTGTAGTTTTTTTACGGTACTTTGACTATTTTAGGAATCCCTTTAATGTATTTTATGGTAATGTCTATTTCGCCCTTCTCATTCCTACTTTTCAGTTCTTCTTTTAACGTTTTGTAGTGTTTCTGTTGTGCTGGGGTTTGATCTGAGTATATTTTTATAGCTTTATTTTCATTTTTGTTTAGATGTTTTAGAATATTTTTAGCAGTCTCGGGTTGGGGTGTATCCTTGGGGGCTCCATGGAGTTAGGTTAGGTTAGGGTTATTTTTTTTTTGTTTGCGCTGGGAATGCATTTCCCAGCGCAAACAAAAAAAAAAAAGGTTAGGTTAGGTTAGCGCCCCCAAGGGTACACACTGACCCAGTCTCGTCAAGTGCAAAACATACCTTTATTAAGACGGTCCTTTTCTGCATTATATTTTCCAGTAACATACATCACAATAGGCTCTGGACGATATTTATCAATTGTTGAAATTACCTTCATGACCTCCCTTTTGTCAAAGTGAACCTAGGTGAAAATTTGTGCGCGCTATGTTAAATTACCAGGCGTATATTTATACTTCACCAAAAATATTCGAACAGGCAAAATATACATATAGAAATTTTTTTGGAGTACCGCGTTGATTGATCGTCAAATTCAACCGCTGGTACTTAGAAACTAGTTGAAATGTGGTAATGTACATTGAACAGTGTGTATGTATTATTATATTTGATTCCTCCATACTCCATGCTAGGGTTGCCAACTATTTTTTTACGAAAATATAGTATTTTCCAGCTAGAGTCGTAAAATATATAGTACATTGCTCAAAAATATAGTACATTCACAAAAAAGCCTGACCGATGTCACTTTTTATCGTGATCGTTAATCCACACACCTCCATGCAAGGCAAAAATAAATATAAGGATGCGTTTTTTTTTCGACAGATGTTGCTATTTTATAAAAAAAAAATGAATGCGGACATGTTGAAAAAAAAATATAGTACTTTTGTGTACTATATTTTTTTACAACAGTATATAGTACGCAGAGCTAAAATATAGTAAAATACTATATTTTATAGTACGGTTGGCAACCCTACTCCATGCGTATGTTTTATTCATTATGATTATGATAGACTTAGATGAGTTGTAGTACTTGTAGTAAGAATTGCGCTATTAAGTGTGGCCCACATCTCGCTCTTATTGAGGGGCATGCCCGCGGTATGATGGCAATAGACCCGCCTTCTAATAGGTCCATCTAAAAACACATCGGCGAAAAAGTATAAATGCATCGAGGTAATATTTTATAAGTATTTCGAATCTAAGTATTTACAAATGGTCGTAATAAATTAATTACAGACTACATTTATGAATGGCAAGTTTTAATATTCGCAAATCAAACCTATAAAAAACCTCAAAGGAATCAATCTTGTTATATGATTTTAAAATTGACGGTGAAATAAAGAAATAAAACCGGCCAAGTGCGAGTCGGACTCGCGCACGAAGGGTTCCGTACCATTATCTATAAAAATGGCAAAAAAATCACGTTAATTGTATGAGAGCCCCCTTAAATATTTATTTTATTCTGTTTTTTAGTAGGTATTTGTTGTTATAGCGGCAACAAAAATACATCATCTGTGAAAATTTCAAGTCTCTAGCTATCACGGTTCATGAGATACAGCCTGGTGACAGACGGACGGACAGCGAAGTCTCAGTAATAGGGTTCCCGTTTTACCCTTTAGGTACGGAACCCTAAAAATCATGTTCGAATTTCCATATTTTTTTAACACCATTCAGTTGCAAACGGCAAAGTATTATTTTGTAGTTGATTGTATCTTATAAACGAGGATATCCGCTTTCCACTCATCTCATAGACCAAAGCCGTCTCAATTTCCCCGCAGCAATGGCGAACTGAACAAGTGGGTCGGCCTACTACCATAACCACCGCTGACAGACGCCTCTTAATGCCTAGTTTCCTTTACTTTCTGTTCACTTACAATGAGTTCTACGCGTATTATCAGCTCGCTACACACTAACAGGGGATAGGTACTTGTATTCTCTCTAATCTGTATGTCGATCATGCGAAAATTGCCCCCCTGATGGGACATCGTCCACGGCAATTTTTGCCAGTACCAAAATGAACTGTATTGACATATAGGAAAAGGTCATTCTACAACGAAGTCACTGTTATCGCGAGCGAATTTCGAAGCGTTGGCTTGTGGCTGTTACGAGAGTTATTCAATCTTTATGCATATTGACATAGGATTCGTTTTGATAAATTACGTGCGACTTTTGTTGCCCCTGTGTGCTTAAAAACTTTGTTTTTTTAGCGTCCCAAAATTCATATGAGATTACCTTTTGCCAAGGATGGATGGGGCTAGCTGAATGATCGCCCCAATATTACTTTAAATTAAATTAAATTATTTATTAGAGACAACAAACAACAGTACATAAAAATTAACAAATTGTATTACAAAAAGTTATCCAAACACAGTACAGTCCACGGCGTTGTCCACGAATTAATTACATAAAGTTGCCGCAATATAGACTAATATTATACAAATAAGTAAACATAACATTATATTGTAACAAATTATAACAAAAGAAACATAGAAAGAAAGAAAGAAATAACATAACATAGAAAGAAGAGTAGATAAGAAACTTATAAATCATTATGGTAAAAAATTTTTGGAGCATAATTTAGCTTTTATGGTTTTTTTTAAATTAAATCTATAACTTAGGAATATATCTATGTCTACTTTGATGGCCTGATATTTTGGTTATCCATAGAAACTACTATCTGGTCGCTAACTATCGTGCGAAACTCTGTAAAAAAATATTGGTTACAGCAATTCCTAGTGTCTGGCTGACTTTCGAATATGCAAGCCCATAGCTGGTCATACTAATTTACAAATTATTTCAGACGTTAAATTATGAACTGAACAGATCCTTACCACCATCCCTTCAATTGTAATTATTTCAACAGTAACTGTTAATTTTTGTCAGAATTTGTACTGAGTTATCTGTCAATAACTGAATATGATATAATAAAAACATTGGGCATTCGTCCGCCATCTTTATCACTGTCATCATCCATTTTTATTTATAATGTGTATTAATTTAATTTGCCCTTGCTATTAATTACGTGACACTGGCTGAAATACCCGCTAAACGCAGGTGGAGCCATTCCTCATCTTAATCCATTTAAATATCATCATTACACTCATTTCGTAAAAAAAGAAGAAGAATTAAAATATTGTTGTAAGACAGTTGGTAAGGCAGAGATGTGTGCGTGACTTTGGCAGATCTTCTATAAAACTAAGCGAGCGATGGGGTTTTAATTATAAAACGATTCATACATCACTGTCAACACCCATTTTTATTTATAATATTAATTCTAGCTGTCCCGGCGAACTTCGTGCCGCCTTAGAATTACATACGAAAGCAGCGCCACCTACCGGGTCCAATTGTGAATCTAAACCATCCAGGGCGCCACCAAACATTAAACATCAAAAATCATTTGTTTTATTCGTGTAGGCCAAAAAGCACTTACAAATAGTCAGATTCTACCACCGGTTCGGAATGCTGCTTACACTGAGAAGAGCCGGTAAGAAACTCAATAGTTACTCTTTTCATAACAAAAAACAAAAACCGACTTCAAAAACCTAGGTGCACTAAAAAGCTACAAATAACCTTACAATTCATTACATTTGGAGTAGGTGCCAATCAACGTCGGACAAGGCAAATACACACATGAATTGGCACCGACTCCAAATGTAATGAATTGTAAGGTTATTTGTAGCTTTTTAGTGCACCTAGGTTTTTGAAGTCGGTTTTTGTTTTTTGTTAAAAATAAATTTTTTTCACAATTTTTTGTGTCAATAATCGTTGAAAATTTGCAAATATTATCACCTTATAACAGTCTTAAAAAAGTAAAAATTTACAGCAAAAAAAAAATCACCCCCCCTTTCCACCCCTTTGGGGGTGGGTTTCGATCTTTGTTAACAATCCGTATTAAACAAAAAAAGATTTTTCGAAATCGGTTCACTAACGCCGGACATATGCTGTATTCCGGATTGGACCCCCATTTCATCCCCTACATATTTTTTCTTTCAAAATTCCTGAAAGACGTGTTTTTTTATTTTGTATGTTAAATATATATACAAAGTTTCAAGTCGTTCAAAAAATATTTTTGAAATTATGTGACCTTCAACCCCCCATTTCACCCCTAAGGGGTTAGATTTCTGATAATATTTTGGAAATGGGACCAACCTCGAAGAATTCCCTAGCAAACCTAAAAAAAAATTTCGAAATCGGTCAACAGACGCCGGAGATATGCGGTAACATACATAAAAAAAAAAAAAAAAAAAAACATACGGGTCGAATTGAGAACCTCCTCCTTTTTGAAGTCGGTTAAAAATGATAAATAGTAAGGATTGCGAGTAATACATTCTCAGGAGCAGCAACGCCATGAGAGCAGACCGCACCTTTGACACAATACTAGAGATGAATTATATCACGGCAGTCTAATATTAAATACAAATATTGTCATTACGCTTAGGAAGCTAGTACAGTAAGGTGCGTCTACTCCCATTTACAATGTAGGGATTATTCTAAACCACAGATGGCTATAGAAATAATTGCTTTGTTATGATGCCTTCAAGATTGAAATTGTACTTGCAATTAATTATTTGGGAGTGCCGGAATACCCGCTAATCGCAGGTGCAGTCGTTTCTCAACTCAAATTCCCTATTGGACAATGCAAGATTCTGACGATACACATACTATACTCCATTTGTTATAATATTAGAAAGAAGTTAAAAAAGGTTCTTTTTAATGTACACTTTGTAACAAAAGTAACAATTAACATATTACAGTTACGATTGACGCCCAATTTATTAGAATATATTTTTAAACCAGCTGTCTCACTGTAACTAATCATTTTTACTATTTATCTTATTTAATTAAGTGGCTTTCATTTAGATATTTTTTTTTTCCAATATAAAATAACAGTGTCGATACAAAAAACTTAAATAAGCAGGGATGAATAATACCAGGGACATTTTTCGTTTCACTATAATCCTACCAAAGCTAAACCGTTACCTAATTCATCTGTTGTGACAACAGGATTTTTCTTATTTTGCCGGTTTATGTTCGCAATCAAATTGACGTAAACAATGTTCTGTGATTGTCATTCACATGTGAATACTTCTGAATGCTACGCTTTGTTAGTTGTTATTACCGATTTTTTGTAATTTTGTTGTTATTTGTTACTGTTTTTCCTTTGTTATTGTTTTGTTTTTGAAATATAATGTTTTGCAGTCCTGCTTCTACGAGCCTCTTATTTCTAATGTTATAACAAATGGAGTATAGTTACTCAGATGACCCAGTGCGAAGTGGTTTACGAAAATGATTACAAAATGGAGTAATACAAACTTGTTTATTGAATTACTTTCACTGGGAACGAACGTTTAAAACGCTGCGTTGCCCCATACGTGTGACGTCACCGGCCGCAACCGCGCCGCCCGGTAATCTCGACCGGCCCGTCGATAATGCGCTACTACCTATTTACAAAATGACAATCCGATTTTCACAACAAACTATCGATAATTAGTTGCAAAATATTGTTTGGTCAAGAAGACAGCCCCGAGCATACTGCGGCGGCATGACGCTCACTTCAAAATTTTCCCCAATACTTAGCTTAAAATATAGAAGAATGGAGAAGGGGGAGGGAGATCTTTGCCCGGCAGTGGGACGTCATAGACTCATAATAATAATAAGAACCCAAACTACAGGACCCCAATTTTTACTGAATCAACATCATCGAGATATTTCGAAAAAATATGACCAATTTGACGTCTTATCTCGAATACATGAAAATCGCCCCGCAGTTAGTTTGACTCCTGGAAAAATGTCGCTCTTCAACGAAATGTCATCGGCAGCACGAGCGAATGATGAAACCGTGGCTTTTATCACAGAAATTCAATCTTTATGTACATACTCACAGAGTTCGTTTTGTTATTGGCAAACATACGCGCGCGTCTTGTTGCCTCAGTGCGCGTGGGCCGCTTAAATTACTTACCTAATTAAATTATGCAATTTTATTAATTGTAACAATTTGATTGTGTTAATTGTAAGCAATGTAGCAATTAAGAATGCAATAGGTGGATAGGTAGTAGATTTGGGCCGATATTATGAACGTTCTCAAATAAATAAAAAAACAAATAAATACCCTACGAATTAAATTATTTGTGGCCCAGGTTTATCGAGTAAATAACTTGACCTACATTCAATCGTGGTCTCCCAAACGGTGCATCTCTGCCCACCCCATTGCCGAACAGAGCATGATAGCACGCTCCGACGATGGCAAAACATTTTTGTAAACAAACTGTATTCTCAAAGAACTAACTTTTCGGTCAATTAACTGCGAACGGGACCGACATTTACTACATGCAATAATATGTTAACAATGTTTTATATGTTATTCAATTTCATACTTTATTCCCACTGTAGAAAGATCATAGTTGAAGAGTATATTGTAGCGGATGTACAGATTATTAATTAGCGAATAAAGCGCATCACGCATGCGCGGTAGTTGGTATTCGGGCGCCATTGCAAATAATATTTATTGTACGTGGAATTCACTGTTATTGTGCCAATACCTAACTACCGTCTTACACAGATTTTTAAAAAATGTACTCTGATTGAAAATAATTAGAGATTAAATTTCTGTGTTAAAAAAACAACGCGTAAAAACACTCATCTGTCATCGTTTAAAGTTCGTTGAAGTTGAAGTTCGTTTTGTCCTATTTTGTGAATATTAATAGCTAGCCCTTGTATTTACATTGTTAAATAGGGCAATGGGTGTGCCCTAAGGCCACGACGTGATACCTGTGACAAACATTTAACGGTGTATATCTGATGGAGAGCAGTGGTAGCCGAGTGGTCGAACGCACGCCATGCAATCAAAGTGTGCAAGTTCAAACCCCGGCTCGCACCTCTGGGTTTATGTGCGAATCTCATTTTCATCCGAGATTATCACTTGCAATGGAAACGGTGAAGGAAAACATCGTGAGGAAACCTGCACGTCTGAGGGAACTTGACTAGTTCTCGATAGATGTGTGAAGTCTGCCAACCCGCACTGGGCCAGCGACTATGGCCTGAATCCCCCTCGCATTGAGGGGAGGCCCGTGCCCAGCAGTGGGACATTTAAAAGGGCTGTAGTTTTTTTTATCTAATGGCAGACTTCACCTAGTTTCTGAGGAAACTATAATAGTTAGGATAGTCCGCCATTATTATGCATCTACATCAAAAAACGGAGATACCATATCGACTCCGCCCTGCGGCAATTTTTTCCGTCGTTTATCTGACATCCGCCATTGCAGTTGCCCAATATAGTGGCCGGATCCAGTAACTACCTAAGGTGTCAAACGATATACTACTATGGTAACTTCAATGGCGGATATGGGTTCTCTAGTTACTCTATAATCTACATATTACCTATCGTATTGTGTACCTCAAATATAATAATATTCGGACTTCTGATACACCCTGTATATCCCGTTGAGTCTTTTTGTACGACGGAAATAACTAGTTGATGGATTACCATTATGTCTAAGTGTGTTTCTCATTGCGGGCTTAAACAATAAGATGTGGTTTCCAATGGATTGGTGAAAACTGCGCCCGCGCCGCGGCCCGGTTCACTCAACCGCGTTTTAATCATTAAGAGTTGTACCGAAAGTCTCATGAAGATCAGTCCAGCCGTTTCGAGGATAACTTGGAACAAACAGACAAAAAAAATGTATGTAGTAAAAATATGTTATTTGGACATTACAAAAAGATACAAAGAGATGCAGGATTAGCAGGTATTCTATTCTGCCAATAGGCCTATTCTGCTAATATCAAGTAATTAATAGCATAGACAATGTACATAAATACACATTATATATACATCAAAATGAGTGATGAAGTTGATAAAGAGGCGGATGACTCTTCTCATTTATTTATTAGTATATCTCATCTTAACTACGTCTTGTTTCAAGTCATATTCGAATATAGATTTGATGGCTGTTCGATCTGACGTCAAAACCTCAATAGCCGGTCATAAATAGAATTGGCAATGGCCACTCGAAACCAGTTTTCCGTATAAACGTGTAAAATCACACTTTTTTAATTTGCTACTTAGATTTACGACCCACCTACTGAGGTGATTGAAAATGTACTCTGTGTCAATATACGTAAAGATAAACTTTCAATGATGAAAGCCACGCGTCAAAATTCTTTCACGTTATCTTCTCCTTCTTTTTTTACGAAATGAGTGAAATGATGATATTTTGATGGAATAAGATGAGGAATGGCTGCACCTGTGATATGCGGTATTTATGGAAATCAATGAATGTAATTTAATGACATTCAGTTTCAAAAATGCGCTTGTTCCATGAGTTAAGTAAGTTGAGAAAAACAAAAATAGGAAGTCATCCACCATCTTTCAATTTCAATATTCAAACGAACTGTACTGAACTGGACTCATAGGAAAAGCTAATTTTGCAACGAAATGTCATTGACAGGGAGTGGTCGCGTGGCCTTTACTACAAAGATGGTCTTTTTGATTTAAACGAATTTTTTTTTTAACTTTACAGGAGAGCAAACTCATTCGACGCAGAATAATTTAGTGACGCTGATTCCAAATAGGTATATAAGTGAATATCGTCCAAAAGTGTCGCTAGAGTTAAATAGCCATTCACCCCTCGATATATTTTACAATCCCATTGTTTGTAAAAATGTATGTATTTTTCAGTAGTTATTTTTGTAAGTAGTCTCTCATCAAACGTGAATATGTGTTGTCTTTTGTTTCAGAATGACGGATTACGAGCGGATAAAGGAGACGTGCCTTGCGAAGGGTTCGTTGTGGGAGGATCCCGACTTCCCCGCCACCCAGACCTCAGTATTCTACCACCAGACACCGCCGTTCCACTTCGAATGGAAACGCTCTAAAGTGAGTGAGATTTTTAAACATCTTTGTGCAACAATGTGCAGTTCTGCTTTTTGTCCATTACTGTACATACGTGTAATGCACTAGTTTTGGCCATAACCGTACCTAGATGTCTATTACTATAAGTGACACAGGAGTTTTTTTTTTTTGAAGGAATTACACTGTTGGCCGTGAGGTGGCCTTTACAGCTTTACCGGAGGAGTGGCGAGCGTAGAGTGCACTCCAACCAAGGCCTGAAGGGCGGAAAGGGGTGGCAACTAGCTCAAGGGCGCCACAGAGGGCACGACCTCGGCTTGGGCAGTTACCGTGAGGGGAGAGGTAGTGATAGCGCTCCTAGGTGCAAAGATGCACCTACGAGCGGAAGAGGGGGTTCCTCGACCTCGCCGGCGAGATCGGTGTCTGTTTGAAGCTGGTGTAGGTGTGTTGGTGGCCCTCTCAACGCCCGGGTCGAGGAGGGCGGTGATCGTGTCGGGAGGATCAATCAACACGTGCCGCGGACGGCGGCGACGAGTTGATGATGTGTGCGCGGGGTCTGGCTCGTAATTGCCGGCGGCGACAATTAGAGGATTTAAATGCGACGCGGCTTTTTTAAGTGTTTTAGAATTGAGAAGAGGCCAAGGTCGGAATGAAACACTGGAGTAATTATACCCGTACGTGTAGGTACAGCTGCGGTCAAGATTGTCCAATATTTTCCACGGCTGCCTGCAACAACTAACCTAGCTTTTTATAAAAATCTTTCATCGTGGTTTATTCATGATAATACTCATATTGTGGTCGTTGCAAGGGAAACTGGCCAAACGGACCGTAACATTTCTATTTTGTATGTTTATTAGTCACTAGCTGTGCCCGCGACTTCGCCCGCGTGGACTTCAGGGTGATTACACGGAAATATGGATATTATGTATTTCCCGCGGAACCCTAATGTTTTTTTCTAAAATTAAAGTAGCCTAAGTTACGCCTTGGAATATTAGCTATCTTCCAGTGAAAGTCCCGTCGAAATCTGTTCAGCCGTTTGGAAGTTTACCTCAAGCAAACAGACAGACAGACAGACAGACAAAAAAATTTAAAATTGCGTTTTCGTTATAGGTATCGTATATACTTTCATACGCATTTGGTAAAAAAGTGTTATTTTGATATTACAAACAGACACTCCAATTTTATTTATTTGTGTAGATAGATTTTCTTGAGTTATTTCATTTGGTATTTAAAAATAATTTGGATATAATCGTACAAGCAGCGCTACATAGTAAAAACATCATTGTGTGACGTACACTTTTCAAGACGTCATTTTTGCTTGAAAGACGATCATCGCAGCGAACCGAACTGTGGCGGAGAATATAGTTGAGTACCTTAAAAAGGCTACAAATTACCTCCACTATTGACAAGTTATCATAGAGTATCTAGAGTACCCATAACGACTACACTCTTCGTATAGCTCTGCGGCGATTTTCCCGCCATTTTTTGTTTTCTCATGTACCTGTAGTATAAGGCAACTAAGTATATGGGAAAACAACAATGGCGGAGCCAGATAAACCAGAAAAGTTTACTGCAGCGCGGGCTCGAAAAGCCATCTCCGTTATAATACCTATGCAGATTATATACCTACGTCTTGCGAGCACTGAGACTAACTATATCGAGGGGTGAAATGCTATTTAATTTGAGCGATTTTTTTATTTACAGAAAAGCACACATATTCGACTCAGTAAAATTAGCTGATTCCTAATATATTTATTTAATAAAGCAGTGGTAGCCGAGTGGTTGAACGCGCGTATTGCAAATCAAAGTGTGCAGGTACAAACCCCGGCTCGCACCTCTGGGTTCCATGTGCGAATCTGATTTAAATCCGAGATTATCACTTGCTATGAAACGGTGAAGGATAACATCGTGAGGAAACCTGCACGTCTGAGGGAACTTGACTAGTTCTCAATAGATGTGTGAAGTCTGCCAACCCGCACTGGGCCAGCGTGGTGGACTAAGGCCTGAATCCCCCTCGCATTGAGGGGAGGCCCGTGCTCAGCAGTGGGATATTAAAAGGGCTGTAGTAGTAGAAGTATATATTTATAAGGCAATATCGCCCAAAAGTGTCGCTAAATCAAACAGCCTACCAACCCTCGATATATAGGATCTGCTATCTTTATAACCTTCATTATCCATTCATATTTATAACTAGCTGTGCCCGCGATTTCGCCCGCGTGGACTTTAGGGAGATTACCCGGAAAAATGGTTATTATGTTTTTCCCGTGGAACCCCAATTCATTTTCTATAACAAAGTAGCCAAGTTACTCCTTGTAACATCAGTTAGTTATGTTAAAAAAATACTTTCGACTCTATGACATCATAAAAGAATTTCGACAAAACAAAAAAAGAATTACGAATTCTCGTCTCGACGGCTTCGCAAGCGTTAGTACACCGTTACCACTATAACCCGCCCGTGTTGCCGACCCCCATCGAAAACAAGAGTCGTTCGGTGATAAAGACCTTCGCGAATTGACGGGTTAATCACTCCGGTTGCCCGAACGATAGGATGACGTATGGTGATAAACGTAGCGGATATTCGAAAATTATCGGATACACTGAGAAAGTCAAATGAAAAAATATGCAGTAAGTAATAAGTTCGATTTCATGTGCGTATTTATTTTCCATAATGATTACCACTTGCTTAACGATGAAGGCAGACGTCCTGAGGAAACCTGCACGTCTGTAGAAAGCCGTGTGAAGATCACCGACCCGCACTAGGCCAGCGTTGTGGACTATGGCTCAAATCATGCTCGTATTGAGTGGGAATATATCCGACAATATGTTTGCCCCCATTACATTGGATTCAAAATACATCACCGAACTGTGGGTGCACCTCTGCCTCATGTATTTATTTGTTTTCATGTCAGAATACAATAGGTATATTCGTGTTTCTAAAAAGTGATTATTACATACATAAATACCACTAGATATCTCGTTCAATACCGTGGGAAATATATTATCAGCTTTCGTTTTATTACTAGCTATTGCCGTGACTGCGTATGCGCAGCGTAAGTATACATAATGCCCTAGAGTCCACAGACGGATAACAACTTGCCTCTCTAATTTCAAGTGTATGAAGCTCAATATTTTACCATAAGGGGGTCAATTAAGGCCTGGGCCAACAGGGGCGTCAAAATGCACACGATCAACCTTTTACCAATGACAAAACGCACTGTAATAATTTATGAATAAAGCACATTTTGTAACAAAAAGCTTCTGACTCGTCACCCCCGCTTGTTAAACGCTGTCACTTTTTTGAGTTTTTGGGTTGCTATAAAGCCTTAGTGCGTTAAAGCCACGCAACCTCACAAAATTCGCTCGCGCTACTAATAACGATTCATTGAAGAATGAGCATTTTCTGTGAAAATATACTGTTAATTTCCGTATTGACAAAAAATTTGCAATGCAAGTCTTGACACCTCCGATCTCCTCCGAGCTTTAATGTTCACCTAACGTTAAAAATCGCTATCGCTTATCACTGTGCGTAATTTCCCCAAGTTAATGACCTGAATGACGACCGCCGCGTATTTAAATCTAGCCTTTTGTGCGTGCCTATTAGGCAACAGTTAATTGAGCTCTTGTGAGTCGCCCGAAGTGACAGCTCCCCTATTCTTAATATGTTTGTATACCTATGATTTGACGTTAATAGAAAATTCAATACGCCTAAGATTATACGTATCCTGTATCGCTTTTATTTGTTGCAATAAAAAAGAATAAAACCTTTGAAACAGGTTTAGAATAGAATTATGTAATCACCTGTGCCGGTGTGACTCTTTTAAGATGGTATCATTGTGACCCTAAAATAAAGGGAATTAAAATGAATTATGTAGATCTGTGGGCTGCGTTCATTGACAAAAATCATCAGTTCATCAACAAAAAGTTTTTTTTTTTTTGAAGGACACACTGTTGGCCTTGAGTTGGCCTTTACAGCTTTACCGGAGGAGAACAAAAAGTTCATTATATAACGAAATTACACTGACAGCGCGAACGAATTTTGACGCGTGGCTACTACGACAGATTTTAATCTTTATGCATATTGACACAGAGTTCGTTTGGTATTAGCAAATATCGGAAGCGTTGACGCTCCAGTGTGCCGGGAGTTTTAAAAGTGAAATCAATTTTGGTTGTATTATGAAGTTGGATATTTTGGGTAGATGTGAATGAGGTGGGTGGGCGTGGGCGTGCTCATTCACCTGTAATAGGACACCGTAAAGATGGGTGTGCAACATCATGATGAAATTACCGACTAATCCACTAGTAGGTAATTAATTTGTTTTTAAATAAATAAATACATCATCACGCCTGTATTCCCCGAAGGGGTAGGCAGAGGTGCACTGCAGTGCGCCCACACTTCGCCGATGTATTTTGGTCCCAATGTAATAGGGGGCGAGCCTATTGCCATTTGTTTTTATTCATCTTCATTTATTCTCATATTCATTTATTTTGGTAAATATTAATTTACATGTCAATTATATCGAATCAGAATACAGTTAAAGTTTATTAATTATGTCAAACTAGAATAATGGACGAGTATTAAGTTCAAGTCAATGTCAAAAACGCCATAACATCCAATTATGTCAAATAAAAATTATATAATGTCAACTTAAATTAGTAATGTCAAAACACAATAACACTACAGTCAATATTAGGTATAACACCATGTCAGTTACCCTTTAAAAGTCATAAATTCGTCAAAACTATAGAAAGTTTGGTCAACAAGCCACCGTTTCAATCGATTCATCCGCCATCTTTATCACTGTCATCATTCATTTTTATTTATTACGTGTATTTATTGAATTTGTCCTTGCTATTAATTACTTGACATTGGCGAAATACCCGCGCTAGTCGCAGGTGATGCCATTCCTCATCTTATTCCATTAAATATCATCATTTCGCTCATTTCGTATAAAATAATAATAACCGTTTCAATCGAGACTTGAAACAAGATACATTTTGAGCGGTGATTATATTTTTTGCCAACTTGTTATATACTGTGGGACCCATTACATGCGTAAGCTTGGACGACTTCGTGAGCGATCGTTTTATTGCTGTGAGCTTGTTCCCTTGTTTTTCTACCCTTGTATATTTATTGTCTTTGAATCTAGTTTTTAATGTAAATAAATTTCATCTAGTGGGTACGTACACGCAAATTACATTCCCATCTTCTTCACAATCAATCATCAATCGTATTATGATCACACTCAAACTAAGCAAAGCTCGTACTATGGGTATCATACAATGGACTGATGGCGGTCCCGGTTACACTCAGAGCAGGGCAAATTCCGGAAAGGCCAAGACATACAAAAAGTCAATTAAAAAAAAGTTAAATAAGGTCTCCGACCCCCATGTCGGAGGAGTTAGCTCGCGGGCCGGGCCAGAATGGAGCCCGGACAGGAAAAAAAATCCGGGAAGGCCATTTCCGAAATATGACGTTGGCTTGAATGGAAACTGCAACCATCTGGTTAATTGAGTAGAGCGGACCACGCTCAAACCACTTGACCAAGGGGGCAATTTCCGCATGTCGCATTTTCGCAAAATAGGTCGTATTTTGTCGTTTTTTTTCGGCATATATCGAATTAGAGTTAAAGTCGATCATGCGAGAGTTGCCTCCCAAGTTGGACTACACTACTAATAGAACGAATGGACTACCATTAGTTCCATTAGTAGTGTAGTCCATTCTCATCTGCATTACTACATGTTATCTTAAATCTCATATGTTTCGTAATCTGATCGGATCAGTAAGTGGAGTCAGATGAGCCTGCCAGCTGTAGCGTAGGAGCGAGCAAGGCCGCCCGCCCACTGCCGCCAGCCACAGCCTTCCCCACACTGGGGCGTCCAAAACCGCGCATCAACACTCTCGCCAATACGAGTACAAACTGTATTGTCTCATAAAAAACCGGCCAAGTGCGAATCGGACTCGCACACGAAGTTTCCGTAGCATTATCTATAAAAACGAGCATAAAAATCACGTTTGATGAATGGGAGCCCCCTTAAATGATTATTTTATTCTGTTTTTTAGTACTTGTTGTTATAGCGCCAACAGTAATACATAATCTGTGAAAATATTCAACTGTCTAACTATCACGGTTCATGAGATACAGCCTGGTGACAGACGGACGGACAGCGAAGTCTTAGTAATAGGGTTAAAAAGTTATTTTACTTCTATTTTTTTTCACAATATTATGAAATTATAATAGAACTAGGTGAGGAATGGCTGCACCTGCGATCAGCGGTATTTATGGCAATGTCGAGTAATTAATAGCAAGGACAAATTCAATGAATATCTACATATTATTAATAAAAATGGGTGATAAAGATGGCGGATGAAAGTAAAAGGTAAAAGCAAGCTCATTCTTCAACGAAAGCATTCACAGCGCGAGCGAATTTTGACGGTTTTGTATTGTCACAATAAGACGCGTGGCGTTTGACGCCCCAGTGTGCCCAGTGGCTTCATACAGCCAATCACTTTCATCTCAACAGTTTTTTGTCACCTGAAAAATACAATGTAACTTGCACTTTTACTTGTGAAGGCCGACCATTAAGTAGATAAGGAAACGAGATACATTATTTCGCGTGATTCTATTGTCAATACGAGTTATTATACCAAAGAGGAGGTTTTATCTAACATTTGACACATACACAAGTCCAAGTGTGTGACTTTGACGTCTAGGTTCGATTGAGACCAATTTCGGTACCGTTTTTTTTTGGACTTCCTTTTGACACATTTTGGTATCTATTGGAGATGAAACGGATATCCGGTAACTATCCAGTATCCTTTATTCTTTTCACTATCCGGCCGGATACCGTATAGTAATTCAGTATCCGGCCGGACAACGGTCAGTAAAATTCTGAAAATTCTCATTATTCTGCACAAGTCAAATCATACCATAATAGGTTATGGACATAATTTTTATAATCGCACGTCAAAAATATTTGTTTTATTAATTAGTTTAGAAGCTACTCAAAATTAACAATTGGCAAATTGCGGTGAATGAATACCAAATTTTCCGCATTTGTTGGTAAGAGTCGACTCTTCTTGGCTTCGTATTACTTCGCTACCAGACCAGCTTCTGAAAATAGCCTTTCGCTGTAAACGCTACTGCCAGGTGCTGAAAGATAAGTTCTAGCAAACCTTTACAACTGCGGGTACTGATGCAAATTAACTAACCACCATATGAGTCGTGATTGCGATCGATTCGAGACGTATTAAGGACATTCTTCTTAAGAAGCGTCATGGTAAGCGATAAAGGGCCAAATATCCGGCCGCCGGATATCCGGTATCCGGTCAAACCACTATCCGTTTCATCTCTAGTATCTATTCTTTCTAATATCATTGGGTAAATAATGATTTATGAAATAATATTAAACTAAACTAATTATGTTAATGCAATTTATATCTGTATATGACTCAAAACCTCAGTGGGATGGAATTTATAGGTATCTGAGTACCGATCTGTCATGGTAAATTAAAATTGAATTTTGCCATGTCATTCATAAATTTCTACGAATTTAAAACTGGGCCTACTGCTTAGAGCACTTACTTACATCATTGTAGTTGTCATGTTTGCATGGTTCTGTCTACCCCGCCAGTGAGTAATATGCGTGATAGTGTCTATTACACAGATACACGCGAATATGATACTTTCCACTGAACACGAAACACTAGAATGTCACGTCCGCGGTAAGAGCAAGGTCACCGTGACCTCACTGTCAACATGACACTTTAAAAACAAGAGGATAAGGTTCTATATTCAACAAAATGTTGTTATATTCACCGCTAATTGAATTCATAATTGGACGTAGTTAAGCAAAAAGGATACAATCCACATGATTGACAAAAATGAGTTAAGTATACACAGTTCCTAAAGTAGGCCTTTGCAATTAACAAAAACGATCCTATCGAAAAATAAAAGCAAATAGCATTGTAACCACGTAGGTTACCTTCCCACATGTAATCATGTAATAGATTATCAAGCTTCAAGCTGCCATATCTGAAAGAAAACTGACTTAATGTGGATTGGATCCTTTATGTAATTCGAATTCTGAAAATCGATTTATCCTGATATTTGTCGCAGCCAAACGAATCATTACGTCATTATTTCTGACATAAGGAACGACAAAGTTAAAAGGATATTTTAAAAAAATATTAAAAAAGATGAGAAATAGCTGTATCAGTCACCTGTATCTGCGGTTTAGCGGTATTCTATCAATGTCAAGTAATTAATAGCACGGACAAATTCAATAAATACCTCAGACTAGCTCGATGATACGATCCGCCGTCTTTATCACTGTCATCATCAATTTTTTCTTATAATGTGATAAGCAGTGGTAGCCGAGCGGTCGAACGCACGCCTTCGAATCGAAGTGTGCAGGTTCAAACCCCGGCCCGCACCTCTGAGATTTATGTGCGAATCTCATTTACATCCGTCATTATCACTTGCTATGAAACGGTGAAGGAAAACATCGTGAGGAAACCTGCACGTCTGAGGGAACTTGACTAGTTTTCGATAAATGTGTGAAGTCTGCCAACCCGCACTGGGCCAGCGTGGTGGATTGGATCCCCCTCGCATTGAGGAGAGGCCCGTGCCCAGCAATGGGACGTTAAAAGGGCTGTAGTAGTGTATTTAATGAATTTGTCCTTGCTATTAATTACTCGACATTGCCATAATAACCGCAAATGGCAGGTGCAGGCATTCCTCATTTTATTTTATTAAAATATCATCATTTCACTCATTTAGTAAAAAAGAAGAAGAGAATAAATACACAATTAAGTGTATAAAAATCAATTGCTGTTCAATAGCCTCGCTATAAGTGCTAAAACACAAAGATTGGGCATTTTTTTAGGGTTCCGTACCCAAAGGGTAAAACGGGAACCCTATTACTAAGACTTCGCTGTCCGTCCGTCCATCCGTCCGTCCGTCTGTCTGTCACCAGGCTGAATCTCTTGAACCGTGATAGTTAGACAGTTGACATTTTCACAGCTGATGTATACTAAAAAACCGTTTCCGTATCTAAACGGCAAAAAAATCATGTTTCTTGTATGGGAGCCCCTTAAATATTTATTTTATTCTGTTTTTTAGTATTTGTTGTTATAGCGGCAACAGAAATATATAATCTGTGAAAATTTCAACTGTCTAACTATCACGGTTCATGAGAAACAGCCTGGTGACAGACGGACGGACGGACGGCCGGACGGACGGACGGACAGCGAAGTCTTAGTAATAGGGTTCCCATTTTACCCTTTGGGTACGGACCCTAAAAACAGCATAAAATAAATATTTAAGGGGGTCCCATACAACAAACGTGATTTTTTTGCCGTTTTTAATGGTACGGAACCCTTCGTGCGCGAGTCCGACTCACACTTGGCCGGTTTTTTTCTTTAATTTCATTGAAAAATGTGCTTCGTCTATGTGTTATTAGGCACATACTATCTGTTACTAGGGGCCTTAAGGTAGTGCATAACTCTTTATCTTGTTATTTTCAGGAAATCTATCAGAGTCCTACGTTTATCCACGACAGAAACGAAGTGTTCGATGTTTCACCCGGAAAATTAGGTGAGTCAACACTTAATAAATATCCGTACCTATCTACACACTTAAGCCCCTCGCACACTGAGGCTATTAGTAGCCTCAGTTATAGTTAGCTATTGACTTGTAGCGACATCTATCTCGCCACATACTCGCCACTAAATCCTGCATCGCGATATTAAAGTGATCCGAGCGATTGAACATATATACAAGAACCCGACAACAACTGACGGGCAGTAGCCCACCAGACACTACACCCGTTTGGTCGGAGGATCCTCCCTTTTCAATGGTGGATGAGGAACTTTACACCCTCTTCCTCACACTCCCCAAAGACTCATAGAAAAAGTTCAATTAACAGCGCGAGCAAATTTTGCCGCGTAGGGGCGTGGCATCTACCACTGAAAATAAATCTTTATGAATATTGACACAAAGTCCGTTTTGGTATAGGCAAACAAGGAGACTTAATTCTCTGTAATTATTAGGCTCGCTTTCACTAACAATAGTCGTCGCCTTAACGTGACACCTAAATATTTCTAGTGCAACCGCCAACTGTTTAATATTTACGTATAAGTGACTATATAAATTGTGGGGGGCAATTCTCGCGATCGACATTATCTCGTATTCTACATAATATGTCGAAATAACTCGAACAACGTTCTTGTTTTGTTTTATCAAGCGAGATTTGCACCCCCTGCCCTCCTTCTACCACCTGTCTTGAATCAATGTTTTGAAATTGAAACAATAATACTATAATAATATGTAGACACTGTTCAAGTCATTAGACTAGTCACATCCAAGTTATGTTTTATTATTACCATAGTTCTTTTATTTTCATTGTATCTAGTTTTTAATGTAGTAAAATAAAGCTTCCATTGAACATGTTGATATTTAAAAGATTTTGTTTTCATTCCTTAAAAAAATAAGTAACATAACAAATCCACAACAACAGTGTTAAAAAACCGGCCATTATCTATAAAAATGGCAAAAAAAATCACGTTTGTTGTATGCGAGGCCCCTTAAATAATTATTTTATTCTGTTTTTTAGTACTTGTTATTATAGCGGCAACAGAAATACATCATCTGTGAAAATTCAAACCTCTAACATCACGTTTCATGAAATACAGCCTGGTGACAGACGGACGGACAGTGAAGTCTTAGTTATTACTATAATAACTAGCAAATAGCATTGTAACCACGTAACCTATAGTAACCTATAGGTTACTATAGGTTCCCGTATTACCCTTTGGGTATGGAACCCAAAAAACAAGAATGATTTAAGATAGTGTGTTTCAGATTAAGGCAATTGTACTTACTCCCATATTTAAAGAAATCTTTGATCCCTTTACAGTGGCATTTTGGGGACACTTTTGTACCATTAACAAATTCTATAAATTTGGGGGTAAGATATAGGTCATAGCAACTTAAGCTACTGCTGCGAATGTTATCTTCTGAAGCTCAGCAAATGTAATAAATACCATAGTGTCTGCTTTAAGCTCTGCCTTTAAACCGGTTTTATGTTATAATTATAATACATTATTATGCTTGTACCCCATTTTGACAGATGTGATGTGCGCTGCAGTACAGGGGATATATATATATATAGGGAGCAAGGCTATTACTGTCTGATCCTAGACTAGACTAGAATTATATTATAACAAGAATATAATTCTAGTCTAGTCTAGGACTACTGTAGACAGACAGCCGCTATACTTAATGTTCGGTTAGTTATTGGATACCAAGACATCTACGCCATAGACAATACGAATAATACGTGACGTAATTAGTTTTTTTTAGTAAATCTTAGTACGTATGTGTATGTCCTGTGACAAAAAATAGAGAATCCATATTTTTAATCTTTTACGAAATTATGAAATCTATTGGAATATGATGTAGTTTAATATTCTTAGTTGTTACTACTGCGCGTCCCGATATTTTTGATGCTAACTGTACCTACCTACATCTAGCTACTAAAGATGAGTCAGCTGGCTCAGTAGGCATTATATATCCTCGTCGGTAAACTCAATAACCGAGGACCGTTAACAAATAACAGCGGGCATCGGCGCGCGCAGCCCCGATCACCAAGATGGTCGATATTCGAGACACGCGCACGCTGCGCCCGCGCATCGCTCACCAAGTGGGCCGTGGGAAGGAATAACCACGCGACGATTACGCAATTATACAACGTAGGGTAACCATACCCACTGTTGGCATCCCCCACTTATTGGCACCCATGACTTTAAGTTAAAATAACAAGAAAACCATGAGTTTAACCCCTGATTTTATGTCAAAAATGGAAAGATTGTACATTTATTAATCTGAAACCCTTAACTTTAACCTCAAACTCAGACTTAATTAGTACAAACTTTAAGTTTGTTTGGGACATACACTAAAAAGGCCCTTTTTTACGCATTTTCTTAAGGACCGATACTTGTGCCAGTAACCGGGTAATCGTAAAATTTTGGAACAAATGTAAAAAACTTATGTTTCTAGTATTATTTTTTACATAAATCTCGGAAAATTAAAAAACGAGTGAAAATTCTTTAATCTGATATCCTTTTTAGCGAAATAACGGGTCATAAAGCCTTTTGGTGACTGATTTTCTCCGAGTAGGCGCTTAAGGTGCCAATAGCTGGGGGTTTCAGCCTATGTACTTGTACGATAAAATGTACGTATATTGACAGCTCGGTCTAGTTTTCTGAGCGTCAGTCCTGGATTAGCCTAAGGGCTATTTAAACAAATGCTTAGCTGCTTAGGGCAGGGATTTCCAAACTGGGTTCCACGGAACCTCCCCTAGGTTCCGTAGAGTAGTCATCAGGGTTTCGCCAAATTATATTCGCATACAATTGTCGTACATAATACCGAACTATAAAACAATTATTCATAAAACAGTAAAACAATTTCATTCTTCACATGATTTTTTTTTTGGTCGCTTATTGACAAATAAGTTAACAGCTGGCCTCTTTCTGCTTTAGGTCTTGTTTCTATCAATGACTCTGGTCGCCACCTCCACGCAATAGCCTAGTAGGGTATCACGTCTATCCTTGTCCATGACGAGCTTACTTAGGCTGGATAAAACTAAGACTACGCCTAAGGTCATCTCAACATCATGCCTTCGGCGCGCAAACACAGGGCAATGAAGCAAGATGTGCTCCACTGTCTCGCTGACACCCGGTTCGCAGATGCACGATGGGTCCTCCTTGCGCTTGAAACGGTTCAAGTACCCAGAGAACCCACCGTGCCCCGTCAGAACCTGTGTGAGCACGGCAGTGGGCACGATCTCTCTAATCGTATTCTTCACATGATTACTTTAATTTGAGAATAATGTGTTTCATAGGATAAGGTCAGAAGGAGCAACACATCCATATTCTACCTACGTTACGATTCACATTTTTGTTTCAATTAGTTATTTGTAGTTTAGATAGGGGAGGGGGGGGGGGGTGTCACAGGGAAAGATTGCTTAGGGCATCAAGTTGCCGTCATACTCGGCGCTCTTCGATTACAGTCGGTGGCAAATTTAAAAAATTGCCTATTGGCCATGAGTGTAACTCAATCGCCCTCAGTCCATTGTACGGTACCCACGACTACTGGCGATAATGGCGATAATTTATTTAATAAATTTACGTGTGATCGACATAGATACCTACTACTTTCAGACTATCTTTATTCACAATGGTAAAGCCGGCTGCCTGTTATTTTCGCGTTGACCTGGAATGTTATGTGGAATTGCAGATCATTGTTGTTTAATATCATTTTTATTATTAACTGTGAAAATCCGTCTAGCCGATCGGGAGTTAACCCGCGACAGACGGACAGACAGACAAAAAAATGCGTTTTTTGGTATGTAGCGGATACTTTTATAAACATTAACTCAAAAGCTGTAGGTAATTTCGATATTACAAACAGTCAATTCAATTTTATTTCTTCTTTTCATTTTACAAGATGAATAAAATGATGACATTTTAATGGAATAAGATTAAGAATGGCTGCGTTAAGCGGGTATTTATGCCAATGTCGAGTAATTATTAGCAAGGACAAAATTAATAAATAAAAATATATGTATATAAATAAAAAAAATAAAAAAATGGAAAAAGATGGTGGATCGATTTCATTTATTGATACCTATACAGGGTGTTTCAGAAGTCCAAAAAAATACTTTGACGTTTGCATCAGTATCGGGTATACAGCTGAATGGTATAAAAATTTGATCGAAATTCGGCCATGTTTTTCCAACTTTTTTTTCGTCGTCGTAACATCGTCGTCGTCGTCGTAACGTGTCGTCGTCGTCGTATAACTCGTAATACCTCGAGTCCTACGTGAAATTTGCGTGTTCTGTTTTGTGAATATTGGCAGTCGCCCCTCATAAGTGTAGTTTACACGGCTGAATAGAGTTATGGATGTACCCAAGAGCCAGAACACGATACCTGTGACAAATATTCAAAGGTCTATAACTCAGTAAATATGATAGTTAGGTATAAACTGTCTTCACTAAGCATCCACATATGATCTACCGTATATGTACCCAAAGTATTATTTCGGACTTCTGATACATCCTGTAGATGTAATATGCATGGTTTCAGACGCGCAGTCTATTGTTTTTGTCGTGTGGCGCGTTGATGGTCGCGTTTTGTTGCAGGGGACAAATGGATGGTGTCGTGTCTCGGCGTGTTGTACCTCACCAGAGGCCTCTTCTACAGGGTGGTGCCGGCTGATCAGAGGGTCGACGACTCCTACGCTGGCGTCTTCAGGTTGGTTGTCATCATCATCAGCCTTTCTTAGTCCACTACTGGACGTAGGCGATTCCCAGTGAACGCTACTGAAGCCTTTCTTCTGCTCTCCTCATCTAGTCTCTCCTAGCCGCTTTTCGCAATTCGTCACTCCACCTGGCCGGCGAGTGTCCTACTAATGTAGGTTTGCCTGAACGCCATTTAAAATATCCAATAACCGGGATGCGTTATCAACTGTTTATTATCATACATACATACATAAATATATACATCATCACGCCTGTATTCCCCGAAGGGGTAAGCAGAGGCACTACAATGCACCCACACTTCGCCGATTAGGTCCCAATTTAATAGGGGGCGAGCCTATTGCCATTATACCGGGCACATTCCCCCTCGTTACGAGGGAGATTTTGGGCCATAATCCACCACACCCTTCTACATGGTGAACTTCACACGCCCTTTTATAGACGTGCAGGTTTCCTTATGATGTTTTCCTTCAGCGTGGTTATTATTATAGAAAATGACATTCGCACATGAAAACCATCTCAGAGGTGCGAGCCCGGGATTTGAACTTGCACCCCTTGCGTTCAAGGCGGGCGTTCTATAGACGATGCTACCACTGCTGTTGTAGCCTCGTCTGTTTATTATATAAGAAACAAGATAGCTAAGTATAGTTAGTTGTCTTAATTCAGTCGTTACTGAATTAAGACGACTAAATTCAGTGAAGTGTAATAACCACTTAAGAACTGTGTGCTAATCTGGACAATAGAAGAATGACGCCAAACACGTGGAAGTACAGGTCTATTTATATAGTTTAATTATAGATAGAACATAGAACACAGATAGATGGACGTAGTTTTTTTTTTGTTTTATATTTATAGATTTTTTTAGATGTTCACTTTAGAAACTAAATGACTTAGTATTTTAAGCTGTTCCATGTGCTTCCAGGTTTCGACTCTGGTGGTGTGGACAATGGCTGGAGGTGCTGGTGGACGACAGACTCCCGACAGTAAACGGGAAGCTGGTCTTCCTGCAGAGCCTCAACACAGAGCAGATGTGGCCCGCGCTACTGGAGAAGGCTTATGCCAAGTGAGTAATTCTAATGTCAATGAAAAACTAACCCTGGACTCTTCACACGATGTAGAGAAGAAGAAAGAAAGAAAAAACATTTATTCAGCACAGACACAAAGAACACAGAGAATACAAAACTTAAAAATAGATACAAAAAAAAGGAAAAGAGCTCAGTGTGAACTGTGCCGAAAAGGTAGTGGCTCAGCACATGCTGGAGGGGCATAGCTTCCCCCAGCGCTGATTTTCAGCCAAATCCTCTTAATTATAATTAATAAATACTAACTACGGGCTGCTCTATTAAATAAAAATTAAATAAAAAGAAACAAAAACAAAAGCAATATAAAATATAGATTTAATAATATAAGTACAAATACATAATACACTAAATATATTTCACTACTTATTTAAATGAACAGAATAGGGTTATACGAAAAAATAAATACAAGACATCTGAATCCCGGCTGAGTACGCATCGTCATCCCGCGCAAGTGGATAGGAACTCACGACGCAACACAGGTAATGCGGTGCGGCTAGGTATTAGTGATAGCGGACAATAATAATAATTGATGTGCTATCTCACTCGTCTAAGCACCAGCAGACCGCGCCGCTGCCCCGAGGCGATGACATGTTTCAAGGCCGTCTAAAATACTTAATCACTGTCGAGAATACTTAATCTAACCATATATAAGTCCCGATCGACTCACTGCCAGTGGCAAATTTCAAAAAGAGCCTCTTCGGAATTTGCCCTGGTCCTGGTCGAGATGTCACTGGGATTGCCTCCAGTTCATTGTATGTTACCTGTAGTTCTGTGCCTGCAGTACAAGCTTTGATTAGTTGGCGATCATACGACGAATATGTGTTGTCTGGCGATATTTATTATTATACTATGTGCTTGGGTACTCCAGGTTGCACGGGTCGTATGAAGCGCTGAAGTACGGCAGCCTGCTGGACGGGCTGGCGGACCTCACCGGCGGCATCACAGACTCCATACCCATCAGTGAACTGTCCGGGCCACACGCGCTCAAGAACCTGGTGAAGTACACCAACCTGATCACCGCGCACTACGACGCGCAGGTCAGTGGCAAAATCAAATCCTTTAATACCCCACAGCCGCTTCAAACTGCGTGGGACCAACATTTTAACAACAATACCAAAACTGTACCTACTCTTCTTCTTTTTTTACGAAATGATGTAATTGAATGGGATAGGATGAGCAATTGCTCCCCGTGCGGTCAGCGGGTAATTCTGCCAGTGTCAAGTTAATAGCAAGAGCGAACTCAATAAATACACATCATAAATAAAAATGGGTTATCAATGTGATACAACCTAACCTAAAGTCCTTACCTAACCTAACCTAACTCTTTTCAACGCAAGGGCGTCATTAAAGGCGAGAAGAAATTTTTTAATACAAAAAATCTCATTGATTAACACGTTCGCTGCGTTGTGAGGTCATATTGGCTCATGGTGAACTTATCATCCAGAGCGCAGCGCTCACAAAGTCAGTACCACTATGAGTCAATATAACCTCAGGACGCCCCAGCTGAAGGTACAATATACTCCATTTGTTATAACATTAGAAATAAGAGGCTCGTAGAAGCAGGAGTGCAAAACATTTTATTTCAAAAACAAAATAATGACAATGGAAAAACAGTAACAAATAACAACAAAATTACTAAATTCGGTAATAACAACAAACAAGGCGTAGCATTCAGAAGTATTCACTTGTGAATGACAATCACAGAACATTGTTTATGTCAATTTGACTGCCAACATAAACCGGCAAAATAAGAAAGATCCTGTTTTCACAACGGATGAAGGGATTAGGTAACATTTTAGATTTGGTAGGATTATAGTGAAACGAAAAATGTCCCCGGTATTATTCATCCCTGCTTATTTAGGTTTTTTGTATCGACACTGTTATTTTAAGTTGGAAAAAAAATCTAAATGAAAGCCACTTAATTTAATAAGATAAATTGTGAAAATGATTAGTTACAGGGCTGCGACGGCGACTGCGGGTTTAAAAATTTATTCTAATAAATTGGGCGTCAATCGTCACTGTAATATGTTAATTGTTACTTTTGTCACAATGTGTACATTAAAAAGAACCTTTTTTAACTTCTTTCTAATGCTATAACAAATGGAGTAAAATATCTTTACGCAGCGAACGTGTTAACGAAACGTCATTGACAGCACGAGCGAATTACGTGAATACGTGAATTACGACGAATTTACCACAGTAATTGAATCTCTATATATATTAATATAGAGTCCGTTTTGGTACGAAATTATTTCCCAATACCAAAAACGAATAGGAGAATATTTAGTAAGTAGTGACGTCACCATCTTAAGCAAGGGCTGCAGTTATAATACCGTCTTGTTCCAGGGCATCGAAGGGAAAGGCACTGATCTCCAAAGGGGCATGAACTACCTCGTCACCAACGTGGAAATGGTAATCATCATTCTTTGACCTACTTATCATGACAAGGAAGGGATGGATACGCCGGGCGAGTAATAGTCGAAATCAATTATGAATTTATTAGAATTATCGCATAGGTATCTTAGATACCTATGCGATAATTCTTCTTCTTTTTATACGAAATTAGTGAAATGATGATATTTTCATGGAATAAGATGAGGAATAACTCCACCTGGCGTATTAGCGGGTATTTCAGCCAATGTCAAGCAATTAATAGCAAGAGCAATAAATACATATTAGGTATAATAAATAAAAATGGGTGATGAATATGATAAAGATGGCGGACAAGCAAACCGATAGTAGTTACTATCAATAATCGAAATGTCAGTTGTTATTGAAATTATATTGGTTCTGTCAGCCCTATCGTTCGTAAAAGCCAAGCACACACGAATGTTGGGACACATAAATACAGAAGGTAGGCAATTTTATCCTTAATAAGGAAAATGGACAGATGCTGCAGAATATGTGTTTACGCTGACAGTTCATTTTCTTCATTTTCTTCTTCCATTTCACGCAATGAATGATATCGATGGGTGAAAGGCTATATTTTAATATGTGTTTACGTTGTCAGTTGTTCATTTTCTTCTTCCATTTTACGCAATGAATGATGTCGATGGGTGAAAGGCTATATTTTAATATGTGTTTACGCTGTCAGTTGTTCATTTTCTTCTTCCATGTTACGTAATGAATGATGTCGATGGGTGAAAGGCTATATTTTAATATGTGTTTACGCTGTCAGTTGTTCATTTTCTTCTTCCATTTTACGCAATGAATGATGTCGATGGGTGAAAGGCTATATTTTAATATGTGTTTACGCTGTCAGTTGTTCATTTTCTTCTTCCATTTTACGCAATGAATGATGTCGATGGGTGAAAGGCTATATTTTAATATGCGTTTACGCTGTCAGTTGTTCATTTTCTTCTTCCATTTTACGCAATGAATGATGTCGATGGGTGAAAGGCTATATTTTAATATGTGTTTACGCTGTCAGTTGTTCATTTTCTTCTTCCATTTTACGTAATGAATGATATCGATGGGTGAAAGGCTATAATCTAAGCGACACTTTTGGCCGATATTGACTTATATACATATTTGGAATCAGCGACTTCTTCTGCGTCGAATGAGTATGCTTTCTTGTAAAGCTAAAAAAAATTCGCTCCAGTCAAATAGCCTTTCAACCCTCGATATGATAAACTTTTAATGGAATTAGATAAGGAATGTCTGCGCCTGCGGTTAGCGGGTATTGCAGCCAGTATCTTCTGTGATAAGACTTCTGTGTTCTAATGTGAACAGATGGCGGATGACGTCTTCTTTAACTTTGAATTGTTCGCAGGTGGACAGCTCGAAGGGGTCGCTGTATATGGTGCGCGTGCGACGGCCGCACGGGGGCTCGGAGACCATCAGCCTTCCATACATAGTGCTGAACCCTGATCTGTAAGTGTGGATGATGAAAGGGCATTAAAAGATGTTTCAGTTTGTGAATTCTTCCACAACTGCCACTCTTGTCAGTCAGGATCTACAGCCGTGTCCAATGAAGACTCCCGAGAATCCTCGATGAGTCCCCACTGCCCCATGTGCGGCAAGAATGGCTCACCGATTTTGGAGACTATTGTAACTGACTACAAAGTCGCTCGCCTCTGAGTTTATGGGGTATTCTGCCAATGTCAAGTAATTAATAGCAATGATGAATTCAATAAATACACATTATAAATTAAAATGTGATAAATATGGCAGATGAATTCGACCAATGAATTCTTCTTCTTTTTTTACGAAATGAATGAAATGATAATATTTAATGGAATAAGATGATGAATGGCTCCACCCGCGTCAAGTAATTAATAGCAAGGGCTAATTCAATAAATAGACATCATAAATAAACGTATCTACTTAAATTACGTACTTTTTTTCTATGTCACGTTAATAATTAGCCGTGACATCGATAAGACTGATTTCAGTCTAGTATTTGGACGCCTTACGACCAATTACGGTAAGGTACTTTCTAAAACCATTGAAAATAACTATAGTAGGTATATATCGCTTGTCCTTGCAGATGGCAGACAATTCCTCAGCACGAGAGGAACCGCTTTATCGGCACCAACAAAGGGACTTGGATGCTCTACAACGACTTCTTGCTGGCGTTCACTAGACTGGAGATGGTACACCTGGACTCGGAGACCTGCCGAGCGGAACCATTCCTCACAGACAAGCTCAAGTGGGATATGAAGATGCACCAGTTGGCGTGGAAGCGAGGAGTGTCGGCTGGCGGATGTCGGAACTACGTTAGTAAGTACAACTAGATTTTTGTTCCCTTCGTGTGATGATGCTGCATGACCAGGGCCCCAAGTCCCCTAAAATTTCCATAAAATATCCCATCAAAACAACTTCTTTTATCAATGGTAGCTAAAATATTACCAGTGTAGACGTTAGACATTGTCACCTTAAAGCCATTAGAGCCAAAAAGCGTCGTGACGTTAGCCATTTGAGAAAACACTCTTAATACCGGGTTCAATCTGTAAAATGTGAATCTTGATAACCGAGCCGGTGTACCACTGAGCAGTTCGACGCCGCTTTCAAAGGAGGGATTAGTTTTGAATTCGGACAGTGATCGAGTTCACATGCTATTTAAGTATCAAGTTCAACAATGGTTTGTATAACAGCCATTTTATAATAATTTTACTTCTACTGAATCCCCAACAGATTTCTTCCATACGAACCCACAAATACAGATGATCGTGCCAGTTTCCACCGTGATTATCATATCGCTGAACCAACATAGGATCATGGACCCCAAGGTCATCGGCTTCAGCGTCTACAAGATGGAAGCGCCGGCGACGGAAACCATCAAGGCTGCATTCTTTAAGGAGTTCAAGAGTACAGTCAATTCGCAATACACCAACAGCCGACAGGTCACGCTGAGGTTAGACAACAACGTGTTAAAACATCAGCATTTGCCAGTTGCCTAGCGCGAAAAATCGTTCTGTCAACCATTAGTCAACGACTAAGGGTGTTATGAGTCGCCCAAAGTTGCGCCACTGATTCAGCGACACGTAAACATAGGAATTTGGAAATTTTAATACATGTAACAGTAGTTCGCGCTCCAGCAATGCGAAAATATTTTTAATAATGGAACCTCATAATGTAAGTCAGTTGAATAAGCGTGTTAGTGAAAACAAGCATTATTAATAAACTTTTGCTTTTGCGAAATGCTTAGCGATTGAACTCCCTGATGAATCGCCAAAGAAACTATAATTTTATCTTCCAGGGGTTTCTTCAGCTCGGACGTTTACGTCATCATTCCCACCACGTTTGAACCTCGCGAGGAAGCCAGCTTTACGCTGAGGATATTCTCGACCAAGCCCGTCAACGTCAAAGTCCTGGACAACCCGCCACAGATGACGAAGATGGCGCTGGTGAAGGCGCCTCCGGTGGTGGAAGTGAACAGTTTCGCGCAGTACGAGGCGGTGTTCCTGCAGTTGGCAGACGAGCACAAAAGCCTGGATCCTTTCGAGCTGCAAGAACTCCTGGATGCCTGCCTTCCCAACGACTATATTAAGAGCTGCGCGTCCATCGAGACGTGCAGGCAAATCGTGCTGACTTTGGACGTATCCTTTTCAAATGGTCATTGTCACACCCAACAAGTTATTATATAAAGGGGTGACAGGCTATTTGACTTCAGCGACATTTTTTTAACTTTACCATTGAGCATAAACATTCGACACAGAAAAAATTACTGATTCCAAATGCATATGTATATAAGTCAATATCGCGCAAAGTGTCGCTTAAGTCACCCCTCGATCTTCTTCTTCTTTTACGAAATGAATGAAGTGGTGAATTTTTGATGAAATAAGATGAGGGATGGCTACACCTGCAGTTAGCTGGTATTTCCGCCAATGTTAAATAATTAATAGCAAAGAAAAATTCTACCATTACACATAATTAAAAATGGGTAATGAATGTGTTATAAATGGCGGATGAATCGTTAGTATTATATCAAATAGGGAGCTTTTCTCAAAGGTTTATAATCGAATACAATAGTTTAACTCAATGTCAAACAGAAAAAGGGTACAGGTCGGATATCGCTAGCGGAATTCAAAGACCTCATGTGCAGCTTAAAGCACTGGCAGCTGGTGTTCCGAACTCACGCTGTAGAGAAGATGGGGGTTATCAGGGCCGAGCGGTTCAACGATGCACTCGGGGACGTGGGCTTCGTGGTGCCAGAGAAGGTGCTCGGGCTTCTGGTGCTCAGGTACATGAGGAAGGACGGCATGCTGAGGTTCGGCGACTTCGTGTCCGCTGTCATGCACTTACACCGGGCATTTGGTGAGTTATCAGTAAGAATGTTCTTGGTTATGAGTTCCGCGCGCAATGATATTTTAATAGTCTAGATGCCTACAGTCGTTGATATCTAGGAAGCCCGTTCTGTTCTTAATTTTTACCAAATTAATAAATTTAATGGAATAAGATGAGAAATGACTGCACCTGCGATTAGCGGGTATTTTTCCAGTGTCGACTAATTAATAGCTAAGTCACATTCAATAAATGAAAATGGGTGATGACAATGATAAAGATGGCGGATGAATTCGCCCGTTTAATATCTGTGATCGGATGGCTGTAGTCTATAGAGTAACTAGAGAACCCGTATCGACTGCGCCCGTCGTATGGTTCTGCGGCAATTGTTTTGACGTTTATATGACCTCTGTCATGTCTAAAATGAGAGAATTTAAGTGAACTTTATTACCATCATCAGCCGACTTGGGTTGTCGGTTTTGTTTCAGTTTTTAGTCGAATGCCCCAGACGGAGAGAGAATTTAAGTTTCTTAGTTTTTACATACTCTGTTGTTGGCAAAATCATCGACTAAATACGATGGAGGCCATATCTTTTTAAAAAGTGAAGTGAAGTTTCTTACTATTATGGTTTTCAGATATGTACGATAAAATGAATTGTCGAACGGAGGAACGCCAAATGAGACTTGCAGAGGTGAGCATGACTTCAATTTGTTATACCTAGAATAAGTAGATAGACTATAAGAAGCTGTAGGTACTTATTCGCAAATCCGTTCCCGAAGAACTTTGACATTGGGACCTAATACATCGACGAAGAGTGGGCGCACTGCAGTATATCTCTATCACCTACCCCTTTGGGAATGTATGCGTAATGATGATGTATGTATCTTCTCTATGCTACTAGGTACTTCTTACCTAATTAAGTAAGTACGAGGGATACAATCGGCATAAGAATTATCAAAAAATCATTATCCAGTCGTCGAAAAATGCATGATTTGATATTTCTTTATAAAATAGTCAACAATGTTATCAGCTACAGTGATATTCTTAACCATATATCGTTCATAGTACCTCACAATGTTCCCCGGAATCCCATTACAAGATCGTTTTATACGCCGTTAGTAAGAACCAATCTGGGTCTCAACTCTCCTGCAGTAAGAATATGTAATGAGTATAACATGTATAAATAAATATAAATAATAAATACATCAAATACAGTATAACATGTTTATCAGTAAAATTAGCAACTTAGACATATTCAACAGTACCTACATTATACGAGTTTAGAAAAATTATACTTTAGTCATTGCCATAAATATTTTTATTTTTATTTTTACATTTTCATTATTCAAATTTTAAATTTTAGCTATAACTTAATTTTTAGCTTATATTCAACTTTATTTGTTTCTTTTTTAAATGTCTCACGTCTCACGTCGGTGAAAGTTGTACACGCCTGTCATTGGTGTACCTATCAGACCAGTTTTTATTTATTATTTTACTTACCCAATTATTAATAGGTATACTTTTGGTGTGTCGTTTTTTAAATAAATAAATAAATAAGAACGTAATTAGTTAATATTTTCTTACAGTGGCTGATAAACGTTTTTATGTGCTAATAGCACACTGGGGACTTACCAGAAGCGCTTAAAGACTGGCACAGTGCCCGCCTGGGATTGAAATCTTCAATTTCCGTTGAACTGGTGACCACGTACATGGAACAACCAAGCGCACCTTCTGCGTGGAGGCACTTCATGATCAGGCGCCAGCAGCGATATTGTGATACGTGATATTCACCGTCAGCCGCTTTATATCACTGTCTTCCGAGAATATGTCTGTCTACAACTTAAACACTGTCGTGTCTTCCGATTCTATCGATACTAAGGATGTATGAGATTACTAATATGCTAAGGCCGGTAGATAGTGCTCGATATGACGTCATTTGCTCGATAAATCTGACAGTTGGAAGCGATGAAGTCGAGCGATGAATCGTGTTAAGCCCGAGGGTTTTATTACCCTCGGCGTCTTCAGCATTGCGTGCATTGCGTGTTATGAATTCTATATCCTGATCGCAACATGACGCCGCATATTCCTCTGAGTAGCGGTTACTGCACAACCTTCCCAGATGAGGAGTAATGCTAAATTTCTTAGAACCCACACGAACCAAAGCCACACTGGTGCTTTAAGAGGCGCTTAATTCTTTAATGAAACCACATTTGCCCGCGCGAGCGAATTTTGGCGCGTGGAGGCGTCGTTTGTACCACAGACATTTAATCTTTATGTATATTGGCACAGAGTTCGTTAATAGCTGTCAAAATTGACCTCTTAAGATCGAGGACTGTAGTTGGTTAACTCTGTGGTAATTGTTAATATTAAAATTAAGTAGGTACTAGGTCCATAACTACGATACTCTTTGCATTTAAGTAAGTAGGTAGTTATTTTATTGTGATGGTTGGTTACATGTGTGAACTAGTCCGTAGATTGAAAATAGCTATTAAAAGATTGCATATTTTTAATTGTTTTATCATATAACATTTTATTATAATGAGCATAAGATAAAGCAACAATTAAGTATATATGTAAGTATTAGTTTAATTCGTCCTTCTTTGCCCGCTACCCCTGTTCCATAATATGATCATACTATGAACGTATCAGCGGTCTCAGTACGCCTGCCAAGATAAGACATTTTCTCACGGATCGTGACGTCATTTTTGTGGCAAAATCGTTACGTCTTATTTGCTAGCATGGCGTAAATATAAAATGGGTTTGACAGTTAAATACAACGTGTTTGACGTATGGATAAGATGTTATATCTTAAGTGCTAGCATGGGTTACCAAAATGTACCATAGAGACACGAATTTGACAGGTCAACGTAAAGAAATTTCTCACGGTCAAAGGCCGGTGATGAGAAAATAATTAGGCTGTAAGAAGTACATAAATATAGCATTTTATACACTATTATAACAAATAATACTTATTTTACTCCATCCTTCGCCAATATCAAGCGGACTACATGCAAAATTCTTCCGAAAACGAACACGTAAATTTATTTTCGTGTTCGACAAACAACAACAAAAAAGTGTAGAGACATTTCTATCTGTTTTATTTTCTTCCAAAAATCCCCATAATCCTATTCCACGTGTATTAAAATCCATATTTTACAAAACAAAATCGACCCTTATTTGAATGTAATTCAAATATGTGTATCTAACTAAAGCAACGATCTCTCGACTCCAATACGTCGGTTAAGATTTATTGTGTATGATATTGCCTACACTTTATTGTGGGTACTTTTTCATGTATTTTAACTTACTCAGTATTTTTTGTAACTATCTAAGTAGAAATTAAACGTAAATGTCCACCGAATCTGGTTTTATTGCAGTACCTTTGTGTAGTTCAGGGCTGTCCAAACTACATACCTTCGGGGGCCAATTAATTTTACTACAAAAGCTGGAGGGCTGCAGAAATAAAATATTTTCAGTTTTCAAGTAAAAATAATACAATGTAATCATTTCTTTTTACGTTTATTGCTTCTTCGTTAATTTATCTTTAACGATCATATCGATATCAACGTCAACATTCGTTGTTGCCAGACGCATTGCATGAAGAAGTGACTTATCTGACAGTGAAGATCTATACAGTTTAGATTTTTTATAGTTCATTGTTGAATACGCACTTTCACATAAATAAGTGCTGCCCATCATCGATCCCATTTTCAAGGCAGAATTTGTTAGTTTGGGGAAACGATCACCAAGGATCTTAAAAAAATCCATTCCAGTTTCTGTCAAAAAGTATTTTCTGATTAAAACAAGCGTCGAGGGCACCTAGGTTTTTGAAGTCGGTTTTTGTTTTTTGTATTTTTTTTTATTCACGCTTTTTAGTGTCAATAATCAAAATTTTCGGAGATGGTTTGATAATATATAAGCTCTTAATTGACACCACTCTCATATTTTTACAACTGGGCCCAAGAATGTATGAAAGCGTATCCGTCTCTTTACAAATAATTCTGCCAGCTGCCTATTTTTATGGTTAGGGTCTTTTGAATTCCAAATACATGGCTCATTTTGAGACGCTTTTAAAAAAGCAAAGAGTTGTGTCTTCCGACCAATCACAAATGATTATGTGCGAAAACCTATTATATTGTAGTCTTTGGCTCCAACAACGATTTATCGACGCGGCGCACGCGACGTCCACCGCCCGTAAGCTAGCGCGCAATACTGACTGATGTATGGAAAAAATGTGGAAACATCGCAAACTGTTTGCCAAACAGTCTTTGGTAATAATAATAATACATCATCACGCCTGTATTCCCCGAAGGGGTAGGCAGAGGTGCACTGCAGTGCGCCCACACTTCGCCGATGTATTTTTGGTCCCAATGTAATAGGGGGCGAGCCTATTGCCATTATACCGGGCACATTCTCCCTCATTACGAGGGAGATTTTTGGGCTATAGTCCACCACGCTGGCCCAGTGCGGGTTGGTGAACTTCACACGCCTTTCTATAGACGTGCAGATTTCCTCACGATGTTTTCCTTCACCGTTTCAAAGCAAGTGGTAATCTCAGATGAAAATGAGATTCGCACATAAACCCAGAGGTGCGAGCCGGGGTTTGAACAGCCTTTGGTCTGTGAAGAAAAACCGACACCGACGCTGAACAGTGGCGAACACAAACAAGAACAGGCAAACACATACAAACACCCATCCACATGTTCGTTTTTGCTGTTTACCATTGTTTACCAAACGTCTGGAGCCGGCATAACGCCGATGTCTACACATCAAAGGGCAGTCTTCGTCGAGCTATCCGCAACATTTGAACCATCTGAACCATAAGGCTGGGACCATCAGCTGCTATACCTTGAAACCTAATGATTTCGAAGGAGGGTGAAGATGTTCCAGCCATTTATGAACATAACTGCACATATAGTTAAGCAGTACCAGGGGTGCACCTAGGGTTGCCAACCGTACTATAAAATATAGTATTATACTATATTTTAACTCTGCGTACTATATACTGTTGAAAAAATATACAGTACACAAAAGTACTATATTTTTGTGCCTTGCATGGAGATTTGCGCGTATACTATAGCGTGTTTCGAAACGGAACGACAGCTAAACGAAACTGTCACTGTCCACTACTGTCAAGTAAAAGACGTTTTCACAAAAAAAGTACTGGTCTTCTTTACGTACCGCGGTACCGCTTTTTGAGACTTTTTTTTGGACTGGCTGACACTTTTTAGTAGGATTTTTGTGTGTGAATGTACTATATTTTTGAGCAATGTACTATATATTTTACGACTCTGGCTGGAAAATACTATATTTTCGAAAAAAAATAGTTGGCAACCCTAGGTGCACCCATATCAAGAGAAAAGAAAAAATCGACGATTGTCAGCTGTGTAGAAAGCTATTTTTTTGTAACTTCTATGGATTTAAAGCCCTATTTACATTGCGACACTAGTGGCGTGAAAGTAGTTTCGTGACATTAGTTTCATCAACAGTTTCACAGTGTAAACGTCAAGTTTCACAATGCATGCAGCGATGAATGCATGAAACTTGACGTTTACACTGTGAAACTGTTGATGAAACTAATGTCACGAAACTACTTTCACGCCACTAGTGTCGCAATGTAAATAGGGCTTAACTATTCGATGTGGAATGCTATCATGCAACCCTTTGCACTGGCCCCTGTATTAAACTTGATTAGTATCATGATTAAAAAGGTTAAAAAAGTAAAATTTTAATAAATCATAAGAATGTACAAACTGTATTTTAAATCAATAATTTTATTTACATTTCTTACTTTAACACCTAATGTAAATCGACAATTAAATAATACTAACTAAAATCACAGAAAAATCATACTAACATGTTACAGAATAATAATATAAAATGTGCAGGTATGCAAATGCAGTAAAGCGGAGGATTTGTAAAATACAAAACTAAATAAAAATATGCAAGTAAACAATAACACATTGATTTATAATAATAATAATATAATATAAGTGTGCCTTTTGGCATAGGCCACTTCCAATTCCTTCCAATGGATCCTGTCCCTTGCTACTCTCCACCAGAATGGACTCGCTGTCTGTTTCAAGTCATCTTCCCATCTCCCGACTTGACAACCCCTCTTTTGCCATCTCTTGGTTGCCAGAGGGTGACTTGCTTCCTCCATTTGTTAATGGGGTGGCGGTGGCGTAGCGAATGTCACGCCCATCTCCATTTTTGGATGTCTATCCGGGTAAGAATGTCTGTGAGTTTTGTTCTTGTTCTTATGTCTACGTTCCTGACTCTGTCTTTGATTTTTAACTCTAGAATGCTTCTTTCCATGGTATGTTGACATTTTGTTAGACTTTCCCTGTGGTAGAGTGTTGGTGACCAAGTTTCACAGCCATAAGTAAGAACTGGTAGAATACAGGTCTCGAATGTTTTCTTTTTTATGTGATTCCCTAGATCCTTACTTTTCACTATTTCCTTCAGTGACCAGTATTTTCTCCATCCTTGAGCTATTCGCCTGTTTATTTCCTTTGTCGTTACATCTGAAGGGGATATTATCTGTCCTAAGTAAATATATTCTTTGACATATTCGATCTTGTTGCCATCTACCATAACGTCTACTTCCCTTGAGTTTGACATCAATTTTGTTTTACTGGCATTGATTTTCAGACCAACTTCTCTACTTATATTTGCTAGGCTCTGCATCATTTGTTCTATTGCTGCTGGATTCTCTTCAAGAAGCACATTGATTTATAGCGCCTTCTAATCGAATCATTATCATGTTAATGAGATTTATATCGTGGGGTTCACCTGGCTATATGGCTATTTGACTTAAGCAACACTGGGCTATATTCGCTTAAATACATATTTGGAATCAGCGAATTTTCCTACATCAAATGAGTATGATCTCCTGTAAAGTTAACAAAATTACTTACTAATTAATTAACTAATTACTTACTTTTGATTATGATTATATTTGATTCACTTGATTTTTATGAGTTGTGGTTTAGTTTAGATGTGGTCATTTATGTAGTACATCTGGTTTTGGTTTGTTTTGGTTCTGGTTTTTGGGTAGATGTAGATATCCTAGTTCTTAGTATAGCTCATAATTGTATGTTTCTTTATAAGTTATGGAACAATTTTGGTCTATTTGTGTATATTGTGTATGTAACTAGGGTAGTAAAAGACTGTATGTTTCCTAAATAAATAAATTAATTAATTAATAAAATGTAGCTTAAGTCAAATACCCTTTCACTCCCTTGATATGTAGACGCAACCTCATAAGACCAGTGTCACAAATCAAATTTTTATTGTTAATTTCCCTTGCTGGCAGACTGGCCCAGGGCATGCAAAACAAGACAAAAAAAAGTGCATTTTTAGACAAACAAAACTCCTTTCCCATTCACAGTTAATAGTATTTTTAAACCATATTTTGTTAAAAGACATTACACAGAGGAAAAATAACTAAGTATGTAACTGCATTGCCACTTTGTGTCTTCTACAATAATTTTTAGGGTTCCATACCCAAAGGGTAAAATGGGAACCCTATTACTAAGACTTCGCTGTCCGTCCGTCCGTCTGTCACCAGGCTGTATCTCTTGAACCATGATAGTTAGACAGTTGAAATTATCACAGATGATGTATTTCCGTTGCCGCTATAAAAACAAATACTAAAAAACAGAATAAAATAGGTATTTCGTATACAACAATCGTGATTTGCCGTTTTTATAGATAATGGTATGGAACCTTTCGTGCGCGAGTCCTACTCGGACTTGGCCGGTTTTTTCTCTCCTTGTTCTGTGACATTTGGGTCGCCCTCTCCTAGTGTAGCCTGGTGCAGCTCGTACAACTGCACTATCTGTTCGTCCGTCATATGCTCCAAGAGCTGAGGGTCTAGATAGGTGCCCACTGCTTTTTTTTTCACCTGCTGCAGTGGTTTCATCTGTTTTGCTAGTGTTATAGCGTAATCCTGAAAATTGTTTAATTTGAATCAATACAAAATTGAGTGAAATTTAAATGTGTACACAAACTACCTACATTTTGAATGATTTACATATTTCAATATGTGTAGCATGTGCACCAATACTAGACTTTTGACACCAAATATGTAACTTGCGTCTCATTCTCTCCTATGTAAGAAGACAGTGAGTAAGTGTCTCAGTGTGACACAGTCTGTAACACAGGTTTAGTCTTAGCTTAGCTTACATGCTAGCTTTGCAGTGTATCTCATCTACCACTTTATAGGTACAAATAATCCCTTTAGTGCTCTTACACACGAGCGGTATGTTACCAACGGCATAGGCAACTGCAGCCGTCGACACGCGTCGTCGGCGGCAGCCGTCGACGCGTGCCGCGCCCGTCATTTTGTCACTCGACTGCAAATAGTTTATGAGTGCGCATGCGTTGCAAATTTGTAAAATACGTGTATTTGGAATTATAAATTGACTAGCGGCCCGTCCCGGCTTCGCACGGGTGGACATTTTTATTTTGTCATATTTTTACCTTTAAGCTTCACTTTACACTATGTTGGCAGTGGTATTTATAGGTGGCAGCAAAACCATATTGATTTTTAGGAGATCCTACTCGAGAAAGAGCAACATGCAAGTGTATGAGAAAAGCACTCTTTCTTTACGCACACTCCTCTCCCGCACTTCGGTGCCCGCTCTCTCGCCGCGATGCTCGCTGCGCAGCGTGGAGCTACCTGCGCGCGTCGTCGGCGTGTATTTTTTGTTTATATTGACATTTTAAATTTCGTAATATCTTTTGAATGGAATGTCCGATTTCAATAATTTAAAAAGTAATCGACAGGTATTGAAACAGTCTTGAATACGAAATAATTTGTTTGGATAAGAATTAATACGAAGGTATGGATAACACGGTCAGATTTTGGTCGGCATTTCTGTCAACTTTTAAAATGTAATAAAGTTGTTATAGTAACATAACTACAATAGTTGGACATATGGGTCTCCCGGTCATTTTTTGTTCTATCATCAATACTTTCCGCAGCGTATGCAATGAAAGACATTTTACGGGAATTTTTTTTACACCTTGGGTTGGTTTTAGTAAAGATTTCTAAGGATCTCTAATTTTATCTAGTAGTAAATGTAGCCTATGTTACTCAGTGCTAATGTAGCTTTTTAATGGTAAAAGAAGTTTTGAAATCGGTCCAGTAGTTTTTAAGTTTATTTGTTACATACAAAAATACTAATAATATTAATATAGATATAGAAAGAGTACAGTAATAAAATAAAAAAAAAAGAGCATGGATGTCGGTATGTGAAGAAGTTGTAAATGATTTTAATAATAAATATATTTCTTGAATCCACAAAGAACGTGTTTTTATTTTTCGTTTCTGTCGCGCTGATGAAGTAAAAATAATAAGAGTGTTTCTTCTTCGGAATCCATTTTGCAACTGACTCTTATACCATGAGAGCCGCCGACAGCTGCCCCTGACCTCTAAAGTTGAGATGTCGACGAGAGCCGTCGACGGCAGCCATTGGTTGCCGCCGACGCGTGTCGACGGCTGTAGTTGCCTATGCCGTTGGTAACATGCCGCTCGTGTGTAAGAGCACTTAAGGTTTAGCCAGACCGTGAAGACATAGGATTTATCAAAATTACGTCACTTTGAGCTTTTTGTACTGAACATGGCTTGCTGTGACGTCATTTTCTCAAAGAATCTGACAGTTGAAAGAGATAAAACTTATGTCTACGTATTTATGCTAAGTATACTGAAATTAAACGTACAACCTTATAATACAGAGTACTGCGTGGCTAATGCACAAACCGATAATCCAATCAGTCATTGATAGTATTTAAATAGTAACCATAAAACCATTTTTAACAACTATGGCAGTGTTCTCCAAGTGTGAAGCTATAGATATAATAAAACTCACTGTCCATTCGTTAAGAAATATCCGCGCTTCATCGGTGTTACATTTCTTGTGTCTCTTGAACTCATCCCTTGCGTAGTTGTCTCCCATGATGCGGAGCTCTGGCGGCAGGGCCCGGTGCACGCGGAATATCAACTTGTACAGCCTCCGAACCCGAGATATGTGTTCCGCTGATGCCATCTACAATTTTAACAGTAGGTACAGGTTACGGTTGGAAAAACAAAACATGACAAACAAGTCTAAATTCAACTAATTCGACGTGATCCCGTCCCTTTATACTGCTAATCGGAGTGTACCTACGTTAGGTTTATTGAGGACTCGCTAATCCAAGTATAAATCGTTCTGATTCGTCGCTGAGAGGTATTTTTAATATTAGTTACCTGGTATTTGTTGTGTAATCCTGCAGTTAGGCAAAACACTGTACATAACCTTTAAGTTAATATTGAGAACAATAGTACACTATGTAAATTTTATTATTAATTTAGCAAATATAAAATTAAATTTAATAACACTATTTTGATCAAGAAACAGAATCAAGAGAATGAAGAATTCTTCTTCTTCTTTTTTCAGTTTTGGCAATTATCCTTTTGTCCATAGATATCGCTGCCAATGTGCTGCCAATGTCTGTCTAGTGTTTGACATCACTTTGACATGTGGTTGACTGAACTTGACAATTTCTTAGTGTTGAGCGTAAAAAAAAAAAATATTAGGGAGTAGGGAAAATTTGGATGAAGCAATAGGCATAGGATAAGATATCATGAAAAATTATAAGGATATATTATGATGTGAAATAAATAACGTGAAATAATAGAAGATTTTATTTTAGGGAAGAAAAAGGTCGTAACCAAGGTTTGGACTTAATGTTGGGATGTAAAAAACGAAAACAGTTTGCTTTGGAGGTATCGCTGTCTCCCCAGCTGCAACCCCAATTTTCCAACAGCTCCAGACGCGGAATCTGGAGGACATCCTGGCAGTACACGGTGTTCGAAACCCGACCTTGTCTAACAGCTAATTTCGCAAGAGAATCTACATGTTCGTTGCCCTGGATACCCGAGTGGCCAGGTATCCAGGCCAACGAAACCTGGAGATTTAAATCAAGGCAATGTTTGAGCTTATCTCTGATTTCTATTGCGACAGGATTAGAACGCTTATTTAGAGGCTTCAAGGTTAAAGAGTATACACATCTGAGCGAATCGGTAAAAATTATAGCCTTCTTGACTCTAACAGAAATGATGTAATTAACAACCTCAAGTATAGCAAAACATTCACTAGTAAAAATTGAAAGAATGGAAGGATACTGGTACAACTTAAAAAATCCCGTGGAATACCGAAGAAAGGCAGCACCCACAAGATCAGAGGAAGCCGAATCAGAATTGATAACCTTAGAAGCATCGGTGAAGAACACTTCTGCGCCTGGAGAATTTTTCTCGACCAAATTGCGAAGTTTCCCATCAGCATCAGAAGAATGTTTTGATATACCAATCGATAAAAATACGCTCGTTCTATAAATAAAAGAACTGTAGTCATGTTCAAAGATAGGGTGAACCGCAAATCTTTTAAAGGAATCAACTTTAAATTTAGAATTTCCAACGCTTTGAATCAAATATGGGACCGATTAATTACGCCAAAAAGGGTGATTGCTGTTCACATGAAGAATTTTGGTGACAGAAAGGGCTTCAGAATAGTCTTTTAGTAGAAGGAAAAAGTTTAGCAGCTTCTTGATATGAGGAACTGTGAGAAGACATATGCCGTTTAATGTTAGTTTGTCTTTGGAATTCGGGACAGATTGTACTGGTTGCTAAATGGGTACCCGAACAATTGAAACAGAATTCTTACTCAATGGAACACGAGGAGCCATCATGTTCAGCACCACACTTGAAACACCGTGACTTGCTTCTACATTGTGTGGGAGTGTGCCCAAAGCAACAGCAGTGGAAACATTGGATGGTCGGGAAGATATACAATGCAACAGGAATAGAAGAATAAAATTAATAAACATGGGAAGTTAAGGCCTGACCACCAAATGTCACCACCACCGTCTGTGTTGTGGATCACAGGCCCCTCAGAATAAATTAATTTCCAACTTAAGCGACGGGTTTTGATAATTGAACCAAAACCCTCTGGTACCCTGATGATGTCCTCATGGGACCATTCAGTTGGTATGCCCTTGATGATGCCCATTTTACTTATGTTGTAAGTAGGTATGAACGATTTATAATTATTTTGAGACAGTATGGGATTTGTTAAAAATAAATTAGCATCTAAGGCAGACTTAAATGAGATGGCAAGCCTGTTACGACCAATGCGACCAATACCGTCCTCTAAAACATTTTTTAGTTTGTTTCGGTATAAGAAGTGTCCAAATTTAATAGGATGCAGCGTAGTAGCACTCTGAGGGGAATCAGAGATAAGCTCCACATGCACAAGATATCCACCACTGTCCATATCTGTATACGTACTCCTAAATAGATTTACACCTGGGGAAACAGGATCCATAGCGACCTGGGACGAAGCAGCTGGTAGAGAATCAGAGTCTGGAGGTGATAACATTGAAAGTTTCTTTTTTTGTGTAGCAACAACTTTATTAGTTATGTTCACTTTATTTTTAAAAGTAGGATTATTATTTAGCTTCTTTATTTTTTTCTCCTGGGGGAGTTTCTACGTATCCTTAATACTGACGTAATCATTTTAAGACAAAAATGCGTCAGCCTCTATTAGTGCAATAAGAGTATCCGGCTCGGGTTTATCAGGAGGCTCCGGTTCGACTTCCATACTTAGGCTAATATATACAAAAAGATCAAAAACTTACCAATAAATTTTATAAACACTAATGAAAATACTACAACTACACTACATACACAAATAATACAGTAAATAACAATAATATAAAAATAATCACTGAAAAGCTACCGCCCTTTTCGATTTCCCGCCAAAAAAACGAATGAATAATTAATTTAAAATAAACTAAATAAAAAAAATTGTAACTCTATGGTCAGAAGATATCATTCAAAGAGTAAAAACAAAACATTTACAGCTCACCCCAATATTATACTTCGTGCTTTGTCCTCGAGATTAGCATTTGTTTACTTGTAGTAGACACTAGGTGGCGCCAATCTGCACTATTTGAGATTTTTATTTTTGTCGCACGTGCTGCCCGGCGCTGCGTATCCGCACCTTCATTACACGTTTAGTGCTCCGCCAGTCAGCACGCGTCGACTTTGTGCGCAGTATATTCTTTTTGTCTAAAACTAAATATGAGCAAACGTACTCGCGTAGTTACAGAAGACTATGAGTCTATAGCTAACAAAATTAAAAAAATAGAACAAGAATTAAGGCGCACACGACGCAGAGACCGTCATCAATCACCGACGGAGAGGAGACCTTCGTCTTTATCATCGAACACATCGCGATCGTCGTCCAGTTCCAGCTCAGGCACGTCGAGCTCCCGCTCGCCGTCTCCACGTTGCCGCCGCCATGTTGGCGCCAGCGCGGCACGCGCGTTGCCGCCTGAGAAACTATGCATCGAAGATAGTAATAATATTCATCCATAATCCATCGCGTTATCTATAATAACGTCGGATGAATATTTTAATTACGTTATAATATAGTACTGCGGGTAGTCATAATGTGCGGCTATCACTTTACTATAATTAACGTAGTCATCTAAACGTTTGTTGCGGTAATTTTTTCTGAGAATGTCACTTCATACGTATGATGATATTATAAACCAGCAAAATCAAATTGCTGCTTAATATTTCGGATGGATTATTTCATGCGTTATAATATAGTGATGCGGGTAGTTAGTATGTGAGACTATCACTTCACTATAATTAACGTTATTAAACTGTACCTACTAGGGACTGTCACCTAACCGAAGTATAACCGTTTTTTCGGTTGCTTTGATACCCAGGCGTCCCAATACTACCGACACGCGTCCCCGCAGCTGCTGCAGTGAGCGAGCCAGCACCACTGCCCTCCACCAGCGCTGTCACCGACAACGCGTTGCCATCTACCAGCATTGAGGCCCACGCGGATCCGTCGGGAGAACCAACCTCTGGTCTAGCCGCCAGCTTAGACTATGAACTCCTTCTGATCCTAGGAGATGATCCTTCCAAAGCAAAATCTTACGGTGAAGATATCCAACCAGATCTTGCAATTCGTATCCAACGCATTATTAAAACGGGTTTAACGAAGGAGGTCCGCCAGGAGGTCATGGACAAACATTTACCACCTTCTAACTGCACCCTGATTGAAGCTCCGATCCTCAATCCGGAATTAATAGCTGCAGTCCCGAAGCCGTAACTAAAAGAGACAAGGGTCTCGAACTACGGCAAAAACAACGAATGTCAGCTATATCGTATGTAGCCCAAGCGCTCACGCGGCTTATGGCATCGGAACCAAGAAATACCGAGGTGATCCATACGTTAATGGATGCTGTTAAAATGTTGTGTGATAGCCAGAATATAGATTCCACGATACGAAGAGGTTTCATATTCGGTATGTTAAAAAAAAAAAAAAAAAAGAGCTGAAAGATCATTTACGGACAACTATTGTGGTATTGCTCTTCAGCGAGAACCTGGCTGAGACAATAAGGACGGCGAAAGCCATATCTAAGTCCGTAGCGGAATTGAAACCGGTAGCCAAGCCGCAACCACCATCAAAGGGCAAACTACCGCAGAAACACTTAAACTGGCGCGGTCCTCCCTAGAACCACAGGCCATGGGGGAATCAACGGACCAAGGAGCCTGTGCCCCGGGACCGCCCCACCAACTCCTCGAGGCCGTCGTCGCGTCCAGCGCAGCGGCAATTCAACAATCACCGTTAAACTCGGTAAGGTACGCCGGTAGGCTTCGTTCCTTTTACAATCAATGGTCACTCATTACTCGAGACAAGACCATTCTGTCTTGGGTCAAAGGCTACAAGTTACCCTTTGCCCGTGCAAGTAGTGCAAACTAACATTCCTAAAATAAGACAACTTTCCGTTATAGATAGAACTCAATATGAACTATCTATTCAGAATGTATTAGTAATAGGAGCTATTACAGAGTGACAACCCTGTCAGGGTCAATTTTTATCCCCCATATTCTTAGTACCCAAATCAAATGACAAATACAGATTTATATTACACTTAAAGTCGTTGAACAAATTCCTTTTTACTTCTCATTTCAAACTCGAAGATTTAAGAACTACGTTAAAACTTGTTACCAGAAAATGTTTTATGAGTACGGCTTTTGTCTTCACCAAAATTATGAAATGTGTGGGTAGTTTGCTACGATCTTTGGACATTTATCAACCATATACTTGGATGACATTTTTTGTTAGCAATTAACCTCGAATCATGCCAAAAAAAAACGTAAAGGACACGTCAAGCCTCTTACAGGCACTAGGTTTCATTGTTAACAGCGATAAGTGCAACTTATGCCCTGCCACTAAATGTAAATTCCTTGACTTTATAGTCGACTCTAATAAATTACAAGTTTCCTTGCCACAAGATAAGATTTTAAAAATTAAAAACGAAATCCACAAGTTTCGCACTATAAAACGCTGTAGGTAAATTTAGAGAATTTGCTCGTTTGATGGGACTACTTACTTCAGTCTGCCCAGCCGTTAAATATGGCTGGCTCTATACAAAAAGTTTGGAGCGTTGGAAACATTTAAAGCTAAAAAAAAAAAAAAAAATAATTGTTAATTATGAAAAATATAGGAGAGTACCATCATCAATATTACCAGATCTTGAATGGTGGTCGAACGCGATCGTTCATCCTACAAATGACATCAAACAAGATCAATATTGCTTAGAAATGTACAGCGATGCCTCAACTACGGGATGGGGAGCCGCCTGTAGTGGGGACAGAGCCAGTGGGTTGTGGACGGGCGAAGAACGTTTTCGACACATTAATTATTTAGAGATATTAGCTGCCTTTTTCGGTTTAAAAATATTTGCTAAAACGTATCTCGATTGCCAAATTATATTACATATAGACAATACCACGGCTATATCTTATATAAATCGCATAGGAGGTGTTCAGTTCCCACATCTCACACAAGTTACGCGAAATCTCTGGCAGTGGTGTGAGTAACGTAGTATATATGTATTTGTATCTTACATATAAGCTCCGTCCACAATCACGTCACAGATGCAGAATCACGACGTGTTCACCCCGATATCGAGTGGGAACTATCAGACTAAGCATTTCGAAAAAAAATTGATAATTTTGGTCAGCCAGACATAGACGTTTTTGCTAGTAGGTTAAATACAAATGCGTCAGATACATTTCATGGCTTGGATCCCGACGCATTCACAACGAATGCTTTTACCATATCTTGGTCGGAACTTTACATCTAGAGCCTCCCACCTTTTGCTATCATCTTGAAAGCATTAAGGAAAATAATCAATGACAGAGTTCAGGGAATCATGGTACATCATGGCACTCAACCACATGGTATCCCTTATTCACAAGTCTGTTAATTTCAAATCAATTGTTTTTTAAACCCTCTGACACTTTGATTATCTCCCATTCCAGCAGTCGAGAATTATATATTATATATATATATTATATCGGAAGATTACCCTGGGTGCCGGAGTGTTATCAGGATGGCTTTCCTGAATAGAAACGTGCCCCCAGCTGCCATGCCTATAATGTTGGCATCACTCTCTGACAGCTCAATCAAACAGAATGAAACTTACCTAAAAAGTGGTTTTTGTTTTGTCAGAACAATTATTTTCATCTATATGAAAATTAATAATAACTAATATTATAACTTTTTTAACTCAGTTATACGAGTCTGGTGCCCAATACAGTACCTTGAGTAGCTGTAGGTCAGCCCTATCTCTGATCCTCGGTCAAGAAACTACCAATAATGATCAAATCAAACGATTAGTTATAGGAGTTTTTAGATTACAATACCACATAGGACGCATCTACTTAATTTCCTTGCGAATTGGTATCCTAATGAAAGCTTAAGTTTAGAAAACTTATCTAAGAAACTAGCAACTCGTCTTGCATTAACAACAGCACAGAGAGTGCAAACTATTACTAAAATTAATATAAATAATATAGAATTTCTGAGAAATGAAGTTAAAATTAAAATTCCAGATCTATTAAAAACCTCCCGTCCAGTATCATCACAGCCTCTGCTGATTCTTCCTATTTTATATAACGACCAGGAATATGCCCTCTTGCTACACTTCGTTGTTATCTAAGTGTGTCTTACATTGTGTGTGTCTTACATTCAATACGTATGAACGAAGATCTTTTTATAAGTACTAGGAAACCTCATGCAACCGTCACGTCTCAAACACTAAGCAGGTGGATCAAGTCCACTCTTAGCAGTAGTGGAATAGATGTGTCCCTGTATGCCGCCCATTCCTCAAGGCATGCAGCTACTTCCAAGGCACATAGTCTAGGCGTTAACATAGATGTCATCCGTAAAACTGCAGGGTGGAGCGGTAGCTCCCAGACATTTGGAAAATTTTACAACAGAAAAGTAACTAATGATCATGACAATACCTTTGCCAAAAATATTATGTGTGATTCTATATTTGATTGAATTATTGTGATCTTAAACTAAGATGTTGTCTAAGTTTACTAAATTGTCATTTAGGTATTGATAAATACTGTGATTCTCCTGTAAGTTGATATTTTACTCTCAACATCTACAAGTAAACAAATGCTAATCTCGAGGACAAAGCACGAAGTATAATTAATGATTAAACGAACTTACCTGTACGTGAAGTTCTATCATAATTATACGAGGGCTTTGTCCGAAGAGATTAGCATCCCACCCTCCCATTATCATACCCTTTAATCCATCTGAGGTACCTTAGATTAAATTAGATTAAAATACCAACATTAGGACAAGTACTGAAAAAAAAAAAAGAACCTCTAAACTAAATGAAGGTGCGGATACGCAGCGCCGGGCAGCACGTGCGACAAAAATAAAAATCTCAAATAGTGCAGATTGGCGCCACCTAGTGTCTACTACAAGTAAACAAATGCTAATCTCTTCGGACAAAGCCCTCGTATAATTATGATAGAACTTCACGTACAGGTAAGTTCGTTTAATCATTAATTAGTGCTCACAGCTCTTTTTTCATGATAGCCATAGACGACATAGTATTAAATGGCGCGAAAATCGTTTGATTTTGGTTCGATTCGCGCGCCGAGGACTATTATGGCATCCTCAATGACCAAAGCCTATGGCCATCGTATTAGACATAGATTAAGTATTAGACAAGACCTATACTTATAAAGATATCGCGACGACGCTGCCACTTATAAAGGGGATAATCATGAAAGTTATAAAGGAGTAAATAAAACAAAGTGTGAATACCTAAATAAGTAGGTAAGTAATTTATTCTCAACGTTCCAAACGGTTCAACAGTCGCTCGGGGCGTGCGGATACACAGGCTAGCCTGCACAGCGTGGCAGTTAAACCACCTGCATCCAGCCTTCAGACGGACCATTCTGACATTATAGAAAAAAACATCTTATCAACTAGTAATAATTTCTAACTTAATAAAGTATATCAAATTATTTACATCAGTGATTCGCAGGGTGTAGAAACAAATAAGGGACCCACAAAATTTGTCTTACTAAACTTAATAATGTAAGTACATGTCATTGATAGTGACAATTTAAACCTACTTATTTAAATGGGGTCTGCACTACCGTGTTGGTCTTTTATCTGTGATTACACACTCGTCCTTATTTATAGAGTAAAGTGAAAACTCAGCAAAACCATAAAATTTATACATGCACCGTTTACTAAAATTGCTATTGTAGTGGGTTTAGATCTATTATAATAATTTTATTAATATAACATTTTATTAAAAATGATATTAGAGCCATAAAAATGGTTGTCCACCATCAATAATTGTACAGCTAATACACTAATCAATCAAGTAGAATCATTATTTTAAATTGTTTCTATACCCCTACACTACAATCACTAACTGAAGTCTTGTATGGTCAATTTTTTATACAGAGTGCTCTCACACCGAGTTTAAATACACAAAGTGATTACCTATATAACTTTAATCTTATTGTCATTACATGCGCTTTACACCTCTATATAATTGAAAGTGTGGCCAGGTGATAGTCCAGCAGATTGGTGGATTTTAAAATACTGTACTGAGTTCTCTTGAACATACAAATTTTGTCAATGTTTAGTTGTGCTAACAAGTTTATAGTTCCAAATAATTGGATAAAGTTTTATAAAAACTTTTATAATCAGTGTGTGAGCACCATCCCTTAAATAGGGGTCTGCGATTCAGGCAGACACAAAACAGGTTATAATGAAATAAAAAAACGACCACAAAGTTATCATTTTACATTAGAGGTACATGAAAAAAGGTCACAATTATAACTACTAAATAACATCTTACTGTTATTGCTATCTCCCGGTCCAACTCGCCAACTGAATAGCCGACGTTGGCGAGTTCCCCAAGGGAACAGCATCGCCTAACTATAATTAAATGGAAGTAGTTGTAAACAGGATTTTAACAATATGCCCGGTATTTACACTACAACATCTGGCGACCGACAGAAGGTGAAAGCAGCTGTCTTTTTTTTCTCTGTTGGCATCCAATCTTCTACAGGGCTTATGAGATACAAATACAAAAACGGAGTGATTCAATAAGTGAACAGTAAAAAAAGTCGGAATAAAATAAAATTGAATAATTAATATTATTTGCATAAAAAATGATCTAGGCAGCCTTCACATCACATTCGTTGGATAATACCTATTTTTAACCGACTTCCAAAAAGGAGGAGGGTTACTCAATTCGACCGTATATATGTTTGTTTACACACCAAGGCAGTCAGGCGGGTCAGATAACGCAGCTATATCCATCTGCCCGCCCGCCAGAGGTACAAGACTAGCGCTTAGGGGTCAAATAAATCTATTTTAATGCCTGCATACAACACTATTCCTAGTATTAATACTAGCGTATATTCAGTCAGCGTACTAATAAAACATAAATCAACTTGAAAGCAATCGGGAAGCAATTAAACATACAATGGTAAAGAAGACTTTAATTTTCATTCGAGATATTCTCATCAAAGCGCTAGGCTTGTACCAAACATTCACAACAATATCACCCATTTTATTATTCAACGTAACTATTTAAATACAAGAAACTTGTAAAATAGGATGTATTTCATCATCATCATTGAATTTCTCGATTATGTTGATCTTACACTGCATTAAAAGAACAATGTCTTCACACTGCCTGCAGTGTGGAACATTACATACAGAGCTAGGTAGATTTTTGCAACGTAGTGCAAGTTGCCCACTCAAAATCTACACCCTTTAAATACAGTCATTAGGAATAAGTCGACTATTTCGAGTAAGTACTTGGTTAGTTTAATATTGTAGTACACATTATATGCACTGAACTCGCCGTTATGGGCTCGTCGTCCGCGTGTCTAAATTATTGTTTTAAATCTATACAAATAAATAAAATTGGAGTGTCTGTTTGTAATAGCAAAATAACACTTTTTCACCAAATGTGTATGAAAGTATATAAGATACCTATAACGAAAACGCAATTTTAAATTTTTTTGTCTGTCTGTCTGTCTGTTTGTTTGAGGTAAACTTCTAAACGGCTGAACCGATTTCAGTGGGACTTTCACTGACAGATAGCTGACGTTCCAAGGCGTAACTTAGGCTACTTTATTTTTAGAAAAGGGTTCCGCGGGAAAAACATAATACCCATATTTCCGGGTAATGTCCCTAAATTCCACGCGGGCGAAGTAGCGGGCACAGCTAGTACATAATATGTATTTAAAACAATAATTTGGACACGTTGCGCGCGGGCACATCTAACTGCAGACTGTTATCCTACGTGCGACGGTACGCACCTGCCGACCGGTAGTGCGCCTCCGCGCGTCAAAATGTTTGCCAATACTAAAACCAACCATTAATATGGTTGGTTTTGTACTTTGGGTTAATCCCCAACAGATAAAGCTCATTCTTCAACGCAATTTCATTGACACCGCGAGCGAACTATGAGGCTTTTACCACTTGAAATCCAATCTTTATACAGGGTGTTTCAGAAGTCCGAAATAATACTTTGACGTTTGCATCAGTAACGGGTATACAACTGAATGGTATAAAATTTTTATTGAAATTCGACCATGTTTTTCCAACTTTTTTTCGTCGTCAATTTCTATAACCCGTAATATTTCGAATCCTATGTAAAATTTGCATGTTCTGTTTTGTGAATATTGGTAGTCGCCTCTTATAAGTGTAGTTTACACTGCTGAATATGGTTATGGATGGACCCAAAGGCCAGAACATGATACCTACAACAAATATTCAAAGGGCCATAATTCAGAAACTATGATAGTTAGGTATAAACTGTCTTCGCTAAGCATCCACATATGAGCTACCGTATATGTACCCAAAGTATTATTTCGGACTTCTGATACACCCTGTATATGACACAGTTTGTTTTTGGTATAGGCAAAAATTCCGACGACCACTTTCACTCTCGTAAAATTTAATGAATATCGACATTCAACATCAAACCACATTGTCCAGTATTTCATAAACTCATTTGCATCGTTTTTTTTTAAATTTAATCATGATGTCACTTGTTAAGCGTGTACCTACCTCCTTGCGTTTATTCTATTGTATGCAACGGTTTAAAATAGACGGAATGGAGGTTGGGGGGGTAATACTACATCTTCTCCTGGATGAAGGGGTGTGCTAAGCAGTGGTTAACGGAGGCGCGCTTGGCCGGGTCCAGCATCAGCATCCGTTCGAGCAGATCTTTTAGTTGTGCGATCTTTTTGGTCTCCGGCGCGGGCAGTCTGTGGTGCGCGGGCGCCAGCTCCGACTGCAGATCCCTGGTGGCCTTAATACTTGACATTATTATCACCTTTTCCTGTGAACAAACATACAACTAATAATGATGCAGTGATAGCATAATTGGTAGTACGCCCGCCTTGAACTAAAGGGGTGTAAGATCTCAATATCAGTATTTTACAAATTGCATATTGACAGTATATATGCAAAAAAAATGTCTGTGTGTCTATTTTTTGAGCTCAACTTTGGTCAATGTCAATTTCAAGTTTTTTTTTCACAATACAAATGTAAATATACAACTTCAACTGTAAATAATTGGACGGATGGTGTGAGACAGCAAAAGACTGGGACAAATGGAAGGTTGGGGAGACCTTTTGCCCAGTGGTGGACACAAATGATTCGAAAAAAAATAGTTAATGACAGGTGTCAAAACTGGCCTTTTGAAATGAAAAGAAATATATTTATTATTGAAGGAATGATAATGGTGTTTACAATTAGTTAGTTAGTTTAGATCTCAACGACTTTTGTCGTTCAGAATTACTTGTAGAATCAGAATCAGTTTTTTTTTATTCATGTTAACCAATTCAGGCACTTATGAATCGTAAATAGAAAATCATAGTATTTCTACCACCCATTCGGAATGCATTTCCTATGGAGAAGAATGGGCAAGAAACTCCATGGTTGCTTTATTCCAATTAGATACGAAGGGATAAAGGGACTTACCCTCTCAGTGATCTTGTCAAGCTCGTGGTATAAAAAGTTGCAGTTCGCATCGAAGTGCTGTTCCTTGAATTGGCCTTTCTTAATGATCTTGTTGGGGAACTTTCCCTTCAGATCCATAAAGTATTTCAACATCTCGTTGTTGGATTTCCCACTGAACATGATTTTTCCGGTGGACAGTTCGTATATAGTGCATGCCGTCGACCACATGTCTATGCCGTGGTCGTAAGTGACGCCCAGTATGATCTCCGGTGCCCGGTAAAACCGAGAGACCAGGTACGGCGTGATCTCATTCTCGGAGACGTGTGACGCTGCCCCGAAATCGCACAGTTTCAGCATCAATTTACTCTCGTTAACCAGAATATTGTCAGGTTTGATATCTGTAAAGATCATTTATGATTTATGAATATTAATAGCCTCCATTTGATTAAATTGACATTTTCAACAATGATTACCACTTGCTGAACGATGAAGGAAAACATCGTGAGGAAACCTGCACGTCTATAAAAAGGCGTGTGAAGTTCACCAACCTGCACTGGGCCAGTGTGGTGGACTATGGCCCGAATGTCGTATTGTAGGGGAATGTGCCCGGGGGAATGGAAATAGGCTCGCCCCTCTATTACATTGGGACTAAAATACTTCGGCGAAGTGACGCCTGTATTCCCCTTCAGGGATGAAGGCCCTAAGCGTGATGATGTATATATATATTTGATTAAGGAAAACATAACATCTGTGGTAGCCTAGTTGGGAATAAGCCCACATTCCGAACGCAAAGAGTGCATGTTCAATCCTCGGAATTTGGATTTTCATGTGCGAATGTGATTTCCAAAAATGCTTACTACTTGTTGAACAATAAAGTCAAACATCGTGAGGAAACCTGCACGTCTATAAAAGAGCGTGTGAAGTCCACCAACCCGCACTGGGCCCGCAGCGTGGTGAACTTTGTGCCAAATCTCCCTCGCATTTTGCGGGATCTCTTCCTGGTATAATGTCAATAAGCTCGCCCCCTAGTACATTAGGACCAAACTAACTGTATTGCAGTGCACTTCTGCCTACCCCTCCTAGGTATACATCAGTCGACTATACCAGCTACTCACCAGCATGTAAAATTCCAGTTTTCTTCAACAGTTTGAGTGCTAAGAGAATCTGCTGTGTATAACTCCTGACAGCTTTGATATGTATGCCGCTATTCTTGCCATACTTCTTGAGCACCTCGCGAAGGTTCATGGACAGTGGTTCCATCACCATGCAAAGATGCCTCTTGTGGAAGAAGTGTCGGAACAGCCGGAGACAGTGGAACTTGTCCTCGGTGTCCGCGTCGTTCAGCCGCTTCAATATCTCCAACTCGCGGAGACCGGTTTTGTGCCTGTTGGAATATAATACACAACCATTAATAGATGTTTTAAGTAGTGATCATACTAAGATTGTGAAAATTTTGATTTGTGGACTTTTATTGATGTGGAACTTTTTCAATGTGAACGGATTTTGTCAATGGATCTAACTCATAATAAGGCGTCACGACACTCATAATAAGGCATCGCGACACTCGCTAAAACGCGTCGCTTCGCTCACTATAGGGAGTCGCGAGTATTAACATCGTTCACTAATAAGGCATCACGACACTCTGATAATAAGGTGTCTCGCTGTGTAACGCTCACTATAAGACGTCGCAAAACTAAGTATATGTTAATCGGCTCTTGTCATAAGGCATCGCAAAGTAAGTTAATCGGCGGCCTCAGTACGCCTGCCAAGATGTTTTCTCACGATTCCCTAAAACATCTTGTCAACTTGCGTTCCCATATCTTATTTGCTAACATGGCTTCCAAGATGTTTAAAATTAAACAGCCTGATAAAATTTTCTCACAGTTTAAGATCCTTCGTTCATTGAAATGACAAATAGAGCGAGACAGAGCTTTACATAGAAAAAAGATGCTGCATACACATCATAGAATATGGATTTTAAATCATGTGGATTTTCGTAAGAAAATAAAACAGATAGAAATGTCTCAACACTTTTATGTTGTTGTTTGTCGAATACGAATATAAATTTACGTGTTCGTTTTCTGCAGAATTTGGCATGTAGTCCGTTTGATATTGGCGAAGGATCGAGTAAAATATGTATTATTTGTTACAATAGTGTATAAAATGCTATATTTATGTACTTCTTACGGCCTAATTATTTTCTCACCACTGGCCTTCGATCGTGAGAAATTACTTTACGTTGACCTGTCAAATTCGTGTCTTTATGGTACATTTTGGAAGCCCATGCTAGCACTTAAGATAAAACATCTTATCCATACGTCAACTGCGTTGTATGTAACTGTCAAACTAATTTTATATTTGTATACAGTACGCCATGTTAGCTAATAAAACGTAACGGTTTTATCACAAAAATGACGTCACGATCCGTGAGAAAATGTCTTATGTCAGGCGTACTGAGGCCGCAGACGTCACAAGACAAATTATAAGTCTTCGCCAGCGGCCTCAGTACGCCTGCCAAGATAAGACATTTTCTCACGGATCGTGACGTCATTTTTGTGGCAAAATCGTTACGTCTTATTTGCTAGCATGGCGTAAATATAAAATGGGTTTGACAGTTAAATACAACGTGTTTGACGTATGGATAAGATGTTATATCTTAAGTGCTAGCATGGGTTACCAAAATGTACCATAGAGACACGAATTTGACAGGTCAACGTAAAGAAATTTCTCACGGTCAAAGGCCGGTGATGAGAAAATAATTAGGCTGTAAGAAGTACATAAATATAGCATGTTATACACTATTATAACAAATAATACTTATTTTACTCCATCCTTCGCCAATATCAAGCGGACTACATGCAAAATTCTTCCGAAAACGAACACGTAAATTTATTTTCGTGTTCGACAAACAACAACAAAAAAGTGTAGAGACATTTCTATCTGTTTTATTTTCTTCCGAAAATCCCCATAATCCTACTCCACGTGATTTAAAATCCATATTTTACAAAAAATCTGTAGGTTTGAGGTTAGATTTTGTTTGGCATCATACTTTGCGTGCTTTTTGCCGTTTTACAATGTAAAGTTCTTTAAATTGGCAAATAAAAATAGTATAGTGCCCAAGAAATAAATTTTAAGCATAATACCACCGACCAAATGATAATACGTAAAGCTTCCGGCATAATAAAAAAGAAGCTATGCCCAAAGATATTTTTAATCTGTGCATAAATAATCTAATATATTCTATGATGTGTATGCAGCATCTTTTTTCTTTGTAAAGCTCCGTCTCGCTCTATTTGTCATTTCAATGAACGAATGAACGAAAGATCGTAAACTGTGAGAAAATTTTAGCAGGCTGTCTAATTTTAAACATCTTGGAAGCCATATTAGCAAATAAGATACGGGAACGCAAGTTGACAAGATGTTTTAGGGACTTGTGAGAAAACATCTTGGCAGGCGTACTGAGGCCGCAGGTAAGTTATCAGACGTCACAACTTTCGCGAGGCAACTTATCAGACGTCACGACTTTCGCGAGGCAAGTTATCAGACATCGCGAGGCAAGTTATCAGACGTCGCGTGGCAAGTTATCAGACATTACTAGACAAATTATATGGCATAACGAGACTAGTCATAAGGCACTGCGAGGTAAGATATCAGACGTCACGAATTTCGAGAAGCAAGTTATCAGACGTCGCGAGGCTAATTATCAGACGTCACGTGACAAATTCTAAGACATCAGGAGGCAAGTATCAGCAGTCTTGAGGCAAGTTATCAGACGTTACGAGACAAATTATATGGCATCACGAGGCTAATTATAAGGTGTCGCGAGGTAATATATCACACGTCACGACTTTCGTGAGCCAAGTTAGCAGAAGTCGCGAGGCAAGTTATTAGACGTCGCGAGGCAAGTTATCAGAAGTCACGAGACAAATTCAAAGGCATCGCGAGGCACGTTCGAAAAGTCACGACTGTCACGAGGCAAGTTATCAGACCTGACTGCTGTCACGTGGTTAGTCATCAGACGTCGCAACTGGAGCATATCGTGGAATATTCGCCAGCGCCTACACACAATTAAGTTGTGTCGATAGTTAGGTACCCACATGATCTCATTGTTTCTGATGATCTTGACGGCGACGTCAGAGTTGTCGCGCGCCTGGTCCCTGGCGCGTATCACGTTGGAGAACACGCCCTGGCCAGTGTACCCGTACACTGTATAGCGACTGTCCAACGTCTCACCGATACGAACTCTGTGTACATACATAATTTAAATCATTTATTTCGTAAAAATGTGAAAATCAGTTAGAATAATTTGATCAGGCAATTAGTGTGGTTTCAATTGTTAGTACCTGTAATATCCTTCGGCGTCGTCCCAGTTGTCTGTCAACGAGGGATTTTCAAGGGAACTTTTGTTTCTGGGTTTACCTGCTGTTGGAGTCTGTAATTGAAAAAAAGTTTATATAGGTACTACATGTTTATATTCTTCAGTAGCGGCCCTTCCCGGTTTCGCACGGGTTTATAATATAGCCTATGTTACTCAGTGATAATGTAGCGTTCTAACGGCAAAATATTTTTTGATATCGGTCCAGTAGTTTCTAAGTTTATTCAGTACATACAAATATACAAATCTTTCCACTATATAATATTAGTATGATTAAACTGCGACCCACACTGCATCGTCAAAAAAACAGTTTGCCAATACAAAAACAAACTGTGTTCACTTAAAGTAAAATTTAATTCTTCAATCAAATTACATTCACATCGCCAGCGAATATTCACGCGTGGGTGAGTGCTTTATACGATATGAATTCAATCTTTGTGTATACTTTAGCATTCTATTATATTACAATTGAGCCCCCCCCTCACAATAGGGCGTCTACTGAATACACTCTCCCCGCTATGATAAGATCAGAAAGACAAATAAAGATACAATACACTCACGTCAACGCTGTAATTGTCTTGCTCCGCGAACATGTCCCATTCCCCAGACTTCATTGATTTCTCCAACTTCAGCTCGGTCTTGGACTCATTCTGGATGTTTCTAATCAATGCACTCGTGTTACTCTTGGATTCCTTCACTGCTCTCAACTCTGTCGTGGAAAGCACTTTGATTTTACTATCGGATTTGCTGACATGCTTCGAATCGGCTTTCCCGTCATATTTAGTCTCATGTTTGTCGGTTTTGGCGGCATTCTTAGTGTCCTGTTCGGACTCTGCTTTCGGTAACGCGGCTGTCGTGTGTTGAACTTGATCTGTTGTTTTTGTGTTGTTGTTTTCACATCCAAGTCTCTGCAAAAATATCACCAATATATTATAACAAAGTGATGTTGAGATCTTATACAGTATATTTACGAGTGAGGGCCCAGTGCGAGTCGGTAAACTTCACAGATTTCCTTATGACGTTAGCCGTCCTTCACCATGTAATGTACTAAGTTTGTTATTGTTCTACCAGTAATCATTATTTAGGGATTGGAATAAACTTTGCAGCCTGTGCCTGGATTATTCTGTATGCATGGGGATTTATTTCGATATTACAAACATACACATCAATTTCAATTGTTTGTACACATGTCCGTGGCAAAGTACCTTCATGAGCTGTTCCCTCTGCTGGCGTCTCCGCTCGATAATCAGCTGTTCCGTATCTTCCTCCTCATCGGTGTTGATATCTATATTTAACTCCTCATCGCTCGAGCTAGCCACTATCTCGGCTACTTCGTGATTTGAACTCTGCAATGAAATTTCATAATAAGTCAAGAATTATTGACCGTAAACCTATTCGATATATTTAATTCAAATCCCGGACTCAAACCTATGGGATTTTTGAATTACATGTGCGCTTCTCATTTTCCGAAAACATCGTGAGAAAACATGGACAAGAAAACATGGACATCAGCGGGAACCTAACTAGTTCTCGATAGATGTATGTAGTCTGCCAACCTGCACTGGACCATAGCCTGGAACCTAAAATAATAATACATTGCAACTGCTACATATTTTAGCATAAGTTTCGTTCGCTAGAGAAAACGAGCATAAGTGTACCTTGTGTTTATCCCTATGGTGGGAATTGTGGTCTCTATCCAGGGACCGATCATGCAGTCTTTCTCGGGAGCGGCGGTCGCGATCGCGTTCCCGGCCCCGTTCGCGATCCCGGTCGCGGTCCCGGTCGCGATCGCGATCGCGTTCCCGATCGCGGTCACGGTCACGATCACGTTCGCGGTCCGCAGGTCGCCGTTCATGTCGGGCCGCCGTCAAGCGGTCCCGCGACCTCTGCCGCGGTCTGGCCGCCTCGCGCTCGCGCCGCCGCGCTTCCGACGACCGCCACTCCCTCTCGCGTTGCTTCTCCCTCTCCTTCTCCCTTTCCTTTTCCCGCTCCTTCTCGCGTTCCTTTTCCCTTTCCCTCTCCCTCTCCTTCTCCCGCTCTTTCTCCCGCTCCTTTCTCCGCTCCCTCTCCCGTTCCTCTATCTTGATCCGATCTCGCTCTTTCCTTTCCCTGTAATCCCTCTCCTCTATCTTCTTACTCTCCCTATTAATTATCTCTCTCAAATCTACCTCTTGCTTCTTAGGCTTATGCTTCTCTCTCTCCAACGAATGTTCTTTACTAGTCTTATGCTTACTACTTCTTGAATGCTCCTTGTCCTTCTTGTGTTTCTTCGGCACGGGAGATTTGACGTCCTCGTCAATACATATGACGTTGTTATCCGTATGGTGGACTGGGGGGGTCTCCTCGTCACTCTTGTCGGAGAAGTAGGCCACCAGTCGGGCTTGCAGCAGCTCCTTCTGCTTCATCAGTTCCTCAAGGTTGAGGTCGTCATCCTCTATGAGCATCAACTCCGGGCTCGGGCATTCCTCCTGATAGTTCTCCTCTGACGTCGACGATATGATCTCCAGTGCATCATCTTTTATCTCTATCACTCTTCTATGGCTATTTTTACTCATAGCATGCGGCACGGCAGCATTTCCGTTCTTGGTTTCTGATGTAACGGTAAACGGCGGATGCGTGTGGCGATGGCTGTGGTTAGTTTTGATAATGAGGTCCTCGTAGTCCGAGAGGGAGGTTTCGCTTTCGGGTTTGGGGCTTATATGCTTCTCCTTTTTGGATTTCTTCTTCTTCTTGTGACCCTTGGCGTGGTCTTCGTCAGCGGCGCGCTTGTGCTTCTTATGTTTCTTGCTCTTCTTCTTCCGTTTGCTTTCTTCGTCCATTTTCCCGCCGTTGGTGAGCTCGTCGTCGGCGGTCGTCCTGTGAACAGGATTAGGGTGGATGTACTTACAACATATCGACTCGGTGACTGATGCTCGCCATTCTTATCCTTCACAACATATCGAAAAACCCTGTAATATTAGATGCAGTAAGTCCAATTGTTAAGAGATTACATTATACATTGGATGTTTGTCGGTTTTGATTAGCACACACTATAATATATATAAAACTCAACATTTGTGTCTACTTATGTAATACAAAGATGATTTTAGACCACTAAATAAACAAAATATATTTATTTTTTTAGCATAGTAGGTAGTAGGCATATGCTGGGTATCAACTAGTTTTACAATAATACTGGGAGGGTTCAAACCCTTAAAGTAACAGCTGCAGTAGGCCATTGATTACAACTAAACTGCCGGTCTGTTTATCTAAGGGATATTGTCAGTCACTACTAGGACAATGACTTTTCTATTCGGACTTCTTAACTAATAAAGGTAGAAAGCATTATGTGATGCCATAAACAGGCTTTGGAACTGGTGGAGATTGGAACAAGATGGAACTAGACGCGCATCGCTGCCGACAAATATCCATGAATAAAACAGAACCTCGCCTTGTGTATATATTGCGGGCATTCGAGCGCCCTATGGATATGTTTATTGTGATTTGAGATTGTTTCATGGCTGGAGCACGGTGTGAGGCACAGTATTAGCTAACTCATTTTAATTGACAATTTATATGCGTATTTTTTTATAAATTTTATACACAAAACACCTTTAACTTATGACAATTTTGATTTATGACAGAAATAATATGAAAACGTGACATTTAATGGACACCACAAACAAATAACGTGTTATTATGAAGTACTTATTTAAATTTAACGTAAAAAACTTTTTAAAAACAAGCTTTTATTTAAGTGCCCTTAGTTTTCGTGGCTAGTGGCTTTTAGGCTCACACCTCTGGGGATTTCGTTTGTTACATGCAAATGTATTTTTCTATAAATAATCATGACTACTTGCTTTATGGAGAAGGAAAACCTTTTGTAGAAACCAGCATTTCTTCTATTTACACTGAGCAGGCACGGTGGACTATGACCCTTATATCCCTCACATTAAGGAGTTCCCCAGTAAGTACGACTTGCCCTCTCTCTATTACATTAGGGCCAAAAATACATCAGTGAAGTGTGGGATGCAATGCAGGACATGTCTGCCTACACCTTCATGGAAAACGGGCATGATGATGTGTATAAAATTGCTTTAACTTTGTTATAATCATTAGACATAACATTCACTTACTCTTTTCCCATTTTCAGGGAGACTTCTAGGCTTTACCACTATGTTGAAATCTGTAAAAAAAAAGATATTACTTCTTCATGTATGTCTATAAAACTATAAGATGCCCAGGGTTTGAAAATATCCGATATTTATAATAAATATCAAAATATCGGATATTTATAACAAGTATCAAAATATCGGATATTTATAATAAATATCAAAATATCGGATATTTATGATATATATCCGATTGTATATCAAAAGTCAAAAACGATTGTATAAATTACCACTGCCTTTAGTAAATTCAAGCTTTGCAAGAAGGTTTAGCTCCTTTCTTAACCCTTATAACAAAGTAAACGAAAAATGTTCTATCAAAAATTGCTCGATCATAGAGAGTAAATTTAAAATTCAAAAATGGTTAGGTACTCTTACATACAATGATATTGAAACAATCCTCAAAGTTCTTAGGTAACACATACACATCACACACGCACACACATGTACACACCACATAGTTTGTAATACACACCCATACATTCCACCACACAACACAAGACATCACACACCCATACATTGCAACACACAAAACAAGACATCACACATCCATACACAAAAATCATCTAATATGAATATTATTAAAATTATTGCATTAAATTTAAATTTTTCGCACTACAAAGTCATTTGACAGTTCGCACCTATGTTTAATTTGTTTTAAAATTGGTTACCTGCGAGACAAGCTTGCTTAGTGTAAGAAACAAGTTTAAGAAATTGTTTAAAACTAAGCTCTTGAATTGTTAACTAGTTATACACCCATGTTTAATTTTAATTACAGTAACACATGTACTAGTGTGCTAGATTACAATTTAAGCTGAATATATCCATTTTGTATGAAAGTATTTTTTTATTTTGGCCGTAAATTTTTACTTTTGTAGGCCTGTTATGAGGTGCTAACTTGCATATTTTCAATGATAATTGACAATAAATCGTGAAAAAAAAATTTTTTTAACACAAGACGAAGTTTTCGAAGTCGGTTTTTGTTTTTTGTTAAAAATATTTTTTGGATTAGAACTTTCTATTAAGGTATTAGGGAGTATTTTTAACTCTACTCCAACGCCATCTGCATTTGGGAAGTAAAAATACAGGAACAAACGCCAAAAATTACTTAATATTATAAATTTTTTAAACCATTTTTCTATTGATATATATCATAAAAAATAATTTGATATATATTGGATATATATCCAATGATATATTATATCCTCGAACCCTGAAGATGCCTCAATGTGTTATCTAAGCATTAAGCAGTTCCCTAGCCTAGTAACATTAGTTGATGATAAGGGATCCTTAATTGTTAATTAAGAAAAACACAAAAATGTAAATCCTTATTTGAAAAAAGCAACCATGGAGTTTCTTGCCCATTCTTCTCCATAGGAAATGCATTCCGAGTGGGTGGTAGAGCTACTATTTTTACTATTTATTGACGATTCATAAGTGCCTGTATTGGTTTATATGAATAAAAAATATTCTGATTCTGATTCTAAGCCACCTAATGACACAACAATGATTAGGCTAGGCAAAGCGTGAGCTTAAGCAACTGTAATTTTGACACATTTGTCAGAAAATATTCATAATAATGAAAGATCACAAGCAGATAGCAACTTAATAAGGAAACGTATCTGCAGGAGTTGCTTAGTTAAAAACAAACAAAGAAACTGTAAAGTTTTTACTTAGGCATTGTTTCAAAATAGACATTACTTATTGTTTTCTTATATTTACGCGAATACTATACATTGAAATAAAACTATTTTACGGATTTTATCGCAAACAACAACTAAATATGAGGGTACCCAGTTATTAACAATGACATCGGGACGTCTAACACCTCAGTCCCCCCGTGACCATGGTTGCAGTAAAGCAGCCGTAACGTCGGGAAAATAAAATAGTAAATAAACGCGATAAAATCCGTAAAATAGTTTTATTTCAATAGATATTACTTAATATAATGTCACTTTGCCTAGTTAAAAACATAAGAGCACTAAAGGATAGGTATGGAGACTTATGCTAAATGACTGTTTGCACGGATGATGATACATCTATACAAATAAATAAAATTGAAGTGTCTGTATGATATGTTAAAATAACAGCGTTTCACTAAATGCATGTGAGAGTACTCACAGAACTAACAAAAGATCAATTTAAAAAAATATATTATGTTTATTTGTTCTCGATTATCAACATAACACCTGGATCGATTTTGATGGGACTTTCACAACCAGATAGCCGATGTTATAAGGAATAATTGAGTCTACTTTTATTATTATTTTCTAAATTCCAAGTAGACAGTAGCAAGTGTACAGGTAAGTGCTCTTACACACGAGCGGCATGTTACCAACAACGTCGGCAACTGCAGCCGTCGACGCGCGTCGGCAGCAACCGTCGACGAGTCGACGGCAGCCATCGACATCTCAACTATAGAGATCAGCGGCAGCCGTCGGCGGCTCTCATAGTATAAGAGTCAGTTGCAAAATGAATTCCGAAGAAGCAACACTGTTATTATTTTTACTTCATGGGCACCGACAGAAACGAAAAAAAAAACTAAATTTATTATTAAAAACATTTACAACTTCTTCACATACCGACATCCATGCTCTGTTTTTATTATTTTATTACTGTACTCTTTTAATTTATAATTCCAAATACACACATTTTTATTTACTGCTGCAATTAGCAATTTTCGTCACTGGAACTCATTTTACAAATTTGCAACACATGCACACTCTTAAACTATTTGCAGTTGGGTGAAAAAATGGCTATAGTTCAACGGCTGCAGTTGCCTATGCCGTTGGTAACATGCCGCTCGTGTGTAAGAGCTATAAGCTAGTGTTTTCTTAAATGAACAACTACTTACTTCAAAGCAATGTCAGGTTATCACGTTGGTAGCTGTTGAAATAAGCTAAATGTATTGAGGTTTGACCCAGACAGGTTAAGGGACCATGTAGCTATCTGATATAAAGATGTTTTAGGATGCATTGGGTCATTATTCAAACAAACTTAATCTTTACAATAACATTTACAAGTAGCCCACTAAAGTAGGTAAATAGCATATAATGTAATTAAACTTATATTTTAGGCATGATTTTGATGAGATCGAAAACGAAGAACATGGATCAATTGAAATGAGAGATAAGTATCACAACCAGGTCGTGAAACCCCATAACAGTATTTATTGTATGCCTACAAACAATCAAGAAGTCAAGAATTCAATCGTGTCTCTAACATAAACTTAGTACACACATTATGGGATTACACCAATAAATGTATTCGGCTCGGCTTGGCATAGGATATTACCGAACCTTTATGGTAAAGCCTAAATAGCATGTAAATATGTCGAAATGTGCCGCCATGGACGCTAAAACGTAATACGCGCGAAATAACCCACCTATACCTTTTTACATGTTTCCTTAAGTACAATTCATACACAGACTTACCTATTTATCGATATATTACAATCCAGAAAGAAATTATTTTCAACGTGACGTTAATTTTTATTAACCAACAAACCACAGACAATTAGCAAAACCATAGATGAAAACTGACTATTTCTGCCAACTTCTGCATATAGTGAATAGTCTATGCTGAGTAAAACAGTATTTATGGAGTTGGTCCTAGGGCTGTTGATATTTTTTAAAATTTCGGATTCTCGATATACTGATATTTTTAAATATATAAATATCGGAGTTTGATATATCGAAAAAAAATATCATTATTTCGATAAATCGATATTTTTTTCAATTTAATTTTATTGGCTTTGTTTTAAAAAACCAATCGTAAGTCGGCTCAAAAATAATTTACACAGCTTTAGCACACTACACTACAACTAGACAGTAATTTTTCATAACCTCTCTTTTTAACTTCGCTCGTTGCTAATCATAGACCATAGATTATATACCTACATGTTTTATACGAACTAGAAGTAGAGATGCTAAAGCTATTAACGCTGACAATGACAAGTGTTATCTAACAAAATTGTAACAACAACAGTGGGTAAAGTAGATACTGGACTAGCTATCTGATTATAGTATTTTTTTTTGTACAAAATTAAATTTCGTTTTGGGATGATATACAAATAAATAAACTAAAAGATGGAAAAGTAAAATGGAGTAAATATAGTATGGTAGATTAAGTTGTCAGTGGTTTAAATAATGGGCGAGAAAAAATAAAAACTTATTTCAAGAAAATATCGTCTGTCGATATCTGCATTTCAATATTGAACTATCGACATATAGTCCAAAAAAGTATTAGTAATAAATATCAATATTTCTAAGTAATAATGTCGATGTTTCGATATATCGATTCTTTATCAACAGTTCTATGGTCCACAATGAGTTTTTTCCTTCAAGATAAGGCTACATCGATTTATTGGCCAATAAGGTGCGTCGTATACGATACGATAATTAAAATCATATCTCAAAGATCTTTGGAGCATGCAACGTAGGTCAATAATTATGGACCTAGTATTGAAAAATTCTTACCATCAGTTATGCATAAACCATTGTCTTTATCTTTTACAAGCTCATGTCAGTTGATGTCAGACATAGAGAGGCATTCTCAACTTCTTGGTAATACTTACAACATTTGTTGTTGTTTATTAATCGATACTATCAATGATATTCTAATCGTTACAGAAATGTTATACACGCACAAAACCACCGAAAATAGTGTTCCGCGGATGGAACATTCATCTGTCAACCAATCCGCGTGTTGGTATCAAAGACTAACAAATTTAATGAGACAGAAGGTACAAACAGCGTGTTTGTACCTTCTGTCGCATTAAATTTCTATACAAACATAAACTCGCTGTTGTCGAAAAGGAAATTAATATTCACGAAAAGTTATGAAATACGGTTACTAAACATTGAAATAGCTTTATTTAAATATTTCCCAGTGATATATTACATTATGGTAATGATAAACCTTTTATATTTTCTTTTCCCACACATGATATGTTTAATTTCTAATTATATCAATTATTATATTATATAATACAAAATGATTAATTAATACAAGGCTAGAAAAAAGGAAAACTTCTGTGAGGCAACGATGACTTTACTGCCTAATATATTCACATCGGTACTTATAATCTATGTACGTAGTAAATATTAATGTTTGCATTGAAAAAAATGAAATATTTTAGTAAATTGAGGTATATTGCGTACTTACATATGGTATGAGAACCCTTGTATTTTATTAATTTTTGTATCATAATTGGTACACCTTCTAAAAGCACACGATGGCATTTTTTAAATTTTATATATTTGTCAACAAACCGTGTTGCTCGTCGCCATGCGTGACATAGACTAAATACAATACGTCTTATTGGGTTGTATTCGAGTCTTCACTAGTGCTAGCTAATAACATATCTAGAATATCATTAGATACTATGCTATAAGCTATAAGTACAGAAAATATTCGCGTTTCTCTATGATATATATGTCTGTGTCATGGAGGTAATAATCCCTCTTAGCTCTTAGCCCCTAAACAGGGCCTTAAAAAATAATAAAATATCCTCTACATAAACAATTAGTCCACAGAGTAATATCCTAAATGGAAAATTAGTCTTTGAAAATCTTATAATACTCTGTGTTGAAAACAATGCCAATGATATAAATTAATAAGTGCTGCAAATTCTCTTCTAGCTAATAGTAAAGTTTTCAGTAGGTACCTGTTTACTTACGGTACCTATATATTTTTAATTTTCTATATAATTTCTTAGAACAACAAGACCTATCCGTACGTATTTACACATAGCGAAATACTTAAACTTGTACTAGATAGTTATCAATGATCATATTCTATCAAATTTTACAGTGTTAATGGTTGGGTCACGCAGACTCTTGTCGTATTGATTGATATTGTGCAATCTATTTATTATATTTACAGGCGCAAGCGGCTCTTGCTATGGCAATCATTAGGCGTTTCTGCTGCGACGACGAAACTGGAGAAATAATCACCTACAAAGTTAACGAAGAAACCGGCGAACCGTTTTTGGATAACATTATGATTTCACCGCCGCAGGACACTCAGCCGGCTGGCACGGCCGGCGCGCCGCCGCCAACGGCCATGAAATTCCCGCAGGGATACATGAGCCACACCAAGAAGTTCCAATCGCTGAAAGCAAATATCTTGGCCGGATCAAACACTGTGAGTCACAGGTTGCTGCTAATACCGTCGGTCCTAATTATATTTCCGGGAATATTTTGCATTCTTTTAGCTGCACTCGAGGTGTACCTTCACGTACGGTGCCACAAAAAGAACAAGAAGCTGAAAGATCCCAACCTGTACTACCGCAGTCCATTTCATATGATCTCCCGTACGTTCTGCGGCGTGTGCCGCGACTGCGACACTGCCTCAAAGATTGGACAAATGCAGGATCAGAGGCGTCATCGCTATGACTATTTCCGACGCATTGCTATTTAAATTTACTACTCAAATGTTTGGGTGCGGGTATTAGTAGTCAAATTATATCAAAATAATGTAAGACAGCAATCTCGATTTGTTACTTAGTCTCAATTTGCACTTGATGTGATCTCAGAACAATATCTCTATTTATTTTATTGTACAAAACTTCTTAAAATATGTTGTCATGATGCATCCCAAGCAACTATCATACATACCACTATTTTGCCAACTAATAGTTTCCTTCACAGGAAACTCATATAGTAGCAATTGAAATAGAAACATTATCAGTGCATATGTGAAGGTTAGATAGATATAAGCCCCGGGCACTCTGAGGCATCAAGATTGTGTGAGTCAACACTTCTGCTAATACTAAAATGAACTGTTTTGTCAAATAGAAAAAGCTCATTCTTCAATTAAATGTCATTGACAGGGCGAGCAAGTATTAAGTAAATTCAATCTATATGCATTTTGCTCACATGATTGTACATTTGGAAAAAGAAACCCAGTACTGTTTGTCTCTAGTCCCTGCATGCTACTAACAAAACAAATATTTATGTGTTGTGTATATGTTTATATAACATATCTGGCATCATAGATGCAATGTTAAGTTGTTTAATTTAGAAATTGATATGAAGTCTATCACATTTTATTACGCTACCAAGTTTAGTATACAATTCAATATTGCTTTGTGACTTTCAAACTCTTACAGCATTAATTTCATAGAAATATTATTGCAACCTCACTAATTTGGATTCAAGCAAGGGAATTCTGAGTTTAAGTAAGCCCATCTGTTATACCTTACGGGGACTTTGTCTTGTGGTTTTACGAGTCAAAAATTCTTCCCTTAAGGTACAGTCTACAGAGGCGACGGTTGTACAGGGGACGTCCAAGGACGGCGGTAGTGGGCCCCCTTAAACCAGTATTACTAACAAATATCTTCAGGACAACAATCGGGGCAGCAAGGACTAGAGCAATAGACTGCGTGTTTTTTTGCAGTTTTCTACTGTCAACTGTATACATAGATACCACTACTGTAGTTGTCAGCTGATAATTCTCAGATTCGTTATACTTAGTATTATAATGTACGAGAGGTATAGTATTTTGAGCGTTTAATTTTTTGATTTAGTTGTTATAATTTTTGGAAAATGGACTGAGTTTGGGGCACAAAATAAAAGTATTTTTAAAGTCCTTTTATATGGACTTCATAGAAAATTCAATTATTTGTTAATGTACATTAATTATTTGTTATTGTACATTAATTATTTGTTAATGTAAATTAATTATTTGTTAGTGTACATTAATTATTTGTTATTGTACATTAATTATTTGTTTATGTAAATTAATTATTTGTTAATGTACATTAATTATTTGTTAATGTACATTAATTATTTGTTAATGTACATTATTATTTGTTAATGTACGAATATTTGGAATGATGTGCACTTTTTATCACCTGTGACGTACTTGGAGTTACAAGACATTTTAAAAAGTGCTAAAGTGCCTTACTGGTGTGCAACCAGTAAGGAGACACTTTAGGCTATAAAGTAAATATGCATTAAAAAAGTTGTTATTACATAGTAGGTGTTGGTGTTTTCTTTATTGTAATATATGTTAGTTATAGACATGCGGAATAAAGGTTATTTGAGAATTTAACTGTTGAATTTTATTTAATGTCCATTGACGAGACCATAGAGTAATTACGACTACTCTTCGTATGTTATCTGCGGTCAATATTCCGCCATTATTATCTCATGAACCTGTAGTTTACGGCAACTCCAGGATGTATCAGAAGTCGGAAATAATATTTTGGGTACATATACGGTAGCCCATATGTAGATGCTTATTTAAGACAAATTATACCTAACCATCATAATTTTAGAGTTATAGAGCTTTGAATATTAGTCACAAGTATTATGTTCTGACCTTTGGGTACATCCACAACCCTAGCCAGCAGTGTAAACTGCAATCATGAGGGGTGGCTACCAATATTCACAAAAAAGAACATGCAAATTTGACTATTGTAAGTTAATAACAACATGAGATAGGTATTGTAAGTTACAGAAATTGACAACGAAAAAAATGTCGGTCGAATTTCGATCATTTTTTTATATAATACCATTCGGGTTGTATACCCGATATTTCGGACTTCTGAAATACCCTGCATATGGGAAAACTACAATGGCGGCGTCATATAAACCAGACAAATTTACCGCAGGCTCGATATGCCATCTCCGTTATAATATCTCCATGGCTCACTCCCAGCACGCGATCGGCACGATTTTTTTTTATTGGACTACGCTGTTGGCCGTGGGGTGGCCTTTACAGCTTTACCGGAGGAGTGGCGAGCGCAGAGTGCACCCCAACCAAGGCCTTAGGGCGGAAAAGGGTGGCAACTAGCTTAAGGGCGCCACAGAGGGCACGACCTCGGCTTGGGCAGTTACCGTGAGAGGAGAGGTAGTGACTGTGCTCCTAGGTGCAAAGATGCACCTACGAGCGGAAGAGGGGGGTTCCTCGACCGCGCCGGCAAAATCGGTGTCTGTTTGAGGCTGGTGTAGGTGTGTTGGTGGACTTCTCGACACCCGGGTTGAGGAGGGCGGTGATCGTGTCGGGAGGATCAATCAACACATGCCGCGGACGGCGGCGATGAGTTGATGATGTGTGCGCAGTGTCTGGCTCGTAATTGCCGGCGGCGACAATTAGAGGATTTAAATGCGACGCGGCTTTTTTAAAATATCGTTCCGACGCTATTTTGAAGTGTTTTCGAAGAGGCCAAGGTCGGAAATAAGATCTACGTTCCGTATGTACCACGGTGCACCTACAGCGCTACGGAGAAAGGGTTCGGCACGAGACTACTACTAGTAGTCTTAGTATCCAGTGGAAATATATAAAATAGCGTGGCTACCCACGTGAAGTTGAACTTGTAATTCTATTGTAATCTAGACTGACCACTTACTCTTATAGCTGTATAGAACAATAATAGTCTACGCTAAGCTAAAACATGCAAGAAACGAAATATCGACTTAAAAATAATACCATGCAAAATAAAAAACATAAGTTGTGTGATATGTTTATAATTTCACAATTTAATTATAAATACTAGAAACTGCAACAAAATACGAACGGAAATGAAAAAAAAAAAACACTCATGTTGGAATCGGTACTGTTATATTGGTCACACTACCACTACTACTACCTATTTACAAGTTGTTATCAACACGCTAATTCTTGACAAGCGATACAAATCTCGGACGACTGATTTCAAACAGTACCAATTGCCCTATGAAGATTTTTAACAAAGGGGTATACTTACATAAAAATCAGTTGGTTTCGAAAATAAATCGGCACGGAACCCTGAGGAAGCGAAACAACCAGGACAAAAGACGTTAGCCTTATAAGTACATATTCGCACTCCTAGGTACCTACCGTAAAAAAAAACTGAAGAACAATGCCTTTTTCCCTCACTAGCTTTGGTGAACAATAACAGAACAATGAAATTAGCCGAGCCGAAACCGAGCAGGATTACGATTTTAAGTTTACATTAAACATTAAGTCAAATATAATGGTTATAATGTTAAGCTCGGATCCGCGACAGATCGTTCCCGGAATTCGAACAATGGCGGAAGAAAAAAAAATGCATAAACAAAAAATTTAATTTAATCGTGTATACCTAACTACATAATATATGATTCGGTATCCTTAAGCTGTGTACAAGCAGATTTATTCAAACTTTATGTTATACATATAATTTATAGATTTATTAAATGGATGCACCCATTCAACTTCGGGAGCGCACGCCTTGGGAGTGCCGCCCCAAATGGGAGCCTACTAGAGCGAGCAACGTCGATACGGTCTATTTCATAAAGTTATAACCCATTGCCAGTATTTTTTATTAACTTATAATTTATAATGTTAACAGACAACGTAGTTTCAACGCCAACACATCAATCAACTTAATACGACGACAAAAACTTTTATTTCATGATTGAATATATGCCCCATTATGTGAATTGTGATGACTTGTAAACGAATATCATAAACAATTAAATATAGCCTCACATTTTGTTAGACCACGAATTATTATAGAGGCCAGATACACTTACATTATTTTATGTGTTACGATACCGCCGTTACGTCGAAAGAAAGAGCTAATAGCTGCGACGCCCCCACTCCAATCGTCAAAGTCTTGTCAACTTGATACAATTTCATTTTCGATCTTATCAACTCGATTTGTTGAGACAGTATCACTGGTTTGCACTGCACTAGTCAATTTCATCGATTCCTTTATAACCGGCCTACACAGCGATTGGTAGAAAAAAATTGCATCAAAGCAGACTATTTAATAAAGCCCCCAAAACACGCGCGTAATTTTTTTTGCCAATACCAAAACAAACTGTATAGACTGATAGAAAAAGTTCATTCTTCACGAAATGTGACTGAAAGCGCGAGCGAACTTGACGCGCGGGGGCGTGTCATTTACCACAGAAAATTAAACTTTATCTATATTGACACACAGATCGTTTTGGTATAGCTACACACAGTAGGTTTTCCTTCGCGACGTGACTTCAATGTCCACTAAGCAAGGGCCCTAATTTATTAGCACTTCATTCCTATCGCTTTAGAATTACGCAGCTGCCGATTGATAAATGATGCCATTAAAAATGCTGGCACTGAGACTTTGAAGCGAATGCGTGGTGAGTACACTACCTACCGAGAAGTCTCAAGACTAAAATTGAAACACTAACGCTGCATTGACGAAGCCTAATGCAGTGCAAACTCACTCCAATATATTAAGCACCATTCAATTTGAATCTAATTCATAAGTATGAGATTAAGAAGTGCCATTAAGTTGAAATTTATATATTTGAGTGAGGATACTCGAAAACGGAGTATATATTCAACAGGTATATAAAATGTCATTATGTATGACATAACGATGAATTTAGTAAAAAAAAAAGTTGATTACGATCCGAACTTGAATTTGGTCGGCACTTGCGCTGGCACAGTGAATGAGTATCCTGAAAACGAAAAAAACAGTAAAGTTAATCAAGTGTAAAGTAAAGCCGGTCGTCTCACTGCACCGGTGGCTCGCGGGTTTGATTCCCGTTACCGGCAAATTTTGGCATTCGCCCTGGGCCCCATGTACTATCGTCGTGAAGTTTGACAATTTTTATAAGACAACATGTTTTACCAATCGTAGCTAAAATATGACCAGTGTAGACATTAGACATTGTCACCAGCGTAATCCTCTCAAAAAAAACTTGAAGCCATTAGACCAGTCATATTCTAGCTACCATTGATGAATGGTGTTGTTTTCATGCCTTCAATGATTAAGTCCTAATAACTCCATAAGCAGTTGAACACACGCCTTGCAATCAAAGAGTGCAGGTTCAAACCCCAGCTCGCATCTCTGGGTTTATGTGCAAATCTATTTATCATCCGAGATTACCACTTGCTCTGAAACGGTGAAGGAAAACATCGTGAGGAAACTTGCACGTCTATACAAAGGCGTGTGAAGAGAACACTGACGAATCTTTGTGATAAGCTTATTCAACAATAATTATAGGAAGTTTTTTTTTTAATTGTTAAGATCCGTATCCGTATCCGCCGATCTTGACGCCAAATATCCGTATTCGGCTCCGTATCCGCGGATATACATTTTAACGATTAGCGACATCACTAATACTTAACTCGTTGTTGATAATTTTGTGGATTGGATCCCTTTTGCTTAACAACGTCCAATTTATCATTAGTAGAGTACGTACCGCCGCTCTGCTCGATGCGCTTGCTGTCCTGCTGCGCTTTGCGCTGCTCAGCCAGCAGCAGCACCGCGCTCAGCTGCTTCTGCTGCGACTCGGTCAGGGTGGTGGTGAGCGCGTGGTATAGGGCCGGCTCGCTCGCCGACAGCGCTGCCAAACACATCACGCATTATAATCGCGAATAGCACATCATCGCGCCTGTATTCCCGAAGAGGTAGGCTCTGTATTGCACTCAAATAGGGTACAAGCATGTTGAGATGACCTTAGGCGTAGCCTTAGTTTTATCCAGCCTAAGTAAGCTCGTCATGGACAAGGATAGACTTGATACCCTACCAGGCTATTGCGTGCGACCAGAGTCATTGATAGAAATAAGACCTAAGCAGAAAGAGGCCAGCTGCCAACTTATTTGTCAATAAGCGACCAACAGCCGCCTACACTCCACTGCGCATCAATGGCTCTGGTTGCCGGATCCGCGCAATGGATAGTAGGGAAACTCTGTTATTTTATTTTTATCATGTTTTATATGCTGTTTAATATCCTTGTCTATACCCTTTTACTATTTTATTGTCCTTTTTATATTGTTAATTTTAAGACGAGTTTACTTGTTTTTTTTTGTTATGTATTTTAACTGACTTTTTTACAAATTTTGATAAATTTTGTTGACTTTTTATTTATTTTCAATAAAAATAATCCAGACTGGAAACATTATTTTACACACAATAAACTTAAGGCTAATTTTAAGAACTCTGACCCCCCACATCAGAGGTGACCACGCGGGCCGGGACGATAGAGGTCCGGAATAAAAAAAAAAATTGGGTACAAGCATATTGCTACACTGACCCAAATTAGTGGTCTTAGTGAATAGTAAGTACCTATCGAAATGTATGGCGGTCGGCTTGCGCCCCCTAGGCCTTTGCGCCTGGGTGCTCTGCACCCCTTGTAAAGACGACCCTGTTTGTATTTACCTTGAAGTGTGTTCTTGAATATAATGTACTCGTCGAACGGACAGTCCTTGTCGTCGAGGGGCGTTGTGTAGCATTCTATCGCGGGATCGTCTGGCTCATAGTCGTTATCATCCTGCCAATAGAACACACATTACATTTTAAATTCAAGGGTAATTTTTTAATCGACTTATATTAAAAAAACTGGCCAAGTGCGAGTCGGACTCGCGCACGAAGGGTTCCTTACTATCTATAAAATCGTATTATCTATAAAAACGCGCAAAAAATAATCACGTTTGTTGTATGGCAGCCCACATAAAAAAATATTTTATTCTGTTTTTTTAGTATTGTTTGTTATAGCGGCAACAGAAATACATAATTTATGAAAATTTCAACTATCTCAATATTACGGTTCATGAGATACAGCCTGGTGACAGACAGACGGAAAGCGAAGTCTTAGTAATAGGGTTCCCGTTTTACCCTTTAAGTATGGAACCCTAAAAAGATAAAACTCTACGGGATGTATCAGATACGTATCGAATACGGAAAATACTTCACCATTCGCACGAGTATCAGTTCTAGGGCCTTGCTACCATCTGCTACTGTTCTTTCAATACTAACTGTCAATGGTTGTCAGATTTTGTGCCGAGTTAATTCAGAATTATAAGAAGGCAGATGTGTAATTATCAGATATATAGTGCGTCATACATCGTCGCTGTCGTCAAAGTCCTCGATCTTGGCGGTCATGTCGACCCCCTGCGCGGCGCTGTTCTTCACCGCCAGCCGCCCCAAGTTCTCCAGGTACTCGTTGTTCAGCTCCTCAATGTCATCGTCATCGCTGGACAGCACCTCTGGACAAAAAAACAATAAGGCACATTTTATAGTCGCGCTTATAAATTATCTATACAAATAAATAAAATTTTAGTATCAGTTTGAAATTTCAAATTAACATCGTTTATTTATAAACCAGAACTTAAAAATATCGTATGGGAGTCGAGGTATATGAATTATTTTATTTGTCGACCAAAAAATGTTGAGAAGTGAAATTCGAACAGAATTTCAGACTTGTATCCGTCACTGATTCAAAGGTTAAAGTAATATTTGTGTCTGTCTGCATGTTAGTTTTGGTTAAACTCTTGTTCAGCTGGACTTATTTTGAAGGGACTTTCACTGGCAGATAGGATGATACAAGGAGTAAAATCTATTCTTTTCCACATGGATAACTCCGCAACAGCTAGTAGGAATAATGATATTCGTCCACCTTTGGGTGACGAGGACTTTATCATACCTTCGTCATCCTCGTCGTCTTCTTCCTCGGACGAGGTCTCCTCGTCGACTTCGGCTCTCGCCTCGTAGGTGCGCTTGAGGCCATCGAACAGTACGAGGCAGGACGGCAGCAGCTTCGGAACAACCTCTTCGAGGTTCGGCCTCTGTGGGCCCATGTCAAGGAGCGTGCATATGCCGAGCACGCACAGTTTCCTGTCGTGCAGACTGCAAAACGAGAGGAGACAGTATTAGCCGTGAAATACTTTGGATAGCACAGGCGAGTATAAATGTACACACAAATAAATAAATAAATATAACATACTGCAATACTGACAAGACAATATACTCATTGTATGATCCCAAAGTAAGCAAAGCTTGTACTATGGATATCATACAACGGACTAGAGGCGATCCCAGTTACACCCACACTAGAGGAAAAGTTGAAAAGGCCATTTTAGAAATTTGCCACAAGCGGGAATCCAACCCACAACAACCTAGTTCAGTGAGCCAGCCTATACTCAAATCACTAGACTATTCAAAACTATTTTTTTCAAAATTTTCAAATATGTCTTCTAATATGTTCTATATAAATAAATACATCATCACCCCTGTATTCCCCGAAGGGGTAGGCAGAGGTGCACTGTAATGCGTCCACACTTTATGTCTTTCTCTCGTATGAAATAAGACAGAGAGCGACCGAGCCAATCCGTGACAGAGGTCTTGTCTTGACATGCGTGCTAACACCACTGGCGGTACTTATTTCATCTTCGTTAACTCTATGGTTGTGATAATGTGTTGCCTCACCCCATAAAACAGTCTGTGTCGTGTATCCACTGTTTGATGAAGTGCTGTGTGATTGAAGCATTTGGCACTGACTCCTGCAGCTTGTTCAGGATCGTGAAGAGGAGGTGCGGGTTGCAATACAGCACGGCTATCAGGACCTGTCGAACGCAAGTGAAATATCAATTGAAATTTTGGTACCAATTTATTTTTTTGTTAATTATTTTCATTGCCCATACACAGCTGTGTTAAGCCCCGGGCGAAACTGGGGCGTCAAGACACGCGTGTTAATTTTATTTGCCAAAACGCATACAAACTGTATTGACTCTTAGAAAAGGCTCATTCTCCAACGAAATATCATTGAGAGCGTAAGTGGATTTTGACATGTGGTCGCGTACCTTTCACCGCAGATATTGATTACCAATTAATTACCACTTGCTGAACGGTGAAGGAAAACATCGTGAGGAAACCTGCACGTCTAGAAAAAGGCGTGTAAAATTCACTAATCTTCACTGGATTAGTGTAGTGGAATATGACCCAAATTTCCCTCAAATGGACAATATGGCAATAGGCTGAATATTACATTGTCATCAAAAATACATCGGCGAAATGTTGTTACCTCTGCCTAACCCTGGAATATCGGTGTAGTGGTGATAATGTGTTACTTGTGTACCTGTAACAGCATGGTCCTCAGCTCCGACGTGTTCACCTTCCTGGTGAGACGGTTGAGAACTAATTCGACGAATGATGGCAGACAGTTGTCAATCTTGTCAGTACACTGCAGTACCATCACCTCGAGGAGTTTGGCCGCGTAGATCTCAGACTCGTCCTCGGCGTCGGAATTCAACACCTGCAATGATTAATATTAAAATGTATACTAATATTAAACCCTAAAGTCTCCTTTATTGCCATACCAAAACAAACTGTATTAACTCATAAAAAGAGTTCATTCTTCAACTTAATGATACTGACAGCGCGTGGGAATTTTGACAGGTGGGGGCGTGGCTTTTACCATAACAAATTAAATCTTTATGCATATAGACACAGAGTTCGATTTAGTAATGGCATGCTTTATATAAATAATGCTTATATTGTCACTGGGAAGTCGCTTCTGAAGTTTAGCCAACACCAAAACGAACTCTGTGTTAATACATATAAAGATTGAATTTCTGTGGTAAAAGCCACGCCCCCACGCGCCGTCGAATTCGCTTGCTGCGCATTAAATCGGAATATAATAAGAAATACAGTCGCGGGTATAATTTGGAGAGATATTTCGCATTTAGCCTCAAGAGGCTAATGTTAACACTAAGCCAAGGCTGCGTAACCATGGACATGTCGCCAAGCAAACCGTTTATACATCACTGAATTTGCCGAGCAGATTTGCTAAATAAATCAACTTGTGAATTTACTAAAAAGACTATCCTGCCAATTTAGTTTTAATTTCCATAAATTGTGATGTTATCTTTCTTTCTGTACGTGTGTATGTCACTGAACTCCTCCTAAGTGGCTAGGCCGATTTGAATGATTTTTTTTGTATGCGTTTGGGTGGCGCCCTGGATGGTTTAGATGGACCCGGTAGGTGGCGCTGCTTTCGTATGTCACTAATTCTAAGGAGATACGGAGTTAGCCCGGTAAGCTAGTATGTTTATAGATCTGCGTATAATTTTCTTGTAAAATTACTAGTTGATGTCTTCGTCCACATGGCATATAAGAGCCCTATAAATAGAATCTCGCATTTGCATCACATGTAAATAATATTTATGAGGCGCAATTCAAATAACACAATTATACGAATTTTCGCACGAGCGACTACTAAAAATATAAATCACGTTTAGAAACAAAAAATGCCCTCATGCTTTAAATGCCTGAAGGGATAGGCAGGGGTGCATCTACACTTCGCCAACTAATTTTGGTCCCAATGTAATAGGGGGAGAGCCTATTGACATTATACCCGGCACATTCCTATTCCAGTAATGCCAGATTTTTAAACTGTTACCGAGCATGACGGTTAAAAGGCGTATTGACTCGAGCGCCATTTGGGTTACTATGCTTGAAACCCAGCTCAAAAGGCGGAGAAAAATTCGCTGATTCCAAACATATATATAACACAATATCACTCACTTCGCCCTTAACCCATCAATACAATGAACTTAAAAATAAAAATAAATAATGCCAAACTCAAATATAATGTAGGTAGTGATAATATTTCAAATTTTCGTAGATTTTTTTTTAGATTCTCCACAATATATTCGAGAATAAATAATGTGCCTGGCAGTGGATTGTAGCTAGTACGTAAGAGCGTTATATGTGTGTCCAGGTGTAAAATATTTATATTTGCGAAGATTAATTCAACCTTCGATCATATTCAATTATATTCCATTCAATGTCAATGACGCAGTTTCAAATTATAAAGTTTAGTAGATATCAGAGCGCATTCCTTAGCCCTTCGTACATTATTTATTAGCCATTAGTAACCATAAATTTCACAGGATGTGCACGTCTTCAAGGTAACCGAACTGTATGCATCACATAAATTACTTAAAAATAGCGATCGTTATTTTTATGACTACACGCGCTGTGCCCGCGGCATTGTGCGCGTGGTATTCAGGAAATCTAATTACGTAACTAAAATAAAAGTAACCTAATGTACACATTATAACATCAGCTATCTGCCAGTGAAAGTCCCGTCAAAATCGGTCTAGCTAGACGGTTCCGAGCCAGAACAAGGAGAAAGACACATTTTTTTTATTGTCTTGTTAAAGTACCGTATATACTTATGCATTTAGAAAGATGTAGAAATAACATTTAAGTGTCTATTTTTGATGTCAAAATAGCAACTTTTCAGTGAATGCATTCAAATAAATGCATGGCAAGTCCTAGCTGTTTGTTCAGATAAATCTACATAACAGCTTATTTATATATATATATTTATATTTTGACGGGCAGATAGCAGATGTAAGGAATAACTTATGCTACTTGGTTTTCTTTTCTTAAAATCCATGTGGACGATGTTGCGGGCAACAGCTAGTTATAATTGTACCTACTTAATAGGTTTAGGATTCATCTGTATTTCAATTGACTTACCGCTTTAGCCATGTTAAACATAGCCAGTATATGGTTCTCGTTGGACAAGAAGGCGTTGGTGTCCACAGTGATGTAGTTATGGAGCACGGGCATCATATCAGTGAAGTAATCATAGCCCTCTTTCTCAAACACCTGGTACAAAAGCTCCAGAACCTTCCACATGTCCTCGGATATAGTTTTAGCTGTCAAGCTGCATAGAAGTGTCATGGCTTCTTCGTAGTACTCTGCAAGATAAGATACTCTCTTTCAGTAATAAGGCCACTTGTTCTAACACTTTAAGGGGTGAACAATAAAGTCAATCTCAACAAAAAACAGCTGCAGAAATTTAACCGATTAATCAATCTCCATCGTGTCTTCGCCACTACGTTGACATTGGCAGAATCTCATTGGGCCAGACTCAATGGAAAGAGGACATTAAAATAAAATAAAAACTTATATAGATAAGATGTTTAAATTAGTTTAAGGATGGTTTGAGACATTTAATTGGGCGGGTGGGCAGAACTGGCAGCGCATAGTGACGTGCGGAGGTGTGAATAAGGGAGAATTTAGCACGGCAGTGGGACAATTATGGGTAATAAAACAGAATGTTGCTGATTGTTATGTTAGCGCTTAAGTGCATTGCAGTCCCAGTTATAACTGTAATGTATGAAAGAAATGAAAATAATTTCAGTTGCGACAAATTTGGTTCATGGTTTAGTACACAATTTTGTTCACACATGTGGTGCCAACAATATGAGCACCATTGATACCAAACCATGGGAAGCCAATGACTAATGAGTATTGAAGTCATGGTAATATTATGCATGAAGACAATTAGAAGCTATAAAAGTAACTTACCGATAATATTATGGTGCAGTATGTGTCCGACGACGCGTAACACTGTCTTTTCGAGCTGCGCCATGATCTCGGGATTGTCCTCCATAACATTGAGGACTGTCTCCATAGTGTTCAGCAGCCCCATGGCCGTGATCGCCTTCTCATCCGTCCCCGCGTCCGTCTCAATAACCTTGCTGAAGGTAGTCGCCAGATGATCAGCGATCTCATACGCCATCGGCATCAACTGTTCCGTGTACAACGGCACGATCTTCTGAAGAACATTCGCTATGTTGTCGTTCTCCGTCTCGCGGATCACTTTCAGCAACTCTGTGGTGACCACCTTCACTTGAGGCTCTAAATATTTGTGGACTTTCTCCTGGGAGGACAGGAGCATTTGAATAGCGATTGACGCCTCGACTTTGACGGGCAGTTCCGTGTCGTTCAGTAGCGCGGTGACGGTCAGGCCGACGGCCTCGAGGAGAAGTTGGTCGCTCTTGAAACGGATGCTTGAGAAGCAGTAGAGGACCCAGCATGCTCGGGCTCTCATGTGGCCAAGTGGGCTGTGGAACTCAGGGAACACGTATCTGCTGAGAAGGGAGTCAATCTCGTCTTTGTAGAGCTTCTTCTTGATGAGTAGATAGTGCAGACTTCCGACCATGTGTAGGGCGCCGTCACACTGCCGCGGTCCGTACTCGCCATTCTGGCTGGAGAGGACCTGCATGCACAGCTGCATGGTGCGGTTCAACATGTCCTTCCGCTTCTTGCAGCAGGACTCGAGGAGCGACTTCGCGGCGGACACCGGCGACACAAAATCTTCGAATATGTCTAGAAACACAAAGTCAAATCGTTTATTTTGCATAGGCCTACACGGCACTTTTTTCCTATATGGTATTACCAGTGGTAGCCGAGTGGTCGAACGCACGCCTTGCAATCAAAGTGTGCAAGTTCAAACCCCGGCTCGCACCTCTGGGATTTATGTGCGAATCTCATTATCACCCGAGATTATCACTTCCTATGAAATGGTGAGGGAACTTGACTAGTTCTCGATAGATGTGTGAAGTCTGCCTACCCGCACCGGGTCAGCGTGGTGGACTATGGGCTGAATCGCCCTTGCATTGAGGGGAGGCCCGTGCCCAGCAGTGGGACGTTAAAAAGTGCTGTAATAGTATGGTATTACCGGACCGCAAATGAGACGATCAAATCATTAAATCAATCTCATACTTGTGTCAGTAAAATTGTGATTTAAAGTGTCCCGTCGAATTCTTTGCCAATAACAAAACAACATCATCATCATCATCATCGAAACAACGTCTCGTATCAATACATCGACGGCAGAAAGCTGTCAAGTCGTATCACGAAATATCAAATTTTACACCAGGGCTGAAACTGTTAAAATATATATATATCAAAATAATTAGAATATATAATTATAGTATATTAAATACTTCTTACGAAATCTAGTAGTAGAAATGTGTATTATCTGTGGCTTTATAAAGAAATATATTTAGTCTGTTTGCAACCCTTATAGTGTGTTTTTTATCAGGTTATCCGTAATGAAACTAGAAAAAAAAATGCTGTAACATTTTTTTTTACGTCATAGGCAGTCGAGACATGGACCATTCGACGCGGCGTTTTTTTTCTGATCAATTCTATATCAAAAGCTCACATAGGCAAATTTTCGAGATACGACATTTCGACATTCCGCCGTTGACATAATTATTGAAAAATCGAGCTTAATCTGCCATCTTTATCATGTTCAGCACCCATTTTTATTTATAACGTGTTTTTATTGAATTTGCCCTTGCTATTAATTACTTGACACTGGCTGAAATACCCGCTAATCGCAGGTGGAGCCATTCCTCATCTTACTCCATCAAATTTCATCATTTCATTCATTTCGTAAAAAAAAGAAGAACAAACTTATTCTATGAGTCAAATACAGTTCATTTAGGTGTTAGCACATACATATTTTGCCGCGCGGCTTTTGACGCCCCAATGTGAAAAAAAGGTTTATGATTTCATTTCAAATCTGAAGCATTTGAGCGCGATTGAATCGTAACTTTGTATATAATATAGGTAGTGGTCTTGTCTTCAAATAAAATTTGCATGAAAATGTTTTTGTGAACTCGAGTAACGCGATGAGCGAACGTAGCCTGCACACACAGCACAGTTTGCCAATACAAAAAGGAACTGTGTGTCAATATGCTTAAAGATTAAATTACTGTCGTAAAAGTCACGCCCGCACGCCCGCGTCTTAATTGGCTCGCGCTGTCAGGTTATTTCGTTGTGGGATGAACTTTTTTTATGTGTCAATACAGTTCGTTTTGCTATGCCGAATTTTTTTACCGCGCGAGCGTTGAACCCGCAGTGTGAAAATATTCTGACGCGCCGCTTTCTACGCCCCAATGTGCGCGCGGCTTATTACCAAGTCAAAATGCGTCCCTTTCATCTTATTGAAAAGTGTAAATGTAATGCAATAAATTGGCCCGCACGCAACACGTGCGCGGATATATATTCAAATATGCTTCAACTCACCGAATTTTATTCGTATGTACTCGTGAGGATCAGTGGCCCACAGTTCCTCGTCCGCCTCCGAGTACGACATGAGGGGGAACAGCACGTCTTGGATGATGGCAAACATGTGGGGCTTCAGCAGCTTCCACGCATGGCCGTGACTTACACTGATCAAAATAAATACACATCGTCACGTCGAACACTCCTTCCAGTGGTGTTAGCACGCATGCCAAGGCAAGACCTCTGTCACGGATTGGCTCGGTCGCTCTCTGTCTTATTTGATACGACAGAAAGAGATATAATCAACATATTCTGTGACATAAGTTTAGTCTTGGCGCTCATACTACAGCTACAGAGGGTTGTAAAAAGTTTCGGAGACAGTGGGTCGCCTTGCTTGGCTTCTTTTTGCATGGGAAATAATGGCCTAGCTGAGTGGAAAATGGAGGGGAGGCCTATGCCCTGCAGTGGGACAGCCAAGGCTTGATATGATTATCACGCCCTGTATTCCCCGTAAGGGGTTGGCAGAGGTGCACAACACTTCCCTGACGTATTTTGGTACCAATGTAATAGGGCGCGAGCCTACTGCCATTATAACAGCCACTCAATACGAGGGAGATTTGGGTCATAGCCCACCACGCTGGCACAGTGCGAGTTGGTGAGCTTCAAGTAATATTTCCGTGTTAAAAACCACGCGTCTGACATGTCGTTCAACAATGAACTTTTAAGATGCGTTAATACAGTTCACTTCGGTATGAGAAAAAAATTCACCGTGCGAATTTTGACGCGCTTGTGGACACCGGGATTTTAAAGTGAGTCTTAAATATTGGAATACTAGCTTCTAGCCGCGACTTAGTCCACGCAGATTTCGATTATTTAATATCATTATACATTATAGCCCATAAACAACAATAATATAACATTTCATGAACATCCCTTCAGTAGTTTTTGCATGAAAGAATAACAAACATCCACACATCCTCACAAACTTTCACATTTATAATATTAGTAGAATTGACTGACCATTGATCAATATAGCTGAGCGTCTGCTGCAGCACCCTGGGCGAGATGTAGATCTTGTTCCTGTACTGATCAAGTATTCGAAGGAGCACCTCCAAGATGCCACCAGTGAAGGTGGTTAGGTACCACTCTGCGAACTGTACGTACTCTTCGCGGGCGTTCACTGGACTGCCATAACTGGTACACAACAACAAGATTTTTGTTATACAAGACTTATAAAATACCAATTATTTTTATAAGCTTATAAATAGTGAGGCATCTATGTCTTTTATATTCCACTGTTGGAAGAAGAGACTCAGAGATGCTGGCACAAGTGAACCAAAACATTTCGAAGCCTTTCCCTGATATTCTGTTGTTTTGCATTGTATTGTAACAATCATTGTAAGGGGAGCAATACATGTCTTGCGCAAAAGCCGCAAAAGCATCTTAATATTCGGTTCCAATAGTGCAATCATGGGATTCATGTGTTTATTACACGTAAGAATGCTAATAAATATAATGATTTAAGCTGGGACGCACACTGGGGGTGTCAAAAGTCGCGCGTTTAAATGTTTGCCAATACGAAAACAAATTCTGTATCAATATGCATAAAGATTGAATTTCTGTGGTAAAAGCCACGCCACCACACATCAAATCATTTCATTGAAGTCACACGTCGTTTCATTGAAGAATGAACTTTAAATCAATGAGTCAATACAGTTCATTTCAGTACTGGCGAAAATGTTGTCTTGCGAGAGTCTACACCCCATTGTGCCTTATCAGGGGGGAAATTCTCGCAAAATTGACATCATTTCTAATTCGACACAAAACGAAAAAACTGCATATAAGTATATCGGCGGGTGCTATCCTTCAGTGGCTTGCAGCGTGCCGCCCGAAATGCACGTACGCGCGCTATTCGCGGGCCGCATCGCCTAGCAAACGAGTAACTCTATGTAACTCACCGATCAAACAATCTGTGCAAAGTGTGGACCGCCCACTTCTTACACTTCCACCAGGCCAGCTCCGTGCGCTCGTCTTCATCCACCTGCAGGGTGTCTTCCGGCACCGGCTGCTCCATCACCAATCTCAGCACTTCCATCCACTTGGTGAATGTGTCTTTTGTTATCAGGTCCAGGGGCAATGTGTACTGTAACCAAAATAGAATATTAGCGTAAAGAAAAATTTACTAAACCAAGTAATGTATTCAAAATCATGCATTGCATTATCAAAATGTGTTTGGTAAGTCATAAAATAAGTAAGTTTTCACAACATAAAATCTGTGTTGTATGGAGTATCAAAATTACCTTTATTAGGCCATAGAAACATTTGAGTATTTGCTTCTGTATCAATACCGATTCCACGGACTGGTCCGCTTGGAGATTCACAATCAAATTGTACATCATGGGCAGGAGAAGATTCATTGCCTCGATTAACGGCACCCTCTTGTCAGCAACCTGGTACTCATAGTTCTTTATCAACTGGTAGAGACACATGAGGGCCCCCATCCAACTGCTGGGTTCAGGGTTCTGAAGATAGATGTGAACTTTGTCCACAATCTGTGTCCAGCGTGTGGGGAAATCGTGCTTGATTATAGACTTCAGGCAGACGCATAGTTGAACTCGAATTATATCCGGAGCCTGCACTATGGCTTCCACAATGATGTCTCTGATCATCGCCCGGTCCTGCTCATGGATACTGAATGCTATCGGCTCCCCTTCCTTGGGATCTTTCTCTTGCCATCCAGACGTAATGAGGTTCTTGAGATAGATGACGCCAGCTTGTCGAATTGGAACCGTGACATCATTTTGCATAACAACTTGCAATAGCGATGGAGCAAATCCAATGATTTTATGGATCTGAAACGGATTGCTTTGTTTTCTTTATATCCATAAATATCACCAGACAACATCTACTCATTATATGATACCAAATTAGGCTACGCTTGGACTGGGGGCAATCCCAGTAACACCAAGATCAGGGCAAATTCTCAAATTTGCCACCCTCACTGTAGCTATTGATTGCTGAAGGAACCAATACATGGAGAAAAACTTGCACACTATAACTGTCCATCATACAATGAGAGAGATTTTCCTTGATTCTACCTTTAATGAAAGGCCGGATATGGGCAAGAATATTGTATGATTGTTATAGCATTATAAACTTTATACAACTGTTATGTTTGAAGTTACCCTCAAGTTCTGTTATTATCATATTTTTATAGATGTATGTGTGGGTGGTTAAATAATAAATAAGTTTTGCTTTGAACTCAACAATGTGATATCTTTTAACAATCATGCAACATCAGCACTTAATAATTAGATATAAGACACCTACAGTCAATAAAGCTCAATATTTTTAAGATGCCCACTTCTACCTATTCCTTATGTTACTTTTTGTTATTGTATATTGCCCTATTGAAATATATAGTACCAGTTTATACAAATGATACTGGAAATGAGAGAAAATAAAAGGTTTTTCTCAACAAACGCAATGGGCTTAAACAGTACTCATCATTATGATGACTGTATCCCGAGATAAAGTAACCAGCGATGCACTGCATTGCACCCGCACTTGGCCAATATGTAAAAGGAGCGAGCCTATTGCTATTATACCGAGGGCATTTCCCCACATTTAGACTGGATATTTGGGCAATAGCCCCCCTCATGCTACCCTGGTGCATTTTTGCCTTCACCATTCTATAAGTGGAAATCATACATACACAAAATCCTAGGATTTTTCCTAGAACAGTGAGGCAGGGATTTGAACCTGCACCCTTGAGTTCCAGGTGGGGATTCTACCAACAATGCTACTACTACTACTAAACAGTACTGTTCTAGCTTTCTGCCAATACATTTAAGCCCTGGGCAGACAGACACATCAATATTTACGCCAATACCAAAAACAACAAAAAGCTCTATGCTAGCTAGTTAATACAGCTCAGTTTAGTGTAAGTAAAGCAATTTGCTGTGATCATTTTGACGCCTTGGTCTGCTCAGAAATTTGTAAGCCAGATACTGTGTCTGACTGGAAAGACAACTGTAGATATAGCCCCAAGTTTAAAGAAATTACAGTCCAACAAACAATTTAATATGGACACTTCTAAAACACAAAGGCTCGGTAATGCCTTTGTAAATAACATTAAATATTCATACATTTGGTAGGTAGGTTTAGATGGGTAAGTATTATTAGAAAAATCAATAGCCAAGATATATTTTCTTGATTGCTTCGATTAAATACTTGCAAAATTGACAACATATAATTAATGCGATTCTATGAGGGTGTATACCTGAGTGAAATCTATAAATAGCAACAGAGAAAATTTAATAAGACAAAAACGAAGTTTGGTTAGAACTCCTTGTCATGTCTTACTATCAGAATAATATATCGTATGCACCTAAGCGACGGTAATATATCTACGTAAAGCGACTCATAATTCATAAATCCGGGTAGACGCCCAGAACTGCCGCCAAATAAAGAAACCTTCGAGTATAGTAAGGAAAAAAGGTGGGTACAACCAGCGCGGCATGTTATAATCCAACAAAATCAAAAAGATAACGGTGCGCAAACAGTTACATGTAAAAAAAGGTGTATGTAATTTGGTCGTTTATTACAATCACCGAGCATGTGGTTGATAGATGCTATACAACGCCTCACCTGAGCTAATTGTTCCTCTGCTTGTAACCTTTGATTTGGATCGATAGTCCCACGCAAAATTTCGGTCAGCTTTCTGGTATCCATTTTTCAGCAATTATCATAAATAAATTCTTCTATAACCAGTGTCCAAAAGGCCGCCGGGCGTGGAAGTCAAAGAAAAAAGAACTCACAGATCAAAGAGATTGAGGTCTTCTTGTCTACGGCAATATGTCACGTGACATGACACCACAGAATATCGTAACATAAGGATCCCATTCATGACGTGTTCATAAGAAACCTTCATAATTTAATAAGTTTAACACCTATAATAACAATTTTTTTTTTTTTTACCTGACAATCAGAGGTTCCCTCAGACTTTTTTTTTCTCATAGACCACTTTCAAAATTTTGCTGGTTCCCAGTTCTACCATATTCCCAAAACTCCACAAAAACGTGAAGATTAGATCTGGAAATTTGCGCTGCGGCGGAAATCGACGATTAGTAAAATATTTAATTAATAATTATTTTCTTGTCTTGAGCAAAATTATAACACATAATGCATATTATTTTTACATTTGTGCAGTAAATATTTCATAACAAATCCTTGCTTTAGGAATTTTCAAATTTTGTGTAATAGAATAGTCACGCTGGATAAGTTTGGTCAAGCAAATCGTTATGTGTGTGGTGTCTATTATTTGCTCTGTGCCACAAAGAAATATCCACAGCGTTTACTCTGTGCTTAGCATTATTTTATTTCAGTTCTTATTATATTACTATACTCTTTGATTTCAGTTTAACTATAAAGGTAGCTTCTAGGCTTTTTAGCTTCGTTTCGATCAATACCTGCCTGTCTGATTAAACTCTCTCATTTGGTTTGGGAATGCAACAGCAAATACACCGTTGCATTGACACTTTTACAAAAATCTAAAACATAGAACTTAAATCAGTATTAGAATAGTGATCACTTGCAGTCAGTGAGTGGTGGGTGTCTGTGTAGATGCGAGTGTAAAACAATATAAAAGAGAATCTTAAAAATATGTATATGTGTCCACAGATTTCAGCAACATAACACCCCTGTATTCACCTGTATTCACTGTATTCACCTACCTTTTAATCAATAATCTGCGTAAGTAAGTACTTGTGCGCGCATCTAATGATAACTTTCTCTTGTACCGACGCTGTTCGGACGTACTGATACAAATATTTTCTTTTGCAGTTTACAATAAAACTACGTTCAGTGGGTCCATGTACTGAATAACATTTGCTTAAATGCATATTCTACGTCGGTCTGGTATATAAGTTGATGTGGGTTGTTTGCTTGAGCGCATTGTGATAGCACCCGTTCGCGACAACGCAAGTGCAATGTGCGCAGCAGTGAACTACAATGGGGCTCACGATAGGCTCATACTGGAAGCTGACCAGCTCATATCCCACATAGAACGCGGTTCCACGGTCATCAAGCTGTATCCTCGGAAGAAGCCGGAGCGCCGCTCGCTGTCTGTCAGAAGGGAAACGCATCAGGTGATCTGGGCGAGGACAGGAGCTCTGCTACGGAATAATTACGAGGGAGCCCTTGATATCCGTGACATCAAAGAAGTGAGGGTCGGTAAAGGATCAAAGGACTTCGACAGGTGGTCAGAGGAGACAAAGAAACTGGAGAGCACTAAATGTTTCACCATCTACTATGGATTGGAGTTCAAATTGCGCTTCGTATCTTTTATAGGTTCGTACCTGTGTACCTATGTGTAATACTTAAGTAAATTCGCATAATTTACTGGCATTATGAATTTAGGGCTTGCAATTCAAATAATCTTCAATTTTTGTATTAAAATATTGAGTGGTGTTCAGTAAAATAACATGGGAATATTTTTTTAATACCTTGCAATTATATGCATTGCACCACGATGTCATCTAACATTCAGTTTTACAGAAAAGTCTGTTGTATGTATAACATTTAGTTTTTGAAATCTACACCTTTATAAAACCATTGAGTTTGTCATATTTTTCGATATTCGCAGACTGCAATTACAGATTTAGGTGCATTTGCAGCTGAAGCATTGACCATAACCCGTAATTGCATGTGTCGCGACGAGATAATAGGCCTTGCTATGCTAGCGTAGCTGCGTTTGATATTAGGCAAAGTGATCCTAATTAATAGGCGTCACGAAGCTAGATATAAGGCACCGCGACGCCATTTATTTGGGATAGCGATGCGACGCTCATTCTTAGACGTTGTGACAACGTTATTTACGCATTGCAAAGCTAGTTATTAGGTGTTGCTTATTTTTTGATTTATGAGGCTACTTTCTTTTGTTTATTCTGTCGTTAAATCGAAGTAAAGTATATTTCTTCCTACTATTCAAATGATTTAGACTACCTTACTGCCAATGCAAAGAAACAAAAAACAAATATTCGAAAATACGAAATTGGGAATGAAATATTTGCAAGCCCTAGCTATGTTGTTATTGTTATGATTGGTTAGTGCAGGTTTGGAAGCAAGTTGTGGACATTGCGTCAGCGTTCAGTTTTAACCGTGGTGTATTTACAGCTCAGACGGTCCGGGAATGCGATGCCTGGGTGAAAGGTCTCCGGTTCCTCATCGAGGAAGCCATCAATGCTTCCTACCCATTACAAGTTGAGAGGTGGTTGAGGAAAGAATTTTATGGCATTGAAAATTCACACGAAAAGTGAGTTCCCAGAGTACTTATTTTAATTTAATAAACAGTAGGCTTAGCATGACCGCGTAGACATAAGTTTCTACTGTCATATTCATCGAGAAAATGACAACACTTCTAGTTTTTTGTACTGGACATGGCGTGGTGTGACGTCTTTTCTCGACAAATCGGACAGTTAAAAGAGATAAAACTTATGTAGTCATGCTATGCCTACAGGTACTAATAGACTACGGATTGGACTAATGTTTTAAGAGTAGGCCGCGTGACTCAATGAACCTGGTGGTTGCAGGTTTGATTCTCGTCAGCGTCTAATTTCGGAGATGGCCTTTTAGTAATTTGCCCTGGTCTGGGATATAAGTGGGATCGCCCCCAGTCCATTGTACGGTACCCATAGTACAAGCTTTGCTTAGTTTGGGGTCATATGATGAGTATGTTTTGGTCTGGCGATCAGAATCAGATTTTTTTTATTCACGTAAACCAATACAGGCACTTATGAATTGTCAGTGAAAAATAAATAATATTAATAGTATCTCTACCACCCATTCGGAATGCATTTCCTATGGAGAAGAATGGGCAAGAAACTTTGCTTGGTTGCTTTTTTCAAATAAGTATTTACATTTATTTAATTCTTTTGTTGTATCATATATTTAACTGAAACTTAAGTAATGTTACGCATATGCTTACATGTGCTAAGCGGCAATAGCCTAGTGGTTAGTATCTGTGAAGGACCAGGCTCCAATCCCTGTACTGACTATTAAACTATTGGCAATCATTTCGTTTAGTTGCAAGACTAATGTACTGCTATGATAATCTCACATAAAAAAAAAGTTAAAGTGAAATGAGTCCCTAAAATGCGTGTTCATGTAAGCCGTGTGTATGCGGGTAGATAACTTGTATTATGGAAACACTCTGTGGGCTGTTTTAAACTGTATGATTTACGAAAGGAAATCGGACAGTTCTGAGAATAATATGCTTTGACTATTGGGCGATTCGGGAATTGGAAAATTCTAGAGCGGGACATAATACTTTGATGACGACCAACCGTAGGAAATGGAATCGACAACTCGAAGTTATCGATTCCACTGCCGAATTCGATCTCGAGTGTTTTAAAATCGCCATGCAGGGGCCGTTTTTCGTTTGTTATACATCAATCTCTATTAGAAATATGTCGAAACAAAAGAAAAAAACCGGCCAAGTGCGAGTTGGACTCGCGCACGAAGGGTTCCGTACCATTATCTATAATAATCGGCAAAAGCCCTAATATTCAAGTTACGAGTGTGTTTTCGGTTTGAGTTAAAAGCTTCTAGTTTGTATATACACCAAAATTTTAGTCCCAATTTATGAAAATTATTTATGCACTGTATCAATGGTCAATTTAGAATTTGAAAAAGAGAAAAAAAAATACACTTTATAAAAATTTAGAACCCTAAAAACAAGAAAAAAAATCACGTTTGTTGTATGGGAGGCCCTTAAATATTTATTTTATTCTGGTTTTTAGTATTTTTTGTTATAGCGGCCACAGAAATACATAATCTGTGAAAATTTCAACTCTCTAACTATGACGGTTCAAGAGATACAGCCTGGTGACAGACGGACGGACGGACAGCGAAGTCTTAGTAATAGGGTTCCCGTTTTACCCTTTGGGTACGGAACCATATAAATACGACTAATGTGACGTTTAGTTTCGACATAAGAGATCGTGTTCTTGGTGTAGTCGTTTGAGCGTGGGTCGAGCGGCTTCAGTGTACCAGGAGGTGGCGCGTTCAATTCTAGTCAGCAGGAAATTACGAAAATAGTTTTGTGAAATTTTGTCGGTCTGGGTGTGTCTTGGATTGGAATATGGCCATTTCAAAAATTCATAACTCCTCAATAAAATTATAAAAATCAATCTCAATGCTGTATCATATGTTTTTTCGCCGTGGGCAGACGGGACAGTTACCAGTCAATTCTATATCTGTACGGTCCCTTGCTTGTCCCGTACGCGCTTCTTGTTGCTTGGTTTGTTTGTTTGTGGAATGAAACTCACATAAAGTATATTATGCAAGTTAACTAACGATTTGATGGTCGTTATAAGTGAGCACGCGCGCTTTCCCTGCTAATCGATCGCGAACTGGTCTGTATTGCATATGATACCGATCGTGTCACGTAAAATGCTGAGTTGATGATTTGTATATGTGCGGTTGTGCTGCACCGTACAATATCAATAAATAATTTAGGTCAATATTCAAATTTACATCATCATCATCACGCCTGTATTCCCCGAAGGGGTAGGCAGAGGTGTACTGTAGTTCGCCCACACTTCGCCGATGTATTTTGGTCCCAATGTAATAGGGGGCGAGCCTATTGCCATTATATCGGGCACATTCCCCCTCAATACGAGGGAGATTTGGGCCATAGTCCACCACGCTGGCCCAGTGCGGGTTGGTGAACTTCACACGCCTTTCTATAGACGTGCAGGTTTCCTCACGATGTTTTCCTTCACCGTTCAGCAAGTGGTAATCATTGTTGAAAATGACATTCACACATGAAAATTATCTCAGAGGTGCGGGCCTGGGATTTGAACTTGCACCCCTTACGTTCAAGGCGGGCGTTCTTGCCCGCGAGGCTACCACACTGTCAATATTCGAAATACGACATTTCCGCTTTCTAAATACACTGCTGCTGTAGTTAATCTCTATCTACATATGTATGTATTATAAACATTTGTGCTAAGCCCGCGACTTCGCCCTCTACTACTACTACTACTACAGCCCTTTTTTAACGTTCCACTGCTGGGCACGGGCCTCCCCTCAATGCAAGGGGGATTCGGGCCATAGTCCACCACGCTGTCCCATTGCGGGTTGGTGAACTTCACACGCCTTTTATAGACGTGCAGGTTTCCTCACGATGTTTTCTTTCACCGTTTCTTAGCAAGTGATAATCTCGGATGAAAATGAGATACGCACATGAAATCCAGAGGTGCGCGCCGGGGTTTGAACCTGCGCACTTTGATTGTAAAGCGTGCGTTCGACCACTCGGCTACCACTGCCTGCTTCGCCCTCTAATTTAATCCTTATATCATCAGCCATCTTCCAGTGAAAGTGCTATTAATATCGGTACAGTCGTTTCGGAAATTACCTGGAACAAACAGACAGATTGGTAAAATTGAAAAAAATGCGTTGTCACTATAGGTACCGTACTCGTATATACGTTCGTATCGAGGGGTGAAAGCCTATTTGACCCAAGCGACATTCATCTATCTCTCAATACGTAAAGCATATATAGGGGAGCACATTCATTAGACACAGAAAAATTGGCTGATTCCAAATATATAATAAATATATAACGCACTTGCAATGCCCCTGGTGTTGCAGGTGTCCATGGGCGGCGTTGATCACTTTCCATCAGGTGAAACGTCTGCTCGTTTGCATCCCTATCTCAAAAAAAAAATGTATTTAAGTCAATATCGCCCAAAAGTGGCGCTTAAGTCAAATAGCCTTTCACCACTCGATATGCATTTACAAAAAAGCTGTTATTTTGATATTACATACAAACACTTCAATTTTATTTATTTGTATAGATAATGTCAACTTATTATTTTCAGCATTACATTGAAAGATGTGAAAGCATTTCTACCAAAAATCAGTTGCAAGCTGTCAACGAACAAGCTAAGGGATATCTTCCACGAGGTCGACATCAAACAGACTGGCGAAATTGGGTTCGACGAGTTTGCAGCCCTGTATCAGAAAATCATCTTTGATCCGAACGTGGGTATATATCATCGGGTGACAGAAAAAACTAATGAATTAACACACAAAAAAAAACTGTATTTTAAATAGCAGTGATAGCCGAGTGGTCGAACGCACGCCTTGCAATCAAAGTGTGCAGGTTCGAACCCCGGCTCGCACCTCTGGAATATATGTGCGAATCTCATTTTAATCCGAATTTATCACTTGCTATGTATGAAACGGTGAAGGAAAACATCGTGAGGAAACCTGCACGTCTGAGGGAACTTGACTTGTTCTCGATAGATGTGTGAAGTCTGCCAACCCGCACTGGGCCAGCGTGGTGGACTATGGCTTGAATCCCCCTTGCATTGAATGGAGGCCTGCGTCCAGCAGTGGGACGTTTAAAGGGCTGTAGTAGTAGTAGTATTTTCTTTAGTTTGAATAGTTTGTTTGAATTTGAATAGATTTTCGATTGTACTTAGTGAGGTTTTCCTGTGACCCGACGGTATTATGTTTTATTATGTTTAATAAATAGAAAATATATAAATCTCCTTTACTTGCTTGCAGGTAGCAATAAATATAATTCGAAACAAAAGTTATTATACCTTATGACTATACAGATTTGCAAAATAAACCTTCTCACACCACAATGTGATTCTGTGGTCTTAGCACGCATGTCAAGACCTCTGTCACGGATTGGCTCGGTCGCTCTCTGTCGTATTTCATACGAGAAAAATGGATATAATCAACATAGTGACATAAGTCTAGTCTTGGCGCTCATGCTACAACTACTGAATGTGTCAACTAACCCTTAAAATAAAGGTTCTCTAACTTATTCTATATGAATATGTGAAATCACAAATATCTAACTATCGTTTTTAGTAAGATTTTTGACTTGTTCAGTTTTCCTTAAAATCCGGCGCAACACAGCTCTAATCAGCTGTTACTTTTTAAATCTCTTTGATCTAAGATTAACACAGCAGTAGGCGTAGCATGACCGCGTAGACATAAGTTTTATCGCTTTCAACTGTCAGATTTGTCGAGAAAATTACGTGACACCGACCCATGTCCAGTACAAAATGCTCATGTCAGGTCAGGTCATGCTAAGGGTGTAGAAGGCACAAGCTACCTAACAGACCATGCCTAGATTAGTCCAAGCATATAAATATATTGATGTTTAAATTTGCGGGAGGAAATAAATTTAGTTATCTCCATTTTGTGTTCATAAAATGATTTCACATACTATGCGATTCAAATGAGAATAGAATCGACTTTACGCCATATTGTGATATCATAGCTGTCAATTCTAACCAGTTAAAATTTATTTGCAAAGGTTGAGTGAAAATGCACTCGTCGCACGCGAAGCACACTAACATATGGCAACTGGCTTCCTTATTTTCTTATCTTTAATAAATTTGGCCTGGCTTCTGGGCCTTTGCCCCAAAAATGAAAATAAAAAAGGTTATGGTATGGTTTTAAAAAACGAATTATGACTTTAAAAATTAAATATTATATTAAGACAATTTATTACTAATCTAACCTTTTTATTTAAATTTGATGCATGACTATTATTATTGATATGCAAATAAGTTTCTTGCAAACCATACTTTTCGAGTCACATTTGACAGATAGAGGTTATTGACATTCCTATTGTTATTTGAATCACATAGTACATACTGTACATGATGAAGGGTTGATGGTTTGTTATATCCATTCTAAAACAATGTATACAGTGGAAATAATCCAATTTTCTTTGTATCAACAGAATGTTCAAGACATATTTGACAAGTACTCGTTGTACTGCAAGAACGCCTCCACCATCACGCTGCGCAGCTTCCAGAACTTTCTCCGTATCGAGCAGCACGACCCTCTTGGAGACGACGAAGCTCAGGCCTCCCAGTTCATCAGGGATTACCTGAGAGACCCGCAGAGGGACATTTACGAACCATACTTTGCTCTGAGAGAGGTAAAGTACATCATCACGTCTGTATCCCCGAAGGGCTAGGCAAAGGTGCACTGCAGTGCGCACACATTTCGCCGATGTATTTTAATCCAATAGTAGGCGAGCCCATTGCCATTATACCGGGCATGTTCTCCCTCAATACGAGGGAGATTTGGGCCATAGTCCACGGTGACCGAGGGTGGGTTGGTGAACTTCACACGCCTTTCTATAGACGTGCAGGTTTCCTCACGATGTTTACCTTCACCGTTCAGCTAATCATCATAAGTATTTACACCTAGAATAAGTTCATTCTCCAACGAATTTGCCAGCGTGGTCGCGTGGCTTTTAACACAGAATTTAAACTTTATGTATATTGATACAGAAATCGTTTTGGTGTTGGTAAAAATGTTGGAGTCGCGAGTCTTGACGGCTCGGTATGCCCGGGTCAAAATTGTTTCGATATCCGTCCTTACGGCCATAATGGCATAACGGCAAGATGGCAATATTTTTATTGCAGTCACATATACAGAGTGTATCAGAAGTCTGAAATAATATTTTGGGTACATATACAGTAGCTCATGTGTGGATGCTTAGTGAAGACGGATTATACATAGCTATAATAGATTCCGAGTTATAGACCTTTGAATATTTGTCACAGGTATCGTGTTCTGGCCTTTGGGTACATTTATAACCCTATTCAGCAGTGTGAACTACAATTATAAGGGGTGACTACTAATTTACACAAAACAACAAAAACTAACATGTAAAATTTTACATAGGACTCGGGATGTTACGAGTTATAGAAATTTATTTATCCCATTTTCATACTTGGCGTCCCGAAACAATAATTGTAATATTGTGGGTGCACTGCGCCGCAACGATGTATATTTAATTTTGTTTGCAGTTCATTGAGATGCTTTTTTCGAAACAAAACACCATATGGAATAAACAATTCGACGAAGTGACTCAGGATATGACCAGGCCACTATCACACTACTGGATCTCGTCCTCTCATAACACGTAAGTTCCCTTAACCCTAGCCCGTAATCGCTAGGGGTGAGTTCCCCTACCCCTAGCCACTAGGAGTGAATTTCCTTACCCCTTACCGCTAGGAGTGAGATCCTTTACCTCTAACTGCTAGAAGCGAGTTCTCTTGCGTCTAGCTGCTAGGGGTGAGTTCTCTTGCCTCTAGCCGCTGAGGGTGAGTGGTCTTGCCTCTAGCCGCTAGGGGTGAGTTCTCCTACCCCTAGTCGCTAGGAGTTAGTTTCCCTACCCCTCGCTAGGAGTGAGTTCTATTACTGTAGCCACTAGGAGTGAGTTTCATCACCGTAGCCGCTAGGAGTGAGTTTAATCACCGTAGCCGCTAGGAGTGAGTTCTCTTACTCCTAGCCGCTAGGAGTTTGTCCTGTCCTGTCCTGTCTTAACACTACCTCGTACAGTACTTCTTCGTTTAGGAAAATAATGAAATGATGATATTAAATGGAGTAAGACGAGCTGCAACTGGAACGTCATACATTTCTTGTTTTTTAAATAATTACACAAAATTTGAATTCGCCGATGAAATTAATATGTGCGCAAATCGCTCTAATGATAGATTTGATAAAAATAATTGCTATCATTATGGTTTAACAAAAACCAAACAAAATAGAAAATTAATACGCTTTAAATAACATGCGCCATCTTCCTCAATTTTATTGACCATTTTAATTTATAATGATAATATAATGTTTTTTTTGTTGCTATTAATTACTTGACACTGGTAGAATATCCTCTATGAAAGGAAAAAATCACAAATCAGTTATAAGACCATTGGATTATGTATGGCTCGGAATGCTGGGCGGCTAAAGTGCGTGAAGAGAAACGTCTCCACTCTGCCGGGATGCGAATGTTGAGATGGATGTGTGGAGTGACGCGAATGGATAAGGCGAGGAATGTGTATCTTAGAGGTAGTATATAAGTGGCGCCCATAACAGAAAAAGTAAGAAGTAGGCGATTAGAATGGTTTGGGCATGTGATGAGAAGAGATGAGAAGCATGTGTCTTAAAGAGTTATGAGTATAAATGTGGATACCGAGCGTTAGGAAGACCAAAACCGGCCAAGTGCGAGTCGGACTCGTGCACGGAGGGTTCCGTACCATTATCTATAAAAAATTGGCCAAGTGCGAGTAGGACTCGCGCACGAAGGGTTCCGTACCATTATCTATAAAAAATTGGCCAAGTGCGAGTAGGACTCGCGCACGAAGGGTTCCGTACCATTATCTATAAAAAATGTATGTATGGGAGCCCCTTAAATATTTATTTTATTCTGTTTTTTGGTATTTGTTGTTATAGCGGCAATAGATATACATGATCTGTGAAAATTTCAACTCTCTAACTATCACGGTTCATGAGATACAGCCTGGTGACAGACGGACGGACAGCGAAGTCTCAGTAATAGGGTTCCCGTTTTACCCTTTGGGTACGGAACCCTAAAAAACGATGGATGGACTGTATAAGGGGTGATATGAATGAGATTGGAGAGTATTTCAGTATGACGGAAAAGCGAGATTGATGGGAGATAAATAAATATTGCGCCGACCCTTAATAATGGGAGAAGGTAAGGCAAATGATGACTGGTAGAATGGCCTCCAATTGCCGCTGTAGCCATTCCTCATCTTATTCCATTGAATTTCATCATATTGTAAAATAATAAGAGACGAAGAACATTTTGAACGCTCTTTGTGTTGTATCTTTCCGTCAACGTCGGGATTAGCAAAAGTAATGTCATTTATTTGCACTTGTTCCGCAGACGACTGTTCCGTTTATGAATGTCACAGGAAGGGCGGTACACAATACATAAACATTTCGAATAAAAACATAACTATTTTTATATATTAATAATATTTTCATATTGTTATTTTATGTTTATAAAAAAAAAACGAGGCGCTTATGGTTTATGGTTGTTCTATTAAAACTATACATTACTAGGTGTTAAAATCTGATTATTTGTAAGTGCTTTTTGGCCTACACAAATAAAAAAAATATGATTTTCATTGATTTTTTTCACCTACAATTAATTCTTAATCTAGGCAGGGTGCCTGTGTTAGACCGAAAACTTACTTCTTGTAACATCAATTATCTGCTAATGAAAGTCCCGTCGAAAATGGTACAGCCCGTGTGGGAGTTTACCTCAAACAAATAGACGGACAAACAAAAAAATGATTCGTTTTCGTTATAGGAGTGTAAATGATTTCATATGTATTTACAAAAAATCCAAATATGTTTAAATTACAAACAGACACTTCAATTTTTATTTATTTGCAAAGATAGATATATTATTGAGTATGTAAAAATATATAAAATATTTTTCTAGGTATTTAACGGGCGATCAGTTCTCGAGCGAATCGACCGTGGAAGCGTACGTGAGATGTTTGAGATGGGGGTGCCGGTGCATCGAGCTGGACTGCTGGGACGGGCCGGACGGGACCCCATTCATCTACCACGGCCACACGCTCACCACCAAGATCAGATTCATGGACGTCCTTCGCTCGATCAAGGAGCACGCATTCGTTGCCTCCAACTTCCCCCTGATACTCTCCGTCGAGGACAACTGCTCGCTGGTCCAGCAGCGCCGCATGGCCACCGCCTTCCAAGACGTCTTCGGCGACATGCTCGTCGTCCAGCACCACGACAAGAATGAGACCAGCCTCCCATCCCCGCTGGATCTGCGAAGGAAGGTGATACTGAAACACAAGAAACTGCCCGAACCCGGCGAGGAGACCGCCGCCGCGGCCCGGCAGGAGGAAGGCAAAGATTTAGACCTGAGGAATTCTATCAAGAACGGGATTCTTTTGCTGGAGGACCCGGTGGACAAGGAGTGGAATCCGCACGCTTTCGTGCTAACGGAAAACAAGCTGTACTATACGGAGCATTACAATGCCCAGGCGGGAACGGACGCAGACAGCGACAGTGAGACGGATTCCGTCAACACGGTCATACCGCAGGACGAGTTGCACTTCGGCGAGTGTTGGTTCCACGGGAAGTTGGCCGGGAATAGACAGGAGGCGGAGGATCTGTTGATGGCGCATGCGCATCTCGGTGACGGCACGTTTCTCGTCAGGGAGAGCGTCACTTTCGTGGGCGATTACTGCCTGTCGTTCTGGCGGCAAGGGAAAGTGAGCCACTGCAGGATCAAGCTGAAGCAGGAGCGGGGTCTCACCAAGTACTATCTGATCGACAGTGTCTGCTTCGACAGCCTTTACAGCCTGATTACGCATTACAGACAGAACCCGCTGCGGAGCCAGGTGAGTCAATATTCCATTATAACTAGCTTAAGACAACAGCCTAACAGCGAAAACAAATATCCTTACTAAGAATAATATGGTCTGTCTTCTTTACCTTATGCTACTCGTTTACAAACTATCAGTTATCTATGTACAAACGACGAAATGCTCCTAAAAGGGTATTTTTTTTTTCTTATTGAGGTGTAGAACACAAGTATTTCAGTCATAAATTGGTCTCAAGATCCATGTTTCCAAAATACTCCTGTCAACTAAAATTTGCAAGTACATTCAATAAAAATAAAATAGGTCATTCAATAGGTCCCATTATAAATGAAGATAAACGCAAAAATCATTTATTTTCGTTAGTATATAACTAGTATAAACACCATGAATAACATCTATATCTATACATCTATACAAATAAATAAAATTGGAGTGTCTGTTTGTAATATCAAAATAACACTTTTTTACCAAATGCGTATGAAAGTATATACGATACCTATAACGAAAACGCCCTTTTAAATTTTTTTGTCTGTCTGTCTGTCTGTCTGTTTGTTTGAGGTAAACTTCTAAACGGCTGAACCGATTTCAATGGGACTTTCACTGACAGATAGCTGACGTTCCAAGGCGTAACTTTGGCTACTTTAATTTTAGAAAAAGCATTAGGGTTCCGCGGGAATAACATAATACCCATATTTTCGGGTAATCTCCTTAAAGTCCACGCGGGCGAAGTCGCGGGCACAGCTAGTCAATAATAAGATAAGACGATTGATAATTGAGTGAATGATTAAAATCTGTCGCGTGACAGCAAGCAGTGTTTGTGACGTCACTTCTTTCTTAACACTAGCTTTTACCCACGACTTCGTCGCTATAAATTATAGCCTATGTTATTCTGATGTTTAAACAATAATACTGTAAAGTGGTAAGCAGTGGTAGCCTCGTGGGCAAGAACACCCGCCTTGAACATAGGGGGTGCAAGTTCAAATCCCAGGCCCGCACCTCTGAGATAATTTTCATGTGCGAATGTCATTTTCAACAACTTGCTGAACGGTGAAGGAAAACAGCGTGTGGAAACCTGCACGTCTATAGAAAGGCGTGTGAAGTTATCCAACTCGCACTGGGCCAGCGTGGTGGACTATGGCCCAAATCTCCCTCGTATTGAGGGAGAATGTGCCCGGTATAATGGCAATAGGCTCGCCCTATTACATTGGGACCAAAATACATCGGCGAAGTGTGGGCGCACTACAGTGCACCTCTGCCTACCCCTTCGGGGAATACAGGCGTGATGATGTATTACTGTAAAGTTGCATCAAAATCCGTTCAGTGGTTTTTGCGTGAAAGAGTATCAAACATCCATCCATCCTCAAACTTTCACATTAATAAATAACAGGGGAATGTCAGAGGTTTTTTTTTGCCTGATAAAAGTATTCACGAAGCTTTGTAGCCCTTCGATTTGTAATACTTAAAGCAAGGACTGGGCGGGCATCGTCTTGATCCTGAATATCCTTTGCATGCATGAATACTAACCAGATACTTAGCATCCTTTGTCCGGTACATATATTGCTTATGGAACGAAATTGATTTGAATAATCGGTCAGGCGGCACATTGTCAGCTCGATTTACGCCCTGTACTCACTGACGCGAGCGAATTAACATAAAAATGTTCAAATAAGAAATGGTTCGCTATATCGATAAGTATAAAGATAATGTCTGTGACAAAAGCCAAGCGACAACGCGGCCAAAGTTCCGTCGCGTCTTGGATGACATTTTGTTGAAAAATGTGTCCATCTTCATTGAGTTTATAAACTTCAGCTAATGTTTCAGTATGTTGATCAGTATGTTTAAAATGTCACGCGTGTTCTGACGCGCCTATACGCGCAGGTCTTCACCTGGAAGAGCATTGACGTAAGATGATTATGCACAACCGATGTTAAACAAAATAAATTAATGGTAAAAAAACTTTTTAAAAACAAGCTTTTATTTAATTGCCCTCAGTGTTCGTGTTCTCCTTAGCAAGCCCTTTCATTTGATACCCATACTGTGGTAGTGCAGAAAAAATAACTATTCCGCCATCTTGGTTGATCCGCCTTATTGGAATTAGAATGACGTCACATAGCATGCATTGTCATCCAAAATAAGCGTGTATACCAAATTTCGGCTGAATCACTTAATGATAACTGATTTAAAATTCAGTTGCAAGATTCCACCCGGACATACATTGCAAGTTTATATAAAGCTTGTAAAAAGTGTTCCGTATAGTTAGATGTATCGCGAGGGGAATGCGAATCATAACATTCACCGTGGATTGACACAGTTACGACCATTGCAGACAATTATCCCTGCAATTTTGTGATAGTGTGTATCAATTGCCGACTGCGTCGCTGCGCCCGCGCCGGCAACTGCTCAAAGCACCGGGGCGCGCAGATTTCATAAAGACTCATCCATCCTGTGCAGTGATACTAGGCGATTTATCAATTGGGTGATAATTGGGTAAATGCGCGCCGCGTACATGCGCAATTTAAATCAATCAATCCTTTTGATACTAGATGACTTGAAGACCCCGCACACTGGGGCGTCAAAAATCGCGTGTCGAATTTTTTGCCAATACCAAAACGGACTGTACTGTCTTAAAGAAAAAAAATCTGAGCCGTCGCAGGACGCCTGGCAGATGTGAAACATAAAATATAGTAGTCGTAACGGCGAGTGAGCGGTGTCAGCCGGTGGGCGGAGTCTAAGCGCGGAGCCGAGAAGTACGAAGCGTAGCCGCATTTAAAACTATACTTTATGCATTAAGTAATGAGGTTGATTTCATTTTGTTGTGGCGAAGCGTCGGCAAATCTCGCCACGCCAAAAATCAGGTTTACCCTTCGCCTATAGATGTTTCACATCAAACGTTCATTCTTCAACGGAATGACATTGGCGACGCGGGCGAATTTTGACACCTGTGTCGTGACTTTTACCACAGATATTAAATAAATTGTATATTTATTTAGTGTGTTTTGACGCGTGGCTTTTGACGCCCCAGTGTGCGGGAGGCTAAATCTATTATTTTGTCAAAGTTACGCTTCTACTATGGGTACCATACATACCCTGTTAGGCAAACACAACCTAGGGCAAAATCTGATGTGACAGTTTCTAAAATTTGCCGCTAATGGAAATCGAAGCCGTAACCATCCGGTGCAGTGAAGCGGCCTACTCGCGAACCGCAAGAGCGAGCCATTGTCAAGATGATACTTAGATCCACTATGTTGTGCAGGGACAGGGTAATCGAGTGCATTGCACTTTGACGAAGCAATTTGTCATTACTCTTTGTGTGTTGTCAAGTAGGCAATGAATGCGTCGCGGCGGTGCACGAATTGATTTCAATTGCCCGACATGTCAACTTGTATCGTCGCGTGTTGAAAACTGATCATAACCATCGGGCTCGTCGCTCAGTGCGGTTTCTGCGACGCGTTGCACTTCCACGTACCATGCATAGCGTCTGGCTGAGATGTTTCATAGATTGGTACTTGAATCGGGGCAATGTTGCAGGAATTTCTGATAGTGCTAAAAGAGCCGGTGCCCCAGCCGAACAAGCACGAGGAGATGGAATGGTACCACCCGCAGTGCACCCGCGCCCACGCCGAGGAGCTGCTGCGCAGGGCCAACACGGACGGCACCTTCCTCGTGCGACCGAGCGAGAAAGAACAGGGCACGTTTGCCGTAAGCTTTAGGTGAGTCGATAACATAACATTTTACACAGTGACACCCTCACAAACATTTCTTAAGCTACAATGTTGTCATTTATTTCGGTATAGGCCATAGAGTATCGAGAGTACCCATAAGGACACCACTCTTCGTATAGCTCTGCGGATATTTTTCCGCTACTTTTGTTCTTATGTACCTGTAGTATACTGCAACTGTATGGGAAAACAAAAACGGCGGAGTCAGATAAACCAGAAAAAAATATCGCAGTGCGGCATCGAAAGGCCATCTCCGCAATAATATCTCGCGCAATGTGTATCCGAAATACTTATAATGTCACTAATACGTTTAAGTATTTTAAGGTGTTTTCTAAAAAAGGCGAACGACTCTGAGACCGAAGATGATTTATATATGAAACAAAATGTATATTTTAGCTGTGTGTTTGTGTTGCAAATTTGTTTACATGTGCGTTCATAGAAACAGGATTCTTTCCACGCGTGTATACTTGCGGTGCTGCTGTGCGTGTCGAACTCTGATTGTTAAACAAAGTGTTCATGCGTTATTTTATGGACCAATGAGTATCCCTTTCGAAACTATCCAGATAATGTCTCTCTCATTTGATGTTATCCTAGTACTTTTTTATAATATGTTATTTGGGTATTCATTTATGGACCAACGAATATTCCTTTTGTAACTGCCCAAATAGTATCTCTCTCATTTGATGTTATCCTAGTACTCCTAGTACTTTGGAGGTTCGAAATCCTAAAAAAAATATTTTCCGTCGGTCAGTTTTTGTCTCAGCAATTTAACTCCAAAACTTAATGACATAGCGACTTGAAATCTGGAATAGTAAAGTATCTTAAAAACGCTTGCATATTCTGATCTTTTTCAATTTTTATTTTATTTTTGTTGGCGACTTTTTTAGGTGCATTGCTTAAGATACCCGACTTTGGATCGGTTAGGGGTTCTCAATATGCAATGAAACTGTTTTTTTTTTCAGTACGACATAGCATTTAACCTTTTTTATTTTTTTTTAATGATACTATCTTGTCGCGTCAAATAGGACAAGGCCAAGTGCATTTAGTAAGCTCACCCTGTATTTCAGATCCGAGAAAGAAATAAAACACTGCCGTATAAAACAAGAAGGACGCCTTTACACCATCGGCACGGCCAAGTTCGAGAGCCTCGTAGAACTTGTCTCCTTCTACGAAACACATCCTTTATACAAGAAAGTCAGTCTCTGGTTCCCAATAAGCGAGGAGGGCGAATCTAAAATTATGAACGTAAGTATAATGATGATGTAGTAGTAATGTAGTAGATAATGAAGTAGCAGTGGTAGCCGAGTGGTCGAACGCACGCCTTGCAATCAAAGTGTGCAGGTTCAAACCCCGGCTCGCACCTCTGGGTTTATGTGCGAATCTCATTTTCATCCGAGATTATCACTTGCTATGAAACGGTGAAGGAAAACATCGTGAGGAAACCTGCACGTCTGAGGGAACTTGACTAGTTCTCGATAGATGTGTGAAGTCTGCCAACCCGCACTGGGCCAGCGTGGTGGACTATTGCCTGAATCCCCCTCGCATTGAGGGGAGGCCCGTGCCCAGCAGTGGGACGTTAAAAGGGCTGTAGCATCAAGTATCAAGTTTAATGATGCTCTTTGATTTCTCTGATTTCTCGATGTTTGACTAACACTCGGCAATAAAAGAGAGAGTATAATTTCCTTTCAATTTTCAATACTGAGGATATTCTAAAACGGTGTGATACCTTCTGCGCTACAAAGACGAGAAACTATTTACGTTGACGCTAGCGACTAACGTAAACTCGTGCTACAAATACTGTATAATTTTCTCTGTCAAACGGCATGTAAGTATCAATGACGCAGTATATAAGACACTTTATGTATATGCTCTCAAAGTCCATCTTCCTTTAGGATCCTGACGACTCGTCCGTCTACGGCACCCCAGGCTACATGGATCCCACTTCTTTTTCATCCAAGGTAAATTACAAAGATGTTGTTAATGTTAACGCTCGATAGACATGTAGCGAGCGGATAATTAATCCGCTCCCTACAATGTCTATATAATTTGCACTCTGTGCCAATAAACATACAGATAAAAATACTGTGGTTGAAGCCACGCTACGAAGCTATCGAATTTGTTCGCTTCATCGATGACATTTTATTGAAAAATGTGCTTCTTCCATGAGTAAATACGGTTCGTTTTGGTATTGGCAATACAATTGCTCGAACCCATAGTCTTACATTCAAAAGTATCTTAGGTATATAAAAAAATTGAGATACGTTTTTTAAGGCGTAATAACAACATCTTATATCAATCGTAGCTAGAATTCATATTCTAATATACGAAAATCGGGATCCTGATCATCCAGGGCCCCGATTTTTGAGTGATAGAGATTTATCTCTATTCGAGGTATCTCTAAACGAAACGTCAAATCGTATCTATTTTTTTCATTTGTTTCGAGATATCTCGAATAGACATGAATCTCGATCGAAACTCGAACGAAAATCGGGGCCCAACAGTGCAGACATTAGACATTGGCTCCTTGAAGTCATATTCTAGGTACAATTGATAAAATAATTTGTTTTCATGCCTTAAAATATGAGGACATAGCAATTCCACAACGATAGTTTTAGGGGACTTAGGGACCAGGTAAATGTGATATTTGTAAGAAATTAACTTGCTCACTTTATATCTCAAATAGAATAATGTACTTAAGTGATGTGTTGGCAATTTGTCTCCATACTTACCATACTTTTCATTCCTATGACTGAACAGTGGCTTCCCAAGTCTGTGAAGGTATGTATTGCGTTTTAAAGCTTTGAGGTGGCATATTTTCGTGAAAATCTAAAGTTAACATAACCCGGTGTATGTACCCGGATGTTTTACCGATGTGTACCTTACATCGGTAAAACATCCGTCCTGGAGATTACCAGGGATAAAGAGACAGATTTAAAAATTTAATATAATATTTTAATATATATATATTATATATATAATATTTTAATATATATATATAAATAAACCGGCACATTAATTTCCTTAATTTGTGTACATTATTCGACTTATAATAATATAAAAAATAATGTTGCTTTTTTTATTTAAAAAAGGCAAAGATAAAAGTTCAAGCGAAGTATAGTCTAGAATTCTAGATATTTTGTGAATGGGTGACCCAACGTACCTGTAGCTTAGATATTTTGTAAATGGATGCCCCATTATATAGCTTAGATATTTTGTTAACGGGTGACCCATTGTGCATGTAGCTTAAATATTTTGTGAATAGGTGACGGTGAAGGCCCTTTACGACTATCGGGCGCGTCAGGACGACGAGCTGTCGTTCTGCAAGCACGCTATCATCACGAACGTGGACAAGCCCGACGAGGGCTGGTGGCGCGGCGACTACGGCGGCAAGAAGCACCACTGGTTCCCCGCCATCTATGTACAAGAGATTGAGGTTCCATACTTTCCCAACGCCGCCGCTGTTAGTATCTACTGTACTCATTGTTTTTATGTCAACTGTAACACCCGATCTGAATCAACATTAAATAAGAGTCTAAAATGGACATAGTTAAATAAGAAAGAAAGAAAAAACATTTATTCGACACAGACAAAACAAAGCAAACAAAGCACACAGAGAATATGAAACTTATACAATACACAGAAAAGGAAAGAAAAAGAGCTCCGTGCGAACTGTGCCGAAAAGGTATTGGCTCAGCACGTGCTGGGGGGGAACTAATCTCCCCCAGCGCTGATTTTCAGCCAACCCTCTTTACTAGTTTATAAAAATGATTCAATCAACATCCAGTTTTGAGATATGGCAGCTTAAAGCTTGGTATTGTTTTACGTGTGGGAGGTAACTTAGGTCGTAAATTTTCTTTTATTTTTCGATGGCATCTTTCTTGTTGATTGAAAAGGCCCGCTTCATCAACCGTTGAGTACACCAAAGTATACTCAACTTATTTTTGTGAATTAGATTATTTTTGCTTAACTACGTCCAAACAAACGCTTTGACAATTCCTCTGACACTTCGTTCACTTGGATATGTTATTAATAATTATTAATTTCGATTGACCGCGAAAATCATTCTGCAAAAAACACAAGAATCAGAATCAGATTTTTTTTTATTCATGTAACCAGTGGTTCTCAAACTTATTTTGTATACTGTCCACTTTGAGAATAAATATTTTTTTAGCGCCCCCATTTTTTCACTTACTTAAAAACCACTATAACGTCAAATTAAATTAATTGATTATTGTGAGCTATATTAGCGGAAATTAAACATTAATTCTAAACGAGACTTTTACTATAGCCCGCAAGAGTTAACTTGAGACCCGCAGCGCCCACAAGGCGGCGCTATCGCCCACTTTGGGAAAGGATGATGTAAACCAATACAGGCACTTATGAATCGTCAGTAAAAAATAAATAATATTAATAGTATCTCTACCACCCATTCGGAATGCATTTCATATGGAGAAGAATGGGCAAGAAACTTCATGGTTGCTTTTTTCCAATAAAGATTTTCATTTATTTTTTTCAAGAAAGTCTTCCTCTTTTTTTAAGATATGAGTGAAAAGTATTTTAATGGAATAAGATGAGGAATGCCTGCACCTGCGATTAGCGGTATTTATGACAATGTCGAGTAATTAATAGCAAGGACAAATTCAATAAATACACATTTTAAATAAATATGGATGATGACAGTGATAAAGATGGCGGATGGAAGCCATAGACTTTTAAAAGTGAAGTGAAAGTCACATACAAAATTAGATGTTTGAACCTAACAAATTATGGAGGGTAGATGGAAGGAGGTATTAAAAAAGTGTCCATCGAAATGCAATGGTTACTAGTTCAAAAACTTCTACAATGGCGCTGGTGTCGACAGGGTGACAAGTATGAATATAGCAATTGTGGATGAATTGAAGTGTGCCGAGTATACAATTGCTATATTCACACCTGTCACCGTGTCGACACCAGCGCCACTGTAGAAGTTTTTGAACTAGTTATTGTTGCTGTAAATTTAACTAGTTATTGTAGTTTATAAATTTATCCCATAGGAAATTGCGCTCCTTCTATCTACCCTCCATATGACAAATTTTAGAAAATCTTTGTTATAATAACTGGTTGATGTTATATTAAAAACTATTTATACTATTGCAGGTCATCGAAAACGATTCTGCGGCCCTTGGTTCGCTGCAGAAGGGCATGGTGAACGTGATGGGCGCGGTGGTTGAGCTGGTGGTGGGCGAGGAGACCGGCTCGGCCCGATGGCTGGTCCGCATTCAAAGCTCCAATACTTGCGCGCCCTTCGACATGGCCGCCCCCACCCGCGACGTCGCCCTAGAGTGGCTGTCCGCTATCAAGGAAGCAGCCGTCACCGCCAGCGCTCGGTCGCTCCACCACAAGAAGATGGAACGCGAATGCAAGGTCGCCAAAGAGATGTCAGACATCGTCGTCTACTGTCACACCGTCACCTTCAACATTGAAAAGATCCGCACAAAGGGCTTCCAGTTCACCGAGATGTCCTCGTTCCCAGAGAACAAAGCCGAGCGGCTCATGTGCCAGCTGGAAACCGCTTTCTTCCTCAAATACCACAAGGTTCAGTTGAGCCGCATTTACCCCAAGGGGCAGAGAATCGACTCCTCAAATTACAATCCGGTGCCGTTCTGGAACGTCGGCTCGCAGTTGGTAGCGCTGAACTACCAGACGCCGGATAAGCCGATGCAGGTCAACGCGGGGAAGTTTAAAGAGAACGGGAACTGCGGCTACGTTCTTATGCCGGAATTTATGTTCGACGACTCCTACAATCCGTACGATAAACGCAACCTCGAGAGGAGGGTGAGACCGGTGGTCGTGATGCTGCGCGTCATCGCGGCCAGACATCTGGGCAAGTCGGGCCGCGGCATGGCCAGCCCCTCGGTGGAGGTGGAAATACTCGGATCGGACTACGACACCGGCACCAAGCTTGTGACCAAGACTATTCGTAAGTACATTTGCAATCTGTTGCCTAGATTCTTAGCACTATAGATTTCTTAATGCTCAGTTTTGTGGTCCTAGCGCAGTTGGCTCGGTTTACTGTACAGGGAGATTATTTTTTCAGGATTGAATATTTTTTATTCGTGTACACCAATACAGGCACCATCTCTATCACTACCGCCCATTCGAAATGCATTTCCTATGGAGAAGAATGGGCAAGAAACTCCATGGTTGTTTTTTTTTTTCCAATAATGATTTACATATTGTTTTCTTATATTTACGCGAATACTATACATTGAAATAAAACTATTTTACGGATTTTATCGGGAAAATAAAATAGTAATTAAACGCGATCAATGATTTACATTTTTGTGTTTTTCTTAATTAACAATTATAAAATCAAAATCAAAACTAGGATGTAACTAGTATAGCACCCAGTACGATGAATTCAATATACCTCCAGTACAAGCATTGCTTAGTTGGAAACTTGTGTTATTTATCTTTCGGAAATATACTTATCTGTAACATTATCATTTCAGGGGACAATGGAATCAACCCGATATGGAATGACATCTGTGAGTTTGAAGTCGCTAATCCGGACCTCGCGTTGATACGTTTCCTGGTGAACGACGAGGACATGTTTGGGGACCAACACTTCATCGGGCAGGCGACGTATCCGCTGAAATGCCTCCGCACAGGCTACAGGAGCGTTGCCCTCACGAACGGCTTCTCAGAGGAACTCGAGCTCTCCTCCCTGCTAGTTCACCTATCTCTCATCTACAACCGCTAAACTGTCAAATGAACCACCAAAAATATCTATCGCGAAATCATTTTCGTTATGTGACCGTTATATTTTGGTTTTCCAATGAGAATCAGTAATATTTCTAACTATTTCCATGGTCAATAATAATAAAAACTTTAGATGTTATACGGGGAATAGTGGCAGGTGCCCCGAGCGCGGTTCCCAGTATATATCGGTCGTTTCGTCATCTTTTTGGAAACATATGATACATGTTCATAAACTTTCGTCGTATATATTTATTTATTTATTCAAAAACGAACAACATGGGTTCATTGGTTAGTAGTAGCACTTATAAAAACTATGGTTAGTAACTATAAACTAATACAGATTATGAAAATTAACAATTAGTAAATCATGTACCTGAGAAGCACACCACGCGGACGACAGCCGGAGGAATAACTTTCATTATTCACTTCTGCCATCGTCCGCATAAAGCACCTACCCAGGGGTCCATCCCGACTTTCAGCTAACGTACTCAGGATGACGTTGCAACTCCCCCGCACCCTTCTCAGCAGTGACGCAACTTTTTTCCGAACGACGGCATGGAAGCCGTCGGTTCGGTTCTGTACAAACATACTAGAGGCACTACAAAAACGGGGAAGGTTCAACATCATCCTGAATACGTTGTTATATTGGACTCGTAGTGCGCCGAACGATTTCCCGGTATAACGGAACCACAGTATATGAAATAATTTTATGACGTCAAAATAACGATATCTCAACTTTCTTTGCCCGCACAAAGCGAAAAACATTTACTTCATTTATATGCTTTGAAGATGTATTTCATATATTTTTAATATTTATATTTCAACGCACATTTCAATATGTATCCTGATTCTCATCTCGCAACTTTTATAACGGCACTAGATTTCAGTTCACTGCAGGCTAGTGGAGTTTAGTTAATTGAAAATATCAACAAAGAGGCATAATGCTGTTTACTAGATGTACATTAGACAATATTATAATAATCACAATTTTAGTATTCATTTGATAGAACAATTTTACTTCTCTTTTATACATCGAATAGGTAAGTGTGTTGTTGTTAACTGTGGTCTTAATGAAAACTCTGTTTTAATACTTGAGCGCAAGTTTGTGTACCAAAATGAGATGTCTACGTTTTTAATGGACTTTAAATAGCACACAATTGCACTAATGATAACAAAAGTCTAAACTCTTGAAGTGTCGGACAACGTCTACCGCCGCGGTACTCGTCACCAATCACCATACAGTGTATTGGAAAGATTTTTTTTTCGCATTTATAATATTAGTAAATAAGGTTTAATGTCGCGCAAAGCGTTCGATGTCACTTTCATGTTTCGATGTTTGTAGTGGATATATCTATGACGTATTAGGTTCGTAATCAAATGCCAAAATCTTTTTTTATTTTGTTAAGCAGACGTAACTTGTTGTTTAAGTAAATGGGCAGTGAGTGTAGCCAATTAGTAAATTTATTGCCATACCAAAACGGACTCTGTTAATAAAAGCCACGCCGGGAAGAGTCAAAATTCGCTCGCACCGTCAGTGTCGTTTAGTTGAAGAATAAACTTTAGACTCATCCGCCATCTTTATCACTGTCATCACTCATTTGTATTTATAATGTGTATTTATTGAATTTGCCCTTGCTATTAATTACTTGACACCGGCTGAAATACCCGCTAAACGCAGGTGGAGCCATTCCTCATCTTATTCCATCAAAATATCATCATTTCATTCATTTCGTAAAAAAAGAAGAAGTACTTTTTCTAGACTCATCCGCCATCTTTATCACTGTAATCTTTTTTTTTTTTGTTAAGCAGACGTAACTTGTTGTTTAAGTAAATGGGCAGTGAGTGTAGCCAGTGCTGTATAATACAATGTGTTACAGGATATCAATAGCTTAATAATATTTTCTCATACAAAAGTATTACTTTAAGGCATTTGGGCCAAATCAGTTAGGTCGTTAATCTTTACATCAAAGGCAGTTCATCAAAGTCGGTGATTTTAGTGCTGTATGGAACCAAATTTGAAGGAAACACGACATTATTCTCATTAACAACGTTAATAAAATATTTATATATTATATCGAGGTGTGAAAGGCTATTTGGCTTAAGCGACGCTTAAGCCATGTGTTTCAGAAGTCCGAAATAATACTTTGCCGTTTGAACCAGTATCAGGTATACAACTGAATAGCGGCCCATCCACCAACGTTCATTCCTGCCGGAATCTACAATCCCTACGGAATGAACGCCAGTGGATTTGCAAGAGCGAGAAAGAATGACGGTATTAAAATCCCGCCGTCCCTCCCGTCGCGAAGGACGCGACGCGCTCTGTGACCTAGTTAGTGCCTGTTTATTTGTCCGGCGTGATTGAGCGCTCGTTTGTTATCATTTTGTAAATCCATAAAGATAATTCAAAATGACGCGCATTCCTTTTAAATGACAACAATCTTCATAAAATAATAGGATTATAACCATCCACAGACACGCAATCCCTCGGTATGACTGACAAGATGCAAACTGACAGGAATGTACCCAAACGTGTGTACGGTCACTGGAGGATTGTTTTTCCTGTCGGACTGGCGTGTCGTGATAAAGTCAGGGGAAAGAACGTAGGATTGTGGTATAATTAGTGGCTTCAACGGTTTTATTTCATCCCGTCGCTTTTCCGTACAGTTTGAACGACGGGACAAGTCGGAAGGAATGAACGTCAGTGGATGGGCCGCTAATGGTATACAAATTTGATCGAAATTCGACCATGTTTTTTCCAATTTTTTTTTCGTCGTCAATTTCTATAATTCTTAATATCTCGAATCCTATGTAAAATTTGCGTGTTCTGTTTTGAGAATCTTGGTAGTCACCCATCATAGGTGTAGTTTACACTGCTGAATAGGGTTATGGATAAACCCAAAGTCCAGAACACCATACCTGTGGCAAATATTCAAAGGTCTATAACTCAGAAACTATGATAGTTAGGTATAAACTGTCTTCACTAAGCATCCACATATGAGCTACCGTATACGTACCCAAAGTATTATTTCGGACTGCTGATACACCCTGTATACATGTTTGGAATCAGTGATTTTTTCTGCGTCGAAGAAGTATGCTCTCCAGTAAAGTAAAAAAAATGTCATTTAAATCAAATAGCCTTCCACCCCTCAATATATATTTATTATATTTATATATAGTAGATGAATCATATTTTATGGGTTAGTATGCAATTTTTACATTGTAAAATATGATACTCACTTCGGCCGGTGTTAATAAATCATTCCTAATATGGTTATAGAATCCTAATATCATTTTCGTACAAACATGTTTCTCAAGAGGACGCTTCGTTTTATTCGTTCTTAAATTAGACATTGAAAATCAAAAAAGCAATTTTATGATAATATTTTTTTTATACGTACATAGGGGCCGTTCAAATATTACGTAAGCAGATTTATTACAATTATTTACCCCCCCCCCCCCCCCCCCCTATCCCCCTTGTCAGCAAAAGTAAGCAAAGCTCTTACCCCCTCCCCCCATACTTACGTAAACATTTTTCAATTAAAAATATATTTTTTTAATATTATAATTATTATTTTATCCCCGTAAATGCGTTTCGCTTTCAAGCATAGACAATGTGAGGGTTGCCATTCGTGTAAGAAAGTAAATAACTACCGATGACATAATCATCATCTAGACTCTCCTACCTCCCATGTCATCCAAAATAAGCAAAACATAGACCCCCACCACATAAACGGCCCCATATACATGTTATTCCCATGCGGTGGATGTATTTTAAATATGTTATTTCGATTGCTTAGAATAAATACTTCATTGCGTCTGACATGACTTCGCGCTCGACCCACACTCGCTTATAGCCTGACTAGTATAATAAATATAGCGATATGTTCTTGTAGTGCTCAAACTATGTCGCATGACGTATTAAGCCGTGTGTTTAAAATTCATAATGATTGAATTTCTGTGGTGAAAGCCACGCCTCCACGCGCCGTAATTGGCTCGCGGTCTCAGCGACATTTAGTTGAAGAATGAAGCCCCCGGCACACGGGGACGTCAAGCCTCGCGAGTCAAATCTATTGCCATACCAAAACGGACTCTGTTAATAAAAGCCACGCCGGGAAGAGTCAAAATTCGCTCGCACCGTCAGTGTCGTTTAGTTGAAGAATTAACTTTAGACTCATCCGCCATCTTTATCACTGTCATCACTCATTTTTATTTATAATGTGTATTTATTGAATTTGCCCTTGCTATTAATTACTTGACACTGGCTGAAATACCCGCTAAATCTTATTCCATTAAATATCATGACTTCGCTCATTTCGTAAAAAAAAAGAAAGACAGTTTGTTTTGGTATGGAAAAAAAAATAGACGCGCGATCATGGATGCCCCAGTATGCGGCAGAAACCTTTCTAGATGATCATCATCACCTATTATTATTTATAACATGTATAAATTACTCGACATCGCCATAAATACCGCTAATCGCATATGCAGGCATCCTAATCTTATAAAATTTCATCATTTCACTCATTTCGTAACAAAAGAAAAAACCGGCCGAGTGCGAGTCGAACTCGCGCACGGAGGATTCCGTACCATTATCTATAAAAACGGCAAAAAAATCACGTCTGTTGTATGGGAGCCCCCTTAAATATTCATTGTACCTATTCTGTTTTTTAGTAGTTGTTGTTATAGCGGCAACAGAAATACATCATCTGTGAAAATTTCAACTCTCTAGCTATCACGGTTCATGAGATACAGCCTGGTGACAGACGGACGGACGGACAGCGACGTCTTAGTAATAGGGTTCCCGTTTTACCCTTTGGGTACGGAACCCTAAAAAGTACTTTTCTATGAGTGAAAGAAAAAGTACATTGTTTTGGTACGGTAAAACAGTTGATGCGCGAGTGTGAACGATCCAGTGTGCGGGAGGCTTAAAGCAGCTTTACATAATGATGTACTCGAATATTTTCTACTCTACATTTTATTATAATTTGTCTATTAGCTGTTGCGCTATTAAAATTTTACTCTATTGAATGTTGTGCTAAGTATAATATATTTAAGTATAATATTATTATATGTAACTACTAAAATGTTAAGTACAATCTGAATCGATTTTTCTTATTTATTTAAATTTATCATGGAGTGTAGAAGTAAAGGGGAGTCATCTGTGTATTGAAAAAGTGTCCGTCGAAATGCATTAAATAATAGTTCAATACCCTTACACAATGGCACTGGTGTCCATAAAGGATATGATATGAATATAGCAATTGTAGTTATATCGATTAATATATCGACGCCACCGGGAATAAAGAGGTAATCGTAAAAATAGCTGATTCCGAATCTGGCATAACAGCAAAAAGTCCATAATAGCGCTACCGACTTATTCTAGGGGGGCGTCAATATTTATACCCTTTGTCTACACCAGCGCCATTGTGGATGGTTTTATATTTGTTTTTTGAAGGACACTTTATATTTTTTTTCCCATAGCAGATTGTTCTCCTTTACTTCTACACTCCATAATATTTATAAACCATCGCATCACAGTACTTATGAATTGACAGATCTGTCACAAACTTTGTAAGTCCACCGACAATTCGGAATTCAATTCCAAATTATAAATGGACACGCACCTCTATGGTTATTCTTTTTAAAAGATGCTTACATTAATTGTAATAAGAAAATGGCATAATTGTTGTTTACACAAAATAATTATACGATATATATAATATTAGGTATAGCTTAAGTGGTATTTAAAAAAAGCCGTCTTATAACAATATGTTTATATTGAAATTAAACTATTTTATGGATTTTATCGCGTTTATTTACTATTTTATTTTCCCGACGTTTCGGCTGCTTTACAGCAACCATGGTCACGGGGGGACTGAGGTGTTGGACGTCCTGATGTCATAGTTAATAACTGGGTACCCTCATATTTAGTTGTTGTTTGCGGTCCGATAAATAAACGCGATAAAATCCGTAAAATAGTTTAATTTCAATGTATAGTATTCGCGTAAATATAAGAAAACAATAATATGTTTATATGTTACCGGTTATGATTGAAAACTATGTTATATTTGTACTGCATTGTTGTTATTCAACGTATTGTACGCTCGCTAGTATCTTATGTGAAATATTTGTATGGCAGATTAAATATAGTCGGCACATTGCCGTGACACCCATGAAACTCTAAACATCGCATCATTAAAAGTATTGAGAGCCAACTCAAAAACAATGTTGTTGTAAAATGGTCGTTAGTACGACACTTTAAGATTTATAATCGAAATTCTAAAATTTCAAAATGGGTCTCTATACTTTTAAAGATGCGACATATTCACACAGATGCTGGAATATTGGCGATTGATTGATATCATGGTTGTTGTTTACTATACTTTTCTTACATTGGCAAACACTACTAAGGCTGGCAAACCAGTGTTTTGTGAACAGCCCGAAGTGTGAGGCCTTACTATTATGTGATTCAAATGAGAATAGGATCGACTTTGGGACGAACGAAAACGAATTATGACATTAAATAATTAAATATTATATGAAGACAATGTACTACTAATTTAACCTTTTTGTTTAAATTTGATGTAAGACTATTATTATTGATATGCAAATAAGTTTATACCATACTTTTCAAGTGACATTTGACAGATAGAGGTTATTGATATTCCTATTCTTATTTGGATCGCATTGTACAAACTAAGAGACGGGCAGCTCTAAATCGTATTGTTTCTACTATTCATAAATCGATAAGATGTAATCAAATTTAACCTTGCGTTGACTGTTCTAGAATCTCGGGACACCACGTGACCCTGTTGGTTGTATTGTTAACCGACTTCAAAAAGGAAGAGGTCCTCAATACGAGCTTATGTTTTTTTTTAATTAATGCGAATGTGTTTCGTAAACTTTAATTGTCTGTAGTTGTGTCAATGTCAAATAGTTAAATTTTAACATTGTTTCACTTCATACGAGCCTCACGTTATTAAAGGACGGCCCCTGTGAATGTGTGAAAATCACGGGAGAGAAATAATTCATTGTTTTGTGAAACTGCAATATCCACGGCCCGTCGTATACGATCTCAGCCAAACTAATTATGTAAGAGAAGCTTTCCGGGCTATTCACAAACGTTCTTTCATACAACCCACCAGGCAACGCAGCAGAATTAAATACAATTTTGATAATAACATGTGGAATTCTTCATTCCTTCACGCCAGTGAACATACACTGACGTATAAAGTAATAATACATAACGCCAGAAGCGAGACCGTTTCTGGATGTTCCGCTAATATTGTCTATTAAATTGTATATGATATATATTTTCCCCCCAAATTTAAAAAAATGTTTAGTGCCAGTGGCGAATAAGGTCTCTATTGAAACTATTGAAATTGGGGGTTAATTTCATATGTAACCCTGTGTGGTGTCGGGGTAGAATAGCACCACTCCAAATCTTTCTGTGGATGTCGTAAAAGGCGACTCAAGAAGTTAACCATCCAAATGAGTTTCCATATTGTCAACGCTGACGTAAAGATAGGCGTCAACGGTATAGTAAGCTGTTATGGATCGTATTCTGAGTGCGTAGTTGTTGGCGCGCGGGGACAGATGGCGCTAGTTTCGTGTCGACCAATAGGAATACGAAACGATTCAACCGGGTACACAATCTAAACTAAACAAAACTAAATGAATGCATTCATTACTTTAGTCTCGTCAAATTTAATTCATGAACTACAATTGGCAAAACTAAAAACATCATTTGTTTAATCTGTTTACCGATATAATTGACGCGGCATCTGTTATTTTCGGTGGATCTTGGATGTTCTATTTTATATAATCGATTATTGTATTTCGGACTGTGTATCTATTGTCCATGATTTATATTTAATATCGTGTGTAACTATATATATATATTGTATAATGTATAGCTCGGATTATTTTGGCTAAGATCAATACCGTCTTCACCATAGGGGTACCTAACAAGGGGCCCGTGCCCAGGGCCCCCGAAGGACCGACAATTTCTCTCACACATTTATTCTCAAAACATTTTTGTCGGGCACATCACATTTATTTCACAAATCAGTAATCTTATCAGAAGGTATTTACAACAACTTAGTAAAAAAATATTATAATTCGCTTTTTTAACTTTCCAAAAGGGCCCCTAATTCTTGTGTGCCCAAGGGCCCCAGCCTAGTTTAAGACGGCCCTGGCTAAGATAACAGCTGCGATGGGCTTAATATGTACCTTCCTATCTTTCTCTGATGGCTCCACTGCACATTTGTAATTATTATACATTCCTAACCGAGACCTTTGTACTAAGCACCTATTAGTTAATAAAACCGGGCATAATCTCCTATCGTCACTGTCTGTTCTTCCTTGAATAGGCGCAGGTGACCACACGCGCTTTTTACGATTCGCTTTGAGCGTATACATACCGTATTTGTGGAGCGTTTAAACTCGTTTTGGTTTGGCACGCAAATGCGCTGGATGTAAGCGCTGCTAGTGTTCGAGCGCGTGTGGCAAATGCCTCAATTTTCGCAGTTGGAGGGTGTAATTAATTTCGTTTAGTTTAAATTTTAAATATTAAGGCAGCAGGAGTACACGGGAGTGCCCATTGCACTAGGTCGGTTAGATTAAATTTTTCACAATTTTTTTTTATCATATCTGTCAGTTTCGTGTGAGTGTAGTCTGATTGTTTCAGCTGGATTTCATCGTCAACAAAGACCAGTGAAATTTTCTCGTTCAAGTCATTCATGTTTATTACATCACAGTTTGATGTGGACTTAGAATACTACAATATGTTGATACATCACTAATACAGCGACTCTTCACGAATTATATACAAATATATCTATAATTATATACAATGGCTATCTTATGAAATTAAATTAAAATTTTATGTCTCACAATATTATCCGTGCAATACAACTTGTATGCTTAAGGCGACGTTTTGCGATCAATGAATACGATTTTATATTTGACTTTTTATTTTAAATATATATTTCGAAAAATATTTATGTTTTATTTTACGTGTTCACGTAGGTACTGGTAAGTAGTAACCCTTGTACTTTTACCTAAAAAGTAACTGAATGTAACGTACTAACTACATACATAAATTTGTATGTATTCGTAATATGGTCAAACAATGTTTTTCTACTCGCAATTGTTGTCGAAAATATTATTATGTATTATATAGTAGCTCAACGATTTTTTATAGTACATAACTTATGTACTACTACTTAGTCAATTAAACTACTTATTACTTACTAACAGTAGTTGTAGCATGTGCGCCAAGACTAGACATAATTCAAGAAATATCTTGATCTCTTTCTTTCGTATGAAATTAGACAAAGAGCGAGCGAACAACTCCGTGACAAAGGTCTTGTCTTGACATGCGTGCTAACCCCAGGTAGGTTATAGAAATGATTAAAAAAACGTTATCCACCTCTTGTAGCGAAGTCGTAAGTTTACACCAAAACAAGTACCAAGGTTTTTTTTTTTTAAATGGATTACGCTGTTGGCCGTGAGTTGGCCTTTACAGCTTGGTATTATACAAGTGTTTGTGTACAGCACAGAGCTAATGCTTGCAATGCGTTTCATAAATAGGTACAGCCCATTTACCACCACCTGTCTTGGCGTACTGATTATCTTCTTCTTTTTTTACAAAATGAATGAAATGATGATATTTAATGGTATAAGATGAGGAATGGCTCCATCTCGTTAAGCGGGTATTTCAGCCAGTGTCAAGTAATTATATAATAGCAAGGGCAAATTCAATAAATGCACATTATAAATAAAAAAAACCCGCTAAGCGCAAGTCGGACTCGCGCACGAAGGGTTCCTTACCATTTTCTATAAAAACGGCAAAAAAATCACGTTTGTTGTATAGGAGCCCCCTTAAATGTTTATGATAATCTGATTTTTAGTATTTTTTGTTATAGCGGCAATAGAAAAACATTACCTCTGAAAATTTCAACTCTCTAACTATCACGGTTCAACAGCTACGGCCTGGTGACAGACGGACGGACAGCGAAGTCTTAGTAATAGGGTTCCCGTTTTACCCTTTGGGTACGGAACCCTAAAAATGAGTGATGACAGCGATAAAGATGGCGGATGAATCGCACTGTTTTTAATATTACTTTCAGTTTTTGACAGTTAACTCTGTCACAAATTTGTCAAAAAATGACCGTTAGTATGGAAATAGGAATACTGGTGGGTGATAAGGCCCCTAAACATAAGTTAATATCGTTAAATTCGACTGCTATTATACCTATTACATTTTTTTTTACCACAATCCTATCTCGTACCCCAAATTCATTTGACAACAACTTAGTGTAGGTTTAAGCGGATCCGGTGAACCGGGTGAATTTGGGTTCGATTCCCGTCGAATTTCTGAATTTGCTCTACTCTTGAATATAATTGGGATCTACTACTACTACAGCCCTTTTAACGTCCCACTGCTGGGCACGGGCCTCCCCTCAAAGCGAGGGGGATTCGGGCCATAGTACACCATGCTGGCCCGGTGCGGGTTAGCAGACTTCACCCATCTATCGAAAACTAGTCAAGTTCCCTCAGACGTGCAGGTTTCCTCACGATGTTTTCCTTATAGCAAGTGATAATCTCGGATGAAAATAAGATTCGCACATGCATCCCAGAGGTGCGGGGTTTGAACCTGCACACTTCGATTGCAAGGCGTGCGTTCGTCCACTCGGCTACCACTGCTATTGGGATCGCCCAGTCAGTCAGTCACTCAGTCTATTGTATGGTACCCATAGTACGAGTGTTGCTTAGTTTGGGAGTAGGTATGTGTTGTCTGGCGATATTATATTTGTTTATATATTTCAATAAACCTACAAACCATTACTAAACGTATTTCGATGAAATTTTAGCAACACAATCATGTTGCAAGTAGGTAGGTTCAACAGGCATGTCAAGACCAAGACCTTTGTCACGAATTCGCTCGTATGCTCTGTCTAATTTCATCCGAGAGAAAGAGACAAAATCAAGATATACTATGACATAAGACTAGTCTTGGCGCTCACGCTAGAAGTGCTGGCCCTATAGCATGACCCCGCCCTTTTTAAGTTTATCTGACATCCGCCAGTGTATTTAACTTAGTATACGCATGGATGGAGATATTATAACGGTGATGGCATCTTGAGCCCGCGCTGCGAGAATTTTTAGGGTTCCATACCCAAAGGGTAAAACGGGAACCCTATTACTAAGACTTCGCTGTCCGTCTGTCACCAGCCTGTATCTCATGAACGGTGATAGTTATACAGTTCAAATTTTCATAGATTGTGTATATCTATTGCCGCTATAACAACAAATACTAAAAACCAGAATAAAATAAATATTTAAGGGGCTCCCATACAACAAACGTGTTTTTTTTGCTTCTTTTTATAGATAATGCATATCTTTTTATAGATAATGCACAAAGGGTTCCCCTTTGTGCGCGAGTCCGACTCGCACTGGGCCGGTTTTTCTGGTTTACTCCGCCATTGTTGTTATCCAATATAGTTGCCGTATACTACCGGTACATGAGATAACAAAAATGGCGGAGAATTCGCCGCTGAGCTATACGAAGAGTGAAGTCGTTATGGGTACTAGATACTCTATGAGTATACAGCAACTACAAGGCTACAATGGCGGATGTCAGTCAAACGACAAAAAAATTGCCGCAGGGCGGAGTCGATAGGGCATCTCCGTAATATATCTCGATACACCTATCCTATATTTTCTGCGGGCGGTGATTTGATAAATTCCAAATGGATACAGATTACATTTTAGAGGTCGAGCACACAAATGCCATTCTTGCAGCAAAGTGGGCGGGTAGGTGGTGGCGATAATGGGATCCTACCCACCCTAAATCTTAAGGTACTGTAACACATGCTCTATAATAGCATGCTAAAAGGTGTGCTATTGAGTATGCTCAATACGAGCATGCTTATGAGCAGTTTACATTTGCTAGCAATAGGCATGCTAGTAATTCTGATTTGATTCGAACGACTGATCGATACTAGCATGCTCAATAAGCAAACCTGTTTAGAAGCGCTTAAAGCACGCCCCCTTCCACCCGCGCGGCAGGTAGCATGCTCAAAAACCGCACGCCTGTTGATTTTTAAGCTTTGGCGGAAAAGGGAAGATCTTCCTGCCAGGCGAGTGGTATGCCTGGCGGGGTCCGCTACGCCCCCGATTGATGTTGTCGGGGAATTTGAATATATAGTTCAGATCGTCGAACACACCAGTACCGCGAGCTAGGATTTTCTTAGTACTTTGTATGGCGGATAATTTCTTGAACGCGTAGAATTGCGATGTGTCTATAGTCGCGCCATCTAGTAGCGACTGGCGGTAGTTGTGTTTCGTGGCGAGATATAGAGTACGCCACAGGACTCCCTTCCGAGACCAGAGGTCGAATTTCATGATGTTGAAGCCAGGAATGATGCTTGCGTCTACGGTGAGTCGAGACTGAGCATGGTGCCGTGAAGTCTGCGTGAGTCTGCAGTGAGTCGAGACTGTATGCGCAGATGTGCGACGTGTATGGCAGGATCAGGAAGCGCGGTGAGTCGGCTTGTGGTGATCCGTTCAGATACACGTCGGTGATGCTCGGCTGGATGATGTGTGGCTCTCGGTTGATAGTGACGCTCTGGTGCTGGTGACAGTGGAAGGGTGGAGGTGTTTGTTGCTGGTGGTCCTCGACGTTGTTGCTGCAGAAGGTGTTGTTGCTTCGGTGTTCAATGTAGGGGTCACCACTTTGGCGGAAAAGGGAAGATCTTCCTGCCAGGCGGGTGGTATGCCTGGCGGGGTCCGCTACGCCCCCGATTGATGTTGTCGGGGAATTTGTATATGTAGTTCAGATCGTCGAACACACCAGTACCGCGAGCTAGGATTTTCTTAGTACTTTGTATGGCGGATAATTTCTTGAACGCGTAGAATTGCGATGTGTCTATAGTCGCGCCATCTAGTAGCGACTGGCGGTAGTTGTGTTTCGTGGCGAGATATAGAGTACGCCACAAAGCAAACTCGAAATGAGCATGCTAATTTTGAGCAACATCCGGACACACATGCTACTAAGTAGCAACTGCTCAATAGAAGCATGCTTTCATGCTTGAAATGAGCATGTGCAATTAGACCTTTATTTTGGACCGGCACTGTACACGAGTTTGAGAGGGGCGGGGGTCATTTCCGTTAAGTAACAAGAAAGTAATAATAGCGGAGCTTCAATTAACGTTTTTGCTTTTTAATTAAAGGACACTTCGTTGAGATACGAACTACAATTTACAAACATCATTTGATTTAGTGAAGGCTTACCGACCAACGTATTTACTCAAACTACGATGTTGGCAAAATGAATGTCATGGACTTTTAAAAAGTGAAGTAAAATGAAGAAAAACTAATAATGCCACTTTCCTTAAGGCGTAGACAATTACTTGACACTGGCTGGAATACCCGCCAACCGCAGGTGGAGCCATTCCTCATCTTATTCCATTAAATTACCATAATTTCATTCATTTCGTAAAAAAAAGAACAAGAATAAGAGATCTAAGCAAAGAGTATAGTCATATAAATTATGATCTAAGGCTACCAGTAGCGCCATCTATTAGAATAAATTATTACTAGCACCCAAGGCTATGGTTTACAAATGATTTAAGGTTACGGGAAAAAGGCGGGAAGCCTTGGCGCGTTTTTAAACTTTGTTTAAAAATACGCACCAAGGCTTACATATAGAACTAAAGCCAGATCTTAGGCTTAAATATAATTATCTTAACTTATAAAAAGAAATGATATTTTATGTTTTTATAATTGAATTTCAGGACTGACCACTGAACTTGGCACCTATTTAGATCTCACTTCTATTGTCATTGAAGTCAACAACCAAAGCATAATATTTCATAATATTAAACTTGGCTCTCATTTCACATTTATGTTTTTGTTGGTATATCATTACCTAATTTTTGTACAGAAATGATTAGTAGGTATTTATTCATAATAAAATTAATACCACATAGTGGTATTCCATTCGTCATATATTCAAGTGAAGACCTTAAATCACATAAATCCAAAAGATCCGGCTGTTATAAATTTTTAGCACCTAAATACCTCGCAAGTCTCAATATAATGAGCCAAATTTGACATGTTTATGTAAAATAGTTTTGAGTTATGAGTGGGTCAAAAGTGGCTCCAAATAGTTCGCAAATATTACACACGGTACTGCTCGTCAGCTTGAACTTGGCTTGACACGCTACCGCGTGTCTAGATATTAAATTTTCAAGTTTGCAGTCAACAGTTATTTCAAAAAACCCTAATTCATATAAAAATACCAGCTCTGTCGATGACGGTGATAAACAATACTCTACTTATCACTATTTAAAAAAACTATTACCTACTCTTATACAAAAACTAGGTACTTAAGTATCATAAAATAACAATACTTCTTATTTTACGAAATGAATGAAATGGTGAAATTTAACGGTATATGTTAATGAAACAGCTGCACGCATGCGCGATTAGCATTAGCGGATATTTTGCCAGTGTTAAAATTCAATAGCAAAAAATATTCAACAAATACACAATTTGTAGATAAAAATATATGTTACAAATATTTTTTTTTATTTGTCTATGGTACTTTTACGCAAGCGCACAGCTACTGGCTCTATGACACTTAAGAATGATTTATCCGTTTGCCAGTGCTGCAAACGTAGCCTTAAAAAGTCATCGATTTTTTTTAATAATCCAGTAGATTATCATCACGAGTAAAAACTTAAAAATAAGCTAAGTGAGTGTCATTTCAAACAACGAAATAATGCAAAGACATTTGGATAATTTACTGCAAGTTAAGTTTGTATTTCATTATATCAGTACGGAAAATAAAGTTATTAGAGCGGTTAAGCGGAAAATATTTCTTAACTACACATCATATAATTTTTTAACAATTTTAGTGAAGTCTTTTGTGTGTTTTACTACTGTATATATATATATTTAATTTTCTATATCATATTTTAAAAAGGGGACCCTCTAACCGCAATATTTTAGTAATAAATCGATTTGATTGACGATCGACATAATCAAATCGAAGTAGGTAATAAAATGTAAGTTTATTTATAAAGTTATCAATGTTTTTAAAAATAATATATATTATATTTTTTAGGTACGGAACAATTCAAAAAGGCTAGTCACATGGAAATCAAGAAGTTTGCAGCACATATCTCCATAGTGATGTCATTTGTAATTGTTTATCGTAATCGATATTAACACATTCGATAACAGATTTTTTTTTCTAACTACGTGTCTAACTAGTATACTTATTTTAATGATGTGTACTATCGTATATATCTAAATGTTATTAAAAATAGTATTTTGCCTAATATATTTTGTAACTGAACTTTGTGAGCCATTTCAATTAGGTATGCAGCCCTAATGTCGTTAACATGTTGTGAAAAAACTTTAAATATGAATAGGTAAATAGTTATTTCTATAAAAAGTTAGGTCACGATTTCCCCCATCCCTTTCGTTAAATATTAGCGTGATAGCGACTCATGCATTAATTTAATTATCGATTTTACAAATGAATCCTGCACATCACTAGGTCTATGTTAATGACCTCTCGTCCCCCCTGCCTCCTTGCCCCTCCGTCCAAACCTAGTAGCTACCTACCTATAGTATAATCTACGGCCCACAGAACAAAAATACTCCCTCTCTCTACCGCTCGTAGTTCGTCGTATCGTACTTCGTGCGGTGGTGTCGTCACAGACTTGTACACTATATAGGTACATACATGCCATACGTAATACATCTATTCACGCGAAGCTATCACGACGGATATTCTATTTTCTGTACTTTTGTATTTTACAGCTTCCTTTCGAAGTTACAATTAAATATTAACGTATTATAGTTAAGTAATGAAACAAATGCCAGTTACGAATAAACGATAAATAAAATGATAAACGCTCGTGAAAAACGTCAATGGCAGCGCGAGTGTCAATAAAAAGTGTTTTGCCGTCCCGCAACTTTAGATTGCGATGTTTCCATCAAGGAATGTGATTATGAACAATTCCCAATGGCGAAAGTGGTTCCTTTTGCTTATTTTCACCGTGTACCGGAGGCTGGATACCGTGGAAGGTGAGAGCTTTCATCGCATGCCCACTAAATGTTACGTCTAGGATATATTGGGTAGCAGTACTTGTTTATTTGCTCAGTTCCGAATATTTAGCGGGAATCGCTTATATTGAGATAAAGGTCAACTTTATCTGCGCGTCTGCGAATGTCACTATAATTTACGGCCAACTTTTAATAAGTTACTTTGAATAAAAAGTTGGATGTTTGTTGATGAAACAAGTTTGCGCTCACCTATAGCTGATTTAGGTACTTAGGTTATAATATTTGGATTGCCATACGTAAGATAAGCACTTAATCAACGAAACTAAATAATTATTACACAACTTTAAAACTTTTTCTCATTATGAAAGAGAGTAATTAGTAGTCAACTATTATTGTCATATTCATTTATTTACTGGCCATAGTTCAAAACTTTTTTCACCAAGCATCAACTTGCAGAAGTCTCATAAAAAAAAAAAACAAGTTTTCTAAATTTAAAAAGGGCCTTTTGAAAAAGGTGGGAAAACTTTAACAGTGGGTGGGTATATTTAAACAAAATGTTTAGTTAAATAGCTAATTTAATGTTATTAAAGAAGCCTCACCATGGCCTGAATGACGGTGAAGCGTAAGAAATGGCAGGCTGACAGGAGTCTACCCTCATCACAGTCGGAGTCTGATGATGATGCAGATGCCAAGCTAAGAAGCTTTATCATCTCCACACTTGGAGATATTTGAAGAGACCAAGTTACCAAGATGATGATAAGACAACCACGGATAAGACAATAACAGCTCAAACAAGCAATTAATTTAATAAAATACATTCAAATAGTATAAAAAAAATATTATAAAGATTTGGCACTTGTGAACTCTTTAGAACAAGAAAATAAATATTTATGACAATGTCAGAATTGTCTGTATGGATAAACACCTTACGGACCAATTACACTACTACTACTTAAATTTTAAAAACCGTTACTCATAAATAATTGCTATAGAAAAAATACTTTTTTCGAAAATGTTTCTAAGCACATGCCATTGTTCAGAATTATTATTGTGGTTATTCCCATGTTGATATCCATTATTCTGTGTTGCTTTATTTTACTTCTGTATTTGTCGATAGATACTTTGTTAATGTTGGTCATACCAATTCACACATAAACCTTAAGGGCTTGTTGCTACGCGAAATCTTAATGTTACCTACCTACCTACTAACATAGTTATAAGCTTTTTGTAACTAACCATAATATGAGTCATGTAGATACTTGAAATAAATAAATTATTATTATATTATTATTAAACAATAATTAATTATATATTATGAAAGATAATGTGATGAATGTATGTCAGAAGGTTTATCCCGCTGTCAACATTCCTCATTGTGACCAATCATCTGAGGAAGTATTTTGTTACAAGTATACTAATACATACTAGTGATATTAAGTATAATAAATACTGATATTAACTACAGTATTTGTTATAGCTGGTAAGTATCCTCCAAGAGTTTAAAGTCATTCACCAGAACCCTCCAGATATGACTATGACCTTGAATGATGGCACAATGCTTTCATGCCAGACATATTCTACCTTATACATATTATTGCAGCCTTTATTTTTGTATAGCAAGAATAATCGTATATTTGGTGGTGGCTCCAATTATCTTATTGATCTGCCTACTGACTTAATCATCTAATTTATTAAAATCAAACCATTTTTATTGTAAAAGACATCAGTGATGTTATGGGAAACAATAAGGAAATAATAATACTTTACATATAAAAATAGGGCTCAGATTAAACTTTTACGTCAAATATGACCTTGTACTTTGTTACACATTTTCAATTCTGTCCCATGATACATTCATGTAACAGGTATCATAATATTTTCATGCATTATGAATGCGTTCCTTTATATTGTACAAATCGCGTCACAATAACACCTATATCCTTCTTTTTTCACGAAATGAGCGATTTAATGGAATAAGATAAAGAATGCCTGCACCTGCGATTAGCACTATGGCAATGTTGAGTAATTGATAGCACGGACAAATTCACTAATATAAAAAAAATATGGATGAAGACAGTGATAAAGTTGGCGGTAGGTCTTACACGGAAATCGTGTGAAACCAGACGTTGTTGAGAAGTATTTATTGAAATTATCCTTGATATTAAATACTCGAAAGTGTCATAAGTATCGCTAAGCGCAGGTGCAGGCATTCCTCATCATATTCCATTAAAATATCATCATTTCACTCATTTCGTAAAAAAAGAAAAAGTTATGAACAAGGAAACAGTTATGAAAAGGGGACAGATGAACATACATACCAGTGAAAGTCCTAACACGGCGCCGTGGTCGGGTAAATAGTGAAAACTCCGTTGAAAACGGACTGTATTAATTCTTGGAATACGGCTAACTTTCCAAGAAATACCATGGAAATTGAATTTGTATGAAAGCTGCCCCAGAGTTTAAAGATAGTCAAGTGTATACGCTCCAAAGGGGGGAAAATCGTTAAAGTGCTTCTCAATGAAACTGACGTAAATTCCAGGAACGCACGCTAAGATTCAGGGAATATTTCAACGTACGGGCGTTTTATATTCTGCACAAAATAATAAAATAAAATCGTCTCTGTTTGTAATAAAAGCTTTTAACCAGATGCATATGCAAGTATATATGGTACAAAAACATTGTTTTAAATGTTTGTCTGCCTGAATGTTTGTTCCGGGTAATCTCTGGAACCGCAAAATTTTGACGGGACTTGCAGACAGATAAAGAGTAACGTAGTCTACTTGTTTGTTTTCTAAATTACACGCGGGCGAAATAGCAGGTAACAGATGATAGCATGCTAATAATATGGCCAGACAACACATACTCATCGTATGACCCCAAACTAAGCAAAGTTTGTACTACTGGGACGCAAAATGTAATGGGGGCGATCCCAGTTACACTCAGACCAGGGCAAATTCCGAAAAGTACATTTCCGAAATTTTAGATCTGGCGGGAATTGAACTTGCACTTATATAATAGCCGTCGTCGTATAGATAGATAGATCATGTTATCCAGGCCAGTGTGTTCGTGATAGGTGTAGGTAAAGGTAGGCTTACGTGGAGAAAATATAGAAAATTTTGTTATGGCAGTAACGTTAATTGAGCGAACGACGGATGATGACGTTGGTAGGAGAATATTATATTTACCGCTGCGAGATTTTATCTTCAAACTGTTAATCCACCATCTTTATCACTGTCGTAATATTTTTTTGTTTATATGGTTTATTTATTGAATTAGTTCTCGCTATTAATTACTTGAAATTGGCATAAATACCGCTAATCGCAGGTGCAGACATTTCTCATCTTATTCCCTTAAAATATCATCATTTAACTCATTTCGTAAAAAAAGAAAGGGTTTACCTTTTAACAAGGACAGAGCAATCTTCCCAATATTGTTTTCTTATATTTACGCGAATACTATACATTGAAATAAAACTATCTTGGTACACCAACTTGGGATCCAGTAATTAATATGATAAAATCCAAAACCAAGCGTACCATTGCAAGACCTCAAGGCACTGTGAGCACTTTCTGCGTGGATCGGACCGCAAACAACAACTAAATATGAGGGTACCCAGTTATTAACTATGACGTCTAACACCTCAGTCCCCCCGTGACCATGTTTGCTGTAATGCAGCCGAAACGTCGGGAAAATAAAATAGTAAATAAACGCGATAAAATCCGTAAAATATTCGTCCCAATATTATTACAACTAACATTTTGCTTATCTATACAATCTTCAAACCAATATTATGAGTTCGCTAACTATCACTTATCTCTCAAATATAAACATTCTTTCGCCATAATACAATCCAGGTGAGCCTATTTATAGTGTATTCTTCAAAGAAACCATCTTTCTGTCTCGCTTTGTCATTGGTACCCCTACCCTGTCTTAACTAATCCTCAAGTTACCCCTTCCATCACTATTATTATATGGAATACCATTCCACACACTACCTAGCTAGACAGTCCGCAGTCCCAATAGAACGCGAATCGATTTCAATATTTGCAAAGATTCAAATGTGATTTAGGTAGTTTGCAAATCATCTGGAAATTCATATGCGAATCTCATTTTCAATCACTTGCAGTAGTGGTAGCCCGGCATTCAACTGGTAACCCGTCCTCGCACCTCTGAGATTTTTATGTGTGAATGTAATTTTCAATAATGATTACCACTTGCTGAACGGTGAAGGAAAACATCGTGAGGAAACCTGCACGTCTTTACAAAGGCGTGTGAAGTTTACTAACCCGCAGTGCGCCAGTGTGGTGGACTATGGCCCAAATCTCCCTCGTATGGAGGGGGATTGTGAACGGTATAATGAGCATAGGCCCTATTATATTTTACATGCGGGTGAAGTTTGGGTGCACTGCAGTGCACCTCTGCCTACCTCTTCGGGGAATACAGGTGTGATAATGTATTTATTATCACTTGCCGAACGTTCAAGGTAAACATCTTGTCGACAACCTAGAAAGAGGTCGTTACACCGCAAATCGGCAGTAAGCCGACGTGGTAGTAGCCTGACTATGGCCCGAATGCCGGTATTGTGGGGGCAGGTGCCTGATACTCTGACGATAAAGATGTGTCCCTCACTCATAAGTCGACTCATTTGAAGTCCTTGTTACTCAAATTTTAACATTGAATCGCCTCACTCGTTCACTTCCTCCTAACCATCTATAAGAGGTTGAAGTTTTAATCGGGTAGCGAGCGTGTGGGCCTTTGAAGTAAGTAAGCTAAGACAACGAAGTGTATACGCGCTCAGGCGATGCCTCACCTCAAATGAGGTGTACCTTGTGAGCAACTCGCGAAGTAAAATAAGGTCACTCATTCCCAAATAAAATAGAAGAGCCACCCATCACTAGCCTAGAGCTTACTCGATCTTAAAGCAAAATGTAATTGCAACTCCGCCTACATCTTCGTGGAATTCGCCCGTATTACGCCCTGCACACACCGGGGCGAGCGAATTCACTTCACTTGTTTTAAAAATGTACTCTGGCGCCTTCCGCCGCCTCTTCAAGTATTGTTGTTTCAATAATAACTCAATTTTTGACCGATCTTGTAATGAGTTAACTGTCAGAAAGGAAAGTATTATGAAAAACATGGTGGTAAGGGTGCTGTTATTATATTGAGATTAAAATTCTACTTAGTACGAGTACTTGACTAATTTCGCTCGCGTCTTCGATGATTTTAGAGATACTATGACTATTATTTATTGATGATTCATAAGTGCCTGTATTGGTTTACATTAATAAACAATTCAGATATTGATTCTGATGAAATTAAGATAAAATATGCGCTTCTTCTAGTTAATACGGTTCGTTTTGGTATTGGAAAATAATGTATCGCGCGTGTCTTGATATGTGGGTGTGGGGCTTTAAGCACAAAATATCCTGCCTTTTCTGGACACAAGACAATAGCGAGAAGTATTGAGTGTGAAATTATTGGGTTCAATGTACCGTACAATATTTGTGCCGGATAAATAAACTGCCAATAGTGATTTATAATTACAATTTTCCCGGAGACTATGTTCGCAGTGATAGCGAATACTTTATAAATAAAATGAACATCCTTTTAATAATACATTGTAGTTCAAGTTAATACGGTATATATTTCTTACACGTAGTTACCTCAATATAATTGTATAATCTCATATTCGAGATATTTTTTAGGGTTCCATACCCAAAGGGTAAAACGGGAACGCTATTGCTGAGATTTCGCTGTCCGTCCGTCCGTCTGTCCGTCCGTCTGTCACCAGGCTGTATCTCATGAACCGTGATAGTTAGAGAGTTGAAATTTTCACAGATGATGTATTTCGGTTGCCGCTATTACAAAAAATACTAAAAAACAGAATAAAATAAATATTTAAGGTGGCTCCCATACAACAAACGTGATATTTTTGCCGTTTTAATAGATAATGGTACGGAACCCATCGTGCGCGAGTCCGACTCGCACATGGCCGGTTTTACTCTGTATAGATGCAATTTATTTACTATTTTCATTTAAATTTTTAAACAAAGACTACGAGATTTTGATCCGCATTATAGAGTGCTAAGCTAAGCTCTAATGCTAAGCTCGAATTTAATTACGGCGAAATGCCCGGCTTTAAAAAATATGAGAAATATAGACTTAAAAATGTTGGACAAATACTGTCGAATGGTAAGATGATTAGTTTTATCTTTTATAAAATTTTACTGTAAGAAAAGTGTAAATAATGCTGTTAATAAATAAACACTTGGACACGACAAAATACTCAATCTTGTCCTCTGACAGAAATTTGTAAAATACCCGAGGGTAAAGTTGACCCGACAAGGGTTATGATTTTAGCAGTCTATGTATGTATGTATTCACATATGTTCCTACGTAGCGCCTAAACTACTTATCCGATTTTGATGAATAATTATACAATGCATCTGGCCCATAGAGTAATACCTTATTTTTGTTTACGAAATTATGAAAATTAATGGAATAAGATAAGGTATTATTCCACCTGCGGTTAGCGGGTATTTCAGCCAGTGTCAAATAATTATTAGCAAGAGCAAATTCAATAAATACACAAATACAATAAATACCACGTCTGCTCGTTTGCCTCCCTATCTCATAAAAAAAATATATATAAAAACGGGTGATGACCGTGGTACAGATGGATGATGAGTGCTTAACATCTCGACTCCAACGAAAAATACTATTCCTTTGGTCGTAGTAGGTTGATTGTAGACGCAAGAAGGTTCTAGAATAGCGACAGTTAGCTGGATATCGTAGTACGGAACAGTAGGTAGTGTATGTATCACACGTGTCGCAGTTTCCCGGTAAATACGAGTAGCTGGGGTATTTGACTTAAGCGACACTTTTAGGCGATATTGATTTATATACATACTAGCTGTGCCCGCGATTTCACCCGCGCTTGTTATTACTGTGTAATAGCGTGATGTTATATACCCTATTACCTTCCCTGGTGAGCAGTGATAGCCGAATGGTCGAACGCACGCCTTGCAAATCAAACTGTGCAGGTTCAAACCCCGGCTCGCACCTCTGGGATTTATGTGCGAATCTCATTTCCATCCGAGATTATCACTTGCTATGAAACGGTGAAGGAAAACATCGTGAGGAAACCTGCACGTCTGAGGGAACTAGTCAAGTTCCCTCAGACGGGTATGTCCATGAAGAATGAATTGTCCAAAACTGATGAAGCTTCGGGGTACGTGTTTCGTTTATCTGAGGCAAGCTCCTTCAATGTCATGATGGCTAAGAACGGTGCGGCTTTGGTACCGTATGTTACTGTCGCCAGTTGGAAAGCCCGTATGGGCTTCTCTGGCGCCTCTCGCCATCCGCTGTGAATGTATAGGGATACTGACGCCATTGAAGTAATATAGTCTGTAAATCTTTTTGCAAATTGGGTCCTTTGTACATAATGCCATTTAAGCTATACTTTGTTGATGTTTTGGCTGATGCATTAAACACCACTCTCCATTTTGTTGTGGAAGACGAGGAGTTGAGTCTTTGCACGCCATGGTGCGGCAAAAAACATTCAAGGGTCCTTTTATTGTTATCCTCTGGCTTCATTTGTTGTAACGCGAGAGTTCGTTCATAAATCCTTTATAGTTTTGTGCTAGAGCTTCTTGTTTTTGGAATCTCTTTTCCAAATTCAATAGTTGTGCGATGGCCATCGATTTGGACGCACCTATTTTTTTCTTTAATTCCTGCTTCACTGGCAGCCTTACTACGTAGCGCCCTTGTTCATTCCTTTTTGTGGTTGACGAATAAAATTTCACGCACTCCTGATCTTCTACCGATAGTTTGGCGGGCTCGGCGATTTCCTCAATTTGGCAAAATTTTTGAATTTCGTCCACATTGTTTAATACCACATTGCATTGGAATGTGTTGACGTTGCCACATAACAACCATCCTAGTTGTGTTTGTTGTTCTAAGGGTTCGTATGCATAGTTTCCTTTTATCCTCCTAGTTCTTCTTCTTCTGCTAGTTCTTAACCTCGTCCATCGGACTCACGAACTCGCGAATTTACCAACATACGCGCGAGGCCCTTTCGAAGGACTAAATATGTCGGGTACGGTGCAAGGTTGCAGTGGTGATATGTAATAAAATTCTTTGTATTAAAACTCTTTTAATGTCCAGTTCTTCAATGTTCTTAATGTTTAGTTAACAGTAAAAATGTTAATGTTAAATGTTTAAGGCACCCGGACGCCGCGCTAGCTCAACGTACACTAAAAACTTGCATTTTATATTAATAAGGTTAGCGCGTCATTTACATTTAATAATTGTTACGTAAGGTGTTCGGTACAGTACCGAACAGTATACTTATGTGTAATATATGCATACCGTAAGGTAGAATACGGCATACGCTCCCTATACTGTTACCTATGTCACCTAAGAATAACCTGTATTCGCAAATAAATTTCTTTGACATTGATAATGTATTATATTACATGTGCGAGGTAAGCTAGGCGGTAAAGATGCTATTTACTTTTATTTTTCGATGGGATCTTTTTTTGTGGATTGAAAAGACCTTTAGGAACCGTTTGGTATACTTAAATAAGTTCTGTATTTTTTTTGGATTGGATCCTCTTTGCTTAACCACATCCAATTAACGTTAAGTGTATATCTTCCAGGTTTATTGAAGTGTTTCTGCAACAGTCCTGGCTGTCCCAATTCCACGTGTGAGACTGACGGGTACTGCTACGCCTCCACGAACATCGACGGCGGCATACAGAAATTCACATACCAGTGAGTGTCACTTAGATGCATTCAATCCTACATATACAAACCCCTCAAATTTATAGACGTTTATTAATATTAGTGTCAATTTTCGTCAAGTTAAATCTATACAAAATGTGTCGAAAATTGAAAGTTACTATTGTAAGAACAATACTTTAAGAGTTGGTTGGCTCATTATCTAAATTGTTAAAGGATCAGATTAAGTGTTTTGAATAATAAAGGTACATATTTCGATTCGTTATACTGAAGTAATAAATGAGTAATTGGCAAACTCAAATGAACACAAACCTAGTTTCCGGCGTGGTGCGGCTCGTGGTCGCACGCTAGCCACGAGGCACCAGCCCCGGGCGTTATTCTAATGTTCGTATCGCACGATTGACCTGTGTAGTGAGCTGTCGTTGCGCTGTCTGGACATGGCGAGATCATTCCCTCCTGATAGACCATTATATTGCAATAATAGAACATCGTATTGCTGTGAAACCGATCACTGCAATTCCAATGAGTTTTTACAAGAACAAATGTCCAAAGTGCTTCACTCCCTGGACACGGGTAAGCGGGCTGCGCACTTGTGGCCGTGTGGTATATAATATATTTTGACGATGCCGATTTTGGGTTTGTTTTGATGTACTATTAGAATCATATAATTGCATTGCCCTTTCATATAAGTTTTGTGTTGAGATGCCGATACTCTAACAATATATCGCTTTTAAGTTAGTGATTTGAATATGTACCTACCTAGTAAGCGGGTCCAGCGGCCGCCGCTGAGCCGCGCCGCCGTCGCCGCCGACCCCCTACACATATAATTAGTATGTTTTGATTTGAATGATGTGCCGTACTTTTAACAAACTCTATTTTCCGAGTGTGCGTTGGTTTTGCTTTAACCTACTAAACGTAATGTATGGTGATTCCACTTGCGGCGCAGCTGTATCGAGCGCAAAGCACTGATACCCATCGAGCATCCCTTCAGTTGCTCCACGACGAAAATTAAAAATGAATCGGTGGTGATAAAATGTTGTAAAACACATGATATGTGCAACGAAGCCCTGAACCTGGACCTGCCGACGAAGCCGACAGGTAGGAGCTCCGTGGAGGTAGACCCTCGGTGTGTCCCGCTAACTGTGCACCCTGGCTTCGCGCGCCCTCCCCGCCGCCGCGCCGCGTTACTGCCTTGGTAATCGGTGTGAGGCTGCATGGCTAAAAGATTTTATTTCTCTTCGTTCTTGTTCTAATATAACTAAGTTTTCTTTCCTTAGACCGGCACTGATCACCGTGTAGGGTTACCGAGTTGTATGAAAATGTACTAATGTAGCGATTTGTGAACGTAGATGTTGGGACCGGGAAAAAATATTCCCCCCCGGTGACAGGCCCATATGGTGCCGCGAGGACGAGTCTCCGGACATATCGTGCTGCGCCACGGACTACTGTAACCGTGACCTCTTCACAGGTACCGTAACTATCCGTTCGGAAAGTGACGTCGGGGCGAGATGTATGGGTAGCTTACATTGTGATGTCCGCAGCGGTCGCGATGTTAGTCTTATCATGTCGCAGTGGCGACCATTCGTGGTGTTCCGTTACATACGTGCATGCGGATGTATCCGATATGAGTCGTTATCATAATTCATTCTGCGGCGGTGACGTCCTGAAGACGTCCCCGCCGCGGGTCTCCACATTTACAAGTCCAAACACACGGGTCGATGACAACATATTTTAAATATCGCCGAACGCGCGGAGCATGAGACCGTATTGTATCTGTCAACGGAATATCTAATATGATTGAATACGAGCGCATCATTCGACGTTCGGGTGTCGCTGCGCAGGCGCATGGAGGGTTGCATCACAGTGGTTACATTACGCAACATTTTAAATCTTGATTGCAGAATATAATGAAGAATATAACCATTTAGCAACAGCCGTTATTATATTATAGATAAGTAAGTGATCATGAGCCGGTTTTGCATTTTAGCATGTATTTCTTTTGATTTTTATTTTACTAATCGCATGCCTAATAAACATTTTGTATATTATTTACTTAATAACATTAACTATAGATATTATAAGTACCTGATGCTAACATTGTAACTGATTGACTATGGGCCGCGTTGCGGAACTAAGTACGGGACTTAGCGTTGCACAACATATTATATTATACTCATGAAGTTATAAAAAAAAGTTGGACGCTCCTTGATAAGCAATAAGTGAAGCACATATAGTAAGACAGCTCACATATGCGTCAACACCGATCTAGCACACATTTATATATAGTAAGATTAGATCGCCGTCGGAACTCGGCACGCGTCGGTTGGTTTGTCTCAATTCGTGCACACATAGATCGATACAATGGTGCTTCACTCTTGATGCGCAGTCCTCCTATTTTTATACGTCCATGCATAGTTTAGAAGCGTCGGCCGCAGTCTTCCAATTTGCACATTATAGGTATAATAATAAATAAAATATAATTTACACATAACCTACCTCGCGATGGCACGACACTTGCGTCTGTCTCTTTTGTTCGCTCGCAGCCGTAGTATTTGGACAAATGGTTATAAATGGTTTCATTAGTGTCAACTAAACTCTGACTAAATATACTTAACTTAATATATATACAGGTATAAGTATTAACCAGTTGCTCTGACTTGTTCGTAAAATTGCAAATGATACGATTTCATGTCCTATCGAATTGAATTAATAGAAAAAAAACCATTTTACTATACAAATACTGTGAGACAAAGATTTTAGAATTGATCATGTTAAATTGCAAGTTATCTTTAGGTAAGATAACATAATGCACATTACATTGGGTTTGCTTGTTGCATGTGTTTGTTTGTATATGTGTGTGTGGGTCTTGTAAGCTTGTTATTATAAGATAGTCTTAAAGTTATATCAGGGTTGAGGTGTAATCGAACTACAGATATATAATTCATGCCTCTCATTGATCTTTTCGCGGTAATTTTTATACTTTTAGATGCCATCACTGAGAACTGCTTACATACACTTCCTTTCCTTAATTTTATTAATATTTATTTACATGGAATCTTATCAAATGTCTACTGTGAAGTTGTCATATGCCAGTGTGGTTTTCGCTCACGCGGCGAAGACACACATCAACCGCCTGCAAGTAGTGCAGTCCCGGTTTCTCCGTAGGGCCGTAGGTGCCCCGTGGTACATACGGAACGTAGATCTTCATTCCGACCTTGGCCTCTTCTCAATTCGTAAACACTTAAAAATAGCGTCCGAACGCTATTTTAGAAAAGCCGCGTCGCATTTAAATCCTCTAATTGTCGCCGCCGGCAATTACGAGCCAGACCCCGCGCACCAGTTGATGATGTCATCAACTCGTCGCTGCCGTCCGCGGCACGTGTTGATTGATCCTCCCGACACGATCACCGCCCTCCTCGACCCGGGCGTTGAGAGGGCCACCAACACACCTACACCAGCCTCAAACAGACAACGATCTCGCCGGCGAGGTCCAGGAACACCCTCTTCCGCTCGTAGGTGCATCTTTGCACCTAGGAGCGCAGTCACTACCTCTCCCCTCACGGTAACTGTCCAAGCCGAGGTCGTGCCCTCTGTGGCGCCCTTGAGCTAGTTGCCACCCCTTTCCGCCCTAAAGGCCTTGGTTGGAGTGCACTCTGCGCTCGACACTCCTCCGGTAAAGCTGTAAAGGCCACCTCACGGCCAACAGTGTAAGTCCAAGTCAAAAAAAAAAATCTACTGTGAAGTACTCAAAATGATTTCTCTAGTACTCTATTATAAATATTATAGGTACCTAATGCAACCAAAGCTTGAACGTAAGGGGTTCAAGTTCATATCCCGGGCCCGCACCTCTGAAATAATTTCCATGTGCGAATGTTATTTTCAACAATGATTACCACTTGTTGAACGATGAAGGAAAATATCCTGAGGAAACCTGCACGTCTATAGAAAGGGGTGTGAAGTTCACCAACCCGCACTGGGCCAGCGCGGTGGACTATGGCTAAAATCTCCCTCCTATTGAGGGGGAACGTGCCCGGTATAATGGCAATAGGCTCGCCCCCTATTACATTGGGACTAAAATACATCGGCGAAGTGTGAGCACACTCCGGTGCACCTCTGCCTACCGCTTCGGGGAATACAGGCGTGATTATGTATAGTCATAATGCAAGTAATATATCCTGAATCTTATCCGGAGAATAGGTAGCTAACATACCTTTAATTTGCTTTAATTGGTATCTATGTATATATTGTTCATTAGTTAGTGGGTACACGCCATTGGCAATCACGAGACGTATTGATATTCCGACAAGTAATGGTATCCAATTTGTCTATAAGACTTTTATGCTTTAGAGAAAACATATTTTTCATGACGAGCGAATATATGAAATGGTATTAAGGTAGATATACTTGTGTTTTCTGAGAAAAAATAATGAGCGAGAAATTAGTCTACGACATTATATTTTTCAATAGAAAAATATCTTTATCAAATATCTTTATCCTCCCGTCCCGTCATTTTCGTGAAAACCATAATAAATGTTTGTTGCTTTTCATAATTTATTTTCGGGCAATTAAGGGCAATTACCTACTTGTATTGAAGAATGTTTATAGATGGACTTGCGTTGTTATTCGTGCTAGACTTGACCAATGGTGACCAATGGTGTTGTATGTTAGCCTTATCAACATTTTTATAGATTAAATTCCGAATTTATAAAAGCTTTTATGTTAATTTCTGTGGTGATTTGAGTGTTATATTAGTATACATTTGACGACGGCTTAGTCTTAGAATAGGCCGCTCAGTTCACTGCACCAGATGCTTGCGGGTTCGATTTCCACGAGTGGCAAATCTCCGAGATGGCCTTGCCGGAATTTGCTCTGGTCTGGTTTGCTCTGGACATAAGTTTTATCTCTTTCAACTGTCAGATTTGCCTAGAAAGTGACGTCACATTGAGCGTTTTGTACTGGACATGGCTCGGTGTGACGTCATTTTCTCTACAAATCTGACAGCTGAAAGAGATAAAACTTATGTCTACGCGGTCATCCTACAGTGCCTGGGTGTAACGGGCATCGCCCCCAGACCATTATATGGTACCATAGCTTTGCTTTGTTTGAGATCATACGATGAGTATGTGATGTCTGGGATATTTGTTAATTTGCTTATATTTATTATTGAACCTAATTCCCTATATCATTAACCGATGCGACCAACGTATAGTGTTGCCGATTTCCCAAAGGATTTCACAAACTTATTCCATCGTTCCCGAGTGGGGGCTGTTGGGAATATACTATTATTGCCGAGATTAGTATTTGATAAACTATGGGTTACATCCAACGCTTATAAAGAAACTATTCATGTTCATTGGTATGGGTTATTTTTGGATTTGATGCATGCTTTCAAATAATCACGGCGGAATACCGCTAATAGCTTATCACACAAATGGCAATTATTGCACTTTTCTTATCCAAAAGGGACTGAATTTTTTGGTATGCGTGACATTTAGATTGATAAAAAAAAAAAAAAAACTACAGCCCTTTTTAATGTCCCACTGCTGGGCACGGGCCTCCCCTCAATGCGAGGGGGATTCAGGCCATAGTCCACCACGCTGGCCCGGTGCGGGTTGGCAGACTTCACACATCTATCGAGAACTAGTCAAGTTCCCTCAGACGTGCAGGTTTCCTCACGATGTTTTCCTTCACCGTTTCATAGCAAGTGGTAATCTAAGATGTAAATGAGATTCGCACATGAAACCCAGAGGTGCGAGCCGGGGTTTGAACCTGCACACTTTGATTTGCAAGGCGTGCGTTCGACCACTCGACTATCACTGATATTAATTGATAAAGGTAATATGATTTGATTGTATATTTCATAAAAAACACATATCAACTCTGTCAAGTAAAAGGTTAAGAGGCATTAGTTCGTGGAATAATAGGATCTGAAAGCATTTTAATGAAGATAGCATTTTCCTTTGATTTGCAAGGCGTGCGTTCGACCACTCGGCTATCACTGCTATTAATTAATAAAGGTAATATGATTTGATTGTATATTTCATAAAAACACATATCAACTCTGTCAAGTAAAAGGTTAAGAGGCATTAGTTCGTGGAATAATAGGATCTGAAAGCATTTTAATGAAGATAGCATTTTCCTTTGAGAGCATAATGTGATTTAGATTTCAGAGAAAATATAAAATCAAGAAAATGCTCATATTTAATGGATTCAAGGCTGCCGACAGTCACGTTGCTACGCAGCGCGGGGGAAGATTTAGTTCGGCCTTTTGGTTGAAAAAAATACGTGTATGCTTATCAAGATTTTTAATAATTGTACCACTAAGGTATTCAAATGGAAGTTTTTTGAAACTTGTAATCAGATGTAAACGAATGCGATCCTAAGAGGATTAAACGCGCAAAGCCGAGGGCCTTCCTAAGGTCGAAGATATGAGCCGATCGAAGGGCCGACGTAGCGAATAAACCTTTACTTTAAGTCAGATTTTTTAACAGCGATTTTAAAGAAGCTAGTTAACTTTTATAACCTTCACACATCTATGGCAAGACAAATAATAGCCCAGGACTGAGATGTGTGAAGAAGTAAAGGGGAGGATTTTGTCTAGGAGTGGTACATAGAAAGGCTTTAAAAAAATAAGTTATATACTTAGGTATATATAGATAGAGAGCTCTATATATTTGAACAGAATTGGCGATTTAAAAAAAGCGTTTGGCCCACCGAGTTTGCCGAATCTTCTCAGTCGAGGTCGCCTTTTGATCCGATAAAATCATAAAAGGAAAATTAAATTAAACTTGACAATTTGTAAACGACCCCGTAAGCCGAAATAAATGTTGACTTTGACTTTGAGAGTTGATATGCGTGGTCCCGTTGTATAAAGTATTTTATTTGTAATTAATCGATCTATTATGTAATAAAGAGTCGAGCCCATCGGCGACGGTATGGAAAGTTTTGCCATGGGTGATGGGTCTTATCGTCCTGGGAATATGCGCGGCGATAAGCTATTGGTGGGCGAAGCGCTCCAACGGGCACAAGAAGAGAGTCTCCTCGCGTACGCCGTACCACCCCGACGAGCCGGGCTGCGAGGCCAAACACCCAATGATGACAACCACTATAAAGGACATGATCGAGCTGACGACATCAGGATCTGGTTCTGGTGAG